>CM052318.1:8973874-9681379 GCA_028455605.1 Lasioglossum malachurum | reverse complement strand
GTACCATTTAGTCAGGAGTTAGCGAAGCTCGCGTGTGCTCAACAAATATTCAAACTCGATTTCCTCGAAAGCGTGGCCTCGTACGACAACGTTTCATTTTATATTGTTTTCTTAGTTTTTCGCGTAGAATTCATTTTCCGTACAGATTCATCCTCTGCACATCCCGAAAAGGCCTATTAAATTGAAGTTGTAAAAATCTTTCCATGCTAATTGATTGAATACATTTTTCTATGCAAGCTCATATTGCAATCAAAATTGCGAGGATCTAAATAAATAAAATCTTATCATTTGTATGAGGCAATACGCGTTGTAAGAGGATTGAATGTGCTTAAAAGAGATGTAGACGTTGTGTCATACTTTTTAAACAAATACTTACCGTGTACTGGAAAATCAGTTTTCAGAAAATAGCAAGCAGGATGCACTCTTATTTCGGAAACGCAGTCGCCTCGGTGGAAGTTGAGGTATGTAATGTTGTGTTCGATGAGAATAGAGAGAAAAGGACGAGGCCCTAGGCGGAAGGGAGAAGGTAAAAAAGCAGAAGAGAGACCGAGAAAGGAACATGGGGTCCCGTGCACGTTCGTTTCTGCAGAACCCGTAGAGAGGGTGGGGGGTATCGGGTACGGAAACCGCGCGGGCAGTGCACGCGCAGCCGCCGGGACGCGCGCATCCCGTGTGCATTCGCGCTCTTCAACGCCGCAAGTGGAGCCCGCGAAATCTCGATTAACGCGGCACTGTGCAACGTGCCTCGCGACTGTGATCACGACCTATATGCCGTTCTGGGATTTATCACCAAGCAACAGTCCACGACTCGTCAACCTCACCATCTAACAACCACCGACAGAAAAATGGTCCGGAGACTCTCCTACAAGGTCAACTAACTGGCACCAGTAAAAGACACCCTCTGCCAACAGCGATCAGCAGTAAGACCAGTGTATAAACGAACCCAGTGACTCTGCAATAGTTCTACAAATAGTAAGCAACAATAGACAAAGTTTGTGGTAGACAAATCGGTAAAGATCGTGAGACTATCAGCGCAGTTGCTGATTAGAGGGTATCACACCTCGAAGACCCACTGTGTTCATTGGTCTTGGAAGAACTTCTAGGACTTTCTACCAATTGTGGACCATTTATAAATCCTCTTCCAGGTGATGAGTAATAGTTCCTGGAAGATGTATCAGTGGAGGTCGTAAGACTATCAACGCAGTTGGTGTTCGAAGTTTGAATTCACTGGTCCTGGAACTTGGATATTCTACGAATTACCGACCATTTTAAAACGTATTTCTGATGATAAATAATTGTGAGGGATGAATCAATGGAGATCGTATGACTATCAGCACAGTTGGTAGTTGAAGATTGCCAGACCTCGAAGACTTCCGCTCTCTGTGTAAACTCATTGGTCCTGGAACTTGGACCTTCGACGAATTACGGACCATTTTAAATCGTCTTTCGGATGATGAGTAATAGCTTCCCAGAGACGTATCAGTGGAGATCGTAGACTGTTGGGAATCGAAGTGTATCGGATCTCGAGGATTTCCGCGACGATCGCGCCGGAAGTTGCGGATCACTCTGCGCCGCGGCCATTGAGTTCGTGGACCCCGTTGGTTCTGGAGTCGTTTCAACGTCGTCGATTGATTCCGAGAGGTGAACAGAAGGCGCATTCTTCCGAAGGACGTTCAGTGTGTCGCTCGTCGGGTGTTCCGTTGCAGCGGGCTACGGTCTCGTCGCCGGCCACGTGCGTTTCGTTTCGTTTCGCTTCGTTGCGCCGCGGGTTCGTGTTCATACGCATTATTTCGGGCGCTGTCGATCCCGCCGAGTGAATAATCGCGAGTGCTAGGTGGCGATCTCCGTCGAATGTGGACTGTCGTCGGTTAGAAAGTCGGCCGGAAGGAGTTTCGTGGAATTGACAATCGCGAATTCGGGAATACGACGGCGAAACCGGTTATATCGTGGGATCGAGCCACGACGAAAGGACCCGGAAGGGAGAAATCGACTAAAAATATTAACCTTTTGGCAATTTTGGAGGATCGCCGGGCCGGCCCGCGCAGAGGCGATGTGTTAGGCGCAACAGGGATTCGAAGATTGTGATTGAAGTGTGACGACCGAGTGACCGGGGAACAGGTGCTCTCGACAGATCCCTGAGGACGATGACGCATCCTAGAGTGCCGGTTCTACGGGACGAGTAAATTCTTCGGCTGCGTCTGACAGGTATTCTATTTCAGGTCATCTTTCTTCCGTAGTTATATATTAGATGTAGAAATTAATTCTTTCCGAGTTTTGATAAAGTCATATCTGAATATGTTCGGTATTATTAGCGGACTGCGGATTTTATGCATTTATGACAACAATGGGCATGTACGTAATTCCTATTTTCCATAAAGATCCGCATGAATCCCTTGCATTGTAACATCGAGTCAGACTTGTGACGCAGATTTCAAAAATAATTTCTTTCGAACCGAAATAAAATTATATTTTTTTTGTTATCGATGTGTAGTCATTGAAGTCTACGCGGGCATACAATAAATATAAACTTGTTTCTAATCATTGCAACACTACAATAAACTGTGTGCGAAGGGTAAATGATGTACATCTTTGATAGGTCGCGTTCAAAATCTTCACCACGAGTTTGACTCGATATCTCGGAGTGGTTAACAAGTAAAAATGAGAAGGAAAGACTAAAAGTTGTGCGCACACCTAATACATCACGAGGTCCGCGCAAGAGGTTGACGCAGACTATGCCTGACCATAGAGTTAGTTGAAGCAGGATATTATCGAATTGACTCGAGATACGAGACAAAAGGGTTGGACCGTTGAGCGAAAAAGCTCGGACAAACATTTGACACGATCTTTGGACGTGTATTCGATCGTTCAGGATCTGCGAGTGGTATATCCGCTCGTTTGTCCTCGCAGCTATCTTCATACATGCCGTGGCTGTATCATCGGGGCTCTCTCTCCCTCTCGCTTTATCTTTCTCGTCCAACCAACCTAGTCCCGGCGATCGGCCCTTGTTTTTTCTCCTGAGGAGGGACTACACGAGTAGCGAGAATTAATGTCGAGTGTACAAGGGATTTCGAAGCGGTAGCTATTTCCGCTATTGTCGGTCTGTGCTGGGCGTTCCGTGTCCCCTCGCTCCGCTATCTCGAAGGCGATTTTTACAGAGAGATACACACGCGGCGAACAATACCGGGCAGGGCACCGGTTAATATCCGAGTATGTAATTATTCGACGTTAGAGATTAATAGGCCGAACGATCTGGGAACCGCAAACGGACAAAAACACTTACGGGAAATCCGGCCGAAGAAAGACGTTGTTGAACTCCTGACACTTTCTTGATAGCTCGGTGATCGAGCAACTGTTTAGGTTTGCCTCTTGATAATTTATTAAGTACAGGGTGTCCCATTTCAAACGACCCCCTCGATTATCTTTGAAATTATTGGTAAAATTTCGAGAGGAACATAATTTTAGTTGGAGGAACAGAAAACGTATAAAGATAATTTGGTAATTATTTATAAGAAGGGCCTCCTCTCAGATTTTGATGAAATTTAAATATGTTATAGATTTCTACGTTTCGGACAACTTTTTCCTATACATGTTACCGCCGCTCGATTTTAGTTTTCGAGATATTCGCAAAAAACGATATTCGCTAATACTGTATTGAATTTTTCGTATTTCTGCACGCTCCGCGGCAACGTAAGCCTGTCCCGGTGCGGTGTTCGTTTACATTTTGCTTCTAAACACGCTGCGGAGATGAGAGAGAAAACAGGGTCTCACTCTGATCATACAAATACATACATATATTATATATGTATATTATATATATTATACACATATATATTACTAGTTTTTTTTTTCAAATTCTGAATGAGGAATTATGTATGTGCAGGAATACGAAAAATTCAATACAGTATTAGCAATAGTTTTTTGCGAATATCTCGAAAACTGAAATCGAGCGGCGGTAACATGTATAGGAAAAAATTGTTCAGAATGATGATCTTGACAACATATTTCAAGATCATTTCTTCTAAATCCCTTCTTCTAAATAATTACCAAAACTTTTTCTCGAAAATAGCAAAGGCTACACGATTCGTGTAATTTGAAAATTTGAACAGATGTCGATGATGAAACGCGTCCCTCGGGGAGAATCTTACTCTAATTTCAGCGAGGTGCGGCCTCCTGTGTCGTCTATCTCGTCCCGTATTCGCGGTGTTCGCGAACGCTCGCAAAAAGAGAAACGACCGGGTGAAACGTGTGTGCGAGTACGTGTGTCCGTCTAATGGAAAGAGAGCCAAGTCGAAGCAGAGACGAATCGCTTGTCCTCTAGTATCCTTTTTCTCAGACGCGACGGGAAATAAGTGCATGAGAGATGAGGGGCCAGAAAACTAGTATCCTCTTCACGACATCTTGGTGAATTCTCAAAGAACATCTGTCAGACGCTTTGAAATTACTGAGCTCTGAAAAAATTCGGCTCTATTGTTCGTCGAGCAGTTACTCCCTCAAATTTTCACGATGTTTTAGCGAATGAAGACGCTTTTTTCGTTGCGAATTCGATACCCTGGACTAGTATCAGTGCATTTTGCGCTGGGACTAATCGGATTCGGTTTTAACCCCTCCGCTACCGTGGACGAGATATCTCGATTCCACGACGTCGAAGAAACGATGCTATGGGCGAGGTATCTCGTGTATCTTTATTAGTATTTATTGTAGACGGACCGAAGCCCTCTTACATAAATGTTTACAATAGAAAACAATAATAATTAAAAGACTACTCGTATAACAACATAGAAGGGACATGCACAAAAACTAATGGTACAAAAAAAAAAACTACTTATACATGGTATTATCATTATCCTATAATCCTGCGGAATTGTTTTTTAAAAGTGTGTAAAGACACATTAAAAAAATCAATACGATTATAGATAGTGCTAGCAATCGATAGCGAAGCAATCGATTTTTAATGATGATAAATATAAAATACTCCTTATTTGACACAATTAAAGTTTTTATTGTTTATTTTGTATGGTATGAAATACATAATGTGACGGAACTATTTTTATAGAAATATTCGTTTTTTTGCAAACTACGAAACTACACATTCTTTTGTTGGATGAGATTTCTTTCTGTGTTTTACATCGATTACAATTACATATCCCACTGTATTCCATACAAAATAAACAGTAAAAGCTCTAATTGTGTAAAATATGGAGTCTTTTATATTTATCATCTGATGCTCATCAAGTTGCTCGATGCTTTTCGTTTAGGTACTTTTTATTAGGTTGGCAAGAAAGTAATTTCGGTATTACAATGGTGAAATAAAACAGAATTTTTTTTGTTCGAGGTTGTTTTCTTCACAATTCCGCGCGCTCATCATTAGTGAAAGTTCATTGCTTGAATAAAAAAATTGGGTTTTATTTCACCTCAAACTACCTGGATTACTTTCTTGCAAACCCAATAAATTGGTACTAAAAGAACCAAATAATCTTTCTTATAGATATTGCAAAAGTTTCTTATTGCATTTAATACTTATTCCCAAGTTAATATTCCTAGGCTGCACAACATCGAATTTTCAACTGTTCTACGAGTTTGGAACTTGTATAGTCCTGCTGTTCTGTTCAAAGAGGACAATAGGGGTAGTCAGTAGACAATTAGGATGATCCGTGGTAGACAATGCGGATAGTCCATCATAGATATCGATAGAAACGGAGAATGGAAGCATTGTACATATATTAGAGAAGTAGACCGAAACTTCCAGTAATATCACAAAATATTGTAAAAATATCGATTTGAATATATGCACCAGGAGCATTTGGACATTTACGATTCCTCTAACAAATACATATAACATTTCCTGCTATTTCGATGGGACTTTTCCAATAAAACTGTGGTTATTGGCTTTGACTCGTATTGACATATACACTTGTTAAATAATGAAAGTGGTATTCAACGGTTTTGTGTGAATAACGGTTTCAATAATTAAAATTGGGCGGCAACAAATTTCCAAATACTTGATTTATGCTACGAATGTCGAGATATTTCGAATAAATATTTCTGAAATTGTGAAATATTATAGCAACGGAGAAGAATACAATAATTGACAATTTAAAAATATTAATTTCACAATTTTATTTCTCAGAGGTTTAATTGTCATTCTAACCCTTTACAGGGTAAAGGGTAAACATATTTAAATTCTCTTTTATGGGCCCAAATAAAAAAGTTTTAAAAAATTCCTATTTTATTTCTGCATATAACCTTGTAAATTATAATTTTTGGGAAATCTTTTTTGCATATCATTCCGCAAACCAATGCTTCTAATTGATTATAAAAAATCAGGTCGTTTAGTAGAATTATAAAAAAGTTATTAGTTTTTAAAAGGTATACGAATACTAAAAATTTTACTGTACGTAAAATATTTGGTCTCTGAGGAAATTTCTGTAGTAGAAACAGCTTTGATTACGTGTTACAAAACTGCTAAAAAAAATGGAGGCTCACGGGGACATAGAACCTCTGTTACACGAAGCATTGAAAATACCCGGTTGTTTCGGTGGAAATTTCTGAGTTTCGTAGTTAAAACAGTTTCGATCGCGAAACTGTTCAAAAAATCGTTCGAAAAATAGGGGCTCGCGGGAACGTAAAACCTGTTAAATGAAGCATCGAAAACAGCCGGTTACTCGTGCAAAGATTGACAAAGTGTTCGGGAAAGCGATACTGGGAATGGAGGATCGTCGCCGGTTTCAAAATAATCGCGTTCGAAACACGGTGATCGATACTGATATGTTTGGCGATAGGTCGGATGAATGGTCGAGTTCAGACACGGCGAATGCGTGACCGTTTAATCAAACGGTGTCCTTCGGTCTCTCGTCTCCGAACTCCATTACGTATAAAACAATATTAGTTCGGTCGCGTCAATGGCAACGGTGTTTATAAATAATTACCGGCGACGAGAGAGGGTGCTGTAGAGAGAGAGTGAGAGTGAGAATGAGAGAGAAGGACAGAGGAGGGGAGAATAAAACCGGCCCGTTGGGGAAGAGGGACAAAGAGAGAGAGAGAGAGGGAGAGATGATGTTCGAATAACATTTGACGGGGAGTACAGGTAGATGGACAGAGGGCGGAAACGTGCGATAGGGATGGCGAATTAGATGACGGGAGGGTGGTAGGCAGTTTCATTTTGAACGAGTATTCTCTGCGTTCGTCCGGGCTCGATCTAAACGGGCAATATTAGCTATTGACTTTGGCTCATGGGGTTTGTCGATGGTCGGGCTAAGTGATGGCGTCGGTACCTGGCCAGGTTCGGTACGGGGATTTCGATCCTGTCTCGATCGAATGCCAGCGATTGGTCGCAAGAACCAGGCCAAACTCCGCTAATTTCCTTGTAAATAAAAGGATGTTGCGCGACGATGGTCAGGATCAACAACTTCCCTGCTCGTCGTGCCGCAGTGCACGTTGCATCTACGAGGATCGGTCAAATATAGTAGGCGTACAAATGAATTCTCGGCCTTTTCACAGAAAAATTACCGTCTACCTGTCCAAAATCAAATAGCAGTTTCATCAGGAATGTCAAATTCCAGCAGGCATCTACACAAGGAACTACTTGTGTCCTCGGTAACGCTTTATCCTTAAATTGTTGACGCGATCTATGCCTCAGTAGGTAAGAGCAGCTACGCTGTTGTAGAGTACAAAATCCGGTTAACCACTTCGTTTCCCTGGACCAGAGTTCGGCAATAATCCATTAATATTAAAAAATGACTAATAGTCTTTTTGAATGTTAGTCATAACGTAATAGTCATTAGTCAAAACTTTTTGATTAGTTAGTGATAACTAATTAATAATATTAATGTATGTTAATCGCACAATAGTGACTGATGACTAAAGATTGATGACTCATCATCAACTACTAATTCACTAATAAGCAATAGCTAATGATTACTTATAGAGCTGTGACTAATTATTTGCTATTTAGTTATCACTAACTAATCAAAAAGTTTTGACTAATGACTCTATTTTACTGTGACTAACATTCAAAAAGACTATTAGTCATTTTTATATATAAATATTAGTTGATTATTTATTGCCCAGCTCTGTCCTGGACGACTTACAATCTCGCGACGTCGATACCGTTCGTATTAGGTTACAGACGTGTTATACCGCGACGCAATACCGTTCGTGCCATGCTACAGATGACATATCTCGTGTGCTTCTTGATTAGATTAAGAGAGCTTTATATTTCGAAAACTTATTAATTCTGGGAACGATATAGATAAAGAAAAACACATTGATTTCTGAATATTTGAATTCATTGATTCTCTGTGTGATATAATTCAAAACATGGAACTGCACATAACGCAACATCACAATTTATACATTAGTATCGTATTTCTTTGCGGATAGATTTTGTTCTGCGCCATACACAACGATTCGTGGGATGATCTTTTTTATTTGTTGCTGGTAAATTTTTCAAGAAACACCTGGAGTGCAGACGAAGTGGATGAAAATTGATTTCTTCTCCCTTTCTGATAACAATTATTCTTTGGATTGTAGTAGTTTTCCAGCAATCCGAATATTATGTTCTCTTTTACGTCATTGATACTTTTTCCGTTTGCATGAAGACAGTTCCATATGGCAAGAGAAGTGCATATTGCGTTGTCTAGTACAAAGAAGAAATATTTTTTGTACCATTTTAAACGGGAACTGATTGAAACGACATAGAAATAAGCGGTGTCCTCAGACGGAGCAAAGAAAAGCCGCGTGTTTACCCGAACGGTATTGCGTCGCAAGATAACACGTCTGTGAGAACGAAGTGGTTAATATTTTGACTGACCCTCGTACCTCCTCTCTAAGATTTGATTTGGCGTTAGGATCTCGTCGCGCTACAGCTGTCGACCTGTCTCGGTTAGTTCACGATCCTCGCGCAGCTCCGCCGATGTTCGTGACCTATCCACAAAGCTTCCCGTTGGGGTTCACGGACGCTCGTAAAACTTGGCGTCGTGGGTAGGTGCGCGTATGCGTTTTCATGCTCTTGCTCCTAGCAGTTTGTCTCTTTCGAATGGCATCTGGTATAAATGGAAGTTTCCTTCCGAACGGACTTTTGTCCGGAGTTTCGTATTCATCGAGCGTGTCTCGCGCTCCCCCGGCGACTGCTGCGCCGCGTACCGTGGAAAAGATTTCGATAAAATCACTGCTGCACACCTTTACTTATTTATTTAAACCCCGGCGGGACCGTCGTACCGAAACTGTGGACGATATACGGTCGTTCCTCGGTGTCGAACAGCGCCGGTTTGTCTCTCTTAGCGTTTTGTCAGCCTTCTTCACTTTTATTCAATTTTGCCCCTTAATTAGGGCCACCCGATGTCTCGAATTTGTTCCTATTTTTGGTTTCACGTCTCGGTGGCTCTAGAGTATATTTTTCAATATTTATAATTTTATGCTCTTACATATTTTGGCATTACTGGCGAGTGTAATATTAATCAGTAAAATAAGTAAATTGTTATTTTAATGGCTGGAGAGAGAGAGAGAGAATCTAGATTATTCGCATCTTCCATAAAAAATAAATAGACGTACAGTAAAATCTGTTTTTGTGCCGTCTTTTTTATGCGGTATATGAATATCAGATCAGCAGGACACCCTGTACGTATTGAATTATGTACATTTTGAAAATTTCACCATGTCTAAAATGAGAAATTAAAATTTTTTTAAATGCGTTTCCATGTGAAATTTAATTATTTATGTTTGTGGGGAAAGAACTTTCTCGCTATTTCGTAAAGCTTTGACATATTTTCTAAGTGAGACTTTTTTATGCGGCCCCTCTGCACCGCATAAAACAAATTTTTCTTTAGTATGTTGTGAAAAACTATTTGCTATAGTTCTTTATGAAGTTTGTGAATATTTTTTTTTGTGCGGTTTTTTTTCTGCGGTCCTTATCTACCGCGCAAAAACAGTTTGACTGTATAAAATGCATAGAACACACCAAGCCAGTGGAAAATGTATCAAATGGATGAAAGGGACGAACGCGACGTAACAACTACAGAGTGAGCTTGGACATTCTTAATTAGGGAACACTGAGCTACACAGAGGGCCCATATCGACCGATTCGAATACAGTAGATCCATGGATCCCCCTATTCCCTCATCCAACATTCGTAGTTAGATCGGGGAACGATAAGTCGAGCGTAAATCTGCTTCGTCTACACTCGACTGCGCGATGACTTGTGAAAAGGCATTCCGCTCTAGGTCGTTTCTTCTCCGCTCACAATGGAGCCATTGACAAATACGTCGGACCACGGTCATCGTTCAGACGCTTCCAAAAATCCGGCGAGTTGGTTTCGGTGGCTCCAGATTGGCCGGCATTAAGCGGGCGGGATAAATTCGGGGTGAAACGTTCAATTTCTCGTTTAAGCCCGCGGAGTATCGCGCAATATGTGGTGCACGCAGCGGAGGGTAGACCCGCTGGATGTCTCTCATATTTCCAGGCCCGATAATTATTCATTTTCCTGCGCGTAATTTGGCTTAATTTAATTGCAAACGACGATTCGTCCGATGCGTTTGCGGAGACCTCCGCCACCCCTACTTCTGCTCCCCCACCCCCTGTTTCTCCTGCTGCCCCCGCACCACTCCTCCGCAACCCTGTCGGTTTATCTCGAACGGTAATAACCCTTTATGGATTCCGCAGACTGGCTTAATATAAACGGCGATTTAATTGCCGAGCCGGCCCGATAAATCATGCATAGGCTATAAATTTCCAAGGAAGGTCCGTCGCCCACGGAGCCGGATAACACTCGAAAGTAATCGAATCTTATCGGTGGACGGGTGAACAACAGTGCTGCCAGGTGGTCGCGATATGCTATCGAGCGTTTTGTCCCATTAACCGTTCCTGCAGAAAGCCGCCGCCGGTAAAATGGCCAGCAGATTTTTCGAAAACGAGCTCATACCGCACCAGCAGCTCTTAAAAGCTTGGCCAAGAGTTAAGATCTTGTTAGACGTCTCTGGAACGTGATTAGTAAGGTTGCTATAAAATTTGATAAATAAAATTCTCTACTACAGTCGTCATGATAATCAGTGTTCGGCAATAAATAAATAATTATTTAAATAACAAGTTATTTATTATTTGACCAAGAGAGTCTAAATGAATTATTTAAAATAATAAAGTTAATTGTTATTTACAAATAGCATGTGAATTATTATATTATTGACAAATAACGCGCACGTGTTCATTGTATATACAAAATACAAGAAATAAGAGAAGACCAAAAACTATTTATTTGATTTGCAAATAAGAAATAATAATTTATTTGAATAAAAAGTTTAGTTATTAGTTGCAATTAATATCACACGTGTTTATTTATTATTTATATAAAATAAAATTTGCCCAACACTGATGGTAATGCATTTCTCGACATAAGACCAATGCCAGCGGAACAAGAATCGTTGAGTCAACAAAATATTTTGTTCATAGATGCTTCACTTATCCTAGAACACGATGGTCCATGTTTTTCTCATGTGAATTTTCTACTTCGTCTTTGGACATGTTTTGGGAACTCTTTTGCTCTGGCTTGGCACATAGGGTTTGTCTATTTTCGAAAGCCGAATTTTGATTCTACAATAGATACGTAAACATTAACTGTTTTTAGTCCGGTATCAACGGATCCTGTCATCGTAACGCTATGCCTCATCTATTCAATTCTAAATCCTTGGTTCCCACGAATCCCGCTGTTATTCGACGCCCACTGTAATTATCGAGTCACACACGCTCCTCCCGCACCATCAAATTCATCCGTCGCTGTCGATAACTTCGCCGACACGCGTTGCTTGTTCCGCTGTCGAGATTCGTTCCGATCTTCATACGCGTTGCTTCCAGGACGCGCTCGTGGCCACAGATAACCCTGGAGGGCACCGCCTTTTGCCTTCGTCGAAATTCAGATCAACGAAATCGTGCCTGCCGCGCATAGAAAGCAAGATAGATAGTCTTCAATCTGTTTCTCTGACGCCATTTGCCTGAAGCATTGCTCCCGGGGGCAATCCAGAACGTTCCAGAGCAAAAAGCGCTTATTGCCCATACCTGATCCAGGCTGTTTCTGCATCTACTTTCCACATCATCGTTTACATCTACCGTGTGTTTCCATCGATTATACCTTCTAGGGCAACCGGGAACACGTTCCTCTGCTTCCTCCAAGCATTTTTTATACTCTTGCTAAAGTCGAACTGCTTTGCTTCACGTCTCTGTGGACTCTGACGATCTAGATGTTCTTCGTCAAAAAACGACAGGCATTGAAAGATGTAAGAATGCTTAGATTTAGGTCCATAGGCCGAAAATCGTATACAATGCACTTTTTACGAAATTTTGACGAAATTTACAGAATAGATCCATATCAGAATTTATAAAGAACAACAACCGCTTCTAACATCTCCAAAAAAAAATTCAAGTCGTATGGTCCAATATTAACAATTTAAATGCTGTATACTTTTTGGCAACACTAATAACGATGTGGGGTCCTCAAGGGACCCTAGAAGATAAGAGTAAAGAACATAAAATTAAATTTTATTCTCTTTACAAAAAAATGAATACATCACGATTCTAAACAATAGAATATACTCTTAATTCGTCATGGTCCAAGCAACGTAGTATGTTTATAGTTAAAAACAAAATAACGGTAATGTTTTTAGAATAGACAAATCATCCATAATACTTAACGATAAAAAAAGGGAAAATACATAAAATATGAAAAATTACAAACAATTACTTACAAAGTTATTAAGGAAAAATACTTTCTGGGGTCCCTATAGGACCCCACTCAGCATTTTAAGGGCTAAAAAGATTACAGCTCTTTTGAAAGTGTCCGAATATTACTGTGATTCGCTGTTTACCAGGGATGGACACGGTAGGGGCCCACCAAACCCCTGTTTCCCCACCAATCACTCTCTCATGCCTGCGCTCTGCTTGCAATATACACGAAACGAGAATCAAATGGGATGTCTTGTAACTAGGCAGCGGATCTTTATGCAAAATAAAAAGTTTGTGCACAACTGCAAAACACAGAAACTAAATAAAAATTCATTTCTTTCATTAATAATTTTAAAACGTTGGAAATAACACGTAGATACACTTAAGTTCTTTTAATCTTTTTACTGTTTTAAGTTGTGTGTGTGTGTGCACCTACCCACTTTTTCATAAATGAATAAAATCCGCAGTCTACATATAGCCTCGGCCACCAGTGTAGATACACAAAAGAGCAGTGTGTGTCCTTCAATAACTATCCGAGAAATGTGACTTCGACTCTACCTTTACTGACTCGACTCGTGGGGCGAAGTGTAGGGCGAAGAGACACGATTGGGACAAGAAGAACACTGTGGATTTTCGAGGCAGGCGAAGACAGGGGCACACCACCGCCGACGCGTAATATGTATTGGCGGCTGGTGGTGTTCGATCGAGCGTCGTCGAGAGGAATTTCTTCCTTCGAATCTGTGGGAGCGAGCGCCGCCAGGCCGTCGACCTCGACTAGCTGCTTTGCGATTCATTGATTCGCGGTTTGGAAAAAAAACCTGCGCGAGTAGATTCGCTGCTAATTACGAGAGCGTGCGGGCCTGGTGGATGACTCCGGTGGCGATGGTTGCCGCTTCACCACTTCGCAGTCCCCGTCGGCTGGCGTTGTTTCTGAGGTCTCTCTCTGTCACCGTTTGCCGGAGACAGCGTATCCTGCCACGCGGCGGTTGGCATCGTTGGCAGAGAGAGAACCTGGTCGGCTGTTCCACGTCGGGTTGGCAACGCGCACCGATTAGGCAGATGCGGTTTTTTATTGTTACTCGAACGCGAGGCGGAATAACAGTCGCGCCGGGGGATAAAGGAGCGAACTCGAACAAATCGACACCATCTGGTGTACCTGAGTGGCTGCTGCATTACCCTTGAAAGCTCACCGCTCTCGAGTGACGCGGCTCTCTCCTATGCCGCGGGTGCATTCATCGCGTAATTAACGTCTCGTAATTATGACCACGGAAGAGGAGAGCAAAAGAGAGGAAGAGAGACAAAAGTCTGGACGTCTCGTGGTAGCGCGGGCGCAAGCGCTCTCTCGCGGGCTCCCGGATATTATGAGCTTTCATGGGGCTCCAGGTGAATAAGGCGCTTGGCGTTTCTGAAGAGGGTGTTACGTGCATTATGGACCTCTCGACGATGGATCAAGTGTTGGTCAACGAGCCGTTCATCGTTGGTTCAAGGTGCTACGCCGTCTTGGCCGGTCTTTCACAACCGGTCCCTCTCCCGCCGTCTTTTTTTCCCCCTGGTGCGCTGGGTCCTCCCCTCCCGTCACCCCCGTCATAAGTTCGTATTCCTTCGGTTCACCGGCCTAACTTGACTGCTGCCGGTGTGCACGCGCGCCTCTTCTCCCGGCTTTCGACGTAAAATCCATGAAGTCGATGCCCGGACTAGCTCTCGCTGGGAAACCAATGGGCGACGATCCTTCTTGACGGAGGTTCCCACTCACGACGAATGGAAGCGTGCGACCTCTCCATCCCGTAGGCGCCTTAAGAGCCACTTTCCGCTCGCCGGCCGCCAATGAAGTACCGCGGCGATTCTTTTTCCTGAAAGGGTTGCTATCTGCGATTCTCCCTCACCCCCCGTTGTATCGATGCCAGGGAAACGCGAGCCGCGCGCGGAAGTCGATCCGAGGCGATTTATCTCCTCCGGACGAGGAACTTTCCTCCCGAACCGGGCCGGAGCGGCGGAGCGGCGGCGCGGCGCGGCGCAGGAATCGAGCGCACATCTATCTTCGGTTTAATTCCATCGGGCGGCAGCGACGGAGGAAAAACCGTCGAACAGCAGCGGTCCGACTCGGTGAAACTCGCGTCATCGTCCCCTCGCGCGCCGGGATTAACGTTAGTTCGGAATATCGAATCCGTTCGTCGTCCTCTCGGAGCGATTTGTTCGGCGGTCGGGCAAAAATAGGCACGCTAGATTACCGGGAAAATGCGCACAGGCAGCCGGCCCGGAGGGATAATAATGGTTGGGCGTACAGAGTCGTGGCTGGTAACGCGAATAATGTCGAAAGTTAGTTCGGGGCGAGCGACGTCGACGTTATACACGACGCTCACCTCTGACCTTGCGGTCGGACGGGCGAACGGAAGTTATGCGTCTGGATCGTTTCGCGGAACAAGCAGGAAATGCAAGCCCCGGCTTGGCCGAGTCGAGGCGAGTCGAGCTGGGTCGGGCCGGGTTGGGCAAACCGTTACGAGCCGTGAGGGAATCATTACCACTCGGTGCATCGTACGTCGAGTTGTAGTTGGGATTCTACAGCCCCGAGGACATAGCCGACTTTCACCCTCGATATATTATCCTCTAACGCGGCGCGCCGCGTTGCATCCTTCCGGAGAGAGCACGATGCCCGTTCATTGCCGCGGAAGAAAAAGAATTCAATAACATGGATCAGCGGCAAAGGTCTCTCGGGTTCTGTGGGGGTCAGCTCCCTGATTTAAATTTAAATTGCAGTTCAATTACCGCGCCGATACGATCCCTTTGATCTCGTTTGATTCGCCGGGAAGAATAAATATAATTCGGATTTTTTCGCTCGGCCCGGCCAGGCCAGGCCGATCTTTCCGCACGAGGCTCGATTGCACGAACTCTTTCACGCTGTTGTTCCTTCGGCTCGCTAATTGCGCCGAATGCCGGGCCCACCTAACAAAACACCGCCACGCTGTGTTAAAGGACCTCCTACGGACAGAGGGAAGGCACGAGTCTCTCTCTATTCGCTTGTAAAATTGGCCACGTGGCTCGGAATGTTTTGAGCCGCGTGCAATACGAACGCTCGCAGAAAAAGGGTCGGGGATGCTGCGTCTCGTTCGAGCAGACGATTTCTTACGTAAGCGTAAGCGAACGCTCGCTTTTATGGCACTTTCGCGTTTGTCACGCTGCTGAGATCGCCAAGAGAGACGATCTAGGGAACCCGGGATTGCCCGAGTCACCGTGCAACTTCCTTCGGTACTTTCGATAACGCTCGCAAATCCTCTGCAAGTTTCGACGACGAATATCCGTTCCGATACGATCGACGCTGCCTTTGTTGAACGTAGGCGAATGGTACTTTGATTTCGTTTGATTCCTAATCCTTCGCACTTGCCTGGTCTCTCCGAAGAGGCTGTTCTATAGTTCAGATAATATTTTATCATGATAGGTTGGACACATAGATACACATATATTCCGAGTGTGCAGTATAAAGAGAAGAGCAGTTTTCCTCAAGAAAGCTGCAGAAAACTGTTGGGAAACTAAGTTTCGGGAAAGACGCATTTAAAGTTTTTCTCATTTCTGTGCTGGACATGGCTTTAGGACATTGAAACTCTCGTTGTCCTGACAATTTGTCCAGTTTCGAAAAATCGTTTTGCAGACTATACACATTGAATTAAATGTTCCTCTCAATTTGATGGTGCCTAGTTTTCCACCGGATATAAAGGAACTGAAGCGCCAATAACAGTAACAGTACATACTATGAACCAAAACAATTTTCACATTAATTAATGCTTAGATACGTAGTTTGTTTCCGTGCGCTCGTATATTTCGAATTGTAATCCGCAGTAATTGGTACGTGGCTTTTTTTCGTCCGCAGTAATACGTACAAAGTGCTGTCGATTTTATGTTTTAATACTTCTTTATGCTGTATTACGTTTTGAGGGTCACACCAATTTTAATTTTATTTCAGAACACATAATTCTTTCATAATATTCATAATATTAAAGTACTGATACCGCAGTAATCGGTACAGTTACCCAAGTTCTAGTGTTGACTGCGGCTAGCAAGCTATATTTGCCACATTGCTGGTGCCGCGTATTCGTAACTGAAGAGGGGACCGTCGCGAATTCCGCGCACGATATCAATCACTGCAAAATATTGTCAATCATCGGACCGTTCCGCAAATCCCCTTTTTCTGAAGGGTCACGAGGCTGCTGCGATATTACGCGATTCCGAGGTCGAGGAGGCGAATAGTGAATAGGAATCGGGAAAAGAATCGCGATGGTTTCGAATCGTTGGGGAGGGTAATAAATTATTATTGGTCATTCGCGAGCCAACAGCTTGCAAACTAGACGACGGATATTACGATTGGAATTGCGGGCTCGGTCGTGGGCAAAGAGGGCAAGCCTCTTTCGTCTTCGCTTCATAAAGGAGAAAGGGGTTTCTCGCTTGAGAGCTGCCATCTTACTTCGTAGATCGTCTTGTTGTATAACGAGCGGGGCTCCTGGAAATACGAAGCGAATATCGAGCGGCCGGTCAAGCTTGCGGAACGCTATTGCTTCCGGACGATCGCCGGATTTGATGGGGAATTAAAAATTTTGCATCCTGCCTGTAGCTCGCCCCGACCGGAAATGAATAAAACATAGTTCATGCGTGGACGAGTCTCATTATGTACGCAGTTACGTACTCACCTGTGAAATCCGATGTCGATACAGTCGAGCCATGTAAATGTTAATTTCGAGACATAACTTTGCGCGCAAGCATTTTTTCGCCAATTATTGGGTTGGCAAGAGAATAATTTTTTCGGTATTTTAAGGTGAAATAGAGCTCAATTTTAATGAATAACATATTTTCTCTTTTGTTCGATGATATTTTGCCAAATAGAGTAAATAAGGAAATATTTTATTGATTAAAGTTCATCGCCTGAATAAAGAAATTCGGTTTTATTTCACCCTAAAATACCGAAATTACTTTCTTGCCAACCCAATATATTCGTTACATCCGATTAAGTAACTGTAAATCGAAATGTGTCTAGATTTAATCTTGAGAGCGAATAAATGTGCAGTATAAATTTGTTTTGATTTTTTAAATTAAATATTAACACACGAGAATTTGTGGAAAAATGATTCCACGGTAATTTTGGTAATGAAATACTAAGCCATTCTGAGTAGAAGACATGAAAGTAGATCGATATTAATGCACCTGGAAAAAAAGCCAGACTTTGCATTTAAATCTCTATTAAAGTATCGCCTGGTTTGAATAAACTGATGTTGTCATCAGGTTATCCAATTTGGTCTCACACGCTCGCGTCGGTATGATGTAATAAATAGCCCATAACGAAAATACAATTTTGAAAATGAAAAGCTTAATCATGTACTATGGCAGCATGAATATCTACGACACTCAAAAATTCAAATTAATTAACCGTTTATACACGATGGTTAATTACCTCCGGACAGAAAAATGTTAATTGCAATGTTAAACAACACAGGGCGTGTAAAAACAATTTCGTTACGTGATTACTAGGCGTAAGTACTATAAACTTGTTGAAGCTAATCATTACATTGCAGATTTTATGCATGCGCCCCACACAGAGAGTTTTCGAAAAGTCAATCCACCTAGAAATTTGATATAAACACATTAACACACACACACACACACACAAGGTCGCAAACAGCATGGCGCATGTATGATTACCACAGGTTTGTCAAATTAACTTTGTGTACGTCGTTACTTCAAATTTTATCTCATATCTAACATGATCCAATTGAAGTACACAGTTTGGTTCAATTTTAACAAGTCAAAATGTCTAACCTTTTTTTATTGCAATGTATAGTCAATCGAAAACTGATCAACTTTTGTTGAAAATATTTTTTGGTCAGCTTATCGCAAATACTTGAAAAATCGTGAAAAGTGTTACGTGGAACACCCTGTATACATATAGTCATATGTACTAAAAAGTTTTAATTGGTCAAAGGTTAAAGAAGTTATTGCAAAGAGTGTCCGAACGTTAATAAGAGCAGAGCTGGGGAAAATAGCATATACATATATATAGATAACACATCTTTTAAAGTATGTGTATATATATACACACACACACACACACACAACTTTGAAAATAAAAATTATTTGATGCAGGAATTTTTTTGAAAATAAAATAATTTATTTGAGGCAGTAATTTTTTTTGAAAATGGTATTTTATTTGAAGAAATTGAAAATATTTATATTTTGTCTTCATTTACGATTTCAATTGTAAATATTATTGCTGAAAATAATGGTTCGAATTCAATGCATTTATGAGTGTACATCGACTGTATGTTTATAAGGTTTCTCAGAGTATCATGTCACAATGCAAAAAGTAAAATATTTTATTTCGTGTTTCCGATTGTTAATAAAATAGAAATATTTTATTTTGAGGTTCAGATTGTTAAAACAGAAATATTTTATTTTCGAAATTGTGTATCTTATTTGAAATACTATTTTCTTTAAGCAAAATAAAATCTAAAATATTAAATAGTATTTGAAATATATTTGCTTCGCCAAATAATGCCCGCCTCTGAATAAGAGCCACTGTGTTTTGCGACGAGCAGGTTCGATCATTCAGTAGAAAAGTGCAAAAGGGACGGTTCATTGAGAGTGGGTCTCGAGTATCTAGAGCACGCGATTGTACTCTTGATTTCGGCTGAATCAATGGACAGTTTCAAGGTCACTGGAGCTCTGTCGACTGGAGAATCCATTGGCTGAACCCCCGGAAGACGTAGACTGTGTTCTGGAGCATGTCGAGGGGTGGCCAGCATTCCCCGTTCGAATTTCATTCGCACGCGTTGTGTGGCCACGTGGCGTTCGCTCCGGTTCCTGAGGGACGAATCCCTTGGTCCCGTTGACAGAGAACCGTAGAATCGTTGTATGCAATACCGGGAAGCGTGTTCCACGGAAAGCAGAGAGAGATTGACGGGGGCACGCGCTCCAACCGTGCGAATTCCGCGTGACTTTGGATTACGGCCGATCGATGATTCGTTCCGCTCGTTAAATCTCGGTCTAACACGATCAAACGATCCTGTCGAGGTTTGCCTCGGAGGGAACGAGATCGCCCACGTGCGCGCCGTCATCAAAGGAATCCTCCTCCCCCCACCTTTTTTTTTACAGAGAGAAGTGTTTTTCTTTTGATCCACAGTAATGATTTCGAACGCGATCGAGAAGCACACGGTAAACGAATGTTAATAAGCGTGAGGCGAGCGGTCGTTTGTTTCGAATTGAAACGTTGATGTTCGAGGCGAGTAAGCTGCTCTAATCGCTTCCCATTTGTTTCGCTATACGTGCACGCTTGTGATGTGCATGCACGTACGAACGTACAATCAGTCGCAAAAGCGCGCGTCACTAATTTCAAGTATCCCAGACGAAAGAATAAGGGGCTGAACGTTTTGCGGATATTCGTACGGTTATTGCTTCGAGTTGAACGATTTCTGAAAAATTATATGACGCCGCGCCGAGAAAGCGAATGCAGTAACACTGCAATTTAGCGATTTTACAAACACAACCTTTTCAGATTTTTAAGTACCGATTTGAGAAAGTGATCCAGACTTTCTATACTGTATTTCTATCGCTCCTTTACATACAAATTTGTCATTCTTAAATGTTTTATTATTTTCGGAGACGTTATGCATTGAACGTGAATACAGTCTTCCGGAATAATAGTAAAATAAAATAAAAAATAGTATTTTTAAATTCACCTAACGTTCTTACCGTTTTAAATGACACGTACTTATTTTTCCAATAATTGCAATAAACGTCAGTTTTGTACACATACCGTGTTGTTAATTGTCATGTACATTAGTTATAAATAGACAGCGGTTCTTCATGTAAAATAAAAAATGTTTGCATTGATTGCAAGACACAGCAGTGAAATAAAAATTTCTTCTTTTAATTAATCTGGTTAATCTGTGACCAATACGCTGATGTCTTCAAATCTTTTTAATATGTTCACTGCTTTAAATTGTGCTTACCCATTTTTGCCATAAATGCATAAAATCCGCAGTCCAGTTATAAAGTACATAATGCTCTCTACAGGAAAAATGCAAAAGCATTGCCATTACCTTAGAATCTAAATCAGGATCTACTGGTAATTTCTCAAAAATGTACTCCTGGTAAATACTAAATACATGACTATCCACGAAGCACATCTAAAATCCTTATGAATTGAGCAGGTACGAACACAGACTTTCGCGTCGGACTGTACGTCTGGATTTAGGAATTCGTAGAACGAGCCGAAGCAAGCATGTACATAAATGGATGAAGCGCACATTCTATATTGAACATTTTGTTCACGAGAGCTCGCCCTGCTTAAAAATGAAAAGTAATTTAATCTATGGAGGGTTTAATGTCAGCACGAATGGGGAATTTATTAGTCGAATAAAGAGAGTCGAAATTCTTTAGAGTGTTTTTCGTGATGGGGTGTATGAAATTGGACGAAATTGGAGTATAGATAGGAAAATGAAGGATTCGGTTACCCGATCGGCAGAGGGAGAGAGAGGGAAGCAATTATACGCTAAACCGATGAACGCCTGTTGCCGTAATGATGCTTTTATGCCAACCCTCGATTGAAAACCGAATCGCGAATTCGAAGGCTGTCGTTCGATATTTCCGTTAATAATAGAATAGAAACGATGCCAATTTTGAGGCTCTCCCTAATGCACCCTCGCCGGCAAGACGATACCCGCTCGCGTATCCGTACCGGCTGTCTGCAGGCTATACCATTCACTGGGTCAATATTGTATGCTTTTCCGAGATTCTGTTGGATGGATTTATCGTGTTGCGACTCGATTGAGGCTGGATCCTATGAAATTTCAATGACAGACGAAAGCACGATCTTGTATCGTGGAGCTGCCTTCGATATCAACTGAATGGTTTAAAAGGATATTCTGGTTTTGAATGCCATATTTTTAATTCTTAACCCTTGCAAGGTAAGGTCTAATAACACATAAATAGTAAGGTGGGTTCTCTTATATATATATATATATATAGACCCGGACAAATGATTTTCATAAATACCCTCGTTTTTAATAAATTTGGGATAAAGAATAACACAGGATAAAAAATAAACAAACGAATTTAATTTCATTCGTATAAAAATTCTTTTCAAAAATCTAAGGTTGGGACACGTTTTTCCAGCAATAAAATTTAACATAGGATGAGAATTACTAGCTACATTTTCGCTGCAGGAGGTATAATGATAGCGTTAACGGATAAAAAGTTATAGCCAATTTTGAGAAACCAATGTTTGGTTATGATCTTATTACTCTTAATACAAATTTCGGTTCAACAACATTTTCTACACATTTGGAAGTGTTAATGTCAGCCAACGGCCATATCACGCTGCAGTAAACCGATTCTCGTCCGATCATCGAAGTTAAACAACGTTGAGCGTGGTTAGTACCTGGATGGGTGACCGCCTGGGAACACCGCGTGCTGTTGGCTTTTTTTTCTTTTAATTTTTTTCCAACCTTTACGACACAAATCAGTGCAAAACATTTTTATCTTGCATAAAGTTCCGCAGTCTAGTAATTAGGAAAATAAATAAATGTCAACCTGTATCTTGCAATGGATCCGGCCAATTTCTATTCTTCATAAAAATCCGCAGTCTAATGATCAGAAAGGGGATAGCGCTTTATCTTTAAATGCATCGTGTTACTATCAGTTCGAATCATTATTAAACGCACCCTCGCGGAACAGTTGCATCGCAGGAAGAAGAACTGGATCTCTTCCATTTTCTAATCCTACAATATCGTCCTCGGGAGTTCCTTAAATGGACACGGAAGAAAAAGATAATCCCCCTGGCTGATAGGGTGGAGCACACTGAATAGACTCGCGTTCGTTATCGCGAAACACTGGCCCTTTATGGCTAGGTTTACGGCACGCTCCGCGACTACATTCACGAAGAATTTGTATTTGGCCTGGCCTGGTGTAACCTGTGTCGACAATGCCTAATTATACGCGATCACCATGTGAGAGGTTCGCAAACTTTGGTTTAGCCGGTGATCTCGGGATAAATTCATCCACGGAGAATGCTCGGTAAATCGAGGAGAGAGAAGAAGACGCGAACGAAGGGCGGAAGAGGGAGACTCCAGAATTGGCTTCGAAGTTTCCTACTTTCTATGGAGTGACGAATGAATAAGACAGTCGTCTCATTCAGGGATTGAATGGAATGCGTGCGTGAAACCGCGAGCTTTATCATCGACAGCGATCCTCGTCGTCATCATCATTATCATTGTACGGATTCGTCGGGGTTATTTAAGCGATCCGTCACGATTGCATCTTCCACTCTCTTTCTCGTTTCGTCTCCTCTATCTCCTTCCGCCGTTTCTCTGTTTCTAGGGTTTTATGCTCGATTTAACGCTGCAGCTCTTCCGAGGTATCGCTCTGGGATTTTCGTAACTTTGCTTCCTCCGTAATTTATTTCACGTTACAGGAGAGCTGGATCGGGTGTGCTCGTGTTAGTCTCGATTCAGATCCCGATCCCGAATCCCGGGTTCTATTATTTCGTCGTGTAACAGCCGGGCAGATATTTTCTTTTCCTCGATCCTGTTCCGCTCCTCTTTTCCGTCGTGCTTCCCTCCATTTTCTCTCGAGCGTTTCCGAGATCGCGAAGGAAAAACAGACCGCGCCTGTATGGGAAACTAATCGTGAGTACCGTTCGGTCTTTGTGTAATCCGAGTTTTATTGTATCATCTCCATTTCGCGGAGATGAATATTCGTCTGGGTCTACAGTAATAGAAACAACAAAAGTCGTCTTCCAGAAGAATGTTTGCGTTCAGTAACGCTGCCCTAGGCGTGTTTACAGTTTACACGGTTTCAAAATAAAATATGTTAACGAGTAAAATGATTCTACAACTGTAAACTTGGTACTAATTTAAAAAAATATCAAATAATATCTCGAGAAGAAAAAATGTATGAGAAAAACTTTTTAAAAACCACGCTTATATTAAAGTGCACTAAAAAGGAGAAAATTATTTTTTCCCTGGTTCTCCATAAAATACCGCGAATCCAGTTAAATGCTTAATAATATTTTTCCTAAAAATTTTGAGCAATTAGTTCAAAATTTCTTCTGTTATAAAATTAGTGTCGGAATAGATAGAAAAATTTAATATTTCAAATAAAATATATCATGACATTAGTGACTATAAAAATAAAAGCGTGGGGCGCTAAATTATATTGACGTAATCTTCGTGGGCGCTCCACGCTTAAAAAAAACATAAGATTCTGTTTATGTTATCCAAGGTGACCTTCGTTTTGTGTTATGTACACAGAGAATTTTTTGGAATTTTTGTATCGCCACTTGTAGAACACTCGATATCATTAAAGTATTTACAGTTCAAAACATTTTCTATTGCATAGTGAGCACAAGAAAAGTGAGTTGCGTTACGTGAGTTACCTCGTACATTTCATGTACTAAATGTTGCAAATCCACTGGTTCAAATATTGCCGCAATGTCACGGTGTATCTACATCTCTATCCTTAAACACCGAGTACAAACAGGATTGCAGTCTTGTGGTTCCAACCCTATCCGTGTTTGCCTGGCGATAGTGATTAGGCTAAGAGTCTTTGCTGCTACTCCTAGCCGGGCTTCCACTACAATCGTCCGGGTTATTAAGTGTCTTCGGGTTTGGCACGCGAATTGTCCAGCAGGACTCAGCTTTTTGCTGATCCCGAGCAGTGGGTAACTATCGCGTTCGCCTTTTGCTCTCGACGATAACATTTTCGCTGCAACCGGGAATAACGTGGTATGTCGGATGATGAACGGTTCCGTTCGAGCGTAATGAGTCGACCGCACAATTCGATCTTGTTACTAATTCACCGGTATGCAATTGTAGGTAAAACTGGTGAAAGTGTGATGAATCTTTAAACAAAGTGTTCAATATATTTTCATAGTTAAAAAATGCAATATTTTCCTTTGTAACATATGCGTTAATAGTTCAACCCAATTTTTTTAGGAAATACCTATATTTAGACTTTGCTTGACGCAGCTACACTGAACACGACTTGTTGCTTCTACTGCTCGTGTGGAAATTTTGTTTATAAACACAAATAAAGCTAACAACCATGACATCGACGTTCCCAGTGCGTTAATGTGGAAAGGAAGCGCTGTCCCAACTTTATACAGTGTTCCAACCTTTACGACACTGCCTTACAATCTGAACAGGTATAAATTCGCCTTAAGCGATTCGATCGTGGAATTGAACCGCGAATTCGCGAGTTCTTGTCGGCGGGAAACGCGCAAGACGGTCGGATCGAAAACGCGTTAAGCAGTGGCGGGGACAAATGCCATAATAACGGCGCGGGATTTATACGTCGGCCAACCGGTATCACAGCCGATCGAAGGAATATATTCGTCGAGGGGATCTATAGAGGTCCTCTCGACACGACGTCGAAAGCCACTCTGGATACTCCGGCAGCCAATATACAGCGATACATATCCGTTTTCCCCGGGAAAACCAACCTAGGCGAAAGGACTTGCCTTATTGAAAGCGGAGAAGGTCGTAGCTTGGGGGGCTGTAGCTCGCTAAGAGAGGGTTTATTGAAACCGCGTATACTAGTGTATTTATGATTCCAGCATCGTCTCTCGATAACGTTCAACCGCCGGGGATCCAACTATCGAGGCGTGTAGCACACGTGTGTGCGCGTGTTCGAGGTGCTGATTTATTTAATAAATAACGCGACGCTGGTATTCATATTAGGCGCAGCGGGAGAAGGGCGAAATGCGAAGGGCGGTAAACGCGGAAGGGTGCCGGGAAGGGAGAGACGGGGCGAAGGGAGGGAGAGTAGAGCAAAATTGATTGAAACACGCGCGCAACGATGCTTGAATTGCTCGAAAAAATTGCCCATTTCTCGACGACACATTGTTCTCTGGTCACACATCGGATCAGGGGTAAGCTCTATTGTGTCGGATTCTCTTGCTTCTCTGTTTTTATTGAGCCGTCGATTACGCGGAGATTACGCCGTTGCGAGCTCTGTTTGAAAGGCGCTGCCAAAATCACTGTCCCCGTTCGGGCGCGTTGCGAGAGCCAGCCCACAGACCCGTCAGGCAATAAAGACCAGCCTCTCAATCTAAACATCCTGTCGCTGTTCCTTCGTGTTTCCATTCGCGCGACGTCGGGATATACATTAACCCGGGGCCCCTTTCATTGCCTGGCAGCCTCGAAAACGAATGCTCGGTACGGGGTTACAGTGAAACCGCCGACAAACGTTTCGCAGCCACTGTCTTGACCGACAGAACTCATCGAGAACAGATCGATCGTGTGTCCTCTCGATGGCTGTACTTTGCGCGTCGAAAGGCCAAAGGGTTTTTGTACTGTTGCCACGTTCGCTTAGGTAGTTGTATGTACTCGCTATCCACACCAATTCGTAGAACTAGCTTCATGGTCTTTTAGCTGTAAACTCCTGCAGAAAATGACAGCTCTTTCGTTCAGGAATCTTTAAGGCCACCATGATCCTTTTTATAAATAATTCTATAATTTTTGTACACCTATCTTTTAGCGGATATTAAGATGAACTAGGTAAGTATCAAACAAATTTTTTTTGGTGGTCCAGCGGCTTTTCACATCTTACGAAAATGTACGAAAATGAGTCGATGACTGGTTTGCCTCAAAAGAGGAACAGTTTTTTTAGCGTGGCATCCACAAATTGTCATAGAGACGGGAAAAATGTGTAGCTACCGATGGACAATACTTCGAATAAAATATTTTGTATCATTGTCATACAATAAACATGTATTTTCTATACAAAAATTCCGGTTTCATATTTAACATACCTGGTATGTATCTTCTGTGGCAGTAATTGACCAGTCTTTATAAATAATATTGTTGTATATTTATTGTGTATACTGTTTTCCGATCGCATTATACGAGAGCCGACTGTGCAAACGAATGGCTGTAGATGTTTAGAAATTAAGTTGTTCATCAATATGGTTGTCAATAAAACACTGACGTTGTGCAAATCTGGTTTCAGTGGATTCCTGTCAGTCGAAACGACATCGATGAAGCCCGCGTCGCCGACTCCGATGTAACCACGTCGAAACATTGAGCAGTACGTATTGTTTTGGTATGAATTTCCGCGCAGTCGGTCTGTTCGCGTGGACATTGTATTCCCGCCGCGAACAATGCCGTTCTTATATTAATTATTACATCGCGATCGCGATAATTAAATCACAATTAATTGGCCACGGTAATAGAACACTGGCTGCTCAACGTGCAATTACGTTTCGTGTTTGATTACTTTTAGTTGATTAAATTGTACGATCCAATCAAATTGGTTTATTCGATAAAAGGTAACGCGCGGTTACCGTGACCGCTGAGCCGGGCCCGTTCCGCTTCTCAAATATCATGACCATGTGTGTGCAACCCAAAAGCGCAGTTCCATTACATTTCGAACCGTAATTTTGCCTCTAACAACGCGGCCATTAATCCGGACCTGTGGTTGCGAAAAGGAGGCACATCATTTGCGGACAATTTTTTACCCTTTTCACCATTATTTTCCATTTCATCGCATACCAACCAACCCTGTTCGAATGCCCGATGCAATTTCTACCAAAGGTGTTCAGAGACACCTTGTGAAATTTTAAATAAAAATCGATTGGGACTGCAAAGATGCAGTAAAGGGAAATTATTCAATAAATCTATCTCTTTGAATACACAGAATGATCGGTAACTGGTGATACAACCGAAAAGGTGTTAATTCTATACACTATACATAATAAACATAAGTCGAAATAGGCGTGTACAACACCGCGGTAAAAATAGTGTTAAAAAGCCCTAGTGTCTCTAAAAAGCATTCAGTCGCAGTTTTTAAATCGAGAGCCTGAAAGAAAGTTCTTCGTTTGTCTGAAGCGGCTAGGGTCCTTGAAAATTTTGAGCCGCGCGCGGATTGTTGCTTTTGTGCGGAACAAAACGGAGCATTGTCAGACTGTGCGAGTCCACCTCATTAGCGGAAGAGATGTGAAAGGGCGTGCAACGCAACAGCCCTTTCATTCTTTCCTGGATAACACCTCGCCGCTTCATCCCCTGTCTGGCATACTGGCCCTCATGCTCAAAAGCCTCGGTTTAAACACGGAAATCGATGCGGACGCCAGCCCGGTTATCTTCCGGGCTTTAAATTCTGTTCACGCGGTCGGCCGCGAGCCGTTTCGAGTCGAGACACGATGTTGGACGACCAACCATCAAGGGCTGTCTCATTGTCCATAATGAGTCAATTGTTTCTGGGATTCCATACACCACGGTTTACGCCTCCGCGTTATACCGTGGATGAGTTCTTATTATATATTAATTTTGAGACTTTGTCGCCATAAAAAAATTAGCAAAGCTAATTATTTTATTGTTTCATTTCATTTGATGTTTTACTATTGTGCCAATTCCGACACACGTGGGACACAGTAAGTTAATGTGACGGGCGAATGAGGATTAACCTAACCCAGACCATCTGCAAGTGGGTTGAAACGCGAAGAACCCAGACAAAACTATTTTTGAAGTTGTTTTCGAGTCGAAATTAGTACAAACATATAATTTTATAGATTTTGATGTGCAGAATTCTAATTAATAATCAGATTTTACCTGACTCGAAACATAGAAAAGTTAATTATGAATTTAACCAGACTTATTATTAAATACAATCATTTCATATTTTATTCTTATATACTACATATTAATAAAAAATCTTACTTGATTTTAATGATCTTCGGATCATAATGATAGCTGTCCACATACATATAATTCGGCCGTTTCTAGACAATAATTATTACAAACATCATTTATTTCTCGGTCGCTATTTAAGACTGTGAATATTTCCACTTCCAAAAGCATGTCTAGCGATGTTACCATTATTTGACGTACACCATATTCCTGTTTAGGTAAATCTACCAAAAGACCCATTTTCTTCTTGGAATCTTCTTGTACTCTGCTCTGTGGCACTTTCTCTTATGATGGTTCCCATGTTTTAGAATCCAGTCTATGTGAAATATGAAGCACGCACTCTAAAAATCGAATTCAACAGTGTAAGGTAGAAAAACCAAAGTTTATGGAGGTGAGATCTTCAGAGAACTGGGAAGAGATATGCTGTCCAAATTATTTATTTCTGAACCTGTGTTTATATATCTCTATAACGACACAACGCATTAGTCACTGGAGCGACGAGTGATATAAATCGCTTCGCGCGTATACTCTCGCGTCATGGTTTTTGTTCTGTAGTATACAGAGTATGCAGTATGTAGTATGGAGCTAAAGGCAACTGAAACCTTTTTAGTTTTATCGTATACAGATCTGCCATTGTGATCGTACAAATTGCAATGCAGAAATCGACGGCGATCGCTGTATAACTCTATTTGACTCGGACAAAAACCTTGATAATTACACCTTGTACCATCAATTTTTGTAGGGGCTGTGCACAACAAAAATAAGCAAAATCCGCTTTCAGTTTAGTACATACATGTATCAAGTTATAACTTAGTAAATGGAACGATTTTCTGAGAAACTCAGTAGGAGTGAAATTCTGTATTTAATTGTGGGATACAGGAATGGAATTTTGGAAAATAAAATACAGTAAATGATGCTTCATCTATCTACCAATAATTTACTAATAACATTTTCCTTTTTACGCGTTTCAAAGTTTCAACGCACTGTGCGTCGTTGCAAGTCCTCAACAGTTGCGAATGGAGGAAGAGATCGCGAATAAAGTAGAAGTAGCATATTAAAATTTTGTCCGATTACCTCAACCCGAAATCCAACAACGGTCCTTTCAGGCGCGCCGCGACAATGTCGCGAATTTTTCCCCGTTAATTATAGCGTGCCGAGGATAAGGTTTCATTCTAATTACCGGCGGATCGCCATGGGGGGAACGTTTCAATTCCGTTTTATCGGCTTTCATTGGCGTGAGCGCGCGCGCGGTTGCGCCGATCAAATATTTACCTTGTCTGCGAAGTTTTTCTTGAAATCCGGAAATGCTCTTAAATTAACGAGGTGCGTCGGAACTTTGCCGGGGTCCCGGGAAATTCGCGAATCCGTGGGAAAAGTACCCGTCGGGTATATGGTTGAAGCAATCGCGATAAATCTCTGTTATACGCGCGCGCCCCCGCGGAAATAGAAAAATCTCTCATCGCGCGCGCGAACGGAACTTTTTCCGCGGCGCGGCGTGTTCTCGGCCCGTTTTTGGCTTTCGGTCGGCGCGGCGATTAATTAATACGCCGCGGAGTTCCCTGTCAAAGAAGCATTAAACGCAAAATTCGGGATTATTCGCCGGGAGCTTTGCTGCCGTAAACTTTGATAATCGCGCGGATTAGAACCACTGGCAGATGTTCAGATAATTTCGGCGGTGGATCAGCGAATCTCAGATTATTCTACGAATCGTCGATTGCTATAATACAGATGCGCTGCGGCTGGCTTCAAGGGAAACTAATAAACTCACCCTGTGTTCGGTTCGCCGATGCCATAGTCTCCTCCGATACTGGAACATCAGCGTCGTGTAGAGTGTAGACTTTAACGTTGTATGAAGTTCAGTCGCTGCACATCGTCGGCCGGCATGCGACCCGAAAAGGCTAATGGAAGTTAGTTTCTGAACGGTCCTGGTTAGGAGGATTTGGCTCGTTAGCCCAGCAAATAGACTGTGCCGGGGAGACTATTGCTCGGATAAATTTCTCAACTGTAAACCCAACTTTCCCTCTAATCACTTCAACCAACCGTAACGAACAGTGCTTTTTGGATATTTCATTTGACATTTTCGTATTTCGATTCGAATTTGTCAACGTACCTACAGATTCTTATTTATTGCACCCAGACGGATCAACAGCTCGCGTTGTTTAAACATTTTGTATGAATTGCACTGTGCAATAGCACCTGAATCATTTTGATGTTTCCCTCGCATGGGGGATAGTAAAAACAAATTCATGGAATTGGGAGAATAGGGGTAGTTTGCACACAGAGTTATATCGTGTTATACAGGGTGGTCCACGCAACTTGCACATCTATATGTATAACTCCAAAGTATGCGTTGCACGAAAAAGTTTTGTATACAGGAGTTACATGGTCGGAAGGGGTACATTATATAGTGTATTTATTTTTTTACAGGTGGAAGCGTTTCGGAGATTTGAAGGTCGACTTCGTTTTTTTTAAATGGAATACTATATTTTTTATACCAAGATATGGAAGAATTGTCTAATTCTTAGTAAAAAAGTATTGACCTTCATTAGTCTTAAACCTAATAATAAACGAGTAAAATTTTCAGGAAATAAAGTGAAATTAGTCGTTAATTATTAGGTTTAGGGCTAATGAAGGTCAATACTTTTTTACTCAGAATTCGACATTCTTCTACATTTTGGCATAAAAAATATAGTATTCCATTTAAAAAGACAAAGTCGATCTACAAATCTCCGAAACGCTTCCACCAGTAAACAAAAATATTAATTTTCGTGCAACGCATACTTTGGAAGTTATATAGGTGAGCAAGTTGCGTGGACCACCGCGTATATTACTAGGATACTGTGGATTTTTATTTTGCTGACGTGTTACCAGTTTTGTTGTAATGTATAATATATGTATGTTAAGTTATTATGGTTTTTACTTATTACTCTTATTATAACTTTCGATTAAACAACATTTTCTGCACATTTGAAAGTATTACTGCCAGCCAACGGCCATATCACGCTGCAATAAACCGATTCTCGTCCGATCATCGAAGTTAAACAACGTTGAGCGTGGTTAGTACCTGGATGGGTGACCGCCTGGGAACACCGCGTGCTGTTGGCTCTTTTTTTATTTTTATCCACCATTAAAATTACTAAAACAGTGCTCTTATTATACGCTCGCGTTTCTAGTAACCAAAATAAAAATCCCTACGAACAATATTGATTGTTCGTTACCAAAACTAAACTCCTGTTATCGATAATGGTTACCCCGGTAACCACAAAATAATTCTCGTTAGCGATAATGGTTATTTCTAAACAAAACGAATTTCTTAATATACATATAGTGTGATTATATGGAACTAAAATCATTTAAAGAAAAACTTTCATGTTTATGCCATCACTTTTTGAGTTTTTGTTATAACATGGTTATAACAATTGCGATCTCCAATTACACAATGGAAATCTGCTTGTTATCGATCGCCGTATTTCCTCTTGATATATTTATTCATCTCTCATTCCTTTATTGCACTCACACGTAACACGCACACATATTCACATGTTCCACAGGTTCATTCTTACAAATGATATAATTTCTTGAAACCTTCCCACTCCATTCCTCGAATTTTTCGATCTCCCCTTGCGTTTCCGTTCTGAAATAGCGGGGGCGTACGTAAATCACAACCGAGGGTGGTCGAGTCAGATAAATTGCACCGTCACTTGGTAATCAGATCGCGTGGCTGAGGTGTCTAATAAAGATCTCACCTGCCTTGTCGACCGCCGGGATATTCGCGGTTGATCACTTTTCCGACTGTATCGAGGAACTAATAAACGGGACAGTGTCCGATCCGCAGGTTAGTTGCAAATGGTCGCGTTGAAATGGTCGTCCGTTGGAACGCAGGGAAGGATTAATATTGCACGTGCGTCGCGTCGTTCGTATTCGCTATCGTCGACGCCGCGATCGAAGAAGAGAGCGGCTCCGATAAGATACGAGCAATAAATGACTCACATAGCGACGATATATTTCCCCGGACGGTTCGCCATGGGTTTCCACCAACGGTTTCTACCTGCCGGGTTACGGTGTATCCAGATATCCGTCTGAAGGGGAGAGAGAAGATTCGGCGGAAACGGAAGAACAGGGTGGAATACAGGGGACGTTCCGGGTAAACTCGGAAAAGTCATTGTATAAAGAAAAACAGTTCAAATTTCAGGTGGGATTCATCTGAAAAATATACAGGGTATTCCACCCAACTTGACCACATTGAATATGTTGTTTTTAAAGATACGTCTCTCTCTCTCTCAAATATCTGAAGGAAAAAGTTGAATGGTAAAATGGGGCTCATACGATACAAAAAAAATTATTGTTTTTATGTAATCTTTTGTAGAGATATGAAGGTACACGAATACTTAACTTCGCTCGTTACGCAAATAATTATAATCGTAATTATATCGTGTTTGGTGTCATTGTAATTAAAAAAAAAAAACGAGACGAATGCGATGGTAGAAGTTTCATAAAACGAAATAAAAAATTATAAAAGTGCAATATGTATTTTGCTGCGCTTGCATTGACGCGAGTCACACCAATACACGGCCCCTCGCTGGCTCGGTCCTCGAGTGTGTTTACCGCTTGACTGGTTCCAAGGGGGATCCGCCCAGTGGTGGTGATACGGTTTTGACAGTTACGGTGGAGATCTTTTCGACAGTAACGGGGAGTATGCTGTATATAATAAGAGAGATTAAAAAATTTGAAAGTCTTTGAGCTTTTTGAAGATACCGTGTATATTCGACTGGCCTTCGTAGTTCGCGCGCATTCCGAATTTACGCGTGTGGACGGAGAGTCGTTAATCGGCCAATAGGAATAATTCGTGCGGGACAAAGCCGGCCGTAATTTCCGGAGGGACGGTCGGAGCCTTGTATTTCGTGTAGTTTACTGCACCGGTATCGCTCCCTTGAGGATCGGTGGTCGGATCTCATCGTGGGCGCGATCCTTTTACGAGCCAACCGTTTGCCAGCCGCTAAAACGGCGAACAAGAGGCGGAGAACGGGCGAAAGGCGGTGACGAAGAACCGCCTGGGAAACCGCGGGACGGAGATAGACACGTGCGCGCTGCTTTCGGGATAGCAGGGAAACAAAGAGCCGAGGAAATACGCGAGAACGAGCACGAGACCGTCGCCGCCGCCGACAAACAAAAAGTATGCGAGGCATGTCCGCGTGCTGCGCCGCAGCCCGCCTCGCCACGGAGAAGATGAAAAATCTGTTGAACTGACGTTCATTGGGAAATTGCAACCAGCCGCCTTTGCGACAGAATGATTAATACTAGCTAGACGCTCCTACGATACGCACGCAGCATTCCACGTGTATGTACGTGATCCGCTGCGGAACTGCAGGTTTCGGCAAGTTTTTCCGATACACCTTCAAATTTTCCTTCGACGATCTTCGAGCTGCACCGCGCAAACCTTAATCGCGCGAAACTCTTTCGATCGTCGCGTCCCGTCGAACGCTTATGCTCTTGTTATCGGGAACGTGTTGGGGCTTTCGCGATCGGCGCCCCGGGATTGAAATCGATAAATAGCTTTTTTGGGGGTTTTAGAGATAGACTCTTTCGTCCACCGTAGGTTGCTATGGTCTATTAGCATCGATAGTATAGTCCACTGACAGTTGAAGTGAGATCTGGCTTTCGGTTCGAATACTTAACACAGCCGTTTTCATTCTCACAGATCGAGAACTTATTTCTACGTACACCTAATATATCAGCGTGTACCACACGTGGCACACGTGACTAGAATGGAGAGTGTACACGTGGCCGGTAACGTGTTAAATATTAATTACCGCAGCTGGAAGTGTCTATTATTTTTGGTTGTATCGCAAGGTTGTAAAGTTTCATCGAAGTCGGAGTGCAACGGCCCTTAACGGGTAGTTATCTGGCTGGCGTTTACGGAGGCAGAAGGAGAAGCATGGACGTTATTGCTGTGGCTGTTTGTTAATTAAGCTGGTCGGGGCGACGGGCGGCAGGTGAAGCAACGGGATCGGATGAGCACCGCTGTTAAATGGCACGATTATCTGTCTCGTGCTTTATTTGCGCCGGTTGCTCGCGTTCTACTTCTCTCTTGTCGTCTCTGTCGTTCGTACCTTTTCCGTTATACTCTTGCCTCGACTGGAGCATTGACTCGAGAGGGTTTTTGCACGGTGAAGAGGTCGGCAACTCGTGCGCCAGGGGGGTTGGGGGAAGGTCCTTAAAAACAGATCCATTAAAGTTTTTCCGGCGCTTTCCGAGGTGGTAGTGGTTACTCGGTGAGTACCGGGTAAGATTGCGCATTTCTCCTCTATTCAGCGTGCAACGCGCATAACGTCGTCGTCGTCGTCGACGACGTCGTCGTCAGCAACGAACGGGCCCCGGCGACGCGGCAACCACTTGCCACCGGATACAGCAGAAAACTCTCGGGCTTGGGCCCTTACCGCTTTTCCCGCGGCTCCTCTCGTCGGAATAGTTCCTCCCCCATTCTCTCTCGGCGGCCATTCTCCGATCGTAAAAATAATTTTTCGCCCCCGGTAATTCTCCTCTCGTTGACTTCAATGCGTCTCCGCCGGCAGGCAACCGGACAATTGACCTAAATTATAATAAGTATTCCCTCGAGCTCAATAGTTGCCCCCTTTTGTTTCCCGATCATCAGAATTCACTTGCAACACTAACGACCACTGCAGTCGAACTGGACCGAGATTGCATTGTTCCACCGCTACAATTCGACAACATCGGTATTAGAAAATTTGTTTTGTGCATAATTCTTACTGGATACACAGGAACAGAAGATGTTTTGAACTAATTGCTTAAAATTTTGCGGGAAAATATTATTAATCATTTAACTGGATTCGGTATTTTATGGAGAACCAGGAAAAAAATTATTTTCCCTGTTTTAGTGCGTTTTAATATAAGCGTGGTTTTTAAAAGGTTTTCTTTATATACATATTTTCTTTACCACACATATTATATAAAGTAGAATACGTAATACATGTTTCATGGAGCCATTTCAGGCATTCTGAACAACAAATCCAATCTACTTTAGATGTGGTTGAATAATAATCTTCCAAACATTCGATACAATAATTTTATCAGAATCTTCATGACTGTTTATGAACTTTTCCTTTGGTTTCATGCTTCAGTCTTCTTTATTCATTTCTGCCTTAGTCGAAATAGTTTTACATTTTACTTTCTTGGCCTCACTCCTATTCATTAGTAGCATTACAGTATTAGGTTTTGTATTATTCTGTAGCGCCTCTTCTTTTTCTCTGTTTGTATGTATTTATTTAAAATATATAATATTTCTCTTCTTTTATATAATATTTCTCTACAGAGCACAATAAATATAAAGTGATTAATATTACTTAATTGAGTAATATTAAGTTTTAATTTATCGCTTTGTAATTAATTGAAAAAGGTAATACATAATAAATTACTGGCGGTCCCTAAATTGAGGGACAGACGCACCTATACAAAAACAAGAACCAGTACAAAATATGTTGTCAAAACACGATGACAAATCGTAAAAGAGAAACCATTGTCACTATTTAAGTCGATACTGATAGTTAAAACCATACAATAACCTAATAACATTTGAGCTTACCAAGAGTTCGGTTCACCGTTCAGACATGGCGGAAACCGCGCGTTTCCGATCGCGCGGTTCAACCACGTTGAATGTAATTTCGTCATTTATACGTAAAACGACGTATGAATGATAACCGAAAAACAGTTGACCCAATATGACTATACACCTACCCATTTTTGTCATAAATCCACAGTCTATAGATCAGAAATGGGAGGAATCCTGTGTTTGTGTGAGTTAATTAACAGGGCTGGCAATTGTCACCGGAAAACCTGTTGCCTCGAATAGTTGACGACACCGTGGTTTCTTGAGGAATCCTTGGAACGATTTCTTTTCTATTCGTAGCGCTGCTCTCATAGGCGGTATCGAAAAGTCATGCACCACTCGTACGAGCACGGGAAACTCGAGTGAGAAGCTTACCGTCTCGTGGTTATCACGGAATGTGGTGAACCAAGCCTTTCCCTAGCATAACTCCTCGCATCCCGCCGCTCCGTTTTCCGTTTCCCCCTCCTCGACGCGCACGTGATGCATCAGGGTCTTTTCTAATTTAGCATTCCGCACCTCCCGTCTCGGGAAATTCGATTTGGCCGTGACGCCTAGATAAACTCGTCCCCGCTCGATCGCATCGGAAAGTAGTCTCTACGCTTTGAAACGCCGGAAAGTGGAGGGAGTGGCCGAGGAAAATGACGCGAATATCCTTACACGCAGAAAAATATCTTTTCATCTTAAAGAGAACGCGGGTGTTTTTGGAAAATCAATTCTAGAGATTGTATTTTTATCACCGTAACTGCGGTAATCACATCGCTCAACCATATTAAAAAACGCAGGAGCCTGTTTCCAGAGTACCTTCTCCGATATCCTTTGAAGTTGAAATTATTGAAAATATCGGAGGCAAAAGTCGTTTAGTTTCGAAGTCGAGCCGGGGGTTTCGATATTAACGAAGATTCTAGGGGTGGTAGCAGTGCAGTCTCTTTTGAGGCGGTCGCACAAAACCTTTGCCGATGGAGCAAAGCTCGGGAAAGCCTCCCTAAGGTTCCTGCACTCTGTCGACAGGTGATGGAAAGATTTTCGCGGTTCAGATCCGATCCACACGTCCGGGATCTCGCGGTTCGTGAACGGCCGTTTTAAATGGGGCCGTTCCGGCCGCATTACTGACGTCTGACGGTCAGAAGCATAACGAGTCTTTTTCGTTGGTAACGAGAAGACGGTTCACCGATTTCTCTGAGAAGGAAACGAGCGCCGAAGAAAGGGGTATTTCTCTCTCGACGGCGTGCTTCGATTCTCCCGGGCTTCTGGTAACCAGGAACAGAGAGAGGCAAAAGGAAAGAGGGAGAGAGAGAAAAAGGGAAGAGAGCTTCGGGCGACTGCAACTGGCTGAATGTTTTCTTGGCTCGCAGTGTTGCTCTTCCCCGCTTTCATCGGGAATTATTGTTTCCAGGAGAAATTTTTTGGCTGCCGACGTTGACGCGGATCGTCTAGACTCTAGACGAGCGTCTTCGAGCTCGCGCATTGCGACGCAAGATGGAATAAAGGTGAAATCCGTTGTGGTCGTCGGGGGAATCGGCGTTCTTTTCTGTAAATTGCGCATCCGCGATCTCGAATGACGGTGGAATCTGGTTAGGGTCTTCGGTAAATTGGTTTAGAACTCCATCGCGGGAGAACGTGCAGATTCTTTAAGCGATTTCACCGAGAACCCGGGCCCCTTTAACCGGGCTGTGGATCAATTTAGACCGATTGGTCCCCGTCCTCGACGAAATCGATCACGCGTTCGAACTGCTCCTGCTCGCTGGAACGTGTGGATTCCTCTTCATCTAGTTTCGGCAATTCGTCCGACGCACACAGGACCGGTTTCAACGTGGAAATTCGAGCCGTCCTCGAGGACAGGAAGGCGGAAAGAGCAAGCGACGTCCATCGACGTAGACGACGGTTCGAACTGGACTCTCGAAACCGTTCTCCGAGGTGGCCATTAACGATGACGCGACGAGACAAGCGAAAGTCTTAGGCGAGCACTGTTTAAAACTAAAAGCATTCCTCGCGATTATTGACAAGGGCGACCGCCGCCATTGCGTGTTTTCGAGGATCTAATCCTGTCTGTCTTTGCCCTCGGCCGGTCCAGTTAAAAGCATTCTCCTGAATTATTCACGCGACGCTAAGATCCTGATGCGCCGAGAATTTAATTATTTTCTTCTCGCGTCTGATAACGCGCAACGCAAACGGCCGCGCTCGGAAATCGTTTCCGCATTAACTTGCCCCTCTTGCAAACACCGTCGGCCTTATTTTATGATGTGTTTTGCAGTAGTAAACAGAGTTATGCTCTCCCGCCTTACCCCCCGTCGTTTCGCAGTTCCGTCGCTTACATTAGTAACGCGATAGTTAATCGTCTATGGCCCGAACGTGTTACATTCCTGCTTAGCAAGTTCATTGCATTTCGACTTCGTAACTTGGTTGAAGGAGATGTAATTCTTGAAGTCAATAGTGTTTCGTAAAACGAGTTCGCTGTTCCTGTTGCCCCTACTAGTCTGCTATTAGATTAACAGTGGTGCTTCGTAACATCTTGCTTTTGCAACGCGTGATAGAGTGTATTTTTGTTAATATGTCTTTTTTTGATGGTTAAAGTAAGTTTGAGTTTAATTATTTATGTTGAGACCTGTTTGGTGTTGTCGCTGCCTTACGCCACTATCAATTTTAAAAAACTTCCATTTTATTTCTGTATTTCTTTTCCATTCTTTCGTATTTCTGCTTCGCGCGGTTTGGTCAGTCCTGATACACATCTGGCGACCACATCCACGCGGACCTAACCGTTACTCTTTTATGTTTTCCCAGATCTTGCTTGGGCCTGTTCAAGGTCTACGGTCAGGTAATACTTTTTTATTCAATTCTGAATTGCTTATTCAGGCATTTCATTTAAAAAACTGAAGGTGGCCTTAATATCTCGATAAAGAAACAGATGACAACGCTTTTGTGCCCTCCTGGTAACCATGCAACGTTTGTTACAAAATTGTTTTACACAACAAATAATATAAAATTTACAGCGAATCTGGTAACGTTTGTTAAAATTTTGTGGATTTTATGCATTTATAGTAAAAATTAAAAGTTGCAATTTAAATCAGTGGACTGTGGAATGCATCAGTTTTAGCTTATTAAATTGAATAAAGAAAGAAAGAAAGAAAGAAAGAAAGAATCGCTTCGATTCAACGTTTACGACAAAAAATTCGAATCACTTGCAAGCTAATTCGAAGCTTAGAACTCTTGAAACTCTTGGACGCCTTGAAAGTCTTCACAGTCTTGAAAATCTTGAAAGTCTTAAAACTATGGAAGGTTTGTACGAATTGAATATCTTGAAAGCCTTAAAACTTTGGAAGGTTTGTAAGAATTGGAACTCTTGAAATGTTACATCTATCACGAAAAAATTATTACGTCATGTCAGCATTGGGATAAATAACAGTATGAACGTACCAATATTATAAAAAGTATAACATTTATTAAGTTTATCACACACACACAATACTTTCAAAATTTTCAAGATTTCAGGACTTCAAGAGTTTCAAGAATTTCTAATTTCGAATAAATATCGAATTGATTCGAAACTTTGCGGTGATTTGTTCAAAAACTTTGCAAGACAGAGTATTGAATGCCCATCACTAGTTATGAAACATTCATAGCAATGCTATACGGAAACAGGGTCAAGATCGAAAACGGCTACGCGGGTGATGTATAGGAAGCGATCACAGCTGGTGAGTCGAACAAATTGATACGGGAAACGAACGTCGACGCTTCTTGTCTGAAATTCCGACAGACATGGTGGGAACGGGTCTCGCGGCACGTCGCGTCTATGGAAATAAATCCTTTAGGGCGGACTGGTCTCGCGCGACGCCGGTTTCACATGCAGGAAATCCCGAATAAATCCAAACAAACGCCGGGAGCGGGAGGAGGATCAGGTCTCGCCACCTACGATTTCGAAAGGGACGAGGTTTTATTTATAGGTGCTTTGGTCGCCGGCACATGGCACGGCACGCGTGGAATCACGCGTGTTTTCGTGCCCGCTAGGTGCACGCACAGGAGTAAATTATTTGAACAAGTCGCCGATGGTTCCTCGAACGACCGAGTTCCTTTTCCTCGCCGCGGAGAACATTTTCGCTTCGTATACGTCCTGTTCGACTACGGTGTTTCTTCTTTTTGTTCAGTTACCGAGTTGTGCTGTTGATATACGGTGAATTTCTTCGAGATTGTATCGATCACAATGGTGGGGTTGTCGATTTTAATTAAACTTCTTCTGATGGATCTAGAACAGGCCTGTCCAACCCAAATGGTTTCACTTGAGTCTTAATTAATGAGACATTTGTTTATCCTTTCTTTCACTTAATTTTTGTAAATCTATATTTACTACATGTTCGACGTTGCACATCTTAGCTGGTTTTCTATATTGGCATAAGTTAATGAAGCAGGTGATGAACTCATTGTAAATTTCATCTTTGAAAAAAATGTATCCCCTCGTTGTGCTCGTTGTGCAAAATATCTTAAGTTGGAATATCTCTCGGATGTAATATAAGTATTGCAAAAATTAATTTTTGATGTGGACGCAAAAATTTGTTTTATTTCGTTGTTGCACCGTAACTCAATTATATCAAAGATACCAAATATAGAACTGGAGTTCGCGTAAGCGCACTTGCGCATTATAACAATGATACATGCAAATTTTCATTTATTTAATATTTTTTGTACACATACATACAACGAAAGATGTAAAATCGCCCGGCAGGCCGCACAATTTAACGTGGCGGGCCGCGCGTTGGCCAGGCCTGATCTAGAAATTAGATAAATCAGGGAAAAGTTAAGATATGATTAAGAGACAAAGAGTGTATCAATAAATTTTCTGGATATCATAAAATTAAATGTTAATTATCTTTACAAATAATGAGTATTGTCAAAAACGCTCGAACATGGGTCTGAGATTACTTTTGCTCTAGATTTACCAGAAAAAGTTTAATTAAAATCGACGACCCCACCACTGTGACCTCCCCTTGTTAGTTAGAGAGATAAAAGATACCCTTGCCTGGTTGAAAAATAAAGGAAACTCAACAATTTCTTTCGTGTATAAAATGATGTTTCTTTGAGAAATTGGTATGACATTTAAGTAGTATTCTCTGGAAAATTTCCTGAAGCAATAGAAAATGGTTATCACAGATAGTCGAACATTCTGCACTAATGCTGATTTATGTAGTCGTTCCTAATTTCGCTATAAATTATCCCGGAAGCTTAAATGCGCTGGCACGTCTAGTCGATCCTTTCTTTCACCAGCACGACGAAAAGGAATATGTACTTGGAAAAATGTGTGCACCGGGAGTTTCATATGTTCCGTGTTTTCTTTTTCACAAGATTAAACAGACGACAGCAGCCCGTGTTGTATGATTTATCGTTGGCAACGCATACGGAAGGTAGTCTCGGGACCGTTTCCACGGCCTTTCAAAAGAGAGATCGAACCATACCCAATGTTCACGGTGTTTAAACTACGCGGGGTGGATATGCTTCCTTTTTTTTTTTTTTTTTATTTTTCGTCTCCTCGGCGGTCGCGGCGCGTTTTCGATGGCTCATTCGTTTAATGGCCAACTAAATATTGACTCCCGGTTATTCGGTTTACCCGTGACCTGGTCATCGGAGTGTTTCGTTGTCCAGACACCTATCTGCCTAGCTTTAATAGGCGTGCACTGTATGCACGGGCGTAAACACAGGCGGCTCGGGATCTTTTAACGGTGAAACGCTCGTGGAGAATTTTTCGAACCGGCTTCTGGCTTTCGTTGTTTATTCGTCGCGTTTTTCCAGCTGCACCCGAAGTCAAACCGAAGCTCCACAATTCTCCTGAATTTATCAGTTTTACTATCCTCAGTTTTATTTACATTTCTCTAAAAAATTGTAATTTCAGAGTTCCAACTCATGTACAAAATTTTGTCCAACTTTGCAGTGACCCTTGTAGCGGTCAAATACAAAACTGCAAGCAAATCGGAAAAATTTTATAGTACTATTGTATTATTTTCAATCTATTAACCCCTTGCACTTAGACCTATTTTAACTGGAAAATTAAACACTTATTCCGACCAAAAATATTTCCATTCTGAATGCTTTTTTAAAATTTGGTGGATTCGAAATTGATATAAATACCTCATACAATACCCAAATGTTTAATAATTGATTAGATACCAACATGCTCTTAACATAATCTTATGGGACATTTTCTTATACACATATTTAGTATAATGATAAAATGAACAGATGGACGTACAAGAATAGCATAATCATTCACAAGTAAACAAAAGAAAAATTAAGTATGGAATATGACTATAATAGTAGAGCGTCGGAAAGTAAGTTGATGCATCGTTTTATTTTTAATATTTTGCATTAAATTATATATTAATATTTTGTATGGTAACCTTTTGCTACTATAACAGCTCGTAGACGGTTTGTATACTTCGGATTAAATTGTTAATTACATCTGGACTAGTATTGTTCCATTCATTGTGTAAAGCTTTAATGAAATTTGTTTTGTTTTTCCTGTCGTTCACAGTCACATTCCTTGTCAAATGGTCCCATAAATATTCGATGGGATTCAGATTCGGACTTTGTGGGGGCCATTCCATATGTTTATAAGCTAGTAAAAGATTTTTGCGAAACGAAAGTGTTATTCGTATTCAGCGCGTCGAAACGAATACATAGAATGACGTATAATAGGTACTAAAAATTTCGGGGAGTAACTGTAAATTTCAGCCCGGCAGTCAGTAGTGGGTTGATCACAATAGAAACAATGGAAACTTAAAACCGCCAGAATCACCTTCCTAAATCACGCGTCTTCCATAAAAATGACAAACACAAATTCGATACCATCTATCGTTACACTCCGTGAACCAAAGCGTTCGATGTCAATCACAGTGCTCGGATAAGTCAATGAATCGGTGTAGCTGTAGGGATTCAGCCTCTACTCGCAGCACGGCCATTCGAAACTCTGTTCAGGATTGGTTTCGGCACGCGAATCCATCAGCATCCGTCACCGTTGCCGGAATCGATACCGGCGTATCGAGACGCAGATCGGATCGTCGACCGAAGAAAAGGAATTAATTGAAACGAAATGGTCGGGTGAACTTGAATCGGGATCGGCCGCCGATCGAGAGCCGATGCGCGTTCGATTTCTGGTTTTCCCCCGAATGTCGTCTGCTAGCTGCTGAATTGGATTCCTAGCAACAAGTGAGGCGCGTGCCGCGTCGATACTTTCCGACCAGGATTTTTCTTCCGGGACATTTCCCCGGCGCGCCGCGGCGCTCGTACGCTCCCGAGGAAAAATTCAGCGTTTAGCATTTTCGTGGGGCCGTTCTTCTTTTGTGTCTCCGCTCGGGCTCGCGTCCCTTTGCTCGCGCGCGCACGTTTCACTTTATAACGAACCAGTCGGTTGTTCGTTCCCGCCGACGAACGATCAAACCCTTTTCCGACGCTATGTGCGCGACTCAAAGGGCTTTCTCGCGTTATGCCAGGAATTAATCAATATCGTCTTCTCCCTCTCGCTCCCTTTCTCTTCCCTCTGTCCGCCGCCGTTTCATCGTTAATTCGCGGCCGCATTCGTCTGACGGTAATTCGTGCGTTTCGACGGGTTCGTCTGCACACTTTGTTCCAAGATCGGGAAGGAACCTCGCGAACGAGACAGAGAGGGAGAGAAAGAGAGAATCCGACCACCAGATGCAGACGAGAACAGGAAAAATTGTGGAGAAGAGAGAGAAGGAGAGAGAGAGAGGGTGTGTGAGAGGAAGAGATAGACAGTTTGAGAGGATTTAAGCCAGTGCAACGTCGCGTGCAAAGTGAGAAGGAGAAGAGTTAATGGATCCTGTGGGATGCTAATGGGCTGCACCCGTACGCTCGCGCTCTGTTTACAGGCAAAGCCAATTACAGCTAATTCGACGGCTATTTATTAGCCGATTAGCCGGATGTATTTCGAGAGACCACCCCTCAAGGACGTCTTTATGAACGATAACCAAGGAAATTACGCCGATTACGGTACGCGCGTGCAACTCCCTCTTTTCAGCGCTCCAAACGAGACCTCGAAACTTCACCGTAACATGGAGTTGCTCTCACGGAACATCCACCGCCTCCAAGATAGTCGATCTCCGTGGAGGAAACAAATTCAGAGGGGAAATGAGAGCTCCCAGATTTCGGAGATTACTGTCAAAACTATAGAAGATTGTAGTAGTTTCTCGCGTGACTAAATGTGACGGATGCAAAACAGATGCAATTTCACAGATGTATGAGCCAGGCTCTCTGCGGTAGATTCTCTAACACCTGACTGCGTTTCACCTCTGTCCAGAACACGACGTGTATAGTACTTATTATAAAGGGTTATCCAAAATAGACTATAGGAAGTTTCTTTTAAATAAAAATATACTATTTTGAATTTTATTGATTTTTTAAATTTAATTATCAGGTATCATCTGTGACAATTATGTGTGAAAGACGATATCTGTCTATGACCACCACAACCACGTTTACAGACAGAACACTGATTTGCAAAATAAATTTTAATAACTTTAACACGCTCTTCAATCGTATACGACTCTTGTTAACATTGTCTATCATTGTAGGTTAGAAATACAAGAAAGTGACAAGAAACAAACATGGCGTTTGACAGATAATCTCATTCAACATCCTAAAGGTACTTTTGGATAACCCTATACTTCTGTAGATATATTATTGCAACCGTATTCGGAGGGTTGGATTCAATAAAATCTCGTAACGGAACATTAGGATCGGAAGAATCTTGTAATGGTTGACCTAAATAAACATATCACTAGGTGGAATATTAAGTAGTATGCTATAGTCTGTGGTAAAAATAGGATGTTTTTCAGCAACCACAAGGTCAGGTCGTGTTTCCAACAAATTAAAGAGATTTTCATATAACAGAGAGTGTTTCGTTCGTCTATTGTCTATTGGGAGAGATGTCATTCAAGTTTTGTATATTATATTAAAATAATAGCCGCGAATAGCCAAAGGTTCAAATGACGCATCCAAGTTTCGTTGGAATATGTGTACTAATGTACATTTAACATCTTTCACAGAAAATGAAAGTGTTCGAATGCTCGTGGTACACGAGTATCAAGCTGATTGTTATCTATCGTATTATTGGATCGGTACAGAACACACTTGAGATTCCACGAACCGTCAAGCGGCGCGTTTACGGGCGGAAAAATCCGAATGCCGAACTCCATATAAAAAATTACGAACCGTGAATCGAGTAATGCATACGGCATACAAGCCAGCAGTAAATCGCGATTTCGTGGCCGAGTCGGCTTCAATTCAACGCCGCGGTTCCGATATGTTTTCGTTCCCGATCCCCAGACGCCTCTACGGCCGCGCTCGAATCGTCGGGTGAAGTTGCACCCTGCTGCACGCTGCTGCATCTCTACAGAGACGGGCGTACGTTCCGCGTCCGTAAGCACCGAGACCTGCGTGCACGTATTTCTCGGCGTTGGCTGCACGCGCGAAACGCATGCGTTTGTCCGCGGTCCATTAAAAATGTGTTGGTTTTATTTGGCCAACCCACCGGCCAGCTGACACGTAGGGAGGTTTAGGGGAGGCATGAAAGGGAACCGAACGGGCGTCGCGGCGCTCGTTACGATAACGCGTCCATTCTGATCGCTCACCAGGCGCTCTTCAATGATCACACACCGAATATGTCCTCAACGTAGCAGAAACGTACTCGATTCTCTTCTTTCTCCTGCGGAATTAGCTTGTTAACGCGCATATTCGCCACCTGATATCCGTATGGTATCTTCCCCTCGATCCAAACGAGATCACTGTGATTCTATTACGCTTGGCGTTAGCTGGATAAAATTGTCTTTTTTACCGGTTTTGAGCTTATTTTTGGGTTTATAATTTTTATAAAATACTCCCTCTGTTCCATAATAATAGTAGCAAACGAAAATAAATATAAAACTAGATTACACGTTAAACAATAAATTAAAAGTGTTACTCCTAATTTTTATTTTGAGTGTTCAGATAGTTTCTGGATTTTTCAATAATTTCATACATAAAATCTAGGTTTCGATTTAGAAACTCAGTAGGAGTGAAATTTATGAATTTTTCTTGAACTTCAGTATTTGATTGTGCGATACAGGAATGGAATTTTAGAAAATAAAATATAGGAAGTGACGCTTTATTTACCTATCAATAAGTTAATAAAAACATTTTACATTTCTCTTGCAATCCACTGTGCGCCGTTAGATTCCCTCAAATTGAACCGAATATCAACGATAAAAGAAGCCATGATTTATTACAAAATATACAAAAGAGAACGGAAAGACGAGCAAAGCCTGTTTGCTTGATTCCATCGCCCCTATTATAAGAAGTATGTCTGTAGAATATCCAACATTTCTGGGAAAACGTGAACGAGCAATGAGAAATACTTACGATCGGTGGCGTCCATTTAACTTGTACAATGCTTCTGTACAGGCTCGCCACAATAAAGCTGATGTAATAACAATAATAATAATAATACTAATTGGTCGGCGGCGACCAGGAGGCGCTGCTCCACAGTTAATTCCGTCGGCGAATACAGCCACGATTACGAGAGGTGCTCGATGCATTGTGTTCACGGTTCGTTTTTCGAAAAGAGCATCTAATTAAACGGAGTAGCCGCCGGGGGACACTTCGTAGGCGGAGTCCTCGGCCGACTAATAAATGCTCGGCGCCATGCCGGCTGGTTTTCTTGAGGAACTTTGAAGTCACGCCGTCCTCAAAATAATTCAACCCGATCCGGCCGCTTTGAGACGTTCGCGGGACCCGCGTAAATGCCTGCTAATAGGTTTGAAGACTTCCGAAGAAAGAATTCGCGGACGACGGCAGGGGACGGACGGTTTAACGACTATTTTCTTGTCTTTCAGTTCCTTTTTATTTCCGTTTCGGTTGCCGCGTCGCGTCGTCTGCCCAGCACGGTCACCACGAACGAGCCGATGCAATTAGTCGGACGATTATTGCTTTCATACCGACGGAATCGATAGCCGCGTCGCTTTGAGCCGGAAGCGTCGTCGTCGGTTGTCGTTTTTTCGGTAGGTTCGCGAGCGCATTGTTGCATTTTCATGAATTTCATTTTACGCAGCCGTTTGAAGCTCTCTCTCTCTCTCTCCCTTTCGTTTACTGTTTAATCGGTCTCAATTTGTGTTCTTTTTTTCGCCCTTCCACCCACTGCCGCTCTGCCCCCTCCGGCCGTTGCGAGCTCTGTGTTAACATTTTAAAACCGCACGAAAAACGACGATCGTGTACCGTACACGCGTTGAGAACCGCTGCTTCCGGCCCCGAGAGCTTCCATTAGACAGGGTGATTGCATTCTTGCGCTAGTAGCTTCGAATAAAGGAATCGCCGTTCGCGGTCTCCTTATTCTTGATTTTTCTTCCGTAGCTACCCGCCAGCTTTTCCCTCTCGATGCCCATGGGAGTGTACCGGAAAGGGCAGGATCTGCAAAAAGAGGAACGAGCTGCAGTCTCCCGGCTTGACGACTCCAATACGATTCAATGCCGGCAACCGTGAACCGGTACTTTGTGCACTTATCACCTTCCCCCTCGTTAGGTCTGGAAATTCGTGATTTTCCGGCACAGACAAATTTCATTGGCAACTTCTCTCTACTCCGCCGGAGCAAAACGTGCTATTCTTTTGTTCTCGATGTATTCGCAACGATGCTACGTAATATGTTCATGACATTCGTGGTAAATGCAATCATTGGATTTCTGATTAATCCCTTGCTTGAACCTTGTTATGAACGCATAACATCCACAGTCCAATTACAAGCACATAATATTTTGTGAATTTTAGAGAAGTCAACCGACGTTCACAAAATCTGCAGTTTTTCATGCAGAATTTTATGATAGTGCTGTCAAGACGTGCGAGATGCAGTAATCGTAGAACATCATCTATTCCCAACAAGCTCCGCGATATTAATTTATGAAACCGAAAAAGAAGGGAACCAGAAAGAATGCTGGCCGCGAGCTGCGCCATAATAAAACTTAATCTACCAGGCTAGGAGAGAAAAATAATGTTTAAGAAGGTTGAAAGTTTAGAGACAGAGAGAGCCAGGCAGAACCCGTAACTGGACGGCCAGAAAGGGTGGGCTCGCCGGCCCGGTAAAATCAGTCTTTATTGTTTTCGTTAGGTTTCCCTTCTCGTGGCTACTCTCCCTCCTATCTTCTCCTTCCATTTGGGATCCCGGTCTTTCCGCTTCCCGAAGCTTTTCGCCGGAAGAGGAGAGAAAGGCGAGGAGCACGAGTGAGATTATGGAGAGAGGTAACAGGAAAAACCGAGAGTGGTGGTAATGGGTGTTGAATAATAAAGAAGACCATAGCCCGCAGCTAGTTGCTCGGTCCTTCTTATTCCCACTCAAGCCGGTCGCGGTTTTAAGGGGGAATTAAAAAAATTCTGCGTTTCATCATCGCGACGATCCGCGGATTCTGTTTGTTTCCTCGGGTGGTCCGCGTTTCAATACGGTCACACTGTCGCGTCGCGTCGTGTTTATAAGCCCTGTATCTATAGGTCTGCTCGCGGATAAACTGTTTCCCGCATGACAATTGAGGGGACAAAAATTGTTGTTTCGCGTCCTTCCTGAACACGAGTTTTACAGATCGTCTGGCCGCATTGTGCTCTATGGACGCAAGTCCTGCCCAGTGAATTCGTTCGAACGTCGCGCTATTCGGATCCTGTAACAATATTTCTGTTGACTTTAACGCGCGATGCACACTTCGGCAAAGATAGCACAATTTCAAATAAATGTAATTTCTGTTTATGAAACATTCGAAATTCAATTTTTTTATACACATATTTTTAGTGTCTCTTCCTTAACATATATGAATGAAATGAAACGAAGCTTCATTAACTTATCTATTTTTATTGAACGAAGCATTAGTTGCAAATGAAATGGCCGTTTTGAATCTTTAACATAAACTTTTATTCTACAAGCTTTATTCATATTCCATTAATTGGAATAACTTCCATCGACATCAATGCACTTCTTCCATCGTGACACAAGTGCCTCAATGCGTTTCTAGTAGAAATCTAATAAACGTGAGACAATAAATTCATCAATTGCAGTTTTTGCAGCACGTTCTTCTTTGAATATTTTTCCATTCGAAAAGCCATCTAGGTGCTCTGCTCTACCGTGGATTAAACAAGAAAATGTGCTCCAAACTGTGACGTGTTTGGTGTCATTTCAATCAGGAAACTGTCGCAAATATGTGAAAGTTGCCTGAAAGATAATTGGAATCGAATAAAATTTTGTTTACCCTCTACCCTATTCTACGTTCGACGCTAGCGTAAGAAGTAGTAGCACAATGACATTTTTTTGTTAGGCGATCCGTGACTAATCGCGACCTAACATCTGGATGTGCGAGCGCATAATCCTCGAGAAGTACGCGGAATTGTTGACGAGAATGACGCTAACTGAGATACGGCGAACAGACGCGTCGCGTTAGGAGCATAATCAGTGGCGAGGCGTTTGCATCGTCGTGAAATCGTCCTCGTCGGTATTAATCGTGATCGGACGCCAAGAATAGAAGTTCGTGAACGTTCGCAACGGATCGACCGGCCATATATTTTCTTAATCGTAAATCGATGGCTGTTTAGAGAGCAGAACCCGGTGCCCTTATGTTATGGACCTTGTAACGCAACGTGTCACGAGTACACAGAGGAGAGAGAGCGCGACACCCCTCGGCGCGAGTATAAAGGGACCAAAACTATTCCCCTGTTGAGGTGTTTGCAGAGGCCAGCTGTTGACGGCTTGCCGGAGGCCGCAAAAGCTTTAAACGTCTATCCCATCAGCCATTCGTGGCTCTGTACCTAAACTTGAAAAAGAAAGATATTCGCAATCTTCTTTGAAGCTTGTCTCGCGTAGTCCTCCGGCTGGCCGCCGCGCCGAGCCTCTGCTACGGTTAAGAAAGACGACTCTAATCTAGTTGCTCCCTTTTCAATAAATTTCAAATTAACGTTGGGAATTGAACCGATTCTTCTTTTCGCAACTACCTTTCTGCTGGTTTTCTAACTGCTCTCTTGAGAACGTTGTAAATCAAGGGCGGCATAGATAACGCAGGCAATTTGCCGTTTCGTGGACTTTTAGATTCCTATCCGCGATGCAAGGGACACATGGGAGTGACAATCCTTTATTTTATAGGTACTTCTCTCGGCTACTGTTTCAGATATTTGTACAAGTCGAAAGCAAAGTTATAAAACATAACGGTTATTTCACATATTTCTATCAAAATCTTCTTTAATACTTTCGTCGAGGAAGGGCGACATTATTCTAGATTTTTATGTTCTTCGAAACCGTATAGTGTAACATCGTTAAATATGATAGAGAGTGTTGGTTGGTGACATAAGAATTCAGATGGCCGACTGCAGACCTTAAATGGCTGACTAATGGAACATTTACCCTACTTAATGTACCCTAATGTGCGCAGCGTTTTTGCTTGGGTGCTCAAGAGTACACTGAAGCATTGCTCGCAATAATGTAAACAATAGCAAGTATGTATTAACATCCTGTTTGTTTCAATTTCAATTTACCTATTCTATATTTACTGTATTTGATATATATATATATATATATATATATATATATATTTTCTTGTAGATGTAATTTTTTCCGTTGAAAAAGGTTCAGAACTGAACCGAAACGTTAGGAAAGAAAAAAAGTTTATTGCAAAATTGCCAGATTTAATAAGTGATCGAAACAGTTGCGCCGAGAACATCATTAAATTTAATGTAAACAATGTCGGAATATACGGAAACTCGAGTAACAATATGACAATCGTGGAATAACATTGTCAGGTCGGGAAATAATAGATCTTATTCGGAAAAGAAGGATATTCGGAGCTTCCGAAAATATGCTCCCGCACGAAGAAAATAATCGTGCGGGGCCGTACGAGGTTGATCCTCGACGCGACGAGCAGATCACTTCCTATCTAATTAGCCACGTGCACAGGTACGCTACGTTCGATGGTTGCGCGCACGCTCAACAATGTGTAATCCGCGCATTCACATTGCACCGCGGCGGCGCGGCGGTTGGAGAATGGGTTCCCGAGTGTTCGCGTATGGAGCCTCGGTACCCCATGGAAAACCCGTGGAGGGCCGTGAGCGGATACACAGGTACTTGTGTGTACCCCATACGCTCGCGGATAAAGGAACCCAGCAGCCATATGGCGCCACACATCGGGGTCCTTACTCTCCCTTTCGATTGCACCTACAGGCGACTCTTTCTCCTCGGCTCGCTCTGCTATACCACACGTACCGCGCTATTGGACAAAATGATAGCACATGTGTGCTATCATTAATTTCCCGAAGACTACGTAGAATTTCTGTTTTTCTTCTGCTTGTACAGAAAACCAGCGAGGTGAACTTTATTTACTAGCAAGTTTCTCCTTTCTGCGTCGTACCGATTGTTCAAGGTTTCTTCTTTCTGCGTCGTACCGATTGTTCAAGCAGTCGATGGAATTATTAATGTTTGTAAACGGACCATATATTTAACAAAACATATTACGTGTAAAGCGGTCCCTAGACGATCAATGGGTTACCCTTGGTTCGTCGACAACCCATTTCACCGAAACTGTTTTCAACGACACGATTTGACCGACAGTAACTTTCGACACAACTTGCTTTCTCTTTATTCCACATGTTAACTGCAGTGTCATCAGTCGTGCACTAACTTATTAGGCAATAATATTGTCTAGTGTGGGTGAGCCAGCAATATCATTGTGCCATATATTGACGATAATATTGATCGTCTAATAAGATCGACAAATTTTCCAAGCCAAAACGCTCTCTCGTGCACACTCATTTCTTTCTTTCTTCCGTTCAACCAAATTCACTTCATACATTTTGCCTCTCACTCATTATGTTTCTTTCTCATTCTCACCCACGCATATCCACACACCAATGATTACAGTTGACGCATCTTTAAAAACAACAAAGATATTTGGGGTGGCAACGTTAGGTGACTCACCCTGTATAATACAAACTTTACGTGCTTTATATTTTACGTGTTTTTTCTATGATTTCTTTTTTTAATCAACGATTGACGATTAACTTCCTCAATCGATTGATCCAATCCTCGATTTCTCGATGATTTCTTTTCTCAATCAACGACTGACGATTAACTTCATCAATCGATTGAATCAATCCTTTTTGATCGTGCACATTAATCAATTAATCATGATTAAGATTTTAATCGATTAATGCCCAACTCTGCTGTGCGCCGTGGGTGGACAAGCGCGCGATGTAATCGAGAGAACCCGATATATCGGAGGTGGTTCGTAGGATGTGAAGGACCGTCTCTGTGAACCCGGTGGATCAGCGTTTCTCAAACTATCGGCGGGCTGGATGGCGGTTATTAAACGATTCCGAGTCTGCTCGGTCGGTTGATAGCGACACGAGCACTCTTGTGAAATGAATGCACTCCTCAAGAATCGAAAAGCGGTTCGCGGCCGACGATCGACGAGCCTCAAAGTGACCGATTAAATAATGCTAATGCCCTAGGATTTATGGAACGGGATAGATGTTGTTTTAATAGAAGTGCTACTTCGTTAGGATTGAGACGGGTCGGGGAGACGGCACGGCATGGCGGGGAGCAACGACAAAGATACATCAAGATCCCCGCAGAGATTAGAGATGAAAGTGCATCAAAGTAATGGACACAGTCGTGCCAGCCGTAATTCCTCCGCTGGTAAGTCGTCGTTTCAGCGCACAGCCAAGGAAACGGGCCAGACGCGACTACTATTCCATGGCTGCGTTTTGTCTTTTCAGCACCGGCGAACTTCGGCTCAGCTTCGGCGGGCTTCCTATTCTGTAGCTTCGTCTTGCGCCTAATCCGGAAAATTTCTGCCGGAACCGTCCGACGACAATGGATCACCGACGAAACTTTTATCATTACAAAACCAGCCGCCATTGACGCCGGCTCCGATAAAAATCTGTGTTATTCCACCCGCCGGGCTATTTAATTAACGCGCAACGTACGGTCGCGCGTGATCCAGTCGGACATTATGCACCGGAAATCAATGGCTCGCGATTCCATTACCGATTCTCTATTTTTGATCGTGCAACGCGCTCCACCCCCCTGCTCGAATGTGTCACTGCTACGTACTGGGTGGAAAGAAATGTTTCCTGGATGATTATACACTTTCCAAAACGTTCTACACTCTTGACGAGGAAACTATTCAAGAAGTCTGTGTACTGGGTGTCCCGGGTTTTAATGGACAAACCTGGGGAGCATATACTAGAAGTGAAAATAAGAAAGAAATGTTATTTAAAGTTTGCTCAGAAACGTTTATTGCAAATATGTTTATTACAAAGTCATAAAGAAATAAAGTTATACATGATTGAGATGACGGTGGATTTTACTTTACTGAACATTGAAAGGTCGAACGTGTTTATCGGATTATTTCAAGCTTGACATCGATTTTTTATGGAGCTTATTACCGAATAAATCTCTTCCTTATTTTGTTGCATTCCAGCAACGGAGATAACTTTGCGACCGTGGAAGACATTTTGAAATAATCCGATAGACACGTTCGACCTTTCAATGTTCAGTCAAGTAAAATCCACCGTCAACAATTCTAACTTTATTTGTTTATAACTTTGTAATAAAGCTTTTCTGAGTAAACTTCAAACATGTTGATGCTCCCTAAGTTTGTCCATTAATACACGGGACACCCTGTATACAGTAGAATTCCATTTATCCGAACGAAGCATCGCCTTATAATATTCGTGTATCAAATAGGTGAGTACATCCAGTTATATGATCATTAGCTCTTATTAAGAGAAAGAAGAAACGAGTGGATTCCTATTATCTGAAGGATCCAGTTATGTGAATCCTCGTGTCCCTCGAACGATTTGAATAAATGGAGTTCGACGCGAAAGTCAGAGAGCAGCTAGGATTGTTATTAGGCCTCGAAACCAGTGCCGAATTAACCAATAGACAAATTAGACAATTGCCTAGGGGCCGACTTCAGTTTGGAGAAACTAAAAATTAAGAAGAACTAAAAAGAATCCTTAATATAGGAATTTTAAGTGACATTATTTAAGATATCTTTATCCCCAATTTAAATGTTGTCTAGGGCCCGTTAATGGCGTAAATTTAACCGCGCGCTACTGTAGAATGCGACAGGATGATCAAAGAGTTGTAAAGAGATGATGTAGAATTGTTTGCGTGAATTTGTGTCTTCACACCGATAGAGAAATAAACCGGCGCGGACTTTTATTATTCACAGACCGATCAACTGAACGAGACTCCATTGCGGATGTTCCGCGAATAACAATTAGCCGGGGCCGGGGGGATGCCGCCGCACGCTCGAGACGACTCGACGACTTAAATACAGCTTAACGATTCACCAGCGACACCTCTACCGCGAAGTTTTTCAACCGTTTCCGTCTCACTCAATTAGTACCGTACTCCTCGTCCCCGTCGACGTGGTCTGGTCTGGCACTGGCTTGGCGGAGGTTGTCGCCGGCGTCATCGCAGTCGCGCTCGTTGGCGGCGGCGTCGTTATTTTTCATTTTTCCTCCCCGATAGACGCCTTAACGAGTTCCTCTACGATCGAGAGAAAATCAGTCCCTACCGGCAGAGTGGCCGGAATACTTTGAGAATTGGGTTGAAATAATCGGGGTAGAGACGCCGACACAGCCGCGTGCACACCTTTACCCACGGATCGGCCTGGAAAAATCGGTTCTGTTCAAAGCCCGGCGCACGACGAGCACAGAACCTCCTTCTCGATTATAATACGAATGAAATCGTTCGGGTCCAAGGCGATAACACTCTAGTTCTAGGCATGGTTCAATAAATAGTAATACAATATACCTACAAATCTGTGGGTTATCAAATCATTTCAACGAAAAAATGATAATTTCAATGGTTTCTCTTTACAAAAATCAATTTCTTGCAAAATCCTGAGGCCGTGGACAAATTTTGAAACCAGATTCGAAATCAGCGTGAAACAATCTACGGGAAATGATGTTAAAAAAAATTTTTTCCACGCGTGGTACATATTGGAAAAAAACTTTTCAAGGTTAGAAAACGTTCGTACCACAATCTCCATAATTATCCCACATTCTTCAAAGTTTCAGCTTTCATTTTAAAAAAATTTCATCGCTTATCCCATTTTTATCGAAAGTTCTTTGATTTTGACACAGATTTCGTCGGTTTGGCCCATAGTGGGCCGTACTGTGTCGCGGTATATCTCGTCCGTGGTCGCGAAACGGTTAAAGGATTGTTAATTCGAAGTTTGCAAATGAAAATCTATAAAATTGCGTGTTTTGTCCGCGTTTTTCACGTTTCAACCGACTGTGCGGCGTTCGGCGAGTGACGTCGTTTCCCGTTTGCCACCCTAGCTCTAGAGGTCTTTGAGATGTCAATGTTGCGAGAGAAAGTTTCGCCTTTTGTCCTCGTTTCCTGTCGTTCCTTACATTCATTTGATGGCTGTCGTGGAATCCATCTCCGATGATTCACCGGGCGCTCAACCCGATTTCGAATTTTCCGTCAGTGGGATAGGAGACAGCCCCCGCGTCCATACAAGCCCATAAATTGCACACGGTCGGACGTCGCGCGAAGATAACGGAAGGCGTGACGTTCCGTTCACGACAGTTGATACCGAGGAATTTATTGGGCCATAAGATCGGGGAAGATGTTGAGAACATCGAGCCATTTTACTGGCAATAAAGACTACTTTGTAGCCGGCACAACCGGTAGACCGATACGGTTCAAACGTAACTGGCTCTAGTCGTTCTCTGGGTTCGAGGGTGAACAGCGGAAGACTGTTTCCACGAATGGTCGCGAATGGGGCTATCGTTCCGGCCGTTGTCGATTGGATGTACGTACCTGAGTCGCTGCACATCCCGAATCGGTGCTGCTTCTACCGAGATACGCGTTTCTTATTCAGAAAATTTATTACCGATAATATCATTTCATGAAGCAGTTCAGAGTTTCAGAGCGCCTGTATTTATTAGGCTCAGGCGATTTCTACAGTTGATTTTTAGATGGCTTGTTTACAATTATCAAATTTTGTTTGTGCTTGGTTTAGCTGCTATTATATTGGGTTGGAGAGAAAGTTCTTACGGTTTTCGTTATTTTGATTTTATGATAAAAGCCGCAAGAATTTTCTTTCCAATCCAATAGTATAGAGATTGTTTCATTTTTCTATTAATGAGAACAACCTTTCCAGGGCCAGTACTTTTACATGCAATATTTCATGTTTTTTCAGATTCAATAAAAAATATATACATACAGTGGTACCTCGGTATACGTCTTCTTTGGAGTAGATTCAATTCGGAATACGTCCTGTTTGAGCGTGACTTCTGCTCGATATACGATATAAATTTTTTCTGTGAATTTTGCGTCATTTTTAAATAATTATCTCAGAGGAAAAATTAAATTAATAATCAATTACAGCCAAACCGTTTTTAGTCCCGGTAGATAGGGACCGCAGAAAAGAAACCAAACAAATTCAGTAGCTGAGCACTTTTCCTCAGGCAGTTCTGATACTGAGGTTCTCGGTACATTTTTGTTTGCTATAACCGGATCAGTAATAGGCATATAGTGGTCTATATATGGCATAAGTCACTGTTAGTATGATGTCTGGAACTTTCTGTATATGATCCCTTCTGAACTGTTTCATGTACCTTGAATCAGTACTTTGTGAATAGAAGACAGCATATAGTACCAATTATAGCAGTTCACATATAATTTGGTCATTGGTGGTACCCGACAATTCATCTGTGTCACTTTTTCTTATGATGATCCTCATTTTTTAAAATTCAGTCTATACATATATGAAATATGAAGCTTAATTATAAGCACAATAATTACATAACTAGGGCACTGAAAACTGATGAATTCCCAGGAGAGAAGAAAATATCGGACTTTAGCACATTATGCACTCACTATTAGGCAATGCAGACATAATTTTTTTTATTCTAACTCAAACGTTAGAGTTGCGACGAGGAACAGGTACATACACTAACGAGCATAACTGATTCAACACACTTTAAATCAGAATAACTTTTTTCTCTGTAAGATTAGAAGAATTAGTTTAGTAAATGACGTCTATCAAAAGTGGTAAAAATTGCAATTTTTCAAGATTTTCATCCTTTTTACCACTTTTGATCGTTTATAGCTCGTAAACCAATTAACCAATTTCAATGAAATTTTCAGAGCGTATATAATTTATACTAGTTGTGTGTGACCAAACTCATCTTTTAAATTTTCGTTATTGGCCCAGCTAAAAAAGTAGCAAAAATCAACTTTTACAATTTTTTCCCGCAATTCCGACCAAATGCATTTTTCAAAAATATTTTTTAGACGTTATTTAATAAACTAATTCTTCTAGCCTTACAGAGAAATTGAAGGCGTTTGGTCCATTCACAAAAAAGTTATTCTGATTTAAAGTGTGTTGAATCAGTTATGCTCGTTAGTGTAACTAAATACTTGACCCAATGACGCTTTGGTGTTCTGTCTCGTTTATTTACGACAGATTCAGGCGTTATATACCAAATTTTAAAGCTTGTTAATAGTACTCTGTCACATATATACATTGAATACAATTTTAAATTAATGTAGGTGTTATTGCAATTCATTTAGTCATGTCATTTCATCCACCAAGAAGTTGTGTGGCGGTTTCGTTCGATGACACGAAGGTTTCAGCGCGGTAGTGTGGCAGGGCACGAGACAGAGGGACTTGGTAGGCCATTTCCGATCCCCGCGACCGCGATCACTGACAAACCGACGTTCCCATGGGGCCTCCTTGGCTCCAGCCGACGAACGAATATGAAATATTGATGACTGCCGTTACGGAGGGAGGGTGGTCGGCGTCACCCCGTTCATTTGTTGCCGATGACGACTTCGACGTATCGTCGCATAAATATGCACCGCTACCACCACGTTGCGATCGTATTCCCGGCGCGCGACTATGCTTCGGCCTAGCGGCGGCGATAACGTCCCGCACGCTCCGCGTGTCCGCCCCGAACGTGATCGAATTTCAAATTCATCGAAATGTTTTGGATACGCAGCCGGAATGATTCGCGGCGGAAAGGGGGAGAAAGGAAACCGGATCGACGATCGGCTGATTCGCCGCTATCGATTCGAAGGGATTTCGACGAACTCCGCCGCGCCGATACGATACGATTCTCAATCGAGCTAACGACACGCCATTATTTCGGCCGGTGTGCTCGTTTCAATTGCGGTTTCGGGAAAGTTGAATATACCGGAGTCTCCGAAATTGAGGCGGATCAAGCTCTGCAACGCCGAAGAGGAGAACAGGCTGTCGGGGTGATCGTGGACCAAGGGCGCGCCATGCTGTTCCCTTAGAACGCGTCGCATTCGATTAAAGAACGCCCCGGGGGAGTTTTACGCCGCTTTTAATGATCCATTGGCTTCGCCGCTCTGCTTCCGTCTCTGTTACGACCGTCAAATGTATTACTCGTTCGCTTTTATGCGTTTAACGGATATACCTTTTAATCAAATATCAGAGAGATTGGGAAACAGACTGATTTCAAGTTCGCCGTTGAACAGCATCGCATTAACATCGACATATTCACATTATTTACATCTAGTTTAACGGAACTACATTCTCTTTAGAACAACATCGTCGACACACCCCTGTTTTTCCTTTTTTCTTCTTGCAACGGTAGTGTATACGTTGTTGTTGGTTTGTAGCCATTTAGGTATTGTGTTCTTAACACTAAACCTACCATCACCGGTCAAAATGACCGGTCCAGATTTTTTATTTTACAATTATTGAAATAATAAAAATGATTGCATAAGGAATGGTTGTATAGATATCTTTAGTAGAGCACGTATTACACTAGGAGCTGTACAAAGTCTCAATAAAATCAATCTTGTCATTTTTATAAGGGAACATGTACGAGGTACTTTTAAGGCTCGGTAGCTTTAGTGCTCAACGAGCGACAACCTAATTTTTTAACACGTTCAAGGCAGTGTACATTCTGTGTGTTTTACACAAGTCTTGTCTATTATATTAATTTATATTAAACAAAGTTATTAATCATTATAATAGGTATAAAGGGCGTCATTCATGTTCGGACGACTTCAAACAGTTTGCAAAACTCAGGTAGTTCGCTTCACTTCATTTACAATAATATAGTTATTCAAATCCATTCACCACTTCTCCCCTCTTCCACTCTCACTATCGCCTAATTTTCAGCCTAATTAGCAGCGGGACCTACTGTTATTACGGTGGGTTTCCGAGCCACCTTCAATATTACAATATTTCAACAAATTATTTCGAAGGTACTACGTGAATTTTTTCAGATTTTTTAAAGAACTATTACTCAGTAAACACACTGCATCAGACATAAAAGACCCACCTTCACAGTTCTACGGTGCTGTACAAGCGTTTACAGTCTAAGGGTTGAAAGCGAAATTGGACACACACAAAAGAACCGAAAACAGGAATTTAAAGACTAGCTTTGTACCTTAAAATTGCAAATTAATATATCTGTAGGCTGCTATACTATTTCTAGATCAAAATGCTTCACAACGTTCGCAATCTGAAATCGGGTAGATACACCCGAATCAATAGCATAAACTGTTTGTGTTTCACTTCCAAATCCACGAACTTTCGCGATCATCCAACGAATAGAGAGAGAGTCGATCGTATCCTCGCCGAATCAGCCACAGGCAGGATCAACCCTCTGTTTCCTCACGGTTCGCACGTGTTTCCTTAGCATTCCCGGCTCGCTTCCGTCGTTTCCGCAGCGCGTAACCGCCGCGATTTAACGAGGCATGAGTTAATGCCACCGCGTCGTGTTTCGTGCGTTCATGAACCTATGCGTAGGAACGTCGCGTCGGCTCGTCCGCGTACCAACAGGTACGTACACACGTGTGCAGACGTGTGCGAATAAAGCGCGCACGTGTCGGAATCGCGACGCGTCGCTTCGCCTCGCCTCAGCTCGCGACCACGTTACACGTGCCTCCATCAAACGTCGTAATTTTTCCACCAGTCGTAGGTGCCTGTGGCTTGACAACGCCCAGGATTTACTTCTGATATACGGTTCCGTGTGGTGGTCGAGGCTGCGGACCCGCTCGACAAACGTCCCGTTGATTCGGCGCGCGCGAGCGCTTTTGTCGCACGTAATTTATCGCGAATCCGCGAAGGAATATTCGAGCATGTGTACAGTGTACAGTGATGTCCGGATATATGAGCTCCGACTGGGACCGACGCGCCGCGCCGCACAGTGGATTATTTCCACGATCTAGTTGGACAAAATTCAATTTCGATAATGATCCAGATGTACGAAATCACGTTAGAATTCGATAGTAGAATGTTCCATTCAGCCAGAAAGTATGAACATTATTGCAAAATATAATCTATGATGATATACCTGGTATTTCACCTAACTTGACCACCTTAAATATCTTTGTTGTCTTTAAAGATACGTGAAATGTCTGAATGACAAAGTTGAACGGTAAAATGGGGCTCATACGAAACCCCAATTTAAACAGCCTAATACCTTAATTTCTTTGCAGCGCGATCGACCGCCCAAGGAGAACCCTGTAGTAGTGGGAATAAAAAAGTCACATCATTCGCGTACCCGAAAGTCACATCAATCGCGGGGAAATACTGTACATATTAATAGTATTTAAAAATATAGTTCACTTCGTTTACTCTTGTGATCCTGTATTATTACTTTCAAATTCTCTTTAATTGCGTTGCACCGTATTTGACAATGCTATTTAAAAAATATGTATTGTTATCTTCCACTATTGAAGGTACATTTGCAAATTTCTTTTGTCCACATTATATTTCATTAACTTTTTAAACCTCCGTTATAGTTAACATGTAGTAATTTTATCTCTATTCCGAACTCCAACTAGACTTTTAACACATTATACTACTTTATACACTGTTCATTTTTATCTCAAATGAAAGCTGACAATTCAATTATGAGATCCATTGTTTTTCTCTTATTTTGTAACGGCTGTCGCAGCCGGCCGCCGCGCCGCACAGCGATTTCATAAAAAATGATGTTCACCTCAATTTTTTAAATGCCACCATGTATTTTTTATTACGTATTATGGTAGCTACCGTCAAGACGAATCCAATTATGTACCTAGTTTACTATGGCTTTAACCCTTAGCACGCCAATGGTGACTCTCAGGTGCCACTAAAAATTGCTGTACCATTATTCACTATATGTATAGTTTTCATTATGAAATATGTCGGTATCTAATCAATTACTACAAATTTAAATATTGAAATATTCTAGGTCGGAAGAAAAGTTCTCGAGATCAACTAGCTCCGAGTGCAAGGGGTTAAATCTTAAAATAATGCTGGCATTTAATGATTGATGAATGAAAATGATCGGCATTTTCTGCCATTACATATGCCAGTCAGAAACTGCCGCCAGGACAATTGGTAGCCACGGTGATTCGCGGGTCGACGAAGGTTTTACTTCGAATCGAGGAAACGGGTGAGCACATCCTGGGATTTATTCAGCCGGCAAAGTGGAGGATCGTTCTCGCGACTTCGCTTCCGGCAGTTTTTAAATCCCTACACGTGGGGGTCGTACCTATCACTCTCTTTCTCTCACTGTCTTTGTCTCTATCGCGTTCTATCATCGCGTTCCTTCTATTCGTTCCTCCTCGTTTTTCCTCCTTCTTCGACGACGCTTGCGGAACGCACGGTTTTTCTCTATGGACGAACCGACGTCTAGGGAAATCAGCATGAGCGGCGATACAACCTTGGAATTTAATATTAAAAGGTTGCATTTCGAGAGCTCGAGCTACCTGAACGAGAGGGTGAGGCTCCTCTCCGGGAGCATTCTTGGAATTTATCTTTCGCTGTTTGTATCCGTTATGCCCCAAGTTTCCCGCCCACCACCGGCAACCTCATATTTCCTCTCCCTCTCATTTTCTTGTTATTCACTAGTGGAGAGCTACCTTGCTCTACTCTCCTTGAGTTTCCCGCGTCTTTACTCCTTCGTTACGCGTTCGTTTCTTCTTTCGATCGCCCCATCCCCGGTTTCCTCCGGCTTCGTAGCCGGCTCGTCGAGAGAGCCAACTTCTTCGTCGTCCGAAAGAAAATCCGAGCGGATGCTTATTTCTTCGTCTTTGATCAGACGCCGACGACGACACCGACGCGTCGCGAAATATTTGAAGTCAGGTAAAGGAGCGCGCGGGCTCTCTCGTCTCTCGTTTTTCGACACAAGGAACATCTTTGCCGTACTTTCGGCCAATTAAAACGCCGCCGGAGCTAAGCGCAATGCATCACCGACCCACCCGTTTCCGTTCTTCTCCACAGCCGGTTGCGTTCCCGCGCCGCGCCACGCCGTTCCACGATTTCACCTCGTTACTCGGTCTTTTTGCTAATGAACGCCAAGCGTGCGCGTCTAGGAAACCCCGCGCCGAACGAGATTTCATTTCGAAACACTCGCGACCAGCAGAAAAGCACGGAACTCGCCGCACAGAGTTCAGACACGACCGCGAACAAAGCTCTTTCTGCGCGGGATACTTCCGAACCGTTTCCCGAAGAACTAAGCTTTCCTCGGGGAGAGATCTTCTTTCTTCGTTACTTCATTTTTTATTTTTAAACATATTTCCACGTTCTTGTCCAGGGATGCGCGGTCGTCGTCTGGCGGTCTTTCAGAAACACACTGAACAGTGTTGAAAGACGTGTTCTTCGAGGTGTTCTTCAGACTGGATATTCGTTACTGACAAAAGGTCTTGCAGGATAAGCATATGGTCCAGCAGTCCCCACCACAATTTTTATTGATATCGCGTGCAAAACAATGCTTTTAGGTTGAAAGATAATGCCCCAAAATTTTAAACACCCTAATCTATTATATGTTCTCCGAACAGTTTGAAACTTTCAGATATATTAGATAAGTAATAGAACACACATTGGTCTTAAATTTTTTGGTAGGAGTTTGGAATTTTTTGAAAGGGTTGCTTGCTACCCCCACTCCTAAAAAAATGCTCACAAGTCTGAAAAAATATATATTGTTTAGATTATTAAATATGTTGGTATTCAGTCAATTACTAAATATTTAAGTGTTATGTGTGAGGCGTTCTATCAATTAAATAAAATTAAAAAACTGATATAGAATGGAATTATTCTAGGTCGATGGGAATGTTTAATTCTCTTGCAAAGGGTTAAATAAAGGGAAGGGATTGACAATGTATTAAAAAGTTAGCGATATCTGAGATAGATTCACACACATTTCTGTAAATATTTGCAATTTTGTAAATGAATAAAGTTGAACCAAACATATGTCATTATTTAAATGACAACGTACGAACCATTTTGTGGGTAATTGCATCTGTATGCACTATGTTCGGCAACAGGTGGAAGAAAATTGAAGAGGTGATGCTTCAGGATAATTTAAGCTGAAATTCAAGTCTTCAAAATTGCGGTTTCGGCGGTCTTTTTAAGTCACGCGCAATTAAGGTCATCCATGAATAAGTATCGTGCCAGTCAGCTCCAGTGTCCCGTTTTTTTTATCAAACTGTTCTTGATTTTTGTTTTGTTACAAAGAATCGCGCTTCTTAAATTTGCAACCGCCTGTTGCTTAAAGTAATATAATACAAGAATTAAAGTCTGGTTGCTAATTTCTTCTTTCACAATTATTGTAATGACAGAAATGTTTTCATCAGAAATTTTCGAACGAACTTCATAATTAATTATTGTGTAGACAACCGGGTAGCCATTTAATGCGTTTCTTTCAATAATTTTTTAATGGTCTAAAAATATTAGAAAACTGTTCTGAATACCCATTGTTTTGGTTGTCCACACAAACGTTGAAGCACATATTACAATAAAAATTTTATCAAGTCTGTGAATAGATATATTCTTGTCATTATTATAAAAAACAATATACATCAGTCACATTTATTACTCGGTAGTTCTAGTGTTAAACCTTTGTCCGATAATATCGAGGAAGCCTCATGATGATTTCAAATAAAATTATTTATTTCTACCGTTTCTGTTAAACTGAAATAAAATTCTACTTCCCTGTCATCGATATTTAACCATTACTGAAAGCATAAAGATACTAGATTTCTCCTAGAAAAGAAATAACAAAGAAGTTGAAACGCGTCAAATTCACGCGACATTCATCAAGTAAAAACAGTAAAATATCTAAACGCTGCAAAGAAATGTACCGCAGTTGTAAAAACTTGAACCCAGGCGAACAATCTCCCGACACAGCTAGAACCACTTCCGGATGTCCTCCATTCTACCCGAGGTGGCCACGAAGATGCATAAAAGCCTGAGACCGTTTCTCATAAATAGAAATTCCTTCGAAAGAGCACCTCGAGGATTACCGTAACACTATACGGCACTAGAGCCATGCAAAAACCGATTTTCACAGGTTGTCGGTCCGCTAATCCTCGTTTCTAGACCCCGTTCCGCGAGATCCTCCTAAAGCGTTAAGTCGAGCACGCTGCGCGACGCGTTGAATGTGGAGCAGAGTCGAAAGAGGAGAGAACCCGCTGGACGAAAGGCGAGAGAGGAGCTAGAAAAGGTGCGGACGTACTCTTCGGTGCAGTTACGTAGCGTCTCAAGGGTGTGCTTGAATTGCGTCGAAGGGAGCCGTGTCTCTGTGTATGTGCGTGTGTATGCACGACAGGAACAAGGATGATACCGAGACACCGGCGACGAAGCCGGCAACAACGGGCGGAGGGTGAGAGATGCTCTGATGACGAGTCATCGTCGTCGGTTCGGGTTAATGTTTAGTGACCGGCACACCGAGAGCCGTGACCGCGCGCGGGCAGGTGTGGGCGTCGTCGGCGGCCACACGAGACACTGTCGCAAATTCGAGTCGAGCCGGGAGTTCTCTACCCCCCTCGTTCCACTCTCCCCCCGTTGTCTAGTGATTGCTTGCTTTGATCTCTGTAATCATCAACTCCCTGCCCCTCTCCCACGTTTCCCGACATCGTTCGACTTAAGTTCTCGTCACCTTGTTCGGCTTCCACTTCATCCTTTCTAGCCTGCTCATCACCCGATGCGCGGCCAAATGCTTCTTGCCAGACGAGGGCCGTAATAACGGTTCTCCGAGCGGCGACTCGATAATCAAACCCCTTCGGGGTCGTGTACCCCGGTGGGGGGATGGTGACGGTGGTCAATATCTCTGAGGTGGTATAGGTTGACGGAAATAATAGGTAGAATACCTAACCACACTCCCGATAAATGTATACTCGAAGTGTATTTACAACTAAAATCTTGCTGACAACTTACAATTAAGACCAACACAGCAGAAAAGAACGTCGCATTCGGATGGCTATTTATTTGGTCCTATTTTCTTTTTAAAGTTTAAGGACTGTCACGGAAAAAAAGCATTTACGCAATAACATTCCTCTAAAGATGACTGTTGGGGGGAAAGTGTGGTGCTCGACTCGGTACTCTCGAATATACCGGGCCCATACCCACTAAAAATAAACCTAACGGTCCAGGACTCAAAATTGGGACCCGGCCCACAAAATAGGAAGTCAAACAGTTACTTTTCGATGTTCTTTTCCTTGAAATTGATGAGTTAACATTTACATTTTAGGTTTTTGCAGTTATACGTTTCGCATTAAAAAAATAAAAGTCACCGAGTTTCGAACGAATTTAGCTACAAATAACAGAACAGTGTAACTTATTTCGGGAAAACTGTGTCAAATTCAAACGAGGGACGGATGAGGGTTAAGGACGTGTGGAAAAAATACATTCGCGTATACCCCCACGGAAGGGGGTAGTGTGGGACTCGGGCGAAACAGGTCTTCGGTTTTCCCAATAGCCACTAAAAAAAACCACACGTCCAGGACTTATGCCCTTTCCTCCCTCAACTTCTGGCTCGCTGGAGGGCCAGACGGGGCCCCGCTTTTCTTATTTCTCCCGTCCAGAGTTGGGCAAAAAATTAATCAACGATTGACGACTAAATTTCTACTTCAATCGTTATATATATAATCGCAATTAACAATTAATCTCCTAGTTTAGTCGTTAATTGCGATTAACGATTATTAATCGTCAATCGGATAATTGATTAATGATTAACTGCTGAAATGTCGAAAAATGAAATACGTAATCAAAACTGTATGGATACTGAAAAAAATGTAAACTGAGTTTAGGTGTATTGTCATTTGGTCTATAATACAAACTCTGTTTATGCGCTCTTATGTTTGAAGTTATTATTCCTGGAAAGCTACGACTGCTATTTCTTTTTCTAATCGTACACATTAATCAATCAATCATGATTAAAATGTTAATCGATTAATGCCCAACTCTGCTCCCGTCTGGTTTGTTATGCGAGCTGGCTCTACTCATGTTCTTGTCCAATCTAGATGTGTCAGCGGACTAATCATAAGCAGGCTCGTATCGGGCCCAGGTAAAGATTTTAAAAACTCTTCAATATATGTACTGGGGAACGGAATTCCCCGGTGCCTGGTAGCGACGATGTCGCTGCATCTCAAACAATCGTAACCTCCTGATGGAAGATTTATATTTCGCTCCGTGCAATATACCTATACCCGGCAACTGGGTTAACGAGTGCCCGGTTGCTTTTGAGAAAAAAAGGAGGAGAGGAAAAACGCGCGCCCGAGCAATTTATCTGTAGTTATTCGGCTTGAAAAGAGACTGTCTCATTTAGTTTCAACGATCGTGGTTCATCCCTTGAAGTTGAACTTTTCAACGTCTCGTTTGCACCGGCTCCCCGCGCTGCGTCGCGCCGGTGAATTTCATTTAGGCTGAAGAGCCTCCAGCGGACGGATGTAGGCCAGGAATAGATACGACTGGCGACACTCGTTTCGAGAACGGACGATTTATATTTATTAATTTTGTTCCTTTGTCCGGTCGACTTACCTCTTCCGACCGATCGACAACGCACTCGAGAGGGAACAATCGCTCGGGACTCTTTTCGGTACGAACCAGATCGGCCCATCGAGACGGGGCGAACCGAGTTCCTTCTTAATTGGTCGATCGTTGTTCGTGAAATTGTTAAAACCGATGCACACACAGTTTAAACAAAACGAATCACTTTCTTTCGCGTTCTGTGGCGCAACGACTAACCCCTTGCCATATGATTTTCGTCAACGATGATTAGTTGACTGCGGATCTTTATGCAAAATAAAAAATGTTTGTATTCATTGTAAGATGCAGGAGCCAGATAAAAATTCCTTTCTTCTTTAAATTAGCTGATGAAGCTGATGAAATTTTCTGCGTGTGTATAACTGACATGGATCTACAAAACATATATTTTAAATTTTCATTAAGGGCCCAAATAAAAAAGTTTTAATAAATGCTTTCTTCATTTTCGCATATAACCTTGTAAATTATAATTTTTGGAAAGTCTTCTTTGCATATCATTTCGTAAACAATGCTTCTAATTGATTATAAAAAATCAGGTCGTTATTGGCGAAATTGTAAAAAGGTTATTAGTTTTTAAAGGTGCACGAATACTTTGTACACCCACTGTACATAGATAAATGGCTAATACCAAAAGAATAAATTTTTGTGTCGACTTGAAAAAAAAAAGGAAATTATAGGAAAAGCTACAAGACAAGTGGTTAATTATGCATAATAGTTTCGTCTGTCCATTACCTCACCCAACCATTCGTGCAATTAACTCCGTCATAATTATTTGTAATGGACGAAGAATTCCCGTCGTTGATTTACTTCTACAAATTACGGTACCATCGTGATCCGCGTTGCTCGGTGTGTTTGCTTAGGGTGCTCGTTTTCGTTGCAACACAATTAGTTGAACGTATGCCGGGCTTTAATTTTCACGGCGCGCCTAGTTAAAAAAAAAAAGTGAACCGCGAATAAATGAATAATTAATTAGAGCCCAAGGAAATGGCCAGGATATCGGAGGTAATGGAGGGCTTAGGAGAGGGGGCGTAGACCGCCGAGAGTTCCGGGAAAAGGGGTTGAAACGACAACAAAACGGTCGAACTCGCGGCGCAGGAAAACATGGCAACGTGCAGAAGCGCGCGAATCGGCATAGGGGCCAATTTAAATGCAGATCGAGGTTTAAACGCGACTGACGTTCGAACACATGAGTCCACCAACACCCTCAAACATCCCTCCTCCCGTTTCCCCACCGGTTAATGCTACCGCTGGGATTTTAATCGTGAATTTCCACCCGGCGACGCTCGCTGGCTCCCTGTTTCCATGCGGTGATCCCGGCGCAACCCTGGCTTTTTTTTCTGGATGGTAATTGCGACATCGTCGGCTTCCATCGCGTCTAATTCACCGCCCGTGATTTTATGAAGTTCATATCCCTCGACCGTGTCGACGTCTTGTCGCTAGGCGTTGCGGGAACTTCGCCCCATCGATTTTATCATTAGTCATCGCCAGACTGCGGATTCTGTGCATTTATCACGAAAGTTAAGCAGTTGATGGAATACCAAAGTGTATACACCAACCGGGCTGGGTAAAATACTATTTCAAATAGTGAATAGCAAATAGTCTATTTTATTTGAAATTCTACGCGCACTTTCAAACTTTCAAAGCTAGACCTATCGAGCACTAGAAGCGATTAAAATGTTTTAGCTCACAATGACAAAACTCTATTTATCTCGATTTTGTGCAATTTTCATTACAATATGTTCTTGGATAAAGAAATTTATCGAATCAGTTTCCATGTAGGCAACTTTCTCTTATTTCAATAATTGTAAAATCAAAAATATAAAACCGGTCATTCGAACGGTGGTAGTATAGGTTCAGTGTTAAAATAAAATATTTTGTATTCGTGTTACATAAAGTTTACAAAATAATATTTTATTTGAAGGATTCTCAAAATAGTGAGGACTCTATTCGAAATGTTTTAATTTATTTCTTCTCTGATTCGTAACGATTGAATATTATTTAATCATCAATTTATGAAACGTTTCTACAGGGGAAAGTATCTAATTAACATTTCGCTGGTGTGTAATAAATAGACTGCGCATCTTTATGCAAAATAAAATATGTTTGCAATTGATTGCAGGACTCAGGAGCCAAATAAAAACTGTATTCTTTTAATTATCCTATCAAGCTGAAACTAATACGTTGATGTCCTTAAATATTTTTAACATGTCCACTGCTTTAAATTGTACGCGACCATTCTTGTCATAAATGCATAAAATCCGCAGCTGGTAATAAAATACGAAAAAACGTTTCCGTAAGGTCGGATAGATTTTCTTGACAGTGTCGAGAACGGGAGCAGCCCTCGAAGGGGGTTGCAAAAATTATGCATAGGTTGGAAGCGATCGGTATCCCGGTGGTTCCTTCGCGAATCCTCTTAATCGGCCAGGCAAATTGAAAGGATGGACGACAGGCATTGATGAGGGTAGGGGTGCGTCGGGGTGTCGAGGTGTCGCTTATGAATATTCAGAAATCGTGCGTGTCGTCGCTACGTGACGCATACATATTCGCCGGCAGCTCTGACACTGGTTGCGGGGAGCGGATGCGAGCGAAAGAAACGGATGAAGTGTGTCGGGAGGCAGGGGACAGGGGAATGGAGGCGATGATAGGAGATAAGGGTCGCGTCTTGCTATCGGTCGTCTCGCGTTACAGGAAGGGCCGGGGGGCCTCCGATAATCCGCTTAGACTCGACAGACAGATAAACTGTTTATTATTACTTTGGCATGGGAGGCAGGCGTACGGCGCGGTGCATACAACGGGGATCGATAGGATGTTCGATATCAGTCAGTCAGTCAGCGAGTCAGCCGTTCTTACCCCCTCGGTGCCATAAAATCCATTTTTCCCGGTCCTGCAAGGGACGAGATTCGACTCGCGAAGGGTTTCGAGGCTTCGCCGACTAATCCAGTTTTATTACTTTTCAGTCAGCGCGGGGAATAAATGAGAGATATTTCCCACTTATCCGGGATTATTTCGGAGTTAATATCTAACGAAGGAAAATAATCATGGCACACTCGCGGGTTCACCGATCGCCGTTATGACTCGGGGCTGGGGTTGCCCTTACCCATAGGGATCAAACGTTTCTCGCAAGCGTTGAATCGATCGTTTTGCATTTTCTTTGACACTAGAACTACCAGACCAGACAAAATGACTGGTTTTATTATACAATTTTATTTTAAAATTCCTACTTGATGTTGCATTTTTTTCCCGTAATGATGTACATAATGATTTTTACAGCGATAACTAAAGGAGTAATGTGAGGAAATTAGTGAAAAAGAAGACGTGTTTGTGTCAAGTTCTAAAGAAGAAAATGAAAGTATACAAGATCCAGTTGGGAAAAATAAAAGAAGGGTCTAAAGCTGGAAGATTACCGCTATATAATATTTTCAAAGCACATTCGGCCCCATATTCCTTTTCGTAAGATAGTAATCAATCAATAAATATAAAAATATTCTATTATTACATATTTTTTAAAGACCAGTCGTTTTGACTGGTTTTGGTAGAACTAGTTTCGTCTTAACCTCGGTACTTCTAGTGTTAAGTATAGGTGTTGTAGAATATGCGTGCAAAAGGATTGGTTTGAATTCGTAAAATGGTTATAGACGTTTAAAGAATGCAACTCGCATTTTATATAATTCATAGTTGAATCTTCAAACGCGTTTTTCTCACGATACTCAAGTTCTGGTTGACCAATTGACTCGTCAAAATGACGAGAAACACAATTAAACATCGGAAACTTCAACTCAAATACGGCAGGGGTTTTCGTTGTCCGATTACCTCAACATTAAGCACTCACCATTTCCTCACTAAATGTTAGAATTTAGGGTTGGTACGTTGCGAAAAAACCGGATGTTGGAAACCAAGGAGCACCCTACTCGGGGCCTTTTTCCCGGATTCGTTCGGTTTTCTTCGCAAACTCATCCTCGCGACGCATGCCGCGAACAGAGTTTCGCATTCGTCTCGCGTACACGCCGCATCCTCACGCTCCTCCGGAGTCTAGTCGCCTCCGATTTTTCAGATTCCTCTATGGAGGCACTCCGGTCAGCTGCATACTGCATCCGCTGCATCCACAGGAATTACTAGCACGAGGGCAGCGAGAGAGGTGGGGCCAGAGAGTGTCGGTGAGTGGCCGCGCGCCTGTATGCTGCCCCTGCCTCCGTTATTGGTTAATCAAATAGTAGATCCTCTTGATTAGCCTCAGGATGCTCTTGGCATCTATCTAATAATACCTGCCAGATGGCCGGACAGATTTCTGTCAGGCTGCATCGGGATCTCCTGGAGCGTGTCTAATTCCGGAACAATATTCCCCGGGATACGGGAATATCGCTCTGATCCTTTTTGCTAGTCGTACAATAGCCGAGCTGCTCGAGATGTTCGTCGTTATGCTTTAAAACTCTCTTCTCGAAAGTCTCGCCCACCTCCAATTCGGAAACCTCCGTTCAACTTTTTTCCGAGATCGTTGCTAATGGAGGCGCCATTCTGAAAAAATTTCTTGTCAGATGGCTGAAGAAAGGATTCTGTTGTAACCAGTTTAAGGGGAGTGATCTCTTTCTTTCTCTATGAATAACAATTTCTATTTACGGGGTCTATCTATTGTGCTTCGGATCGTGTTAAAAAGAAATACACTTTTGAGATCAATTTGACTCAAATGTAATTTATAAATTAATTTCTAAACTAATTTAAAGATACAGGGAAAAGAGCAATATACATACTGATTGAATTGAGTAACCTCCTTTTCGATGTCAGCACAATTATGTTCCCTTCTCTTCCAAGCTCTCTATAAAATTTTTTAATTCCTCACATCTTCTGTTGGAGACAATCAAGCAAAGCATTATCCTGTACCGGCTACATTATTGCAAAAAGCGACACAGATCCAGAACGACCAATAAACGGAAAGAATGTTGCCCTCTTTAGGGCATCTTGTAAGGACAAGATCCAAGGAAGTCTGCTGCGACATCATCAGTAGCACCCTCATGAAAAATTCATAAAAATCGCTTGTTTTTAGATCTTTTAGTAGAGAGCGTCTCCTTAACGTGAGACGCAAAGCACCGTCTATTTCCAACGGAAGAAATATATCCGAGTAATGTGCAAATGAATTGCAGACTCAGTCCGGAATGGTCGCAATTAAATTATCTTCAATTTCTCTTTTAATAAACACCGAGGCGCATGAAAACGCTTTCTTTGACGCCGGAGAGACGAGTAGCTGCGATGTCTGGAGACGCGCTTTACCGGCGATCGCAGACGCTCAACCGAAACGTGGCCCATTTAAATTTATGTGACCGGCATGGAAGGGCCATGGGATGTGCATGAAGGAGGGAGAGGGAGGTAGACAGACGGGAGAGAGAGAGAGAGAGCCCTTGCACGCAGTTCGCGTACCCGACGATGGAGTCATAATGCGATGAGGTAATGGGGCGACATCGTGATTAAATGCAACGCGGCCTCCCGTGGCATCCTGATCTCCATAGACAGGACTGGACAGAGTCAATATCAGCGCAACGTCGATAGCCACACTAATGTGATTCCTCCTCCGTCACTATACATTTCAAGACCAATCACGAATGCAAACGTATTATGAAAGAAATAATTGATCAGACTCTATTATTAGAGAAAGAAAAGGATCAGATCTATAATTTTTAGTATGAAATTGCTCTTTATAGAGATCCATCAATGTGGCTCCTCCTTGATTAGCAAACACCAAACGTGACAGCAAGCTCCAGTAATAACTCTGATGCCTTGATACAAGTGAAAGAGATACTAATTCAATGACAAAACTGTTTTGTTTGTACTTACTCTCTTTACTTACTACTCTTTTGTGTTTGATGTTATTTCAGTTGGGAAAATATCGCGATTATTATTGATAACAGTTTCATAAAAGGTAATTACAAACGACACACCTTCGTCACTGGATTAGTATTGTCAAGTGGCTTTTCAGCCCCGACCATTTCACGTGTTACTATAATTACTAGACTGCGGATTTTATGCATTTGTGACAAAAATAGGTACGTACAACTTAAAGCAGTGAACATATTAAAAAGATTTAAGGACATCAGTGTATTAGTTTCAACTGTATAAGATCATTAGAAGAAGAACAAAGTTTCTAGGTGGCCCCTGTTCTTTGCAATTGATGTAGAAATTTGTTATTTTGCATAAAGATCCGCAGTCTAATGATTACCAATGCAATAATTTATTGCACTCGATCACATGGAAAAGAAGAGGAACTTCCAAGTCATCAGGATAACGATGCAGTTTGCGCAGACAAGGAGTCATCAGTGAAACGATCGATGATCGACGCGCAAGTGTGACTCTATCTCGATCAGCATATCGAAAACCGAGTACGAAAGCAAACGGATTGTAAACGGAATAATTTATTGCATTCAGCAGCCTGCGAGAAAGAAGAGTCAGAGTTCTAATCTTAAAGATAAAGTTGCTCCATCGACTGACAGTTTACTCCAGGTGGAGGGCAGTTGCCAAGACATTCACCGGTCGTATCTACTTTACGAGCATTCCGAAAGACATCAAACGGCTGGCAAAGTAAACACGCAAGTTGTTAGTTGGTTTTGATATAGCAATTACGAGACACTCGATACCGACGAAGACGAGGGGCAGCCATTGGATTTCGCGGCTGATTCACGACCGGAGATAAAGACAGTAACCGAGCAAGGAGCAAACGAGTTGACTCGGTGCACGCTCCCCGAATGGCGGAGGAGGCGATACCAGACGAGAAGAACTCTTCCGTTTTAATGGTCGGGGGCTGATAGAAATGCGATTAGATGTTCTTGACGCGAAGAAGTGCATGATCTGGCTGGAACCTGTTGAGAGGATTCAGAGACTCGCGCCTTTTATTCCTCTATTTCACCTCTCCTTTTCATCCAGACCGGCTTTCTTTGTAATGCTGACACGCGAGGAACCCTCAGGATTGGTATCCCGTCGCGGTCGATACGCTATTCTTCGCTAAATCGCCCTGATCAGGTCAGAGCTTCAGTCATCGTCACACTTGCGAACCATCCTCTCTGTCTCTCTCTCCCTATGGAGTGTGGAGTGCCACAAGGATCGGTTCTAGGTCCGTTATTATTCATAATATACATAATTGATCTCGTTAAAGTTTGACCGGAGGACTGCAATACATGAAAATGTTTGAAGACGATACCTTAATATATGTAACGGGTAAGAAGTTGTATGGAGGTGGAGAGGAAAAACTTAATGTAGTGGAAGAATGGATGAATATTAACAGACTGAAAAAAAACAAAAGGAAATGAACCAAATTCCCATCTAAATTTTCTACAATTTACAAGTTTCTTGACAAAGATCGGCTGATGCAAGCGAAATAGCGCAGGAATTCACAACGAATATCCCCGAATTAATAGCTCAAATGGAAAGAGTGCACCCTCTTCTAACTGGCAGCTCTTTATCTAGCGCTTTTGACTACTGGAAAGCTCCATCTTTACATTATCGAGAAATGAGAAGGCGCATCCCGCAACAATCTTCGAAAAACGAGTCTACCGCCTTAACCGGTATGCTTTCGTGTGGTACCCCAACAGAGGTCTCTCAGGCCCCGAGTGAACTTTGACGGTGGCAACGTGAATATTGCCGAAGGCTTAAACAAACAAATTCAATTTATAATTTTTCTGAATAATTTCCGCGGTCTGTTTCAATAGATCACCTGTACAAACCCGCGTTTTTTCGCGAGACGTCTATACCGGCCGGGCGCCCCGTCCGCAACGAGTACGATATTTTTTCCGGATCGGACAATACCGTTTTCGATTAATTTTCAATAAAGTTACATGCGCCGCTGCCAAAGCGATGAATTCTGAAATCGAACTCGATGAAATTTTTTACACAAATACACACGATCCGGACAACGCAGCAACCCCGGACCGTGCACGCGAGTTTGTTTGCGCTGCGCGCCGCGCGTCCGGTTATATCGGCGAAAAACTACGCACTAACGATGGGAAAACCAAAGCAAAAGTAGTAATTTGCCAGCGGTGGGGGAACTTACTGGTACCGCGCCGCCGTTCGCGTGTGTTTTTTTTTTTTCGTTTTTCATTCAACCGGGGATATTTTTTTTCGAACGCTTCGCTCCGCTCCGGGCGATCTATGCGCGCGCGGTACTATGGCGAAATTCGAAATGCTCGCGTGGGAAACGCGTCGGCAGAGTCCGGCGGAGGACTGAAAAATAGAAGAGGGCAGATTTCAGCGTCGTCGAATAAACATTTTAATAAACTCTCGACCGGCTGTCGGCTATCGAAAAAACGAGAAGGGGATATACATCGCTCTGGAATTGCTCCGACCATAATATTTCGATATTGCGCGAGATCCGGCCGCGCAGCACAGTGGGTCAGATCGAAGAATCAGCTGTACGAAGCTGTATTAGCGTTACTTCGAGATTTCAGATCAGTGTATGGTATATCATTAATAGACTGCGGATTTACGCATTTATAAAAAAACATTGATACGCACAACTTAAAACAGTGGACATATTTAAAAAATTTAAGACCACCAACGTATTAGTTTCAGTCTATTAAAACAATTAAAACGAGAAAGAAATTTTTATTTATCCTATGTGTCTTGGCATCGACGCAGACATCTTTTATTCTGCATAAAGATCCGCAGTCTAATCGGTCAATTCGGCTAATAATGTTTGCTATCAAAAATGCAATCAAAAATATGTAGCGACAATTAAAAAGTCAAGGTGATCTTGATTTTTAATACTACCAAAAACATTTTCTCTTTTCATTCTTTTGCATTGCAATCCTTATAGTGCTGAATGTTGATTTATTCTTGCTTGAAACATTTTTCTGCCAAATAATTGAAAATGTCTGAAAAAACCATGATCGAGAACTCAAATATGAATGTTCAGTCTTTGAAATGTTGGATGTATAACTTTACCATTACATTCTATTTCACAAAATTGCAAAACTAATTCAGATTTTTAAGATATTGTTTGAACAAATGGTGACATTTGATTTCCTCCGATCTTCTCTATTCTGTATAAAAGAATACACTCTAGCTCTAATAGATTCCAGAATATGTAATAAAATGTATTTGACCCCCAACTTTGCGAGATGTTTTTACCTCTTGAATGTGGACGAAGGTGGATAAAAAAATATGTCGACTATTTATCTAACGATTACAGTCTATCCCAGCTGCTGTACATACGCTGTCACACATACAAACGTACAATGCGTTAGCAAGTTCTGAATTAAAGAGAGAAAACACGTCGGACTGCAAAAGGATAATAACGTTGATCAGATTCCACGAACAAAAGGCTTTTATCAATTTCGTTGACGGTTTCGGACGAATTGCCCGCAGATGCTGACACATCGATACAGTATCTACAGAATCGTTGAGCGATTCTCAATCGGCAACCGTTCTTATCCATTAGCCAAGATGTCGCGCGGTATCTAGTACCGATCATGATTGATGTTGTTTGCCGTGAAAATAGGGGTGCAGCCGGCCTGGCCGGTTTAATCCACGCCATCGTGGATTCTATCCGGATCCTATTCTATCGAGGATCCATAGACAAAGAGCAGGATCGATCGGCGCGTCCGTGACAGGCTGTTCTGTTCACGGAGCCACGATAAGTGGGACATATGGCAGGCAAATACGAGCTGTGCAAAAACAAATAGGTGTCTCATCCCCGGACGATCTCTTCGGCTCGCCCCTCTGACGACGCGGTCTCGCAGACCCGCGACAATGCCGGGGTTAATGAAAGACGTAGGTGCTAGTTATGGATGCCATAACTCAGCCGATGGGGCGCAGCTACACCGCCGAAAAATCAGGCCCGCGCGCAGCCACCCCTCAAAGAGTAGGGGTGTGTGTACACGGGTGTATGACTTCTGATTCACAGCCGGTTCGGGGCCACGGGGGTGCGAAAAATAGAAGACGGGGGTGGCGCAGTACAAAAGCGAGGAGAGGCATCTCTGGTTCGAGTGCAGGAAGAATTGCTAATCGCATACGTCGCGCCCGTGGGCATCGGCTCAAATAATGAGAAATGGCGCACCAGGCCAACCCGATAGAACCGTCGCGTCGTTTGCGCCCTTTCACGTTCGATAGTGATTGTTCCATCGCGCTTGCTTTTGAGTTATGAGAAAACCATTGTGCTTACGATTCGCACCGATGGTCAAGCTGATTGGATCAGAAAAAGTAAAAAAGTTACGCCAGGTACATGAATTGAATTGAGTCGCTAACACAGCATAATTATTATGATCACAAAAAAAAAAAGAAGAAAGTAATAAATATCACACAAAAATAATAAAAGAAATCAGCCGACATGGATTAAATCGAGTTTAAGTCTGGTTTGGTTAGTTGCGTTAGCGTTGCTTGTAACGAGTTGCGGTGTTCAACATCATTGAAAAACGCTAGCCTCTAATCGATTACCATTCGTAAGAATATCCACCTCGCAATTTCTCGGGCATGCTCTCTCCGATTCAACGTGTCTCAGGATCGTGCAATTAATTTGCATTCGTGGGAAACGCCGGCGAGCCCCTGCCATTTCGAAGTCGCGCAGAGCATCGCGATGGCGCGGTACAGGCAGCATCTTAATTTAATTAATTAACGAGATGTCGGAAGTAGGCAGGTTTCTTCTTCAACTTCTTCTTTGTTATATTCGTCGCGGCTTCACTCTCCGCGGAGAGAGAGAGAGAGAGAGAGAAAGAGACCTGCTGCAATTCTTGCTAATGAAGACCCACGCGCTCTAAAGCTCAAACAATAAACACTACCACTTAACTCAAAGCACGCGACAGACACCATCCCCGCCCCACCTTCCTTCAATTCCTCCTCAGCAACTTTCCCCCGGGTCCCCTTTGGTTATGCGTTTCCTTTTGCCCGTTCTGCGTAGCGTTCTCGCTTAGGTCTTCTTGCAAGAACCGCACCACCCCACGTCTTGCATCAGACACCGCCTGGCACTCGGCTAGCCTGACGAATCTAGCCTGAAAGAGAGACACACGCGTCGTTTTTCCATTTCGACTGTCTCTTTATAATATTTCGCAGGCACCCGCTCGTGAAACGCGGGACACGCTCGTCGTTTCCAAGCCCCGGCCGTCTTCGCAGCCCGGCTAAGAATCAACGATGCTCGCTTCAGCGTCTCGCCTTTCTCCCCGGCTAGCCTAGCAGGTTCCGTTTCAAAAACTCCGGCTTAATTGGAACATGCACGCGCACGAGTGTGCGACGACATTTCCCTGCCGAGTATCTTCCGTTGCGACACTAACCGCACCGTGATCTCTGCTTCTCCGCGTTGATCCGTCCCTCGTTTCGCTAACTTAATTTGTCACTTGGAGGCAGACTGACACAGTGATGATAAAAATCGTAAAATCGCGGCGAAACAGCTGTGTGATAAAGTTGGGCCCTGTCATAGGGTAAAGGGTCCAAATATGAACCAGTTTTTGTTGATGTCATTTTTTGATTTTTTGCAGAAAAATCATTCTGAAAACTTTTCGAACAGGACACGAAGACAGTCGTCGAGATTTGGTACCCGCTTTTCCACCGAATGCGATCATTTTGAAAGGGCGACAAGGGGGCAAGGAGGGGAGAATAGAGGAGCAAAGGAGTATACGAGGCGAGGGTGTCGCGATGAGGAACGAGACGTATTTTTAGCGCAACCTTTCGTGTCTGGGTGGCCTCGGACGCTTTTTACTGTCTACTAAACACCGACCACAGATAAACTAATTTGTCCCGAATTTATAAAGTCCCACCGCCCTACCCACGCCTTCGAAATGATACACGGTTCGGTTCTACGTTTCAACAAACATCGTTTACATTGCGGCTGTATCCGATAGCTTTGGGACTTTGATGAAAGTCGATTTATATTTGTAGCGTCGCAAAATAAAGATAAATCGCTTCCAATGATTCTGCAAAATCGGCAAAATACATTTCTGGAGGCCTGAAACGCTGGGTGGATCAATATCTACTAGAATGGATTTTCAATAAACTAAACAAGTTAGAATAGCATGGATCCCTTTCATGTGACACTATAGAATATAGGCAGACCCGTTGTATAAACAGAATTTGCTAGGTGTATCGGAAAATGTACAGCTAAACAATATGTCATCAATTAATTCAAGAATAGATGTTGGGGTAAATGTACCTATTACTGCGGGTGTACGTTTTATTGCGGTATTGTTTCCAATGGGATTAAAATACGTAAAAATAAATAGTTTGATCTGAATAAATTTATACAATTCAATGAGAATGGATTCCCGTTGGAAAGGCAAACAAAATTGTCAATCGTTCTCATATTTTTATAATCTCAGGATTTGGAAAACGATTCTTTACAAAAGGTGAAAATAATACCATTCTTCTTCTATCTCGATCACCAAAGGACTGTTGTTCACATGATTGTACATTCTTTATATTGCTTTAAATTGCATAAAAATTTTATTATTATTTAGATACTTCGCATGTGATACAATAGAATTAAAAAGGAAGTTCAATTTGCCTTTTTAATAAAAAAGAATGTAGCTCATTACTCCGTACGCTCGTATTTTTCGAATTCTGATCCGCAGTAATACGTACTAAATATTATCGATTTTATTTTTTAATATTTTCTTATGTTGTATTAGGTTTTGAGGGCCACCAATTTTTTTTGTATTCAGAACACATCACTCTTCCACAAATAGCTTACACATATTATTATTTCTTCATGATAAATAAGGAATAATATTAAAATAATTACAGTTACCCTCTATAGGGTACTCACACTCACAGAGATTTTACACTTTTAGATTTATCTAAATTCGTTGGAATAGAAATATAACATTCATGAGAACGAACGAAGAAATAATATTTAATACACAGTCCAATAATAATGGTAGTATTAATGACTAGAACAAAATTAGCAGCTGGTAATGAACGTATAAACTGAAAAACGAAGAAATTTTCCAAAAAATTGAACTTCGAATTGCGTCGTCTTTCATTTCGTAGTTCTTTTTAACGTTACCAGAAATTCTGTAAAATTTCGAGCGCTATATTCCACGGAGTACAATACAGAGGGACACGGTGCGGCATTGGTGTGAGTACGGAACCGGTCGCATGTGCTGGTCACGTCGCTAGATGAGAAACTCCTGCACGGATTTCGGGCGGACCGGACGGTACATAGGGCTGCGCCGTTTCGCTGGTGATTAATACGAATCGACAGGTCGACGCTGCTGCTGCAACAGCACGAAATATCGTCGATAAATTGTCGACGAGCCCGTAACGGTCTCGCGGACAAGGAGATATTTTTTGTTTCGGGCTGATATCTTTCCACCCTGGGCGAAAGTCGTCGGTGCCCGCAGCCTGTAACAAATGGCGTGAGCAGCTTGATACGAGCGTGACACGGATTGCTTCGTTACCGTTCCATTGAAGGGCCATTAATCGATTGATCCGTTGCACTCTGTAATTTGTTCCCGGATGAATCTGCCACGTTCCTGGCAGCCGGCGAGAACTTCAGCTTAAGAAGTTCGCGAACGGAGAGTTGGAAAAGGATCGAACTGCGATTGGTCGGCTGGATAGTTTACCGAGATGTTCGGAGCTTCTCGATTTTTGGAAGAACCGTAATGGAAATGAAATTCTACTTCGCCGTACAGGGTGGTCTACGATTTAGTCCCCCACGATCCGAGAGGCGCTTCAGATAGTCGGACGACAAAACGTTTCGAACAGAAGTTTCATTTTAATGAAATGATCACCTGGAATTTTCTAAAATTGTTAGAATATGTGCTTCAACTATATGGTTTCCGAAAAGCGTAAAGTATGAAATCATGCTTCAGAGAGTGCAGCATAAATTTCTTAGGTTTTGTGCATATAAGATAAGCAATCCAATGTCAATCTTTGATCATGATTACTCTAAAATATTAAACATAGTCAACCTGGAAACATTATCTGATCGAAGAATAGTATCCGACCAGAGCTTTATTTTTAATTTGTTAAATAATAATATAGATTGTCCCGCTCTCCTTAGGCAAATTAATTTTTATGTACCAGAATGTGTTTTGAGAACGAGAGCAGGATTTCAAACAACGAAACCCAAATCCACATATGGAGTAATAGATCCTATAAATCGGATTATTGCAAGATCAAACACACACTTTATAATAATATTGATCTTTTTTTATTATTTGCTAATATCGTACCTGTATTTGTTTAGTTTTGCGCTTGTCCCTTCGTATGTAAATTTTAGGTTAAGATTTTTTTTTATTTTTGTTGTTTTCTATTTGTTTTTATCAGTTCTACAAAACGTCTGTAAACTCTTATGTATTAAAGGACCTCGGTCCGTATATAAGAATAATAATAAATCCCGTATATCTGACTGCAGACTTCTACAGGCGATCTCAAGACGAATTTAATGGTATACTACACTATTACCTTCAGTTGACCTTGAACGAAGAAATTGGTACTAAATAGCGATTCTTCTTCCGTAACAAATCTTTGTCATTTTTTTGTATTCCTTAAAAGAAATTTGAATCTTTTTTCTAAAACAAATTGTGAAAAGGTAGCAATCACTGTAATTGCAGTAGACTGCAAAGTGTTACATAGAAGGATTATTAGGTGATCTAGACAAATTATGTGTGTTTAGACAGTCTCGGCTCGACAGCTGAAATAATATGCTTGGAAATAGAACAGAAACGGAACCTCACAACAGAAAACACACCATTATACCACGAATAACACGGACGGATATAGTCAAAGGCGAAGGGTACGTTCAGGACGTTCATCGTCTGAATTAATAATGGGGCAAATAGGATTTGATGCTTGGATTTGCAGATAATCGGCCTAAGTGACTCATAGTGGCAAATGCTACTGTATAACTATCAGCATTATATCATCTTTATTGTGTTAGTTAAATATGCAGGTACACACTTTATACAATATTGTGTGTCTCATAATATAAATATTATAAATGTAGAGTGACACGATTGGAAGTAAGATAATTTTGAAATAACACTTTTCGTTTCACATGTATGAAATACATGAAAAGAATACACGATAAGCGTTATACAAATTAATCGTCCTTTAATATTACTAGATGTTAATATTTCTTCTACAATTGATATATCTGAAGTAGAAAATTCTTTAAAAAATATGCTGCTCTTCTCACTGTAATAAATATGATACAGGTATGTGGTACAAATATGATACCTTTTCTTAACTCAACTGAAGCCACTCTCATCTCCATTCATTTCCCTTTCCTACCTCATTTTCCGTTACCTTACCTTATTAGGACTTCTCATCCCATATCCGCCACTCTTTGTTCATACTTCACCTTTACCTGGCTGGTCTCCTCCCCCCATCCTCCTTCTTCTTCCGCTATCTTCATCAATTTGAACTGCATTTTACTGCGCTTCCATGTCAAACCTTTTTTCATACTTTTTACCCTTCCCAGGGTCGACTTTTTCTCCTCGCTACCACGGTGTCGTTCTTTTTTGTTTTATAACTGCCATTTTGTACTTCTCCCCTCACCCTGCGACTTCACTAACCTCCGTCACTCTCGCGTTTCACTCTAATACCCTATTTATTATTTTTTTCATATCTCGCCGCTTCCCTTTTTTCATCATCCCTCTTGTTCCCGTTCTCTCTCTCTCTCTCTCTCTCTCTCTCTCTCTCTCTCTCTCTCTCTGTAAGTCCATTCTTTGGTTTCTGTATATCTTTTCTCTAATTTTTTTAGATTTTCCTTTACTGCTTTGATCAACTAACCGGAATAAAGTTTCGTATTATATTTTCAATTGAAAAGATTTTCAATTAAATTATCTTGGTATCTTTTACGAGTTACCATATTTTTCTCTTTTAACACATTCCTTTTAGCAGTGCAATAATAAATAACCATTTGAAATACTCTTACTTTTATTTCACAAATAACGCAAAAAGTTAATTAAATCAAATGGTATTTCGTTTGCGTATTCTTTTATTTCAATCACTTCTCCCAAATAAAATGGATGTCTATTGATGTAACGAAATTAATTATTACATTTAGATATGATAACTTGTATCCGTGAGACGGGCTAGGAAAATCTGTATTTCCGACGTAGTTAACGATATTAACACGAAACAAAAAGAATTTTGAATTTCCCGATATTAAATATATATTGGACAAATGAAATTCCATTTAAACCATTGTTCGTAAGTTATAATTTCCGTGGCAAATTAAAAATGAGTGGCTGTTCGACATAGTTCCTCAATATGAATTGGTTAGGGATCATTTTCGAGGAATTTCGTGTTTCGAAACGCGAAGCTAGAACATCTGCGAGGATTCGGAAAATGTTTGCTCCGGAGGAAAATATTTACCCAGATAGTAGGAACGGTGTATCTCTCGCGGCCATAAATCTGTATCGAATCAATTTTCTCCCGGGCTGGAGGGTGCTGCGCGAACGGAAGCATCAAGCGATGAATTCACGCGGCGCACACGATATTTCCATAATTTCAATAAAGCACAAGTTCCTCGCCGACTTAATCTGCCGTTAAAATAATTACTCCCGCGGAAATGGATCCGAGAACGATCGCAACATCAGTCGCGCAGTTCCAAGTTCTGAGTAACGATGACGGTCGTCGCACTCGTCGACAGAGAGAGAGAAAGAGATGGTGGATAGCATAAGTATATATATACTTTTTTCACATAGGGAATAAAAAGCTGTATCGATTGACGCATGAAAAGATGTACGGTTTCATTTGAAAAATCAAAGTTGACCTGAGTCCTTGACGCATCCACCTTCAAAAAGATCCACCACTATGTGCATCTCCTGAAATCATTTAACAATGAACGCAGAGTTGTGCTAATTCAATTACACAATTGAATTACATTGTATTTCAATTATATGTATAGTAATTCAACTACGTCATAACTGGATTACATAATTTTAACCATTCAATTACAATACTTAGTATTTTAATCAGATGTGTAATTGAAATGCAATATTATTAAAATACAGCTCTCCAAATTATAGCCCAGAACTTTGAAGAGAGAGAAGTGCGATATAGAGAAGGGAATATGTATCAGTTACATTTAACACTAAACTTACCAAGCACATTAAAAGTATCTGGTAAATATTGCCTTTTAAAAATGGCAACGCTCTAAATTTGTTAAGATCGTCTGTAATTTTGCGATATAATAAATGCTTGGACAAGGAAATTTATTCCATTCCAGAATCTGTTATAATTTTTATTATGTCAATAGATTTGTAGGTAGGAAACCAAAAAAAAAATAAATGTTAACAACTTCATATAAACAAATTAATCGATACAATTAACATTAACAGAAATTTACATTATCTTCATATCTACATCTGTTAAAAGTGTAGAGAGCAATATCGCTCTAGGAAACTTTTGAAAATGAAAATCTCAAGATCAAACCACAGGTCCAACCTGTCCAACAAAAAAAAATGGTGAAACAAACATCGGATAGTCCAGTGTCCCTCTACACACGCAGCGACCCGGTGGTACAAAAGACATCGGCTAGTCTACGCGTATACCCAGCCAATCCTGGGTCACGCATGGCCTGCCTAACCCTCGACGCGTAACATATGAATCTCCATCAAAACGTTTCTCGCTGCGGGGGGATAATAATGGCGTAAATCAAGATGGCAATATCTGGCGAGGCACCGTGTAGAAGGACGTCGATCACGTGACGTATTGCGACGGATGCACGAGCACGAACTTTCGTAGCCTACCGCGGTCCTACATTGTTTCGCCGGGGTAGCAGCGGCAGGAATACGTCGCTTAATTTTTCTGTCCCTCCCCTGGTGTCTGCACAAGTGTATTTTCCCTTATCCCTTTCGAAGCGACAGACTCTGGCCCTCTCCCGGAACGCGTTTGTCGGCCCTCGAGTAGGTGTTATTGTGTTACACGGGATCCGACGAGTTTCAAGATGCCTGCGCCGCGCCGCGCGCCGAAGCGCGCACGTATCCCGGGCAAACGTGATTATTTTTCGCAATTTGCTAAGCAGATGCCCCCATTGTGCGGAGTTCTGCTGTCGCGGCGGGAGTTTGTTTTCGCCACCCCTTCCTCGCTCGCTCCCCTTCTTCCCTTTCCTCTGACCTCTCTCGCCGAGTCGGCTCGACTCGACTCGCGACCAGCGACAGGATTCTCGTTTTTCTCTTCTTCTATCCACCTGTGTGTACACGTCGCGTTTATTTGCGAGTACACAGCCCCCGCGATCTCTTTTCCAACCCCCCTCGGCTCGGCCCACCAGGAAACGCGTTCGTTGATACACGCAGACGACACACAAAACGCGCGAATCCACGCACGCCGCGCCGGGGGCTGCATATTTTAACCAACTTGCCTACGTGCATTGTCTTCGAAACGTCCCCGCGTCTCGGCTGCGTGCCCGCACGCCAGAGAGAAATAATGATCGTACCCCCAACAGCATCATCCTGCTCCTCCGTCTATTCTTCGCGGGAGAGCAAAGCGCCCGTGACAACAATGTTGCGCCGCGCGCTCGAGAGATTGCACGAACCCGTGTCCTTTTCTTCGCTTCGATTGTCGACCCCCTCACCCTCCCTCCTCCCTCCCGGAACCGTCGAAGGGCGAGATCGCTGCGAGGCTTCTCTCGCGGGGTATCCCGTTTCTCTGCGGAACCGAATCGAACTGGGGTGTTAGGCTCGTTTCTTTGCCGGCGCGTGTCATCCCCGCGAATTCTTAAGGAAGGTTGGGGCTGTGATGGTCGCTTAAGCGATCATAATCAAATGAAGGTGCGGGACGAAATATTTATTTAAATTATTATTTTTTATTAAGCTTACCCAGGCCCCAAAATGGGGTCTATACAGCTGAACCAGGTTTACATTATTTTACATAGTTTGAGTTACAGAGTTTTAGAGTTACACGTTATTTAGAGTTTTACCGTGTGTGTGTCAGTTAGCAGACTGTTTAGCATATCTAGCTATACATATACGCAGGTTGCATTCTTTCAAGAACGTAAAGACACGCAAACACGCCCTGATGTTGGGTTTGATAAAGAACATATCGTAAACTTGACCCTTTGCAGCCTGGGGGCTATTTTGCATTGAAAGTTAAACATTTCTTCCGACCTGGAATATATCCATTGTATATGATTTTTTCAATTTTATGGATATGAAATTGATATAGTACCTCATACAATACTTAAATGTGTAGTGATTGATTAGGTACCATATTTAATATAATGTAAACAATATTTTGAATAATGGTGCAGCAATTTTTGGCACCTTCACTGCTAAGAGTTAAGCTTTTCGTTTGTTCGTACAATAAAAGATAGATTTAATCTTTTAGTTTTTCTCCGTTTCACCTTAATCTTTTTATAAGTTTTTAAAGTTTTTCTGATTTCTTTCTGTCGAGTGAAAGGGTTCATACTATGAACTTCATAGTAAGAACAACGAGATTAATGAATTACAACAACTTTGTACACACAACAAGTAATGGAAACCGTACAAAATGACACCTGAAAAGATTTCAGAGACAATCTACTAAATATACGTATTAGAACATCTATTTTAAACTCCATAACTAAGCGCAATAGCAATGACCAATTTTGAACTCAAAGGACACCGCACGTACCCTTTCAACAACGTTGTTTTTACTGATTCTACAACATGGAATTTACTGACGGATAATCATGAATTCTTGAATTTTCATATTCCGAGTTTCTGGCAGGTTTGTGCCAGACTGTGCGGCAGATTAAAGCAATTTGTAGTATCAATGTTTATTTCGTACAACTGATATCAAGTAACTGTTTCCTTGATCTCGATCGACAATTTCTTAATAACTACTAAACAAATGAATTCTTGATTAGCGAGAAAGAGAATATCTAACCAAAATTTGCAAACCGATCGAGGCGGTCCAACCGCTTGAAGTGGACTCTGCCGAAAACCGGTCGGCCCCTTCGAAGATGTCGGGAAGAGAATTGACATCGATTGGCCTACGTAATTGAATCGGATTCGAGCTTAATGAGCTCATTGTACGTGAGCGGGTACAGTTCATCGAAGCGTGACGGAGGCATTGGCTGCGTCCGAGCATTCTCGCTGATTCGACTACGTGACAGCTGAATTGCCGCTATCGGGAGGCGATATTCGAATTGTTCCAGTGTCGTTGTCCAAGAGAACAAAGGTTCCCGCTTTGCACTACACGCTTGCTGCAGCTCCCTTTTTCTTAGCAGTGATTTACTCGCGAGCCGAATCAATATCTCTCGCGTTCTAGAAGCTGATAAATGAAACTTCGCACGCCAGAATCAATCGTCTTTACGGCGTACGTAAATTGCCGCTGATCAATTGGGTACCCTCTCGCCCACGCCCCCGTGAAGCAATCAGGAAGCGAACTTCCTTTCGCTAACTACCGTCTCCGTGACACTAATTCGCACTACAACGCACAGCGGGGCGATCCTAAGCATTGTCGGACATTGGGACGAAATTTCGAAGTTCAAATTCGAGAATTTGAATGCATTTTCATGAAACTACAGTTAGGAGCATAACTGATCACTAGACTGCGGATCTTTATGCAAAATAAAAATTGTCTGTATCGATCGCAAGGAATAGAAACTAAACAGAATGTCACTTCTTCCCTCAATAATTTTAATAGATGAGAAATCATATATTGACATCTTCAATTTAAAAAATCTTCCTAGAATTTTCAATTTCATCTACTCAATTGTAAGGATAAGCCGTATTTATTTGTAAAAGGCGTAAGGGCGCACGGATAACGTTCGTTTCGATCTGACTTCTTTTTTAATTCGTTCGCGATCGTTATTTTACAATTCTTCTGTTATTTATGATTCTTCGTTTCTATGAATTTAGTTATACAGGGTGTTCCACGCAACTGGAACAGGCATAGAAGGTTGGGAATAGAAGAAGATGTTATAAGTAAACGTTGAATGGTATCGGACAGTGCATAATATGCAACTAATTGTATGCACTTCTGTGCATCGGTGCATCAGAAAAATGCAACTGCACTTTTTTTAAAAATGGAAGCCTATGTTTTCGACTGCACCAATCGATGTAGTTTGTTGTGCTCTACATAAAAGTACTATACATACATATGCCCTAAACTTATTCGTTACGAAGTTATCGAAGCTAAAAGTTCTCTGAATTATAATGGAACATAACGTAGGTACTCCGGAACACTTGCCGAGAGACCGAAATCATTCAGTGAACTTTTGGACAATGGAAATTCAGTTCTGGACAATTGAAATCCATCAATATCTTTTAAGGAATATCGATCATTTCGAAGAATACGATCTATTTCATAAGGTCCTTTAAATATGACGTCTTACATCTGACACGAGCCGCCATAACTTGCCGGTTGCGCTATCTGATTTCAAACGTCGGAGACTTATTCGTACTCCTAATAATCAATCAAAAGTCGCGATGAGGGCCATAATATCAAAAATTCTTCCTCGCGTTGCAAATGGGTTAACAGATGTCAGCAGAAGTGCAGGCGTGAATAGGTTATTGTGGACTGTTCGACGAGATGCTAACAGTCTTATCGGGACTCCTAAGCCCGACGTCGTGGTTTATTTAAATATTGAAGAGGCTCGAGCGAGTGCTGTTGTCCTCTGCCTTTTGAACTTTGCACATCGCTCGGGAAACCCTTGGCGGAAGTTTCGCGGGGCTCGAGATTCTTCCGGTAGAGCGATCGGATCGCGAAACCGGCGAATTCCGAAGAATGGATCCCACAAGAGAGGCTACAAGCATCCGTCACGCCGCTTGCTTCCTGAAGGAGTTGGCCCTTTCCGACTCGTCTTTACCCGGCCCTCAAGCCCGACCGCGATACGCAATGTTCCGCCGAACACATGCACCACTGTTTTTGCACCGCACCGGAGCGGAGGGGCTGCGAAAGTGCGCAACGCGCAAGGTTAACCCCGTTCTTGCTCGTCTTCTCCTCTCGAGGATCTTTCTGAAGCCTCGCGATTTTGGTTCACGAGCCAGAAGCTCCACGAGTACTGCTGAAAACGACCTGGCCCTGGGTTAAACAGATGCTGTCAGAAGAAGGGTTTAAGTAATGAGTGTGCTTACATCGCAACAGGGATGGATTTGTGTGCAGGAGACACGCGATTTGTACGGCTTATGTATTCGCCCGGCCTGACAGGCTCACGGAGTCCGATGTACTACTAGCGAGAGCGACGAATGAAAATTATTAGGAGAGCACAATAGCACGACGGTGGGAAGAGCACTTGTTACAAGTTCTCCTTGAATTGTTGCTCGAGTGTCCCTTGTTATGTCGTATCGCGTAATACTTTTTGTGCGGGATTTTTGTGGCAGACTAGCGGACCGGTGAAAGAGCCAAGATTATTGGAGTATCGATTAGCAAGGGAAGCAATACGGCTTGTTGCACCGCGAATACCGTAATTGCATCTCCGCGCAGAATCATAAAACCTCCGCATTCCTCTTGCATTTTTAACATATTCGACGTTCTATTTCTCGCAGGAAACTCGATGCGTTCCAGGGAGTATTGTTATTTATCAGTTTATGCCCTCTGCGGATAATTGGATTAGGTACTCCTTTCTCTGGGCAGTTTTATATTTCTACAATGACATCCCGGGTACCTGAAGAGAGGATGGAAAGAAGAGAACTGGAGTTGAGTAGCGAGATATAGATTAGGAAATGAAATGAGGGGAGGGAGATATTGGGAGAAGAAAGAAGATGACATGGGAGCACGTGTTGGAAAGATGCAGGGAAGAAGAAGGAGAGCGAGAGGAGTGGGTGGCAAAGTTGGATAGAGAGAGAAAGGAGAAGCAGGATGAAAAGTGTGAATGAGGGAGAACGATAAGGGAAGGATGGAAGGATGAGAGTGTGGGAGGGTAGGAGTGAAGGAATAAGAGAGACTACAGGGTGAAAATAAAGAAAAGAATTGTAAAGGGAATGGGATCTCTTTGTATCCCGCAAGGGAACAAAGTCTTTATCATTATAAATCGTTGTTCATTATAGACAAAATCGTTTAACATTCCCATTTCTATGGGTTACTATTGATATTGAAATTGATATTGTATTAATTCACAAGTTTCGAATTTTATTAAGGCTTCAAACTGTTTATACACCTCGGTTGAAATTATGGTTCTGGATTCAGAGCGTGTTAATATATTCAGTGCTAACAATATACGCAGAAGATTAATCACGGCTAAGACGTGAAAAGTTATAGTGCCACTTGCGCGCAGCAAACCTTAGGAATTCTTTTAACATAATTTTAATGCTTTCAATGCGTGGGCGACTGGATAATGCTGGCTCATTCGAGATGTGGTAATAAACATCCTGCATAGCAGTTTAATTGCCGCGTACTTTCGAAATCAGATTAGACACTCCATTGAATTTAGAACCCATGAAGCGTTATCGGTATAGAGTGTCATTAATAGGCTACGAGTGTTGATACAGTTAGAAATTAGTGTTATCTTTAGAAAGTTACAACCATGTGCTATTTATTTGGCATTCTTCGCGTGTCTGATATAATCTGCACATATTTCACCGGGAATATGAGTATTATATTAACTTGACATATTTTATCGAATTTCCGCATGCCTGAACATCGTTCTTATTACAAAGTTATCTCCGAGAAGATCTATAAACATGGTAACTACTATAATATCAATTTGCTGTGCTAGTGAAGTATGTATTTTCTGAAGTTAAGTAAATTGAGACAATTGGTAAAAATTGTGTTCAATCTTAAGATAAGTACAGTGCAAACGCTATTCCTTGATCTCTTGCCTTTATCAGCGTCAAACGGAGAAAAGAATAACGGTAAACGCGAAACATCGACGACAAAATCCTTTTATCTATTTTGTAATGAAACTTTCACTTACTTATTCGTGACATTTTTCTGATTGGAATGACACGAAACACGGATTTACCTGCTTAATTCACGATACAGAACCTCTATTATACCTTCCTGGTGGCTAGAGAATGCAATACATATGCCAAAGTAATTTCATACCAAAGATAATGTTTGAATTATTATATTGTTTTGATGTTCTGTCAAACCTAGTATATTTTTGTTAACCCAAACCTAAATGAATCAATATTATTTACATAGTAGTGTCGTATTTCATTAAGACATAAAATATTTCATTAAAGTTTTAATTAGTAGAAAATTTTATTCTTTAGTAACAACTTGTCCCAATGCAAGAACAACTTGGCTCGCAACGGGCAAAAAGTTCCGCTTTGCCCAACGACAAATTAATGAAAAAGTATAGAAAATCTATTACAATATTTTATTTTAAGGTTAGAATTTTAAAATATAATAAATTTAACAGAGTAACTTACTAGGGGTGTGCGAGATTTCCGAGAATTTTCGGGATTCCCGTAAAATATCCGGGATTCCCGACAATGTACGGGATATACAGAATATATCCCACACATACAGAAGATATGTAGAATAATATTTGGGATTCCCGAAAGTCTCGTTATTCGCAATTACTTTCTACAATATTACTAACATAAACATTCCCGACTAATAAGTTGTAATCTTCGAGAACACAATGGCTTTCGGATTCTTGTAATTATTGGAAGTATGCAGAAACATCATAATGTCGGGATTCCGTCCTGATCCCGAAAAAAATTCCCGTCCCGAATAAATTACTCATTAACCCTTGCACTCCGAATTATTTTTCAATTTTGTTGCCAACAACTCCCTACTATTTCAAGTGTCTCATTTGCAATTTACTTCGAAGGACAATTTTGTTTACTAATTACATTAAATATAGCTCTCAAACTTTGTTGTAATTTATATTTGCGGAACTTATATTTGTTTTTAATTAAAAAATAACAGAAATTACTAAAGGAAAACAACCAAATACATATAAGAACCCATTTTATTTATATTTTTCTTTCTCCGATGTCGAGTCACACTCGACAAAAGGATGCAAAGGTTAAAGATTTTTTAGCCCCGGATAAACGGCACGGGGTAAATAAAAGTGTTTAAAACGCGGAGAAACGACAGGCAGACGAAGAAAGTTGTCGGAAACCGGGAAAGAGAATGACCGGTGAAGAGAGCGGAGAAGAGGGAGGGGAGAGTAGGCGTCACACTGGTGGCAACGAGCTCTGAAAGCGTCCATTGAAATGACTCGCGGCGCTCTGACGTACGCGAATCATTAATTGAAATTCCGTTACGCAAACGCTAGGTATACGGTGAGTATACTTAAACGTGCACGGTCGTCTCACGCACACGTATAGGTCGTGGCGTGTCTCGCGGCACGCTCGAGCACCGTAGACTAGATTCTATCGTTTTTATCGAGGTAAATGAGCGGGGTCGTGCGCTTAATTAGAAACGCAGGACCGCGACGATCGTGTTCCGCTTAGCGCCGCGACTGCGACTGTTTCTGCGTTCGGCCGCGATGAAAATAATTGGGCGAAACCGAGCCGCATTGTTGCGTGTCGACGGAATACCGGCGAATTAACGACATATTTAAAACAAAGCGACGATTGCGGAAGTGCCGGTTGAACGGCCCGTTGAATATACAGCACGCGACGCTTTTATTTTTACGCCGAGCAATTATCGGCGATAGTTGCTCGATTGAAATAATTAAAACGTTCGGCAAACGTTGTTTCGCAAAGCCGACTCCGTAAATAATGAGATTTCATTTCGGGTAATTCTGCCGCTTGACCGAGATGAAACTTGCTGCGGTACAGGACAGAATATAAAATCTCCGTTTCCCAGATCCTCGTTTAACAAATAATTTTTCCTGCTGCCGGATATTGTGGCACGTGAACCCGTGTTCCAGACAGCACTGATGCGAAACAGCTAAATCTAATACGACGTATAACTAAACGCAAACAGTAATCCAGACATGGCGTAACTAGCATGCGTTAGCAAACCAAAGACTAACATAACAACAGATGCTGTCTAATTTAGTCAATGCATACCGAGTTTAGAACGCAATGTACAAAATAAGAACATTCAACCTCACCGCAACAAACTGGACTAAAAAATTCTCCGAATAATTCAGCTGAATAATTCTGATTATAATTAAAAACTTGTGCTTTTTTAAACAATTTTTCGATCACGTTACAAGAGAGTCCTTGTATTTGTTAAAAATACAGAGTGTACACGTCAAATTGGTGTCTGAATATTTTCGCGAGCGACCGCGCGAACAATGACATTCTGGAGAGAATGACATCATTGGTTCGGTTTCCGCTGCATGTTGCATTTCAGTTTCGTCTCTCGTGATTTTTTTCCCCGGCTCTTTCCGCGCGGGCTTCGTCTGTGCGCGCGTTCCCGCACGCGACTTTCGGGATCGCTCTTTCGAAGTTCACCGCGATATCCCTGTGATGTCTGCCCGACGCGGCGCGGCGTTCCCGGGCGCAAGAGAAAATGGCACTTTTGTGTCCCGGTTACTAATGCGTCCCGCAATAATTTCGTTTTTTTTGCCGACTACCTTTTACGCGTCGCCGTCGCCGTCGTCGTCGTCTACTCGCCGCAATTTCTAGACCGGTCGCATCCTTCTTTTGCGCGGGGACCCGACCGGTACGCGGTCCCCCTCCGCTTCGGTGCGCCAGAGAAGAATCGGCCGCAAAAGCGAGAGAGGTAGGGAGAAAGGGAGCCGGCGAGTTTTATCTGGCCAGTATAGCTACCTGACAACAGGACATTTTGTATTATTTGCAGAAACGACATGGACGTACGGACAGAAAGATCTCGAACCGCTGGCCGGATAGCGCCGACCGGACGCGTTACTCCGACCATACATCAAACGGCCGGAGGAAGAAGGAAAGCGATACCGGTCCCGCCGCCCCGGGTGCCAACCCCTATGCCCACCGCCAACAATAATCAACAGAAGTAAGTAAATTATGTCACCGATAGATCCCCCTTCGCGGCCCCTTCTCGTTCGATGCGAAATTATTGTCGCGAATCGGTGAGCGAAAAAGGGAGAGGGAGAGAGAGAGAGAGGGGGGCTCGATACCCGGGCCGACACGCAGACGAAAAAGGGCTGGTAAAAACACGCGGACCGGCGCGCAGACCAGTGGCTCTCCGCTCCTCTCCTCTCGTAATACGCCCAAGTTTTGATAGCCGCAGGGCAGACGCAGGACCAGACCTCGTATCGGTTTCCATCGCAACGTTTTGCCCGATGATGTAGCGCCCGAATACAAGTTCCATCCCGCGTCGAATGTAAGGGGACAGACGCCATTAAGTAAGTGGGATTAGGCGCGCGCGGAGTTTGGTCTCGACTGATCAAAGTTTACCGAGCTACCGGTCACTCCGCGCTCTCGCCCGACCAATTCCAAGATGTTCTCAAGCCTGTATAGAGAGTGTATCACGTAGTTTCTCCACGGGAATAGCCGGTAATTCCGCGTCCGGTTCAATTACATTAGACCTATGATCGCAGAAACGTCGGGTCATACCGAATTGTTCGCCCGAGAACGGAAATTTTGAACTTTCCCATAGAAACGACGCGGCGGTTTGTTCAACATTATTTAGAGGGAACTGCTCCTTCTTCTAGGCTCTGGGGTAAGCGTCGGTCTAACGCAATCCTCTTGTCAAAAGCCGCCATTGTCTTCGCCTGACCTCGGCGAACAACGTCGCTACCAGTCTGCGAATCTTTATGCGAATATTCGACTTTCTCGACTGATTTACGTGAATCGGAAACGAGAAATTCTCTGCTCTGTTTAAGAGTTCTTTCATTTGTTCCGAAGAAGAAAATCTTCCGAAGCTTTCCTAAAGATTTTACGACGCTTCCAGCCGTAACCGTGACGCAGCTTGACACAGTACTCCGGATCCGTAAAAATTAATATTTCCCATCTCGTTGAGAATTCATGAAATTATAGATTCTGGGTCGGTTAGTTTTTAGATTGTTGTTAGCACATTGCGGATTTTACAAAATTTATGGACAAATAGGTGGGTGTAATTTCAAGCAATGAAAAGGTTACGCGAGTTTACGTGTCAGCATATGTCTTGCAAGCAGAGTTGGGCAAAAATTTTATTTAAATAAAAATTTGGAATACAATGGGTTTTTTCCAAGTTGGTTTTAACCCTGTTTTCGAATTTCCAGAAAAAAAGGTAGCTGATAGCTACACTGCGGATGTTTATGTAAAATAAAGATCGTTTGCATTAGTTGAAAGACACAGCAACCAAGTATGAATTTATTTCGCCACAGAACGAATACATTTCACGCGAAAGAATGGACGCAATTATTAGAGGACCCTTTTCGCTAGCCAACGCAACAAGGTTGTTGATCCTCTGACGATGCACGCGCAACTTTACCTTGCGGTTCAGGGGTTTCGCACGGATTTCCGGTTCTATTGGACAACGAGGATCGGCTTCATTAAGCACTCGCCGACGGAACAGAGTAGGAGAGTTTGTTACCTCTGATTAAAGTTCACGAAACACGAGACCGACCGCTCGCCACTTTGCTGATCTCTCCGGCCAATCTGCATCGACCACACGTTGGACCTTGTAAGTATACAAATTTCCGGAAGCTCTTTACTGCCAACGGCCGTGCGTTATGTTCAGCTTGAAGTACGGAGATGTTGATCGAACCGCCACTTCCGATCATTAGGTGTTACTGGCTGTATAACACGAGCGACGATCGATTTCGTAGTTCGACTCTATTGTTTCGGACGGCACACAGTGGAGTATTTGTGCCTCGAAAATTGACCGAAATACGATTTTTCAAATCTTGCGTAACATGAAAAATTTTGGTTGTCTGAGCTACTATTTTGAGCTTTAATATATGAACGACAGCGTACCAGTTTTATTATTTTTATTTGTGTACCGGTGTAGCTCTTCGCACATTTTCTGAAATGTCGAAGATGTGTTAATTTTTTCTTTACAGACACTTTTTAAACAGAGGTACATTATAGTTTCCAGCAATTTTCACTTCCTTATTGTTTACCTGTTTAAAATTACTCAAGTTTGAAGATGACTTATTACCTTCTGCGATATTTTGCATTTGTAGAATTTTCTATTGTTCTTTTATCTGCCACTAGAAACTGTAAAGGTTTCTGTTGAGAATGCAAAAAGAAGTAGCTGTGAAGATGTGCCAATTCGTGATTTTGCATCACGATAACCTGAAAAGATATTGAGGTGGCCTTACCTAAACGGACCATCCTGTATAAAGTTCGAGAACAATTTCCGGAATAGATTTTTCGCATCACTCCTGATGTTGTTCATGCCACCTGGATGCTTCTCTTTTAACCCATGTGTGCTCTAAAGGATTTACTTATTCGCAAATAAAATATTGTACAGAACCTTTCTATGCAGAATTTGGAGCTTTATTCGAATTCGAGACAAAATATTCGGCATTCAATTTAAAAAACTGAAGATGACCCTCTCATATCTCAATAGAATAGCCAAACAACAGATTACAGCACTGTATCTCTCCCTAGAAACTATAAAACATTTGTTTGGCAAATTTTGTCGTACGACAGGTCACTTACGAGTTATTCGAAGTCGTCATGCTACAAGACTCGCACTATCAAGGCATTACTGTACTCTTCTGGAGCGTGTAAGTGGTATAAAAACATAACTTGGCGTATTTATGAGAATTATGGAACCAGGCCGCGTACGGAGCAAGATGCAACGATAAACAGCGGACCAATTCGATCTCGAGGAGTCGCGAACTTTATCGTCGAACGCCATAGCACCGCTTATTAAAGAAAACCCCTTCCGGCTCGCTTTTTATCGCGGAAGAAGAGCCCGGGTCCGGTTGCGCTCGTTACTTGAAGACTCGGCTGACGGCGCGCCGCGCGCCACGGCCATGATAGAGTAATAAAATGTGTAGAGCGCGCGCCTCGCCGAAGCACTTACTCCGCAACTTCTGTTTCGCCGGCGCATTCGGGCCACGTAGAGTCGTAGAGGACTTAACGGAATACCATACCCACCGGGCAAGCAGCGAATTCATTTCCCAGACGTCCTATATTCTGCGACGAGATGCATTCCCCGTCTGCCCTCCGACTTCGGCACCGTGTCCCCGCGAAACTCGCGCGCACTCGCCGTTGCCGCGGGTGCTCCCGGCTCGTTTAACGATCTCGATAACGCGATGTTGCGCAAATTGGCTCGATTATTATCGGCCCGGTAGAGTCTGGCTTCGAGAGCGGTTAGATGTGCGTGTGCAACGAGTCGCGGGCTCGATTTTGCAAACACCGTGCTCGCGGATTGAAACGGCGCGGGCGCGTTCTGCTCAGACGGAGCTTTTTTTTTTTTAAATAAAATGTCGCGATCATTTTTCTACGCGTGTGTCCTATGCCCTCGAACGTGTTCGCGCCGTGTACACAGACTCGTGTGGGTTTCACGTTTTATCACGGAGGAAAGAACGGACTCTCATTGTGGGCCTCGCGCCACAGCACTTGAACACTTTTACCGGGGCTCAGAATTATGTGAGAGGAGCGAGTGTAGCCGGGGGCTGAAAATAAAATTCAGTAATTCAGCCCCGGTATCGCGGCGCTGGCGATCGATGGTCGGCTGGTTGTTCAAATTTTTAACGAGTCTCGCGGAACCGCGAAATTAATTACTTAACGGTTGAAGTTCTTTTTTTCCCGCCGCGCCGCGCCGTTGGAAATGAAACCGCGCTCACCATTTCCGCCGCGGCTCATTCTCCTCTATTTCGCGACGCGACATATGCATCGACACCGTTCCTTTGTATTTGCCGGATACACGTCATTAAAACACGATAAGTGTCGCTACTTGTCCGATGCCCTCGGCTAAATGATTTTTCTTTTTGCTACCCTGCCGCGCCGCGCCGCGCCGCGCCGCGCCTCACCGCGAGGCTCGTGGCGGTGAATCGTGATGACGCGCGGGGTCACTGAATGATAATCATCGTTACGTGCCGCCCGCCCCGGCTAAACGGATTATTCATATTCTAATGGACCGGCTGGTTCCGCGGAAGTCGACGCGACGTCGATTTTTTCCGGCACCGGGCATTCGGTTTTAAAAGTCCGCGGTTACAATGAACCACAGGGAAGTTTCTGCGAACAAAGGTCGAACTACGATGGAAAGTAGCACGAAGAGCACGAAGTATATTACGATGTCCTTAAGTCGGTGATCAGGCGCGGACATACGGAAATGAAAGATTCCGAGCGGGTTCAGCCTCGACTTTTAAGATTTGACTCTGGAGACACGCTATTAATCCGTACTTGTTTGAATGCGACGAGATTTCTTGTAAAAAAAAGCTCCTATTGATATCATACCTACATTAATGGGGTTGCAAAATAATTTAAACACTGTTTAAATACATAAATAAAAAATGATTTTATTATAGATTTTAAAATTTAAACTCTGCTCAATGTGCTAAGATACAACAAGAAAGACTCGAAAGATCATTTTCCTTCGACACCGACCTCATCAGTAATTCCGTTACTGATCCTTACTTGTATGATCAGTCAGTTAATAATACATCAACTCCGAATATAATTAATTTAATTTTTCCTCCAAGAATATTATTTAAAAGTGACGCAAAATTCACACAAAAAATTTATGTCGTATTCCGAATTGGACGTGCTCCGAAGCAGACGTATACCGAGGTTCCACTGTAATTCAAAACAGCATAAATTCAATTTATGGATCTTAATCCGTGCGTCGAAGGGTTAAGCACGCGACTTACGCGGTAGTCGACCAGTCAACGAAAAGTTGCATTTGTCAACGGTCCGCTTTATAGCGCGGCATCGATCGCTCGGCGAAAGTCGATTCAACGAGGGAGACCTCGACGCGCGAACCCCGTACAAATATTCGACGAACGTTCGTTAATCCGTGGCTTGTGATCTAACGAGAGAAAGGCTTGGAGAGGGCGAACACGCGAAGGGAAGAGAAGCGGCCAAAGGTAGGAGATTAGAGATCCACAACTTATCTCGAAAAGTGGTTTTCGTCGTTGTACAAGTGGTCGTAAGCGGCTTAACGCGGTGTCCGTTCACGTGATTTCGGTGGGTGTCTCGCGCGGCTTTAACAGCTCGCCGATAAATCTGCATTCTATTAATTAGGGAGTCGGTCCGAGGCTTCGTCCGCTCGACGAACCGTCTTCGAACAGGAAAAAACCATCCTCCAGGGAAAGAAATATAGCCTGAGAACGGCGCGGCGGTATTCAGAGTAGTGCTCACTTGAATTTGCACGACCCATTCCCACTCTTGCTCTATCACTGGCGCACAGTGGATTGAAATTAGTACCAACATGTAATTTTATAGATTATTACGTGCAGAATACGAATTGATAATCATGAAATATGTTTTTGAAAGCGTTAATTATGAATTTAACCAGACTTATTGTTAAATATAAAATATAAAATGACACAAGAAAACAATGAATACTACGTAATGTAGCCCGTCATACCAAACAAGTTTTGTACGAACAACTTTTCTGATAACGACAACGCCTTCCGAGATATCCAGCTGTTCTCACTGAAACAGGACACCCTGTACATACGAATGATGGAAAAATTGCGATAATGTTAAATACCTATTTAAAACTATTCTGGTTAAGCAACCTAACCTTCAAACGGCCGCCAGTGAACTCGATCGCACGTCCGTGAACGTTCCACCGGCGAGAAAACCTGTGTATTATAGGATCTCGCGAGGCAGAGGCGGGCATAAAAATGTTTGAGCGACGCGATGTCCGTGGGATCCGACCAAATATCGGATATAGGCGGCGCGCGGCCGTGCGAATTTTTTGACCGTCGGATTTTAATTAATTAGCGGCGAAGCGTGGTCTTCCTGGGCTCTATCCTTTGGCCGAACGATGCGCGCACGGCGGAGCCAAAGGTTCATTAGATCCTTGCACAGACTGAAATTCTGTCGACCACAGGGCAAATAGTTGGTCCGCGCTTTATGTAAAGCAGAGAGTGCCTTTGTATCAAAGAGCTGCCCGTATGTATTCATTAGGCGGTATTTAGCATAGTTCGTATGAGCAATGCCGGCGGGGTACGTAGGTACGCGCGCGTGTCGCGGTGTGCGCTTCTCGTGCGCTCACCGTACCCCCTACCCTCTTTCTCGTGCGCTATCGTGCGCGAGAAGAATCGTTGATGCGGATCGGAATCACGCCGCGGGATCGGGACACGACGGAGGTGCTCTCGCGACGGAATCGTGGCTTCCCGCGACCAAAACAGGCGTTTAATTATTCCGGCCCAGCTTCGTTACAAGGCTAACGTAACCACTACGAAAATTGCAGATGGCTTCGTCCTGCACTTTTTCCTCCCTATAAAAATGAACATCTTCATCTTTACTTTATTCACTGACGATTCAACAATGAAATCTGGTGTCCTATTTACTTTGAATTGACATTTCCTTCGTCAATTATTCTAACATTTACTGGATAAGTTCTGAGTAACAGTTGTTTGTCAACCTTCCCAATTTCGCATCTTCCCTCTAATTACCTTAAATCTCGCACCACAGACGGTCTTGCAAAGGACTACGCTAGGTCCGCGTGGACCTATTATACCTTCAATCATGAATTATTCAATTTATTTTGAGCCAGCACAGCAAAGCCGTCATCTAACTACTGAGATCTCGGTGGTTGGTTTAAACTGAAGGCTGTTTAATTGGATGCAACAGGAGAGACATCAAGCCAGAATAAAGTATTTCTAATACTTGTTAGTTTGATAAAATTTGTTGTACTGAAAATTTTTCGCTGTTCATATTTACCGCCAAATATTGATTAGCCAATGGGTCTATCGATGTTCTCTGATTCAGTGCTTCTTCAAATTCTTTTTTTTTTGTACAGAATGCAACACAAATTATACATTTTATATTAATACAAAAATTTTTCTTAAAAATGGTCTTGAAAATTGTGTGGTAATTTGCAAAATTGCTTAAGCATCAGATCGAACCAGTGTGCTGAAAACATTATTATTCGTTAGTAACAAATTGTCGATCGAGATCAAGGAAACAGTTTGTACTGAAAGTTCAACAATAATATTTTAAAATAATCCCGATTATCTCTCTTCGGCACATCCTGGTTGTTCCATTTTCAATTTACCTATTCTATTTACTGTATGTAATATACATATATTTTATTGTAGATGCAATTTTTTCCTTTGAAAAAGGTTCAAAACTGAACCGAAGCGTTAGGAAAGAGAAAAAGTTTATTGCAAAATTGCTAGATTTAATAAGTGACCGAAACACAGTTGCGCCGAAAACATCATCAAATTGAATAATATTTTACTTGACGATATCAATATTTTGTGTCAGCCAGGACAGCCTCCTGATCTAAAGCACCAGCTTACCTTCTCGATAAGACGACTCGGACAATCGGAGTGAAACCGATCATCGAGATGCCCACTAATTAACGAATCCCGATAGCGCCAATTCCGCGTTAGCCCGGAGGCCATTAATGAAGCCGAAGAACGACGATACCGCGAACTTGAACGTCCCACCGGACGGAACACGACGGAACTGGAGCAAAGTATTTTCGGTAGCTCGATTGAGAGCAATCGGGGAACGTTCCGTGGTGATCCATCGAAACGACGGGACGCGTCGGCCCGGTGGAAAAAGTTTGCCGGTCGGCTACGGTAATGAATCGATCGGTCGGTGGACTGACAGCTATACTACTATTTACCGTAACAAACGGAACGAAACCTAAACTCGCTCGTTCGTCGGCCGCAACGTTTCTTTCCCGTCAAAGGATCAAAGCGGTCTCGCGCTCGCATTCTGTCCGAGGATTGCGAGCTAGGCGAGCGTGTGCGGGCGTATTCATTTTTTCGAGTGCGCTCGTTCGTTCGAATGCACGCGGCTTGGACGTAAGCCGGAGAGGCGAAAAGAGATAAAAAGAAACGCGGCACGGAAGAGCGAGGCACGAGCTCGCCTCGCGACTAGAATCAAAACGATAGGTATATCTGGTGTATCGATCTCGCGCTCGGAACGCGCACGATTCCCGCGGCTCACCGCTCGTTACGTAAGGTTAATCTGGAAAAGGGTCTCTTTATTTGACTTCGATCTTTGTTCGCTTCTGTATAACTTCATCGCCCCTCCCTCATCAGTTGTATATAACCCCCTCCGCCCGTCCCGTCCCGGCGTAGCGCGCGTCGACCGGTCTCATCTTCCGCAGTGTTCTCTTAGCCTTAGCCGATACTTACGCTCGCGCAGACCTCCACTTTCTCCGCTTACTTTTAACGAGATTTGTTCCTCACAGGACCGACACCGTAATTGTATCAACGATTTATACTTGGTCTCTCAAGTGCTCGCGGCCTCATTATCGGCGATACAGCGGACGGTTGCCGAGTTTTCGCTTTGTGAATGATTCCGACCGGCAGGAACGATTTCATTTGAATAATTCTACCCTCAGCTTGATCCCGGCCCCGTTTCCTTCTCTATCAAGTACAGTGTTGCCAGATGGGGGGGGGGGAAAGCAACGATATATGATGTACCCCCTCTCTGATGACCAGAGCGCGACGTGGAGTGGAAGGGGAAAAGGAGGAGAGATTTCCGAGAATTTGGGTACCGTTTGGTACCCCATATGGCATCACTGATCAAGTGATTCGATAAATTTCTTTATCCAAGCATATATCGGAATAAAAATTGCATGAAATCTAAATAAATAGAGCCTTGTCCTCTGTATCAGCTAAAACGTTTTAATCGCTTTCAGTGCTCGGTAGTTTCAGTATTAAAATGTATTCGAAAATGTGAACTGTCACGTGAAATTGCGCACACCCGCAGGAAATACGATCATTTCAATGTTGACTTAACTGCATCTGGGAGGTGTGTACCAATAAATGACCGAGCACCAACGTACAAAGGAGATTGTAATTAATAATTTTTAGCAAAGAGACAAAATCGTATGTCCTTAAGAACATGATATTAAACAGTAATAAATTTAGAGATATGTACGGTGATATTATGGTAGATATTAGCTGACACGCGGGATATGTGTGAACGAATGAATTAAATCACCCCGGGAAAATGGAAGTGGATATATTGGACGCGTATAATATTTGAAATTCCTATAAGGTCGTTGTATTTTTTGGTAAAATATTCCAGCGATATTCCAATAATAACGACCGGTTTGCAAATAACGTCAATATGAAGAAAATTTAACAAATATCCATTAATGAAAGCCATAAAAATAGTGTGTACTCAAAGAGAAAACGTAAAATTTCATGTTTGCAACAAACAAGAAAACAATCACGAAATATACGTGAAAATTACAGGAATTGTGCTCCGCGGCTAAAATAATTTCGATCGGAAATAGTCGAGCCCCGGGAATACTCGGTATTTCAACTAGCATAGATGCAGCATCCGCACGCAACGCAACCCTAACCCTGCGGCCAGGAATTCCAGCGGAAAATCGTCCCCTAATCTGTTTATATTTAATATATTCATTATCGCGGGGCAAGCCGCTCGGGGACAGGGGAATTTGATTTCTTGACAAGTGTGCAAATGCATCTGGATCGGGAGGGTGGGCGTCGGTGAGAAGAGTTAGGGCAGTCTTTGACGGTGGGCTGCGAACGCGTGCGAACCTCGCCATCTCGGAATCCGTCAAGCGATTTAATGAGCCGGATTTTACGGGATCGGCCTCGAATGGGGGATCGGGAGTCTTCCTATGGGAACTCGGCGGCGCACAAGTCGATCGGAAAGGGTATTGGGGAACGAAATGCACGGACGAAAATGATGAGAGGGTTGGGCCGGGGTGGGATGGTCGTACGCGGAAAACTGGGGTCAAAAGCCCGCAGAAATTTTCAACAAAGCCGCTCATTGTGTTCGCGAGCTGCAGAACGGGGTGGCAAGCCTTATACAGGGCGTTTCAGCTAACTTGATTATCCTGAATAATTATTAAACTGTTCACTTTTTCGTTTTTATATTCATTATTTCCGTGGTTGTCAGGCAGAACGCCGCAAGTCACAGACTTTCACTTTCGAGATACGTACCATATATAAATTGTATTATTTTTTCGAGCTTTTCGAATTTGTTTCCATGACTTTTTTTTCTGGTGAATACGTCAATCATATATTACGAAGGTCAATTCGAGACACGTACCATATATAAATTGTATTATTTTTTCGAGCCTTCCGAATTTGTTTTCATCACTTTTTTCTGGTGAATACGTCAAACCTATACTACGAAGGTCAATGAATGCATAAACTCAAATTTTTTGAAATTGTGACACGTGCAGTTTTTCCTTGCAACCACAGATTTATGGTCGCGTCAAACATTCGAATAAGGTACTAGCGAGTTTCGTGGTTCGCAACCTGACGTACAACTTAGCGTGTCTCAGATAACGCAACAAATGTAAAGATTGTCTATCATTCAGATTATTTCTCAAGCTAGGTCTTATTTTATATTTCCTTCTTTGGGTGATGTATTTTCTGCAGTGAATAGTGATGTGCTTTGCCGACAATTGGGTCTTACAGAGTAAACGTATCAGGCACTTACCATGTTCATGTTGAGGGACACTATTACAAGCACCTACCAGCTTCCAAATATGTAGTAAGAATGAGTAGGAAATTATTTCTCTATATACACATTTTTCGCGGAATTTGATGCTATATCGATTCACGAAACAAGAGATGGGTCATTCCATTTAAAATAGTCAAGGTGACCTTGAAATCTCCGGAACGTTTTCACCTACAAAGTAAGCACGCATTATATACAAGCTGACCGACGTTTCAAAATGTTCATGAAGCGTGCGCTTGGTTTAGTAGGTGTCCGAGGTAATCAAGTTAGCTGAAACAGCCTGTATAACGACCGAGCGTCGCGTCGTCCGCCTCTTCTCTTTCCTCCGCGTTTACGCACCGGTTGCATGCGTATCTGTCGTAAAAATAGCATTGCAGCTAAACCACTCCGCGCCATTTTCGCCCGCACCTTTTTTTCGTAGGTCTCTTTTTTTTTTAGTTTTTGCACCCTCCCAACGGGTTCTGATTCGGCACGCCGCGTACCTTGTCGTTCAATTGTCAACGGCACCGGAGCCCGACTTTGATAGCGCGTGCATAGCTGCCGGCCGCGCTTCGATAGGGAGCACGTTCCACTCAACTAATTCGACACGCGTAATATTTAGTGGCGTTCGACGGATTTCCGTGCCTGTCCACCGAATAATAATTGCTGCCGCGCGAAGCAAAAACCCAGTGTTAGGTCAGAGGTTAGCCTGGGCGCACGGTGCCATCGTGACTTTTTCATATTTTTCAGCTCGGCTTTCCAATTCACAGTTTTTTCGTTTTTAGTCTGCTCTTTGATTTGTCAGGACAGCCACGAGTTCTTCCTGTGTTTCTGCAGCCATCGATGTTTTATAAATCCGAGCGCGCGGCGCAGTGTGGTTTCTGGAGTTCGGAGGTGAAGAGTCTTTTGCTTTTGATCAGCCTTGGATGTTCGAACCCCTTGCCACGCGATTTTCTGCGCTACTATAATAATTATTGGAACCTTTTTCTCCGTAATCATTTCCGTTAACCTTTTTAATGGCTTGTTTAATGGTGCCGTCCTTAGTATTTAGCAGTTTTTTATTCGCCTCATGAGGTGTGTTGAAAAAATGATGGGAATTTTCATTTTACGGAAAAGATTTTAATTATTCGTCTACGTGAATGTTATCTCCTTCAGAATAGTCTCCATTAGATCTTACTAGATTGCGGATCTTTATGCAAAATAAAAAACGTTTGCATTGATTGCATGACACAGGAGCCGAATCTTCTTTTCACTATCTTGTGAAGGTGAAACTAATACACTGTACTAATATACTCTACTCTTTTAAATTGTACGTACCCATTTTTGCCATAAATACATAAAATCCGCAGTCTAGATATTACACACCTATGCCAGCGCTTCCTTCTGATAACTTTTAGCTTTTTCACGCGATGCGCTTTTAATCTACTTGGAAAACGACGACCCTTTAAGGTTCTCTTTATTTTTTTGAACAAAAGGAAGTGACACGGGGCCATGCCTGGTGAACATGGAGGCTAGAACGTCATTATACTATTGGTTTGGCCAAAAATCACGAACAAGCAATTAAGTGTGAGCAGGTGCCTTGATCTGATCTATTTTTTCAACAAATAAAAGATCGCTGGTCGTACCAAAACACATATAATCTTCTCGGAAGCTGACGATAGACTAACCATCGAATACGACAATCAATGTACAGACACTTGTCAGACATCTTTACCAACGCAACAACAACAAAAAATAGCATGAATCGGACTAATACAGCCCGCGAGTCATGACACGACATATCTAAAAATGTTATACAAAATATAAACAATGATAAATCACAGAATGACATAAAGTTCTTTTAGGTTTTCGAAACAGCAGGCTATTATTTACGTATACCGTCGACCTTTTGGACGACCTCCTTGACTTTCGCGGATCACTTAAGGGTTTCGAAGCTTTCAATCGCAAAAGGAAAAGAACGAAAGTGTTGCGCTTCAGTCAGAATTCTCGCGAGACACTGTTGCGACTGGTGCTCGATGATCATCGTTACCAGGCTCGAATCGCAGCGAATCGACAGGTCCAACCCCTTCGCGAGCTTTTTTTTCACTCCTCCGCGTCTCTCGTCACCCTCTGTCGCGCTTTTCGGGCCTTTAGAAAGCTGTGAACGCGTGATAATCGAGGACGTCGCTTCGATTGGCGCGATCTCGCACCTTTGTCGCCTGTCGAACCGTTATGCTATAACGAGTCGGCGCCGGTTAAGTTGGTTAAAGTGCCTGCTGGTTAGAGGGAGTCTCTCTCCGCTCTCTGTCTCATGCCCGACCTATCCGGACAGGATCACCATCCACTTGCCGTTGCGTGGCTTCCCGTCTGGGGACTCTTCTTTCCCCAGACGAAATAATATCAATGGCACTTTACACCTGTCCGGGCTTCGCCCCTCCTCTCCACCCACGTATCCTTCGAAAGCGATCCCGAGTGTTCACGGCGCGGTAATTTAGATCACCGTCGCGCCGGTGTACGATTCCCATGGAACGATCCAGCAGCTCCTCGTCCCGCGAATGTTATCGCGGGACAAGATCGACCACGTTGGAAAACCCGGGAGATTTATTCGCGACGTGCGCCGGATTGAGATCTCAGGTATCGGCGACGTTGTGCGACTGATCTGAACGCAATTAGCATAATTGAATCGACCGGAGATTTACGGCCGAATCGACGAGCCTGTTTTATCGGCGCGCGATATATACCCAGTGTCGCGATCCGAAAAGGAGTCGAGTATCTCGATCTGGTGGCGGCGTCGGGAAACACCGACGTCGCGACGCTCCACGGTTCCAAGCGTCTCCGGTGGCGGGCGCCACGGGACGGTCGTAGGGTGGCTTTCGATTGCAACCCCTCGATGGCAAACTCTTTATCGGACTTCCGCCCGCGGACGGTGCAGCCACTTGCGCTTTCAGCCGGGGACTTCTACCGAAATGTGAATTGCGAAAAATGTGATGTCATACCGCGATAGAAAAATTTTTTCGGTGTGCTAATAATCATGGTAACATTATGCATTTATGACGAAAATAGGTAAGCACAATTTGAAGTGGTCGACATATTAAAAAGATTTAAATACATCAGCGTATTGGTTTAGGCTTAACCAGTTAATTAAAAGAAGAAAGAAATTTTTTACTTTGCATGGAGATCCGCAGTCTAATTATAACTTACAAAAGTATTTCTAAAAGTATTTTAAGCACAGATTTACGATCAAGGGAAAATTCGTACAATTCAATCAAAACAATTCCTGCTTTATCAAATTCTTGTGGATTCCTTCTCACAAAAGATTGCGAGGAAATGAGGATGCTGACAATGTTTGCTAGTGGAGAAGAATACGATATTACAATTCACAATAGTTCACATATCTACTGTATACGACGTTGTGATATCAACGTTATTTTTCAGGCAAAAGGAAAACCGAAAATACCGGTATTTATTTCGGTGTTGGTATTCAACATTTCGGTATTATGGAATCAGTTTCGGCACAGCCTTATTACCGCAATACCGGTACCAAAATCATACCGGTTTCAAGTCCCTGCTTTCTGCGTCCGTTGGGCCCACTTTTACGAATTCGTAAATGAATGTACCGAGATTATTAGCAGACTCGAAGTTTCACGATATTAAAGAGGGTAGCCGTGCTAGCCGATCATCCGTCGAGTCCTCGCAAGGACATAAAGACAGAGATTAGCGTCTTCGGACGCAAACGCTTGATAAGCAAGAAACGAAGGTTCACGTGTTCGGTGGAAAAACTGCTAGCATTCTCCGTGCAGCGCGTGGCTGATGGCAGTGTAGCCTAGCCGGTAGCTAACGAGTAGCTCGTCGAGGCATTGATGGACGCGTCAAGGTGTCGTCGAGCAACGGTGGATTTATGACTCTCAATCTCCGGTTCGGTGGTCGTTCTCGAAACGCTCAGACGATCGTCGAAGTGCGCGGAATCGCGTCGCAATTATCCGCATGGTGAATAGTTTATCAGGCGTGGGTCGTTAACCTAATGGAAGCGGCGTTAAGGCGAGGATCGATATGGTGCACTTCGTCGCCGACATCCTTGGCGAGGCCAATCGCGAGAAAACGGGCTGAGAGAGGCGAGAAAATCCGCGGCGCGGCGCACTGGCTCTAATAGCACGTGAATACATTTAATGGAGCCATTTGAATTATAATGGCTGATCGAGCCACCGATTGGCAGTTGCCATCCGAGCGAGAGATCATGGCTTGTTTCTCGCTGCCTAATCTTTTTTCGAGATTAGAAACCGGTACGCGCGACCCGGTCCCGTTACCCAGACCCATTACCGGCTTTTAGAGTCCCCCGCGATTACGATCTCTACCCGCTCGGCCAATATACGCGTGTTTTCGATCCTTGGAAATGGAACCGCAACCACCTTCTTCTTAACTACCCGCGAATCGACGGATGACGCCGCGCCGCTGGCTAACCGCCGCGTCGGATTATGATAATGCCGCTTCGCTGTCGCTCGACTTGCGAACACATTTGCCACACATTAGCGAACGTGAGAACGATAGAAAGATTGCTCGGGGCACTATCAGGGACGAGAATACATACAGGATGAGAATTACGCAAAAGAATTATTCCGTTGGTAAGGTATAGTTGCCAGCTACGTTTTCGCTGCAGAAAGCGTAATGATTGCGTTAACGGACACAAAATTAAAGCCAATTTACTGTAGACAAGTAAGTAACGAGTAAGTGTTGAAATGAAGTCAAAACGCCTTATATTCAATGTTTATTGAGCATTTATTTCTTAGATCATGATTTGACACTAAAGAAACATTGTTCACTCAATAATAGCCGGCTTAATCGTCTGATTTCACAATGTTTGCATGTGAAATACCATGCAGGCATATTTGCTCATTTCAAGTGCACAGCTCTCTTGCAGGTGTTCGATTCGATGGAATTCGAACGACTCAACTTCTGTAGCACGTTCTACATACAGACAATACGAAAATCTATATCTTCTGAAGTAGATGCATCCAAGGAATCAGGTGGAAATAACAATTCCCGCTTGGCTCGTTTTGTTGCAGACGGTTTTGATGTTCTGAATGGTTTTTTCGGTGTCACTTTTTTTCTCTTTATTGGTGGCCATCTCCTTCGCAGGAGCACTTTTCGCTGGTTTTTCTCTTAATATCGAAAGACTACCTGGCGAAGTGAAAACAGTGCTTTTCATTGGTTGTCGTCGTTCACAATTGGATTTTCTAGTCTATACATTTTTATTTCGCTTACGTGTGTCCGATTATGTTGTAATATAATTTATTTATTACTCTCTTATATATTACAAATTTCGATTAAACAACATTTTCTGCACATTTGAAAGTGTTAATCCCAGCCAACGGCCATATCACGCTGCAATAAACCGATTCTCGTCCGATCATCGAAGTTAAACAACGTTGAGCGTGGTTAGTACCTGGATGGGTGACCGCCTGGGAACACCGCGTGCTGTTGGCTCTTTTTTTTTATTTCTATCCACTATTAAACTTAATAAAAAACGGTACCCTTGTTATTATTATGAATATTTTGCATTTTGGAGCACTCGTTTCGCGATTGGACTTTCTAGACCGCCTCAACACTCTCGTTGCCTTAACAATTTGGTTATTTTAGATAAAAACGCTTAAAACAAAGTTTTCATTGATAAAAATGACGTCTTTATGCAGAACAAAGAAAAAACTGTATCCCAACTTATACGGCGCGAGTGTCTCAACGTTTACAAAAACCGCCATTTCGAAACGCAAAGGAAAAACAAATTTTCATGTCGATATGTGCACAACTCTATTTGCACATTTAAACTATATAAAATTTCAAAGGAATTAGATGTATTCAAGCAATTAGGGTTGAAAAATTTTCCGTTCTAAACGAATTAAGAAGAAACGTAATAAAACTTTTTAGGACATATTTTTAGCCTTTGCATGGCAGAGCTACATTGAACACGACTTGTTGCTTCTCAATGCTCATGAAAACTTTGTTCATAAACAGGAATATATATATACAGTTAACAACTATGACATCGGTGTTTTTAATCTGATCCACTCATTTTTTTTCATTTGCCACATATTTAAAATTTTTGTTATTAACGTAAGCAGTAAATCATATATCATTAGTCACGCTGAACGTCGCGTCGTATTAAAGTTCAGTTTTAAATAATTAGATTCCCCGAAAACAGACGCTGTTCAATTTATTCCTGGAGGGATGAATCTTCCAAAAACCTTCCTAGAAATAGCTTCCCTGCAAATTTTCAACTTCCTCGATTCAACATATTTCTATCGATCGGCGGATGTTTTTAACAGAAAATCCGCGAATTTCCGGGCGTCGCGTCGCTTCGAGCAACCCAAGTCCAAGAAACCCAGTTTGCGGTCGTTCCATCACGTTCGGAGGGCGCGAAACGTTGATGCAGCGAATCTCGGCTACCTGGGTCGTAACAGACTTACCGGCTGCATGGACGACGGATTCGCGATCGAGGGATCGAACAAGCTAGTCGAGTGGCTTTCGCTCGACTGCTTCGTCGAGATATACTTGGAACATACTTTTATGCTGTCATCGAACACCTCGGAACGACCCGGTGACTTTTTATCGGCGTTAATTCCGTCGAAGTACCGGAGCGAACGTTTACGACGAGTTTCGTCGCTGGTGAATCCGAGATTGCCGGCCTAACTCGTCGGAACACCATCGGGTCGTTGTTGATCTGGTTCCGCGGTGTACGGTGGCAACGAGGCCTCGTTAGCTCCTAATTAAAGAAACAGATTTCACATGCTGTTCGGAAAGCCCGCCGAAAAGAATATTCCCGAGGAGAAGATCCGCTTGTAGTCTAGACGAGTCGGGCCGGGCGGTGCGGGTTCGATGTTGCAATCGATAACGTAAATGTGTGCACGAGCGGCGTCACCGGCACCGGGCTAGGATGGTCGTTAACGCCGTCGAACATAATTATTTATAATTTATTTAATATCCATGTTTTAACGATGTTAATTACACGGCAGTCAGCCGTCCGCCCAGGCTCGGCGTCCTCGCGTAATCACCCCTCGGGGACTACGCTCGAATCTCCGACGACCTTTAAAACGGTCGCCCCCCTTCTTCCTCGTGTCTTGATAATGACTTCGTTCCACTTCGACACCGTGACAATTGTTGCTGCCTACCACTTTCGTTGCTTACCGCAACCCCGAAGACGCATCTCCCTTTTTTCTTCATTTCTCTCGCGCTTTTTCCGACGAGCGCGACGATCATTACGTCGCGTCGTCGCCGAGACGTACCCCGCACGAGAAACGTTTTCAATGAGCGCATCGAAGCCGATAACGCCGGTTTCACCCGTGCTGTTTTTGCGAAAGAGAGTGTACGGAAATTATGATTGACCGCTGACAACGAACGAGTGTAGAGAATCTTCTGTGTATTCTTCAGACTTACTATAAATTTTATAGTATAGAATTATACATGCATCCTTGTGCATCAGTATAGAATTACATGCATTACGTGCATCCTTTGCATTCATATGGCGCAGGGCCGGATTAAGCCCCGTAGCTGGGGCCCCCACGCCATAGAAATAGGGGCCCACGCGGGCAGATATTTTTGCTATAAAAAAAATGGTCATTTATTGTGTTTGCTGAAATGGTACGCTACATTTGCACACGAGCGGCCCTGATACAAAGCCTAAGTCCTTGTCATAACATTTGCTGCGGGTCCCGCACTGGCTTAATCCGGCACTGATATCACGATGAGATGCCGCTGAAAAATACTGTAGAGTGATTCAAAACAATGTTAATATTTTTACATTTTTTACTTTCTTAAAACGAGAGAGATTGTACATACCATACGTATTGTAAAAACTATCCTAAGTTGGACGAAATATTCTATGCTTCGTACAGACCTGAACATTTCGACGAACAGCGCGCCGAACGGCGAACGGAACGGAGAATTGACATTAATTTCGGTGAACAGAACAGCGAACGGAACGGATTTGTGCTACGTATTCCCAAAATTTCTTGCGAACAACTACGGAAGCTGTAGCGCCGTATATTTCTATTCATTATGCGTTAGCCGCGAAGGATAACCGAAGAAAATCAAGAAGATGGCGGCAAGCACATTTATATACGCAAAGAAATACAGAAAATGTTGGCAGAGTTTAGCCAGTGAATTAAAATTTCAAAGCGTAAATGGACATTATAAAAATTTCACAAGGATAACGCTTCCGCTTTTGAGTATTTACTGAATAAAATTGGTAAAAAAATAGAAAAACAGGATACTGTACTAAGAAAAGCAATACCAGCTCGAGATAGGTTAGCATTAACCCTCTTACGGAATCATTTTTATTATTTCAATAATGGTGAAATAAAAATTCTGCAACTGGTGGTGGTAGATTTAGTGTTAAAACAGCTTGAAGTACAAAACGTTGGCGCCAGTATAAGCGAATGCCGGTGTCCATCTAAGCAATTTCCGAATGTTTATCGATCAGAACGTTACGGGACCAATATCACCGATTTCGCGGTAAAATCTTTCGCCAGTTTTAGCGAGTACACAGCGTGGTTACTCGGTTTTGTAACGAGACATCGAAATTCACACGAGTCCGTCGCTATCGGCGCCCGCTGGTCTTAGTTATCTATAATGGCGGTAAATTACCATCCCTATCTGCCGTGTGCCCGTGACTGCGCTGAGGAACGACGGGAAACACGGCCGCGTGGGTGGCTGAGGTAACCTGCGACGTGGGTCCACCTCGGTGTTATTCGACTGTGAACGAGTGGTCGCGGTGCAAGGGTCACGTACAGACTACAGACTCGCGCACACACCTTTGCGACGATGTCCGGTACATCGGCTGGTCCCGTCGCGGCGATGCGATGATCCCCTATGAATAATCGACATTGCGTTCACCCGCGTTTACTTACCTCGGTGGGTGTACAGGTGGGTGGAGGACGCGGATCACGAGATTATCTTGTCCGTGGCGGACGTCTCGTTTCGGGGATCAGTCTTATTGTCTACCTTGGCCGCGAGACCTTACGAGGAAGTGAGCCTGGGAAAAATTTCGAGACACCGTACACACGGATCCTCCAGCTGGTAACTTAACCCACCTATGTCCCTTGTCGATGCTACACGAAACTTTACGAGCGATCCTGACAGCCGCGCGCGATTCGAGGATATTGCTCGTCCCGTCAGCTTTTCCCTCAATCCCGTGCACTCTTTTTATCCGAATGCTAACCAAATTCGCTGAAAAACCCGTTTTCTGGATTAAAGTCCATTAGGGGCATTTCGGGACAGACGCATCACATTTTGTTTTCTGTTTATTATATAGGAATTTTATTGAAAATAATTTAAAGTATAGGAAGGCATGGTTTAATTACTTATTTAAATCTCCTTAATAAAATATAACGTTTTAAATGAGCATTTATATGGATTTATCAATATTCATATCCTCTTTTTCCTACCTCTATTATTTTTTTTCTCTACCACACATATTATTATACATACTTTTAATATACAATAAAAATTATAATTTCAACACGTTTCGAGGTATTCGAAGCCATTTTATAGTCGTTATTCACACTTTTAAAAACTGTACTAAAGTCCTCACTTCCGAAAACACAATTCCTGACTATAACATTGATGAAACTGTTTGTAAAGACCGCCAAGGCCTTCCTGATAGGTTATTACAATAATGGTTGTTAAAACCCACGCATCCTGTGATTGGCTATTTCACATCGTGGGACGTTTCTTGTTGCCAAGGCGCAAAAACAAAAATAGCAACACTGTTTAGATTTTTTAAAATTACAATTTTACATCATTTACAAACCAAATCATGTGTGGGTGTGTGAAAATATTAAGTATAAACATTATAGATTACAATAAAAATATTACAGTATCAATTCAGCATTGCAGAATACAGGATTACAGGGTGAATCACGAATCATGATCAGTAGAGCCTCTGCTAGCAGTCCGATCGAAAATGTTTTTATCACACATACATGGTTTCAAAAGAACTTTCACGTGATGATAGCGAAATTTTTGTAAAAAAAATTAAAAAAGCAATTTTTTGCAATCTTTTAAATGTTACGATACGTTTCCGAATTCCCCTTGAAATCTTCTAACAAATAGGCGTAAAAAAATTATGGGTGTATTTGCAAAAAATTGAAGGCGACCTTGAAAAATCATTAAAAAAAAGAGTTGACGAAAAATTTTCTGTAATCACGTGAAAGCCCCCCTGAAACCGTGATATACCTGACAAAAACATTTTCGATCGGACTGCTGATAACAGAGTAATCTCTACTGACCACGATTCGTGATTCAGGTGAATTCTTCTCGACCGAAAATTATTATATATTCGTATAGATTTAGTATACACCCAGTATACATTTTCTGCACAAATACGAAATGAAGAATATTTTTATTCAAAGTTTCCAGGATTAATTCCACCAGTGTAGAAGAAAGCACGCGATGATTGTATTCGTTTGGCATTACAGACTTTCACTGTAGAACATCGATCGTGGAAGAACGGGAGATGCTCTTGCGCCGGTTTATTTTTTTTTAATTTTTTTATTTTTGGTCCCGATTCGAATCGATCGCGTCCGATAAGACGTGGGTGGTGCGATGGTTGTTGGGATAGCTTCCTGCCCCTTCCCGCCGGGTTCCACGACTGGTTGCACAAGATGTATTGTAAAATTCCGTGATTTATCTAGCCGAGCGTTGACTTTCCCGTCGCCGCGCCGCGCCGGTCGAAATAAATTCCGCGCGACGGGATTCGTTACGCTACCGTATCGACGGGATCGGCAGGTACGGTCGCGCGAGATCTACTTTCGCCGTATTTATCGCGCCTCTTCCGGTTCTCTTTCTCGGTTTTCGCGCGAAAACTCGATCAACGATACGCCGAGATAACCCGACGTCCTAACAAGCGGCCAAGGGAGCAAATAGACGCGCGCGAGCTGATCCTCCGCGATACGTTTCAATCAGAGGCCAAAAAAATTTGTACCGAACAAACAAACAGACAGACAGACAAGAAAGCGAGCTAATAAATACGTGGTAAAATAACAGTTATTTCAGAAATTTTTCCGAAAAGGATCATTTATAAAGGTGGGAGTTAGCTGTTAGTAAATTTCGTAGAAATTTATCGAGGTACGAAGCAATTGAAAAATGTCAAGATTCATCTATTATGGTTACAATCACTTTTTCTGATCATTAACGACTAGACTGCGGATTTTATGCATTTATTACAAAAGTGAGTAGGTACAATTTAAATCAATGAACAGGTTAAAAATAATAAAGTATATTAATTTATCGATTTCAGCTTGTTGAAATCATTAAAATGATTTTTCCTACCTACAATTCATGGAAATGATTTTTATTTTGCAAGAAAATCCGTGGTCCGTTAATGACTGTTATCGGCGACAGAATTCATTTCTGGAATAACTTAGTTATTCGTAATGGAAAACAGTTCTCGTTACCAGTAATAGTTATTGAAATGAATTCCGTCATCGATAATTGCTAATGATCATACAAATTTTAGTCTTTCGTAATGGTTATTTGCAATCAAATTCATTTAAATAATATTAGCCCCTGTGCCACAGCTTTCAGAATTTTGGTTATAATAATTATGGTTTCTGGTTATAATCCATGCGGCGCACAGTGAGGGAGGGAAAGAGAGATTAGGCAGCCTCGTTATCGGTTGCAACGCTCCGTTGTATCTTTTAGCGGACGCTTAACCAATGTTTTGAGCGGTACCGCAGATAACGGAGCTAATGAAATTGTTAGAGACGCGCGGCCCCGCTTAACGATACCAGCCTGACACTCCGGATTCAAAATCGCCGCGCGCCACCGTATTTTCGTTTAAAGGCCAGGTAAATTGTGTGCCGTTATTAGCTCGGGCTCCTTTACCATCGGCGTTAATAGTCGCGGACCAGTTCCATCAAAATTAATGAAGCGAGAAATTCTCTGATCTACAGTCGGCCGCAAAAGTGCAAGCGCGCGTGCCAATATTCGAATATTTGATACGAAACACCGGAGCTTCGATCAATTGACGGACGAAATGACGATACTAATAGATATGTTAAAGCGAAGAGAAAATAATTGCATATTTCTCAGTGTAACCCGTTGGGACTGTGTAGTACACTTCCTGATTTTGTGTTATTGGATTACAAATTTTTTTTTTATTTTAAGCGTTACAGATCTCAACTGAAAACTATTTCTGCTGCACTGAGGTAAATTACAGTATGAACATATTCGTACAACACAGTCTATATTAGATCAAATTAAATTCGTAGTTTACAGTTTTTTAAGAAATTAAAAATGAGAAAACAAGCTTTAATGCTGCTGTTCCGATTATTTTTCAACAAAATATTATAGTTCCTTTTTATTTCGAGTATGATGTTGTTCGTTTTGATTCTCATTTTACAGCTATCGAGGCTTTGTAAAGCACTTTGTGAATCGCGGGATTACAAATGTTTGTCGGAGTCTGTCCAAATAAAATGTTCTAAACCCTTGTTTCTCGAAAACGTTTTACGTCTGGCTGGTGAACGTGGACTTTTGTGACCGATTGTACGTTTCATAAAAATTTCTGTGTCTCCAAAAGCTTCATGCTGTTTCACCACTAGAATAGTACACATTTTTCAGAAGGTGTTATTTGAGTTTCATCGACTGCATTTTAAACTTCCCGCATCTGTATGTTGTGTGTTGTGCAGCAATTGTTTAGCAATTGTGTGGTGTGCAACATTGTTTAATGCACTCACGCAATAAGCGCAATAGATTGTGGTTTTTCGAAGATACAGCCAATGTTTGCGCATGCAAACGAAGAAGAAAGACGAAGAGAGCGAAGAAGCGGAAAACTGCAGTCTTCGGAGAAAATTTCGTAGTGAGATCGATAACGCCGGTTTGCAAAACAGCACTTTAATATTTAAACGGGCCCAGTGCAAGCACTTCCGAACTGAGGAGCGTGGACCGCGATAATGTATCGATCTGCCAGGTGCAACGTCGTGTCGCCTGAGATATTCTCGCCAGATATACAATAGCCATATTTTCTCGATATTGTCTTTACCGTTTCCGTGCGGCGAAGAAATATTCCGCGCGCACGTGAGACACTCTCGCGTAGTTTATTCGACGAGATAATGCGCACTTTTAAGCGTCCTCGAACGGTAAATTATTCTTATCGCGGGCTGCAAACTCCGTTTCTACCGGCGAACAGCTGTCGGCGCGATGACAAACGCGCGTTTGTTCATTATTTTATCGGCGTCAAACGCGCCGTTTCGAAATCTCTTCGATCCACCGTCACATTGTTTCGCGTCCGCCTTTTTTTCCTCCGGGAACACTGTTGCTGCTTCGGCCTTCCATCGCCGATGTGGGAACGACGAAGCCTCTCTCGATCGGCTCCAATAAAACGTGATCACGCCGCTTCGCCGGATATTTATCGGCAAAGATTACAGCCACGTAAATAAATCGTAAATTATCGTAAGCGCGCGGGAACGCGTGGCGCAATCGTTGCCTCGTGAAATCGATTCGTAATTTACACTCGTCCCTCTTTCACCCTTCCCCTTGTCTCGATAACCGTTCCAACGAATCGAACGATACCGTTGTCGGCTCTGAAACATTCATCTTTTAAGCTATTGGCAAGCGATAGAACAGTGCTTTACGAAATAGTTGCTTCAGTTTGCATGAACACCTCGGCTCGAAGTCTAAGACCAAAGGAAATGGAGACTGATTTATATGGATGTCACAATTCTCCCTGCAAATTGAAATTTTAATCTGACAAATTTTCAACTCTGCAATTTGAGCCTCACGAAATAAATCTTTTGGATTTTCGAAGACTTTCCCTTTTACCCTACCCCTTGTCTCAGTAACCGTTCCAACGAATCGAACGATACCGTTGCCGGCTCTGAAACATTCATCTTTTAGCAATAGAACACAGTTCTTTACGAAATAGTTGCTTCAGTTTCTAAGAACATCTAGGTTCAATGTCTAAGATCAAAGGAAATGGAGACTGATTTAATCAGTAACAACTCTTCATATTTTGAAATTTGTCATGTTATATGGACGTCGCAATTCACCCTGCATCTTGGAATTTTAATCGTGATCATAATGTATTTTCATAAACAAAATTTTATTAGATTTTGTAGGACGTAAAAGGGTTAAACGGGTACAATCAATTAACTCTGCGATTTGAGCCTCACGGAGTAAATCTTTTTGATTTTCAAAGAGTCTCTAGACTGCCAGTTTGGTAGATACGGGTGACGCTATTCTTTGCCCGTGTTTAGACATCTTTGAATGAACCGAACTTTATTAAGATTTTTAGAATGCGAAAGGGTCAGAGCAGCATCCACAATATATTTTAATAATTGGGTCTATTGGTAATAATAAATGACAGAAAGTAAAGCTTACGTCGACGTCTTGCTCTTCAAAATAGAAAAGAAATATTATTGTGAACCCGGTCTAAACTGTATACATACCTAACAACGTTCGTCGGCGAACGAAACAGTGACAGTGCCAGGTGAGAAAATGCGCATGGAGCGGTGGTACCATGAAGAGCGCCGTGAAGAGAATGGGATTGGAACGGAGAACGCGGAACAGAGGCGCGTGCATTGTGCTAGCCCAGCGAGGCATCGTGTACGACAGAGAGCGCGCAATGGAGCCGTGTCCTCATCCGCGCACTTGGCGCGCATCGCGCAATAGCGAACCGGAAAGAAAAGGAAGCTCTGTAACCCGTGTTTCCTTCCGCGCGAGCGACACGCCGAGAGCGGCGTGCGCGAACAATCGGATGCGTTAATTTTTTCGACGACACGCTTTTCCCCGTCGATGGAACTCCCGGCTCGAAAGGCGATCCCTGTCTGCTGTCGCGAGACAGTTCAATGCGGCCAGACAGCGGTTGCGACGGCCATCGGCACCTAGCACCGTTTGAACATAATCAAATGGCCACGGTCTTTGCAATTTTCCATACACTACGGGACAAAAAGATAAACAAGAGAAAATTAATATTTTAATATGTCAACCTCTTCTGACATGCTTGTATTTATAATGTACTGAATATCATCCACAATATTTACTACAACAGAATCCCAGGAATGAAATACCAAATATTGTGGTCCGCAAGCGGGACAAAATGTTAGCACAACGTATTGGAAAACGTGATTGATAAACTACCTTCCTTCGTGCTGATACAATAAGAAAACATAATAAAGTACAGTTGTACCTCGGTGTACGTCTGCTTTGGAGTACGTCCAATTCGGAATACGTCCTGGTTGGAGTGTGGACGTGACAAATTTTGCTCGGTATACGACTTCTGTTCGGTATACGACATAAATTTTTTGTGTAAATTTTGCGTCATTTTGAAATGATTATCTCGGAGGAAAAATTAAATTAGTAATCAATTATATTCGGAGTTGATGTAGTCAAAGTAGACAGTCAAACCAGCTGAGCCTAGTGGAAGGCGACAGAAGACAGTTAATTCGATTTGTAGAAATCCTGTACATCAGTTGACCGACCATCTGGAAGGAAAGATATTCCGAGCAAAGACGACGAAAGACAACAACAAACAAATTATTTTCTAAATATTAGAAGCATTTTTTGTAGTTGATAATATAGTAAACTGAAATACAAAATTGATCGATGATTCACTTTTTTCTGTACTGTTGTTTGAAAATCTTGTGTGCTAACCCCTTAATAAAATCGGACGCAAATGGGTTTTCGTGTCTTTCAAACGAATATCACCATACAGCTACAAATCGCTTGTTACATATATATTTCACAGATTATCGTACCTATTTGTTAAAGTCTAGCCTTGTTACCAGCAAGTGTCGCATTCAATCATCGCCATGCATTATTTATTTTCACCGAGCCGCACGGTATTCATTTATCAAACGAACATTTGGGCGTTGCGAGCAAAGGGTAATATCAAAGCATGCCGATCTTAAAATATAAATTTTTGGGAGGTATATAAGATTGTTCAGAAATTATTATTAACACACAAACACACGGAAAAAGGCGAAAATTGCAGCAGAAATTGGAACGTCCTAGGGAACCAAGATCTCTTAGCTCCGGGGAGCCCGATTCCAGGACAAAGCGTCGGAATGTGTTCTTCGCGCGACACCTCGGCCCGCAAATGGCGTCCGGAGATACAACTGAAAAAAAAAAACGCTCGACATCCCGTGTATCCCATTGTGCGATGACAAATCGAGTATCAACGTGCCACGAGCCGCTTATCCATCATCGGACCGAAACACGGTGTCCATCGGTAGGCATTCCACACGGACTGATCCTCGCGAGCGTAACATCCATACTGATGAACCCGAACGCCTCTGGGGACGCCTCGCGACGCTCGCCTCGAATTGCCTCTGTAAGCGACGATCGCGACTGTCAAACAAGATTTACGGTGTTCTTGACCGTAAAGAGACCGCTAACAACCCCGACAATTTTTCTTCCCAGCAACTCATTCTTTTCCCTCTCCCTTCCGCTCGTGTAACAGCGAACGTACCAACTCTCTCTGTTTCTCTGAGACACAACGGAAGCAACTTTGGGAGCACAACGGCTCTGAAGAAAATTCTTAAGATTCCAGTATAGCTAGTCGGATCATCTATCATCGTTTGATCGATATTCGACTCCCGTTGTGACGGAGCTCGCGAATGGGAAGCTTCGGGGGACAAGTTGTCCCCCTTGCACGTAATAATCAAGCCAGTGACTAATTAGTACAGTAAATTCTCTATAGACGCGAAAATCTTTTCACGATAAACGCGAAAAAAATATCCCCTCCAACTCAATACACTGAGCTCGGCTAGGGATGTCGATTTTTAATCGATTATTAAAAAAATCGATTATTTTCATAAAATAAATCGGTTTTTAGAATCGATTCTAAAATTGTAAAAATAATCGATTTTTACTATCACAAGACACAACTATCATCAAAAGTAATTATATGTATAAATGTTCCTAAAACGCGACAATTCAACCGCGCATAATGATTCTAACGGAACTCGTTCATTGGCTAATTCCTTAATCGTACTCGAAAAAGGTACGGAGTAAATTTTTCAACTTCTTCGATTTTCATATACTCAATTTTGCTATAAATGCATAAAGATCCGCAGTCTAATAATTATTATTACTTTATTTCTTGAATATAAAAGAGTCCAACAAAATTTTAATCTTCGTTTTTTTTTATCATTTTTAGACATTCTTAAAAAAAAATCGATTATTCAAAACATCGATTATTTTGAAAATGATTTTTTAGTGGATCGATTCTTGAAGCTTCGATTATAATCGATTAAAAAAAAACGATCTTTTTGAAAATAATCGGCATCCCTAATCTCGGCTCGGTATATCGGTGTGAACCACTACTACGCGGAGAGTCGCAGTCGTTGGCACAGTTCAAACGCCCGTGAGTCATCATAACGTTATACCAAAATTCTATCTTCTTTATTTTCCCTTATTTTTTTATGGAACTTTCACCAACATATTCCCGGCATTTTTCTAATGCAAAATGATACCAAACACGATATAATTTGAACTGAATTTAGTGGTTTAATTGACGGTATGTACACAAAAAACGAGAAAAATTACTTTATAAAATATGCTGAACTGTTTTATGTTTTTATTATATTATTTTTTTTGTCATTACATATTGGGTTACTTCATATCCTCGTTACGGCACTGGGTATCGCCTAAAAAGAGAATGTTGTGTTATGCTTAGAATAGTACAATGACGTATTAATTAATAATTAACTATTTGAATTGTCTTACCTAAGATTGTTAATTTTGTTCCCTCTAATAAATAACGAACCGAGCGTGGAAAGTGATCGTAACAACTCTCGAGACATTGAAATCCATCCTCCACTTTCTTCCTTACGTCTTGAGACAGTTCGATCCCATGTTGTTTATTTTCTTCGTCTGCGTGCCTTTCCTCATTTCCATCCTCTGCGGGCCTTTCCTCATTTCCATCCACTAATTTTTCAAAATTATGTACAAACGAATTAGCCCCATCTTCATCGGCACTGGCTTTTTCACCATACATATGAACCTGTCGAATCCCGTAACGTTTCTTAAATTTTGTAATCCACCCTGTGCTGGCATGAAAATTGTAACATACTGGAAACTCTTCTTTCAATTCATTTGCTTTTCGTATAAGTATTGCATTCGACATAGCAAATCCTATAGTTCTCATTTCTATAAACCACTCATACAAACGTTGTTCTAACTCTTCACACAACGGTTTTCTTGTAGATTTACGATTTTCATCCAGTTTTCGTTTGTTTCCGAAGTCAAGGATTGTCTTGGCGTTCTGTTCGATTCGATAAATTGTCGAGCAATGTGCTTTATACTTTTTAGCAACATCTTTGACAGAAGAAGTCTCCAAGTCCTTTAGAATATCCATACGTTGATTGATAGTGAATAAAACTTTGTTGACACTTACCATTTCGATCACTTACACTAACACCAAACGTTTACGATGCGACTTTACGAATAGACTTGACTGACGACTGACTCTCTGCTCCGGGGTCTGCTCGCTGGTCACCTCGTTGCTGCGAAAATCTTCCGATGGGATGGGCCCGATTCTTCCTGGAGAGGGAGGAGGATCTTCCGGACAGCCCTCATTGGTGTAGGAAGAAGTGCCCTTACCCCAGGTCAATCGTGGAAACTTCGGGAAACCATCGCATAACGGGATCTCAGTGCAGCCCGACGAAAAGGACCCAAGTGGCCCGCACATGTTCGGATAATTTTTATGGCCCCTTGTCCCGAGCGAGCGAACGACCATCGGTTCGGACCTTGGATCCGGGATCCTAGGTACCTCTCGCGTACGGTACCTTTTAGAAGTTGTAGAATTCTAAAATGTCTAATGACCAATAACGCTTTTTAGTCCGACCTGATGGATTAGGGGTCTATTAGGATTTATTAATCCATACGTAGATTTGGATTTAAGTGTTTGAAATCCTGCTCTAGATCTCAAAACACGTTCAGGTACATAGAAATTGATTTGCATAAGGGGAGAGGAACAATCAATATTATTATTAATCAAATTAAAAATGAAGTTTTGGTCGGATACTATTCTTCGATGTTTCCAAGTTGACTGTGTTTAATATTGTAGAGTAATCGTGATCAAAACTTATGCTGCGCTCTCTCAAGCATGATTTCGTAATTAAAAGAAATGAATGTAGAGTAATCATGATGAAAGAACGACATAGGATTGTTTATCTTATATGAACAAAACCCGAGAAACTTATGCTGCACTCTCTCAAGCATGATCTCGTAATTAAATGAAGAACTTATAATCCGATCACGCAAGTGTATCGATTCTAATGGATAACTTCGAACACCGCTTGAAATAATATTTCTTTTACAAATATTTGAGCAATTATTAATCGGAAACAAGTTAACGCGCGAAGCGTCCGTCCGTTAAATACTAAGTACACTTTGACAAAACGCGTCTTGGAGGAAGATCGAGCCCCAGGATTTTATCAGCGAAATATACCGCAAGTTTCGCCATTTCCTCGGCTGTTCCGCGGCCGCGTAACCATGATCCATAAAGTTATTCGCGCGCGGAATCCGGGCGCAGACTCCAGTGAAATATCCTAAAATTATGCGGTAATATCTGGCAACGACACGACACACACGCGCTGCCTTCCCGAGGGTGCAGCGCGCGGCAGCGTCACCTGCGGGAGAGGAACGAAGCGCAGCACCCTCGGGATCCCCACCGGCTGCCACTTTTGCCTCGGGTTGCCTCGCCCCCTGCGGCGAACATTTTCATAAACTCCCTCGTAAAGCGCATTCGTATTCCCGCGCCCGGTATATTCGCGACTAACATTCATTATATCCTGCGAACCGTAATCCGAACGTTCGGGCGTCGAACTTTTTACGTTACCATCGTCCAAACGGATTCGTTTGAGCAAACTTCACACACGTGCGAAGTTGCGTGATGATCCAGTCATGGGATTCCGATCAACTCTCCGATGGACTTTGAATGGTTCACATCGGTGGATTCGCTTTTGAATGTGGCCCGTGTATTTTCATAGCGGTGCGACTGCGTTTTATTTGTTTCGAGCTGTCGAAGCATTTGCGTTACAGCTTAGGGTGTCCCCAGGAGAGACATTTCTGTGGATTTAGATTATGAAGGTAGATTCGACCTAAATGGAGTTTACCTCTTTCGAAATGCGTGATTATGCGTTTCCGTTTCTTTAGGAAATTTCATTCGGTTGAAACAAGCAGTATTTTGTAAGTTGATTGGAATGAATAAAATGTAGACACACTTCCTTGTAAGGGACTGTCGTAAAGGTTGGAGCAGTGCTTCTTTTCCACATTAACGCACTGGAAACACCAATTTCACGGTTGTCAACTTTATTGCTGTTTGTAAACAAACTTTCCATAAGCATTAGAAGCAACAAGTCGTGTTCAGTGTAGCTGCGTCAAGCAAAGGCTAAAAATATTTCCTGAAATGTTTAATGGTGTTTCTTTTATTGTGATTGCTTAAATACAATATGTAATGTGTTGGAAATTTAATGTAATTTAAATGTGTGTGAACAAAGAGAATTGTACTCTTATGGGGACGCTCTTGCCGTATAAATTGAGACACAACTTTTATTCCTTTGTTTTGCATGTAGACATAATTTTCATAAATGGAAACCATAGTTTAAACGTTTCTAAGTAAAATAAACAAATTGTTAAGGCAAGGGCTGTGTCGAGACTGCCGGAAAGTCCAATCGTGAAACGAGCACTCCAAAATGCAAACTATTCATAATAATAAGATGGGTACCTTTTTATTAATTTTGATAGTGGATAGAAATAAAAAGAAAGCCAACAGCACGCGGTGTTCCCAGGCGGTCACCCATCCAGGTACTAACCACGCTCAACGTTGTTTAACTTCGATGATCGGACGAGAATCGGTTTATTGCAGCGTGATATGGCCGTTGGCTGGGATTAACACTTTCAACTGTGCAGAAAATGTTGTTTAATCGAAATTTGTATGAAGAATAATCAGTAAAGACCATAATAACTTAAAATAATATATTATATTACAACATAATTGGTTACACGTACCGAAATAAAAATTTATAGACATCCAGAAAATCCAATTGCGAACGACAGCCAATGAAAAGCACTGTTTTGACTTCGCCAGGTACTCTTTTGATATTAAGAGAAAAACCAGCTCCTGCGAAGGAGATGAAGAAAACGAACCAAGCGGGAATGGTTATTTCCACCTGATTCTTCGGAATCATCTACTTCAGAAGATATAGATTTTTGTATTGTCTGTATGAAGAACATGCTAAAGAAGTTGAGTCGCTCGAATTCCATCGAATGCAATAAGTGAAAGAGAGCTGTGCACTTGTGAAATGCGCTAATATGTAAGTTATTTCACATGCTAACATTACATTACATTATTAAGTGAACAATTTTTTTTTGATATCAAATCATGATGTAAGAAATAAGTACTCAATGAACATTGCAAATAAGGCGGAATTCTCATCCTATAAAATTTTACAGCTGAGAAGTAAAAGGTGTCCCAAACTTTACGAGAGTCCCTTACAAATTATTAATTGCATCACGTAAATTATTCCGATACTACAGATGATCAAGATGGCAACGTCGGTTAGAAAATGGCCTCACAGTTAGTCACAGTAATGAGTTTCGGAGTGGGTCGAGAATCGCAATTGCTCGACGACAGAAGACGATCGTCGCCGGGTTCGATTGGTCGATGTTCGAATGCGGGGCGAGCGAACGTAAACAGTGATCGATAGGAACCGTGTCACGGAATTAATTCGCTCGTGACGGTGGAGAAAAACGAAGGAACGTCTCTGTCTTCTCTCGCGGACGATTTCATCTCGTAAGTAGTCGATGAATATGGATGAACGAGGCCTTTGTTCCGTTCCCCAATTCGCACGATCACGATCTTCGCATCTACAGTCCTTATGTACGTCTCGATCGTGCAGATGTTACGGTCCATTGTTGAATTCCACACCGTACGGAATTAACGCCGAAAGGAAAGACGTATTTTAATCTCAAATGCACAAAGCTTGTAACTTTACTCGACCTTTCTATCACACATTTCTCACTGGCTTCGAAAAGGTATTGCATTCTGTAAATTGTTTCTGTTACATATAATTCATCTTTCTCCTTTGCATCGAGGTATACGAATGAAGAATGATTATAACAATCTTTAAGAAGCTTTGGAGCAGAGTTGGGCATCAATCAATTAAAATTTTGACCAAGATTGATTGATTAATGTGTACGATTAAATAAGGTAATCATTGAAAAATGGACGATTGATTCATTTGATTGATGAAGTTAATCGTAAATCGTTGATTACAAAAAGAAATCATCGAAAAATCGGAGACTGATTCAATCAATTGTTAAAGTTAATCGTTAAAGGCTGCCAAGTCAGTGGCAGGATTTAGGTTTGTAATTCTGGAGATCGCCGTTGTCTTTCGAATACAGTGTCTGCTGGTTTACAGCGGTCTTTTTCTATTTTCCATGAACGTCCTCGCAGTCGTAATATTCGAATCCTGTTGTCGAGGAACGTGTTCGAGTGGTTACGCAAAAGTTCCCGTCGGCTCCTTACGATCGTCATCCGCCGGCTTTATGGATGCTAGGCGGTTACAGCTAAGAGGGTGAATTCGTCCGAACGACGTAATGAAATGTCGTGCCTAAGACACTATTCGGCGACAAGACAACGCACTTATGGGATCCACGGAGCGCAGGAGAAGGCGAAATACACGCACGCACAGTCGTGTCCAATAGGACCACAGTTAAACACATTCGCACACAATTGCTTCCGCCTTATACGTCCCTTTACTGCTTCGACCTGGTATCTTTTCTTCTATCGATCCGCAGTGTATTCGCGTACTTCGAATTGCATTCTCTGGCGTATCACTTTCGTGTGCAATTCGCGACTTTCACAGAGGGGAACCCTCGATTAATCTTCGTCTCGACGCACTTCCACAGGTGATGCACAGGTCTCTAATGATGTATGCTAAAGATGCAACGTTTAAAATAAAAATCAATAAGTACGAGCAGGAATTATAAATTTAAAGAGGTTTCAGTGCAAGTTTTGAATTTCAAAATGGACCGTGTGTTACTTCGTGTTCGAACATAAACATATATATAAATTATTTTATAAACTGAAATAATTGATACGGTTCATTATTCATATAAATCCCACAAAGCTGTTGTCTGGTTTGTTGCGATCGGCCTTTGATCGCCAAGCGTCCTCGGGATCCAGCAGCGCGTGCAAACGATAACATAAACAAGACAGAAACGAACGCAGAGGAACCCGTTTCTGGGAGCTTTGCGAGTCTCCGTCGCAGAAACTTTCCTTTCCGCACGGTCCCGTAGATCTGCGAACGAGAATTCTGGGTAACGGCCGGGAAAACGTCGAGAAAAGTAGTTGTCGGCGAGCGTTAACATCTTCTCAGCCAGTGGTCCGACCGCCCCTAAGAGGAAACCATTTTCCAGCAGCGAGATCCGGTCGGACAAAGGGGTCCCAGCCCGATACCTTCCTCCTAAACTTTCCGCGTGAAAGGGAATAGAAATCATATCGTTCCTCCTCGTGCTTATGAAGCATTACGTAAGCACAAAAAAGTTCGTAAGGGACAACGGGGGGTGGGGGCGACCGTCCCTTCGACAATGCGAAGAAAGAACGAAGCCCTGCGTTCTTCTTCTGCAGATCTTATCCTAAAATCGTTATCATGGTTCATGCAGTTGGTTTTGCTGTAACGAACGAGAGAATAAACATTTTTTACCTGCATTGCAACAATCTGGAGTGAAGTAGACATTTATTTTCTTTCTTAATATGTTTAATCTGTTGTGAACATAATGTAACACAGTATTTTAAAATTCTTCTAATGTTTTCACTGTTTTAAATTACACCTACTCATTTTCGTCATAAATGCATAAAATCCGCTGTCTAATTATGATCTACGAGCGACCCTGGAGACTTGACTCCGTCCATTTATATAACTTCACATATATAAATGTCAAATATATGGAGTATTTAATATTTATCATCTTTTTTTAAAAGTACTTTCCACCAACGGTGACATGTCTTCAAAATCGATTACTTGTGTCCAACTTACAAAGAAAACACTTCGTATCAGTACTACAGATACACGAGATATCTCGTCCATAGTATTGTTCCTTCGACGTCATGGAAACGAGATATCTCGTCCTCGGTATTGAAAGGGTTAACAGTCTTTTCAAACTTTTGAAGTGAAACTTCTTTTGGCAGGGTGTAAGCCTAATTCGCGACATGAAAAAGCGAACGGTCAAAGATAAAAAAAATGGGGGAATATCGCTGGCAGCTGTCCTATATGTATACATATATATCCGAGACGTGGGTAAGGCCAGCGCGTTCGCGTTTTCATGTTGGGTCGCAGCAGTTGATTTTTCAAGAAAAAAATAATTAAAAAACGTGCGACAACACGTGCGACGGACCCATCGAATCGACGAGCGGACTACCCTTATAAATGACGTCATTGATGACCGTAGACAATGCCACAAGGAATTTCTTTGACAATTTCCCCACTTTTCCACCCTTAACCATTCACGAAAAACTGAGGTGGCAACCGCAGTACTATTTTGAACGTGGTCGGAGTAACTTCTTCCCGTTCGTTGTCACAATTTTGGATAATGTGTTGCGTTGTGCTTCAAACTTATTCGCGCAAATGGCAGTGTCCTGTTGATCCGACGGGGGTAGAAAAGATTCTGAAAAATTTGTAAGTACCTATACTTGACACTAGTATTTTATAACCCAGGATTAATATTTTTATGTATAAAAAACTATACGCGTGGAAAACTTTACAAATATCCGCCGATTCAGAAGTGTAGATTCACCCCTGGGACAGATGACCACCTTCTTTCCCGTATCCTTGTGCTCGAGCTTTGTTGCAGACTGTCTGGAACAGAGTCTGAATAGAATAATCGATCCAGAACCGATTGATCCACTCGTGCACAGATTGTAATTTGCTTCGGCGAATATGAAGATGTTATTAACCAACGATACTACATTATCGAAGTCGATCATAGTTCAATTTTGCACTAGACTCGCTCGATAATGTCGCTATACACCTGGATAGCTAGCCGTGACAGTAGACGGTGCGCGCACTTTCGCGACAATTAACCGAATTGCCGAGTAATTAATCGAAGAATCCTGTGGCGCGAACAGCGTACGTAAGCTTCCGCCTGGCACCGTGAATCCCGTCCCCGCTCTTAGCCACTGTCACTCAGCTATTCGCCGTCAATTTCTATCCATCGTTCCATCATCTCGAAGCTAAAGTGTCGATCGAATTACATTACGGCTTGTAGAAGGCAGAGACGCGTTCGTTGGTCCCGGCGTTTCCCGGCTCTCTTAAGAAAACCCTATTGCATATGAATATAAGTGTATTATCATAATATCGCGCCTAGGGTGGTTTCGCTTCTGGTTCGGTGCTAGGGGCTCGGAATCCCGCGCGTCTTCCGCGAAGGGGAGAGATCTCGCTTTTACGAGATACGTATGGATGGAAATTCTGATAGGTATCTGCTGGGATGCGTGGCTCGCAGACGCGGGGAGATTGAGCAAAATAACCACCGATGTATACAGGGTGTTTTATAAATGCATGTCAATACGTCGAGGAGCAAATCTACTCTATGGTGGCTATCGTCGATTAACTCCTTTCACCACGATTTATGTTACAGTGATGATTAGCCTGTGATTTTATGACAAAAATCGGTAGGTAAAAAACAAAACAAATATCAGGCGAGTTTAAGAACAGATTGTATCATTCGTTATTTATAGAAATTATTAAGAGAAGTAGAAGTAAGAGATGTCTATTTTGCATAACGATCCGCAGACTAGCATCCATGTTACAATGCCTTCCACAATTTTCTGAGAAAAAAAGCAAATATATTTAGATCTCTATTTATTTCGATTCCGTGCAATTTTTATTGCAATAAGTGCTTGGATAAAGAAATTTATCGAATCATTTTCCATGGAAGCAACGTCATAATTTCAATAATCAATTAATTCAAAATGTAAGACCGATCATTTGACCGGCAGTGGTAAGTTTAGTGTTAAAGAAATTATTATTACTATTAAAAAGAGAGCCGACAGGCTCGTTGAAATACTGCAGGTACGGAACGCTGCAAAAGAAAATGGCATTATTCTATCTTCGGCATGTGATAAATGAATCAACGGATAATTCAATAATTTAGATCGAAAGATTACGGGGCAGGCAGAGGTTGCATTGTTGAAGTAACGAGAACGCGTCGAAAGCGGGACAGAGCTATCGATTATGCTCCTTCTATCCCACGCCATGGAAAACATTTCATCTTTACTTTAACTTTGTTCCAAATTTATTTTAAGTTTAATCTTCTGACAGCTGTGTGTGTGTGTGTGCGTCTGGCACTATTTTGACCCGGAACATCAAAATTTCATTTAAGTACACTCAATTTGTGGCAATTAAACTAAATGAATAGATTTTGCATTGGGGTTATCGGAAAGACTAATGTGTCTACACGAAATATCATCAAAAGTAAATTCTTTAAAATTATTAATTAGAACTGTGAACGGTCCTAAGCATCGTCAATTATATACATAGCTATGAAAATCGTCGGTTGTTTGAGGGTTGATAAAACGTTTTGTTAAACAAAATTGAATCGTCTAGGTCGCTTGCTAATTATTTTATTTTTTATTTTAACTGTTTTATTTAAAATTAACTTCAGAAGTCAGTTTCTTGACTGCTACTTATTTTGAACAATCTTGTTTATTCTTGTTCTTTGTAATTTTTATTTGTGGAAGTTATATTTGTTTTTAATTAAAAAATTCGAAATTAGATAAACAAAGGAAGAATCAAAACCATATAAAAACCCTTTCTTTCTCTGATGTCGAGTTACACTCGACAAAGGAGTGCAAAGGGTTAATAATACAAAAATTGCTAAATACTGTGTACCGTAAGGTGGAACAGAGCGAGTGTTTACTCCGACAGGCGTTTCTCTGTCTCCGTCACGAGAGAAAGAGCGACGCCGCGCCGGCGGGTTACATACGGGTCAGCAGCTCGCGGAGGATTAATTTAATTTCCACGTCGATGCGACAGCAGATATCGCACGGGCGAGTAGAATGACCGAGGGGATTGATTATCTTTCTCCGCGGGAAGCGGTTCTTCAACGTCCAACAAGCCAGTCGACAATGCGATCCGCGTCCCGATCCGATGTCTATATTTATCCGTGGCTCCCGGCCGGATTTGTCCGTCAATTAACGGCCGCGCCTTAATTAACACCGCCTCCGCGATGCGTCCCGGGCTCCGTTCAGATAAAATGTCAAAGGATGCTGCCCCATTGCTCGCCAGGACATGGGAGAAGGAAAATCTTCTTCAACTTCTTCGCTCCTCCGGCGGCGTCGCAAAGCGAATTCTTCTAATCCGCCAATCAACGGAAGAAAAACTTCTCGCAGTCGCTATAACGTTATTCCACTCGAAATCGGACACTGTACGGAGTGCTGTTTCCGATTTTGTTTCATAGACTGAGGATTTTACGCATTTATGACGAAAATGAAGAGGTGTCATTTAAAAAAGTGAAAATATTAGAAGAATTTAAAAATAATATATATTACACACGTATTATTTTCGACCTATTAAATATATTAAAGGAAGAAAATAAATTTCTTTTTCACTCCAGTTTGTTGCTATTCAAGTAGAATATGTTTATTTTTCTTCTCGAAGGATTTTCCTAAATCTTTAAAATTTTTTGCACACTGGTAAAACAGAGTCTTTACCTTATTTCATTAAATTATAACGGCTGAACTAACGAACCAAGAAAAATGAGTTTTTAGGAGCTTACAGTGAAAACGTAAGAGTATCCGATAAAAATTATTTCGGTTGAAAAAAAGCCATTTATTTTGCTACTGTGTTAAACTTTAGAATTTTTTAAAATCTGAGAAAATGAGAGTACAGCCCCAAGTGTCCTCTTCACGGACTCGGTTTTAGAAATGTGGACAATCTAAAATTGACGAAATAAAAATTATTTTTATTCTTATATTATATATTATTGTTTAGATAATTTATTTAGTTATTGTGGTTAGAGGTTGCAACAAAGCATGGTATGCAAAATTAGGAGTTGTGAGTAAGGTATCGCTAGATATCCGGGCATTCCGATGAAAGGGTGACGTGGCGTGGAGAGAGTCTTGCAAAATCTTGTTAGTCATTGAATCGAGTTTCGAAGTCGGTTATCGCGGAACGATCTAACGTTTCGACTGGCGTTTGTAAGGGCCAAGGGAGTCCTAGACACGGACCAATATGCAGATAAAAGAAATGGATCGCTGGTCGATGCGCTCCGCTAATGGAATAAATAAACCGGAATGGGGAGCTGTTGCCTTAGCTGCTCCATTGTGTTGCTCCGACTTCGCAGGAATCGAGTTAATCGTTTTATTATGTCCACTCGTCTTGAAACGGATTCGAGAAGGGGGAGAAATAAAGTGAGAGAGAGAGAGAGAGAGTGGGAGAGGAAGAGAGAAGGAGAGCCAGGAAAAAATTTTTCGCTCGGAGAAATGTTCAATTCACCGGCGGAATTGAACGGACCTTAATTACAGTTAAAAAGACAACGACAACTGACACTCGATAAAATGCTGCCCCGAAGATGATTCATGGATCGCTGGTGAGAAGGTGTTCTCCGTGACGTCGCAGTATCTCGAAATTCTGGGGATAGTCGAACGAGAAAGTCCAAAAAGGCTCTTGTTGCTTGGAAATTGTTATTAGTTAATATTAATAATAATATTTAACTTAGTACATGGATGACAATCAGAAGTTTTGTTAGCTAAAATAATATGATTGAAGTAGAGCTTTATAATGATTGTACCAAATTTTTTGTCAAACCTCTTTCCGCACAGTTGTCAAGGTCAGCTTAAGTTTTGTATATGTAAACCTACTATATTTTTCCAATTTTTAGGGGATACTGAATCTGTAAAGATTTTATTGTGCTTGCCGAATTCGTCTCAGTATCTCCTAAAAGCTGGATACAGGAAAATTGCAGATTTACCTATAAAGAACTGAGGGTGACAAAAAATGTTGTATAATTCCCTTCAAGCTCTCCTTGAACTACGTTATTTTAGCTAAGAAAATTTCTGATCGAGCCACTAAAAGCAAAATAATCTAGCTGATCACGCTTCGTGGTCTACCCTGTAGAATGGAATTATTCTAACCCTTCAAAGGGTTAATATTACGTAATACTATTGAGAATTGCCATAGGAGGATATCATATGCTTGATGCGAGAGCACTGATTAGGTGCGTCCTTAAAATGGATGGTAGCGAAGATCGGAGAGGACACACTTCGCGACGGTTCCAATAAGTGTCCCCAGTTGTCTTCGGTTCAGAATTATGTGGTGTCGAGGGTATATACGGGGCACAAGAACTGTTGCGAGTAAGGACTCCGTGGACGCGTTTTACAGCCAGCAACGGGTAAATCAATGGCCATTAATTCGATAGTCGAGTTTTTAGTGGAGTTCTCTGGCTGGCCCTCCCACACCAGACTCTCGCTGTACTTCGGGCTACCGGCTCGCGGAGAACAATGGGTCACAAATCACAGGCGGAACCAGCTAAATCTCGTTTCGCGGACTCGAACCGCCACGTAAGTCCTAACGATACGTGGAATAAAAGAATGTTCTCCTTCGTTCCGTCCGGGCCTCGCACCTTTTTTACTCCCATCGTGGAGCCGAAGGAGAATCAATCCGAACGAATAAATCCACTGGTTCTTTTGTGCTCCGCTCGTTTCCTTTTGTACCGTCCGTCTGTTGAACGCCGCACTGCTCATCGAAATAGAGGACACCCAAATCGCGCGTCTGTCCTGGCTCGTCATCAATTCTAGGTTCAATCACAGTTACCAAGCATCCGAGAGATTCGGGAACCCGAAGATCCACGGGATAAAAAGATAACGCATCTTCTGTTTTATAAAGTTCTTTCAAAGAATTGGTTCTGTTTCGCTATGAGACGACCATGTTCGTTCCGCAATAAGAAGATTGGGATCCCCTCTCCTTGTTTTGAAGTTGTCTGCTCGGCACCGCTTCTTAGTGCCACAACGAGAGGGTTATGTCATATTTTGCCGCTAGATTCGAGCCTCTCGTACATTCCCCGTGTTCACTCTCGGCCCACTTGAAAACAAAGTCAAGCCGCTTAGGTACCCTGATCCGAAATACGACGGAAGCCGTCCTGATCCATCGACTTATAGCGGATCAAAACTGTATAACAACTTAAAAATGGTCCGTGGAATAAAATTAACTGCTCGGGACGGTTTGGTGTTAAATGCTTGGAATTTCATCGTAGACACTTTTCAACGAATTATACATAGTACGAGGAAAAATGTATATGGGAGTTACACGGTAGTTTGGAGGCCATATTTTCGCAGAGAAATGTTTTACTTGTGTCTTTAATTTAAAACGTGTATTGATCAAGAACACTTTTAAATATATGGCACTGTATATTTCATGTAGGATTACTTAAAGTATGCACTCGATTTCTGAAAAAATTATGCACTTTAAAAAAGACGACACGCCAATTAGCATGATCAGTATTGCGAATTTTATTTTTATCGTCAGTTACATGTTGGACAATTTATGAGATTTTAAAGTCATTTCCTGTAGAAAGCGGAGCGGCTTTTTGGAGTTTGCGTAACGCAACTTTCGTATTGTAGGTGTTTCACAAGCGGGAAACCATCTTAATTTTTGTCGGTGGTCTCGACCCGGTGGTGAAACTGACTTGGCTAGTCCACGTGTTCCATATGTATACATATAGTGATGACCCGGTGACCCAATGGTGAAACAGCATCGACTAGTCCACCATCCCAAAGGAGCGACTCGCTGGTGCAACCCCTTAGACCATATAAATATAAATATTCTACTTCCTGGATATACTAAAGCACGCAAACCTGGCGGAACTTTAAACTCGATTTTCTCGAAAACGAGCTGCCAAACGAAAAACTGTTTTTCCTTTTTCATCGATTTATTTTTACATGTAGAATCATCCTCCGCCCAGTTGCACTACGATTTCCAGCCCACTCTGTATTTGTATCACGGTATTGTAGTTCCTTATAATTCTTCATGCACCAAGTTTGCAGCAGTTTAAGTTTGCGGATTGTCCAACAATCGTGCTCAGAAAGATTGTCGGACAATCCGGTCATTTCCGATGCTAGCAGATTTTTTTTCTTGTTACAAACGTAGGTGCGTGAGAGTGCAAATGCTATAAAAGTCAGTTTGTGTGTAGTTAATGTAACGATTAGTGAGAAAACGTGAAGATCAAAAGATCGTCATATGCAAAAGGTTCGTCGTCTTCAGCAACTAAATCGATTTTCGTTGCGGGCCACCTGATCGCCGAAACTTCGTAAGGGTTTAAAATTACGTTTACCCGAGGTATCGCGTTTTTGTGGAGTTTCGGCTACCTTAAACGCGGGGAGGACCATCGATAGGAGCATCCGAGAGCCTTTGATCTGGGTGAACGTCTCGTTGTCGAGTTTTGTCGACGATGGCCGGTAAATCCTCGCTAGAAGATCATCCTTCGTTGGACGGGTACGGCGAAGGATGAAACGATGGGAAGAGTTCTCCATTTTTCAAGAATTTCGACAAAGCCAGTTACCGTGGTTACTACGAGCGGAAAAAGGAAGCTGGACGCGAGAGAGAACGTCGGAGCGTAGGAGATAAAAAGAGAATGGAGCATCCGGGACGATTATCGTTATCATTGATGGGCGTAGCACCGGTGTGCTACCAGCCGCGGTGGCTTTTCGAGTAGCTTCCTCAGAGCACGAGGGTACGATACTCGGATATTACAGATATTTCTTCGATAGAGTGGTGTACGCGACATATGGCGGCGGAACGGGGATGAAGAAGAAGGGAAAGGAAAAGAGTGCAGAAAGGGTGAAGGAAGCGAGGCTTAAGAGTACGCCGATGCTGAAGCTAGGGGGCTGCCAGTGTGCCGATACGATCTGATAGCCTATTTATCATTCGCCGTGCTTACCTCCGTTACACCCTTCGTTTAGTTTTCATGGGGTCTTTACCTGGCGATATTTACCTCTTTTGCGCGTAACCACCTCTACCCTTCCTTTCTTTTTCGTTGCGATCACGTCAACTGTGGACTTCATGCGTTCATGACAAAATTGGGTAGTTGAAATGTAAAATAATAGATACGGTCAGTTCGGGACAGACACTAATTACTTAAATCTCTTTCAGAAAATATAACGTTAACTGAGTAAAACTTGTATATTAATATGCTGTTTAAAAAAGATCGAAAAAGCGCATCTCTCCCCAGGGCCTGGAGTTTTAGATGCACTGCTTTCATTTATAATCTTATAATCTTCTTCCTACTCCTATCCCTTTTTTTTTTCTTTAATTTAGCTGTCGGAGGTATACTCGGAAAATTAAACATTTCCTCCGACCTACAATAATTCTATTGCATATGATTTTTATTCATTTTATGGATATGGAATTGATATATAATACCTCATGCAATACTCAAATGTATAGTAATAGAGTATAGATACCATTACATTCAATAATGTAAACAATATTATCAATAATGGTAAAGCAATTTTTAGTGATGCCTGTGAGGAACCACACTCGAGAGCTAAGGATTAAGAGAGTCGATACTGATAGAAAAAACCATACAATAAGAGCGTAATAACATTTCTACTTACCGCTTACAAAAGTATTTCGCAACCAAGCAATTTCGTAATATGTATACGTACTCTTCGAAATGAGGTTAACTGCATAGATTAAGACGATATAAATGGCAACCGAGAAACAGTTGGGAATCTAGAATCTGTTACAGTTCTGCTATCGATTTCATAACATAACCGAACACAACAGATCCCGTTTCAAATCTGTAGCCATTCCGGTTACAGAAGCGGTTGGAGAAAATCTGGTATTGCGGATTACTTTTAAATACTTTTTACATAGATGCTACATGTTTATTCGAAAACATTCAAGAATAGATGTTAGCGAGTGAATCTGTGCTTTCATCGCATAACACGACGTGTAGACGAGCGAAGGGAGATTTTACGGTGGAATCGTGCAGGCCTCGATGCACTGCGGGATAGGATACACGAGTGCAACAAATGTCGAGCTGATATCCCGACGATATTAAGAATATCGATGTCCCGTTGCTCGTCGAACAGTCCAATACGTCCGGCGCACACGTGGATCGTTCGCATGCGCCGTTGAATAGCGTTCGCCACAATTCGAAGTGATCTCAAGTTATTTCTATCGTGACTTAGGCCAAGTCGCGCCGGTTTCGTGCGATGAATACGCCACTGATACGGCCGGAAGGATGGGGATACGGGAGAGTAGAAGGATATATGTTTGACGACTGGACCCGATTGTATCGTACAACCAAGCCACAGCTCGTCCAATGGCAGATCGATATCGCGTTTCTTAACGGATTTACGACCCGTGTTATCTCTCAAAGGCACCGACGACCACGCACCGCGATCAGCCTCGGATGCTATCGCTTAACGATTTCGTTCTGGACTTTACCTGTGCCCAATGCCAACGATTGTCCGACTGGTTAGGCGGAACGCGTGCACCACGGCTCATCGGAGACGATATCGTTTAGATAGCAGATCGCTTCTGGTCTGCGTCGCTCGATACCGTTTCCTTTCGCAACCGGGTTCGACGGAACTTCCCTCGGGACACCGACGGAATCGATTTTTCTATCAAACTTTCGTTTCCTGCCATGACATATAGAAGCTGAACTGGCAGAGACAGAATTTCGTTGTATACCAACGTCATTTCATTTTACACAGACACCGGCTTCCTGTTTTTCACCCGAAATACCATACAAACTCAGGATTTCATCCTTGACTCATCCTCGAACTCTGTTTCATCCTCGACCTCTGTCTTTGCCGCATCATATCCGAACCTTTGCCTGGCCACGTCATCTTCAAAACTCTGACCTTACCATTCTAGCCCTTACAATTCCTAACCCCCCACCATTCAAGCCAGAACCAATTATGTATACCCTGTTTCCCTCAACAGAGCTGACTCTTTGTTCTCCGAAGTCCATACCCATTTCGTTCGACTGTCTTAGTTAGACTATTGTCAACGTGTATTTGATTAAGTTGTATCTTACGAATAGAATACTAATGAACGGAATACAACAGTTCGTACAGATACTAAAGAAATAGAAATGATTTTTTATCGTGAAAATGTAACCAAAATTGATCTCGCATTCAAAATCGTACAAGGAAAGCATCGTATACAGTCAACTAATTGTTGCTTGTTCTCCCGAGATCTTTTCTTTTCTTTAAGACTTTAAGAGGATTCTTTATGAATTTCGAATGATTAAGTTCCCATCTCGGAATTCATTGATTCAGCGTGAAATCATACTGTTATCCCAAGTGCTTTAATCATTTTAGTACCCACCGTACACAGCAAGGGGTTAAACGAAACATAGAAGGTCGAGTAGATTTTTATAAAAAGCCAACTCTTCATCTCGATCCCCGCTTGTATCCTCTATCACGACTCCACCATAAACGTTCCATAAGACACTTCCACCTGGCAAATCTGTCGAATCAATTACGCCGAAGCGAGGGTTAATATCGTCAGGAACCCGCGAGCGTTCTTCGCGATGCGGATGAGGAGAGCCGGATAACCGAACAGGAGGAAAACGAAGATCGATACGAGGAAATCGTCTTGTTACCGGGTAATGGGCATTCGTGGGGAACGTGCGAACGAGCTACACAGGAGGATGAGTCTCCGGACAACGATCTCTCGGGGCTGTTCGCGCTTGATATCACGCGAAGCAAACTTCCGTGCTCTTCTTCGCGGCGAAAGAGTACGGGGATACCGATCAGCCGTCGAAACCGCATATTACAGCGCATTACGTTGCGCGCACTCATGCGCGAGGGCTCTCGCATAATCGGGACCGTTTATGTCTCGGCGTCCTCTGGGTCTCTTTGCTCCTTTCTGCGCTGCGCAGAGCAATGCAGGGCAGCGCAGAGTACAGCAGCCCCATACGGCCCGATTAATACACTATCCGCGAATCGCCTGGAAGCTACCGCGCTGGTTTCGCGATAGACCGGCAAAGTTGTAAAGCCGAATGCTCCGCCGGCAATTTACATATCGCGCATGTCGTACTTGTCTCGGAGCATTTGCCTGCACGGGCTCGAATTACCGCGAAAACCGGGGGTGCCTGGCAGTCCGCCGTGAAACACACTACACACATATACCGTCGCAGATGCCTCGATAACACGCACGCACGCATGCACGCACCACCCCCTTCCGTCGAACGACCATCGCGCGGCCCGGAATACGCTCCCGCGTTTTTTTTTACTATTATTGTTGTTATTATCATTTATTACGAACGGGACGGACCCGTTTTGCAGCCGTAATCAGGCGCCACTGTGTTGGTAGTGATGAGACCGATATCGCATTTACCGATTCTATGAGTTTCGATCTGGTATCAATATATATACCAGGTCATTCAGAAAGTTTGTAGCCCGACACGTAGATGATATCGGTGGCGGCAAAAACATATCGTTGTTGAAAACATTCGTCCTCGATGGCAACATACCATACATTCCAAATCGATCTGTCAAATAGCTTACTTCGGCCAACTGATTAAAGTGGACGTGTTCATGTTTAAATAGGGAAACAAATTATAAAAAATCGCTGGAAAAAATGCATTGAGTTTAAGGGAGAATATACTGAAGAATAAATGTATTTTGACTCATTATTTCGTGTCATTTCATTGTTAGGCTACGAACTTCCTGAATAACCTAGCTTATTAATCCTTTGCAGTCCGAGCTATTTGAACTCGAAAATGAAACATTTCTCCCGACCTAGAATAATTCCATTGTATATGTTTTTTCCATTTTCTCGATATGAAATTGATATAGTACCTTACACAATACTTACATGTGTGATAATTGATTATTGATTGTATACATTGATATGTATGGTAATTGACTCCGATCCAAGACCTTTACTAGTTTCTTGAACAGCATATGAATTCCTTTTTGAATTGATGAAGAAAACAATACAATTTTGTTTAATAGTCTCAGATAATCACAATACTTACAATATGTTGCACAAATGTCTACCATCTTTCGATTATTGTTTTTTATGATACCCCATTCCCTTCCTCTGTACCAGTTCGTTGGATAAACTGCGCCGTATACGGCAGGTCTGAATAGGTTACAGATCTAAAGGGTACGTCACTAGCTGTGCTTAGCATCGGTACATAAAAATTCCTGTAGCATCCTTTCTCCGTCGTGTCGGTGTGTTTTATGGTAAGACGACCGAGTCATACGCGGTGCGGCGTGTCTCAATACAACTCTAACGAGCGGCCAGTAAACTATGAGATATGGATAGGATTGGAAAGTGCATTCTTCGAATTTTCATCGCGAAGCTTCTCTCGCGGATCCGTTCGATTATCGAGAGTCCGCGTAGAAGGGAAGCCTCCTCGAGAAGTGGAGCCTTCAGATTTTAGTGGCGTGGCTCGCCTATTGCTAGCTTTCCCTGAAGGTTTCAGCGGGACGTCGCGCGTCGCACGTAATAACGTCCCGTATCGTACGACAACGGCGCGTATCGGGTACAGCGATACGCGGGTCGATGCTGCTCGGTAATGAAACGGCTCGTTCGGGTATAATTCCCTCGTAAAGAACACGCAATATCGGGGACAGAATAATAACGAAGCGTGGTACGAGACGCACGGTAGCCAGTGGCGTGACGCGGCAATCGTTGCCGGTCGCGCGCGGCCGACTCGGCCGGCCCGTTGGAAATAGACTTTCCGGGTTTAAGGTTCGTCTACGAGGTCGTTAGATAGATCCTTGATCCGTATGCTGCGAGCGTAACTGTCCGGGCCGATCGCCGCCGTGCCGAGGAAACGGCCGGTTAAGCGGACGATATCTCCGGAGTCGCCGGTCGCTCGGAGATCGAAGAGCCGTCGATCGATTTTACTCCCACTAAATACGGGGATTTACGTTTCACGCCCCGGCCCGTGAACGTCCGGACGCAATCGTCGCTTTTATTGGTCGTGAAAACGACGAGAATGTTGCCAGGGGGGGGGCCCTCTTTCCCGATCGGCGCGGACGGTGCCGGGAAAACGAGCGTCGTATACCGATCGGTCAGGACGCTGGCTGGCTCCAGTCATAACGCTACTCCAGCTTTCAATCCATCGAATCTCCGGACGATAAAACTCCGGGATCGAGAATATAAATCGGCCGACGGGAACCGTAAACAGGTCACCGCGGCGGAACGATTATTACTCTTTAATTCTCCCGGTGGTATCGATCAGCGTTTCACGATTTTTCGGGCGCCGGTCTTCAGGCGTCGCACTCACCTGCTGCGCTGGCGGCTGCCTGTTGCCTTAACGACGCGCTCCGAGGACAGGTAGTGAACCAGAGTAGCCCGTTAAACTATCGAGTTTATCGTCCACGGGATCGTAAAATCTCCTTCGCGAGAATCCTCGGCGACTCTCCGGCTCCGCCTGGGACCCACCGACAGGATGAATTGTGACCGGACCCCGAAGATCCGAGCCGGGCCCCCTCCTTTTTTATCATTATCCCGCTGCCGAAAATAAACCGCCGCTTGATTTTTATTGAAGCGCAAGCTCCGCCGATATCCTCTCTCGCCCACGGACGATTTATTATGTCGAGGACCTTCCAACCACGTCCGTTTCTTTCTCGTTTCTTGCTTTCCCCGATCTCTCGTCTTGCTGGGAACTAGATCGACTCGCGTACACGTGTAACCCGCAACACCTGACGGCTACGTCAAGAAGTGGTCGAAGTCTAGCGTGAATTTCAGCGGGAATTTTCGTGAGAAAATCTCGGACCGTTCCTGTGTCGGTGAACACCTGCCCGAACGGTCAACAAGGGAAACTGGACGCGACGGGGTTTATCGCGGACACGAATTTGCGGTCGGAGAGGCGGAGCTTATCTTGCAAAATGGTCCGTGTCTCGATCTTCTCGTTCAATTCATTCTTTTTCACCGCGCGACTTGCTACTCCCGTTACGTCTATCTGGGAATTTCTACGGGTTTGGTTTCTGCGTCCTCTCGAAACGACGTCGTGAAAAGCATTTCCGGTTGAGCCTGTCTGAATGGACGGAGGTGCCAGCGTATGAAGTTCATGCGTTTTACCATCGAATAGCTTTAGTTTGCTCTACTTTGTCTTTTGAGTACCCTAGGTTTGTGTCGAGGGATTTCCATATTGGGCAATATTTCGATGTTCATTTCGATGACGCTACGAAACCGTAAAACAGCGAGAGAATTTCGTAACGAATTTATTTCTACACCTAACAGACAGTAATATCAAACATAGGGGTACTCTAGGAAAAATAAAAACCAAAATAGAAGAACTTTCATTATTATACTATTTATATGAACCACTTTCTTAATTGTAGCACGTGCGCACATGCATTCGTTCATACAACTTTTTCTCAAGAACAAAAGAAGCATTCCTCGATACTCTGCGCGCTCACCAGAGTCCGACACGTTCACACAGACCAACATATACCGCCAAATACAAATGTATTAGGTCATCCCATAAGTTCGTTCCGTTTTTCGAGCGGTTGCATATGTTGATTTTGTAAACATACCTTTAAGTTTCATGAAAAAACGTAATCGCCCTCTCGTTGTATGACTTCTTTCCATTTTTTTTTTGGTAAACCCATTATTCCGTCCCGATATTAATATTTTCAAACGTTTTACCCACTAAAAAGTGTTGTAATGCTCTGACCAGATTGTAATCAGATGGGGCAATGTCTGGGGAATATGGGGGATGTGGTAAAATTTCTCAATTAAATTCACAGTATTTCTTTATTCGTGATGAAAGATAACGTTGTTTCTATTCATTCAACCTGGACGGTTTTTGGCAAGTGCTTACTTCAATTTTTCTAACTCAGTGCAATTACGAATGAATTATAATCCCACCACACACACAGGAGAACTTTACGAGGATGTAAGCCTGGTCTTGCAGATTGTTGAGGTGGTTGAGTTCGTTGGGACCAATTCCGTTTCCGTGCAGAGTTTTCATATAGTATCCATTTTTCATCTCCAGCTTCCATCGCCTCTATGAGGCGTTTATGAATTTTTCACTTTTGTTACGTGCGAGTAATCACGTACACGCTGTCGTTCGGTCAAGACGGTTCCGTTCCGTAAGATCGTGGGGCACCCAAACGTTCAGCTCTGATACCATCCCCATATTTTTCAAATAGCTATGAACTGTTGTTTTAGGTTTTTTCAGAACATCTGACATCTCCTCAACTGATAAACTTCGTGATTTCTGTACAAGGTCTCGAATTTTATCTTCGTCTGTTTGAAGAGAACGCCCGGAACGTTCCTCGCCTTCTAAACTAAAATTCCCACCTTTAAAACGTTGAAAGCACTTCCTACAGGTACGAGATGAAAGCGCACTTTCTCCGTAAACAGCGCATATGTTGTTCGTGGCGATTGTTACTAAACTTCCTTTCCGAAATTCATATAAGATGACATGTAGGAAATGGATACGCATTTCGTTCATGATTTTTCGCTGCTAGGAATCACTGTGTTCACTATTTCACGAATTTCAATGAAAACAGTGTCGGTGAAATGGGTTGTCGACGAACCAAGGGTAACCCACAGGATGGATGGGTCAGAGATCCTTCGCGGCAGCAGCGCCTACTCGAAAATTGTCATTCTATCGTGCTTTTGTGAGCTGCCTTTGCCCGTAGTAGAAGACAGGACAAGGCTGTCGCGCAGTTGTCGTTGATCGCTCATCCGAGACGTGGACGCGTCCAGGTACAACAAGCGCGAACTCGACGGAACGTAATTAGCGCAAGTGCTGGCGGGCACGCGCGAAATGCACAACTGCCGAGCAGGCAAAAGAAAGAATTTGTACACGAAGTCACAGGCCGGAGATCAAAGCGCGTCGCTGAAGTTATTTGCGTACGTCTCGCGCGCAAGCAGAGGAGATCGCGCGGCAAAAGCACGGCGAATTATGTCCCCGCTGGTAGAAAGTCAGACGGCTTGTCCCGGGCAGCGTGCCATTTTTCACATTGTGTTACGCGAACGACGACACTTCCGAGAGGTCAAACTTTTGCTTGGGAGCTCGTCAGACACAGTGCTGCTGTTAAAGTTTTCGTGAATGCCCTGCTTCCGTTTCTTTCTCTTATAAACGGCGCAAAGAAATTTTACATGTTCTTACAACAACATATATTTTTTAAATATATAAAATTTATGGCTTCACCAACTGAATTAATATCTACTTGTTCTCACGTACATTCAGAACTGTATGTAATTAGGTCAAAAGTAATTTGAATGTCAATTAAATATTACCATCAACATGGTATATGTATAAGCAGTTAAAAGTGTTGTAAAGACATTTCTCAGTTCAAATTTACCGCCAAATATTGATTGGCCAATACGTCGATCGATGATTTGATTCGTTCTTTCCAAATGTTCACGTTGCCTCAGTGTCATGTTTACCGGCATGAAATCAACACGTGTTTCACTGTTTCAACGAATTGAAAAATTCTTTTTCACAAAGCGAGTGGGTAATAGTTTTCCTCAACCTAGTTTAACATGCAGTATAGTATCATAATATATAATAATTTACAGACGCAATATTGCTTCTTGAAAATGATCTAAATTAAGATCGAAACGTTGAAGTTAATGTGGTAATTTTCAAAATTGCTTTCAAATAACAAATATATTTTTTCATACAACATCGTTGTATTTATTTCCCCAAAAATTGCAATGGTTGAATTGGACCAGCGTTTTTCTCGTAAACAGTAAGAATCTCAAAACAATGGAGAAAGATAAAAAATGTAAGAACATGGTTATGTTGTTTTCAAAGGACTGGGAAGGGGTGAAATGAATTTTTATTTAACTCCTGCTTCGCACAACCGATGCAGAATGTTTTTATTTTGCATAAAGATCCGCAGTCTTGTAAGTCATTAGGCACTGACCCTCGTGATTTAAGAATACCAATTTGTTTGGTGGCTCAGACGCGACGTCGGCCCGCCAAGGGTTAAAATCATGTCGGAGTATGGCACACGGGTTCTGAGGACGTGCTAAGAACACTATCAATCAGTCCGGAGAGGAGAGCAAGGCCAAACAAGAAACGTTACCCTCTCGGCCAGAGGTCCCCTGCTAACCGGCATTAATTTGGAGCGAATCGTCCACGATAGGTGAGAGACGAGGGTGTCTCGGCTCACCCCAAGGCGTCGATCCGTGGAAGGGCCAATAATTTCGTTGGTTTCTGGGGATCTCGGGCGTAATTTAACCGAGGGCCTAAAGCGGCAGCTGTGCCACGACGACGACGACGGTAGCAACGGAGGCCGCGGGACCACGGAGTCACGATAAACTCTCATAATTCACTTACGCGATATCCCGACCCGTATAAACCCGTCGCTTAGGCGTGCGTGCGCCCGCGCGCCCCGGCAAATTCTCTATTGAATGCGAATGCCCGTTTCGCAACATTTGTGTACGCGCGTATATACGATTATTCATTCGTAACCATTGTACTCGTGCTCACGCGGATCTATCATACGTCGTAATATTCGCCGAGACGGACAACAGATGGAAATTTCGATACACTGCCGAGGCAGGAGAGTAATGAGTCGCACACGCGTCTACTTTAACCCTTCTCGGCCAGTGTGACTCGGCAGAAGAGCTTCCGCTTACTTTTAATTGGTAAAGGACTGTCGTAAAGGTTGGGACATGTTTTGCTTTTCAGCAAAAAATCTATACCGTTGGAAAGGTATAATTGCCAGCTACGTTTTCGCTGCAGAAAGCATAATGATAGCGTTAACGGACAAAAAGTTGTAGCCAATTTTCTGAGCACAATGTTTCCAGAAAAAAAATTTCGCCGTATAAGTTTAATTTTTGTCGAGCATTTATTTCTTAGATCATAATTTGACACAAAAAAAAACATTGTTCACTCAATGATAACCGGCTGAATCATCTGATTCACTTTCACAAATGTTTGCATGTGAAATAACTTGCAGACATATTGGCGCATTTTAAGTGCACAGCTCTGTTGCACTTGTTGCATTCGATGGAATTCGAGCGACTCAACTTCTTTGGCATGTTCTTCATACTGATCGGACTGCTAGTAACAGAGTAATCTCTACTGATCACGGTTCGTGATTCACCCTGTATACAAATTATTAATCGCAACAAGTAAATTATTCAGATACTACAGATGATGATGATGGGAACGTTGCGACGTTAGGTAGCACAATGAGTTTCGCAGTGGGTCAACAATCGCAATTGCATGACGATAGAAGAAGGTCGCTGGGTTCGATTGGTCGATATTCGAATGCGGGGCGACACAATAAAAAACATATACAATAATAAAACTATTTTTCCTAATATCATAACTAGAGAGAGATGAATTATTCGCATACAGCGAAACTGTACAATGCTGTTCGAAATTGGGCAAATATAAATGCGGAATAGCTGGAATTCAGCAAAAATTGGTGGGATCGCAAAGGGTTAAAATCCTGTTGGGAAAGATTCTGTAGATAGCTCGTGAAAAGCTCGTGAAAAGCTCGTGAAAAGCTCGTGAGAGTGTTATAAAGCCGAACGATAAATATCGAACGACAATAAAGAGAGATTAAGAGTTTATTGCGGTAATACAGGCACGCCTGTATGAAACGTGTGTCGGATATTAGCCTGAACACGGGATTAGGGGCGTTACGGATGTCGAAGAGGCTGCGGGGAATTCCACCGTGGAGGACAGTAAATCTTGTTACCTTTTTAGTGGGAATATATAGAGCGTGGTACAGGAAGTATAGTACCAGTTATTACCATGCAGTGGGGCAAATATAAAAATATGATCAACAATTTTTCCGTAGTTTTTCAAGTAGCTCGTGGACGATCAACTGTACTTGTCACTCGAACTTGACAAACTATCATTTCTACATTTCACCCGTTTATAAATTATGTTGTCAATGAGAACGTGAAATGGAGAACAGCGAAAACTTCAGCCTCTTAAAAATTTTCTTTCTTGTAGTGTGTGCTATGGAGCTTTCTTAAAACGTGTTATTTCGCACATACAGTGACTCCCATCAATATTCGGGCACTCTTACAAAGACCATAAAATTTTTAATAGAACAATTGGTTTGCTACACGACGTGACAAAAATTTTTGAAAAAAACTGCAAGTTGTCGAAAGTGCAGAGAAAATACTGAAAGTTGTCTTTTCCAACTTTTTTATGTGGGCTTATATGGAAACTTCAGAAAACACGTTTCGTAGATCTGTATCAATTAAACATATTCTGAAAATTTCATCAAAATCGGTCGACGTTGTAATGAGCTACGAACGTTTAAAGATTAAGGATTCTTACATCTTTCAATGCCTGTCGTTTTTTCCCGCATCAACCGATTTCTATGAAACTTTCACAGTGCATATAATTGACACAGATCTACAAAACGTATTTTTAGAAATTTCAATATAGGCCCGCATAAAAATGTTGTAAAATGTAACTTTTAGTATTTTCTCTACAATTTCGACCAAATGCAATTTTTGATAAAATTTCTTTTCACATCCTGTAGTAAACTACTTACTCTAGCCTTCCAAAGAAGTTCAAATCGCATAGTCGAATATTAAAAAAGTTATGGCGTTTTTAAGTGTCCGAATATTAGAGGAATTCATTGCAAAAACAAATGGAATCCAAGCTCGAGGATTGACTAAAAAAATTAAAGAGCACTATTTTAAGATCACAAAAATCGAATAAATTAAAAAATTGAAAGGAGTCCCTAAAAATTGCACAGTTGGACGGGATCTGTTGGAGGCAACAAATATTCGAAAGACGCAAGAGAGAAAAGATCGATTCTCTGACGAATTGGGAAAGTATGAAAGAGTTTACGTCGTTTGTTTTCGAAATAATATATGGATCCATTGCGACTGAGATGACGTCGAGCACGCGAAACCAATCAAGGTCCCGCAAACGGTGTTCGCGTGGCGCAATGATCTCGCAAAGCCGCGATACGCGTTGTTATCGGTGTCCTAATTGCGAACTGTTCCAGCGTGTAGCACGCGCGACGTACAATCTGGCAGAGCGGCGATAGTCGGTGATGTCGGTGGTGGTGCGGAGCGGCGGTCGAACAATAGATTCGGTTTGATGCAGTTTGATGCATTGCCGGGGCACAGGAGACCGTTAATTTGGTACTCTCCGGAGCCACAGGCGGTCCCGCGCGCGGATTGCCGCTCTCTGTCGCGCGTCGTTCGCGTTAATAACTCATCGAAGTAAATAATAGCATTTGCCAAGGTAGACCGGAGAACGCCACCGGTCCTCGGTTTGTCACTGCCGAGATTCCAGATTCCACTGCATCGATCGCCCCCTGTCGTTAATGAATGTCCAGTTTGTCTCGTTAACATGGGCACAGACTCATCGATCTATTATGGATTTGTAACTGGACGTCGGAAAACGTCAATAATACTCGGCGATTGTTCCCACAGATGTTTCGAAAACGCTCTATTAGAATGTTCCTTAACTATGGGGGCCAACGTTTGATTGTCACATTTTTTAAGTGAAAACTTCTTTAGGCGCACCGCGTACACACTTGCTGGGCAGTGAATTAGTCTAATCCGTCACGCTCCGAGGTGAAACGCTATTCATAGAAACAGGCAGGTGTGCAATCGTCATAGAAGTTTTCACTTCGATCGTACGGTCTTTATGCGCGCAGTATTGGTCTGTTGTTTTGTCATACGTCTTCTGTCTAAAACAGGAGTCGGCAAACTTCTTTTGAAAAGGGCCAGAACGTAAAACTTTGCCAAGCTCTTGGATATTTACATGGGAAGCTAATTCTACTCTTAGAGCAACGAAAAATACCAGGTTCAACATTTCTCGTTAATCGCAAGCTCACCATTCTCAATCCCAGATAATTATATGATAGAAAGAATCTTCAGACTCGATCTGCGTATGGACTGTTGTCAAAAACGATTAGTTAATATTCATGTTCTTCTGCTTCTGTTAATATTCATTTGAAACCTGTCACTCACTGGCGTCCGGAGTCCAATATGTATGAATTCAATCATCTCACTTTTGAAAGACAACGCACACCAGTCAGCCGTAGTGCTCGGTTGGTTGGACGTTAGGGGGCTAACAGCAACGTCATGTAGTTCCCGTGTAAACGTTCGTCACGTGAATCTCTCGCGGCACGGCGACGAGAGATCGTCTCGATCGCTGTCATCGCCGGTAATCACGCCCACGACCGTCTGTACGGCAGTCACGTTCCCAGAAACGTTCGATGCTCACGCTGTTGTTCACGCGTTTGTTCCAGAAACAATGCGAACGTCGACGCCCCGCCCGTCGTCCCGCCGCAGAAGAAAGAGCCGCACGAAAACATCGCCCGAATAGCGAAGCGGTACCTCGACGATAACATGCAGCAGGCGTGGATCAATCCCCGGCTAATATCAATGGTGAGTGTATATAAATGCGGTGATTATACGCCGCGTTAGGCGAAGCCAACGTTCTCACGTTCCCGCCGCGTGATATCTATTATCCTTACGGGACGGGTTACCCGTACCTGTAATTTCAGCCGGACAACAAATTAAATCGCGCAACACGACAGGATGCTTTCGAAAGCCTTCCGTACACGCTGAATCCCGCGAATCAACTCTACGGGAACCAGTGCTGGATTAACACTCGTTTGCCCCTCATTTTCGCGACTTATGGGGGTAGACTCGTTTTTCCAGAATTGGATGGGGTTTTTCGGTTGTCAAAAGCGCTCAAAAATCATATTTTTACGTTTACGAGGCGTAATTTGCGTTATTTGGAAGCATACAGCTGCGGTAGATACAGTGACCCGAATTAATATTCGGATGCTGTAAGGAAGACGATAACTTTTTTAATATTGCACTATACGATTTGAACTTTTTTGGGAAACTTTAGCAATTAGTTTACTACAGGATGTGTAAAGAAATTTTTTCAAAAATTGCAATTGATCGGAATTGTAGAAAAAAATACAATAAAAGTTGCATTGTACAATATTTTTATGTAGGCCCATATTGAAAATTTAAGAAATACGCTTTGTAGATCCGTGTCAATTATATGCACTGTGAAAGTTTCTTCAAATCGTGTAGTACACAATATTAAAAAAGTTATCGTCTTTTTTTAGAGCGGCCGAATATTAATCCGGGTCATTGTACATGCTGCCGAATAATGTAAATTAACCCTCTTAAACGTAAAAATATGACTTTTGAGGGCGACCGCGGCCTACATTCATCGTTTATCTAGCACTTTTGATTACTGAAAAACTCCTACTTTTCATTATCGAAAAATGAGAAGGCGCATCCCGCACCCTCGCAATCCTGGCAACGAGTCTACTACCTTAATGTGTCCCTCACGTGTCAAATTGACGCAATCATAAAACATCAAATGAAATGAAGCGATGAGTAATTACATTCCTAATTACTTTATAATACGTTGCTCGCATATTCGACTTTGCCTTGTTTCGATCTTATCGTTCTTAGCTTTGTCTCACAATGAAGAGTCTTACTTGTTAACTTCCGCACAGCAGACCTGTTTCGCAATTAGATACTTGATGTGGCTTAACCATTCAGGGCTTTATTTACCAATTTTTAAAAATTGCATTACATTAAAATAAATTACAATTTTTTGAAAGTCTTTTTTGCATATAATTTCGTAAACCAATTTTTCTAATTAATTATAAAAAATCAGGTCGTTTGGTGCAATGACAATCATTTGGGCTTGTAGTATACTGTCTTACGTCCTTGTTTTCGAAACAGACGTTCACATAATTAAATTAAAGTCACGCCCAGTACTACAGATATTAGAGGGTCAGCTAAATTTCACTAAATCAGGTACATATTCACGATTCAAATGTTGTTTGAATAAATGGAGTTTTAAATATCATTTCGCTCTATATCATTCCTCGAATTCCTTAGAACTCTCGTTCGCGAGCTCTACGATTCCGTTTATGAATCCGGTCGGCTATCTCGCGCTCGCGTCGCCCTATCTTTAGGGCATTGAGGAATCGTTTAGGTTTAAACGTTCTCTTGGATGGCCAGCTGGTGTAGTAACGAGAGGTAGGCGTTTCGAATATGCTGGGAATAAAACTGCGGCACCCGGGGCCGGCTCATTAAAGTCTCCAGAGCGACGTGTTCGACGAGAAGCAGAGCTGGTTTCCTGGATTAAGACGTGCACTTGCCGGACGTCTAATCGCTCGCGTGCGGCTTGTAACTGGGTCCTATCTATCCTTGCCCGCGCGGAATACCTGTACCGATTGATCGAGCCGAGATAAAGAGCTGGTCGGTCGAGAGAGCCGGCCTTCGACAGTCGTTCCAAATAGCGAATTGCTGTCGGTGAACAGAGAGCGGAGCGTGGCTGCCCGGGACACACACAATACACGCTCGATTCGCTCGGCATGGCGCGGCTTCTGGTGTGACGCGCGCCCGCGTGTTTTCGGCCAGTGGCGAAAAGAGAGGAGGAGAATTCGATCGGGAAAAATTCGTCGAAAAATTCGATGGAACGTTGCAGCTCGCTCCGAACCCGGCCACCGGTCGCTTGTGTCCGCGGGTAGTTATTGAAATTCCGCCTTACCCCGTACCATTTTCCGCGGGGGATGTATTCGGATCACGGCATACGCCACGCTCGCCGAGCCGTGTTATATCGGTGTTCACGGCAGATTGGCGACCACGGCTGCAGACAGGTAGAACGGCCGGACGAGTCATTAAGCGAGCCAATAACAAACTCGTGATCCACATAACCCTTCGTTATGTCCGCGACCGCTATTAGCCTATGGGGGCCGGCAATCATTCGGCCGCGCCGGCCACGACGGGTCGTTTCGTAACGCGTCCCGACGCGGCGCGAACTCGTTATTTTCTTTTCCTTCGTCCTGCCCGGGTCCCGGAGATTTATTCCCTTCCCCCATCCCTCTCTTTCGCTCTCGCGCTATCTCTTCTTCTTTGCGTCCTCTATTTTGCCTCTCTTCTCCTTTTTCATTCTCGCCGCGACCTTACGTAACGTCTTCGACGAGTTTCCCTGCGCCGCACAGTGGGCGAGAAAGCGATCTTTTTGGACAAAAATCTGCCGACAACTCAGTTTTCCATCGATTCAATTGGAATTTTTTTTTTTAAATGTTCGTGGAGGACTATCCTCTGATGACGTGCTGCGCGAAAATCGTTATCGAGAATCCTTATCTACGAAACCCAATAACTCCGAAGAGCCACAAGAGGCAAATAATAAATCAATCCCAGCTGATTTATATGTATATGTATTTATCCGAGCGGTGGGTAAGGCCAGCGCGTTCGCGCTTTCATGTCGCTCGCAGCTATCCCATCTCGCGGCGAGCAGAGAACTAATCTCTACGTTTGGGTCGCGCAGCAGTTGATTTTTCAAGAAAAAAATAATTAAAAAACGTGCGACAACACGTGCGACGGACCCATCGAAGCGACGAGCGGACTACCCTTATAAATGACGTCATTGATGACGGTAGACAATGCCACAAGGAATTTCTTTGACAATTTCCCCACTTTTCCACCCTTAACCACTCACGAAAAACCGAGGTGACAACCGCAGTACTATTTTGACCGTGGTCGGAGTAACTTCTTCCCGTTCGTTGTCACAATTTTGGATAATGTGTTGCGTTGTGCTTCAAACTTATTCACGCAAATGGCAGTGTTCTGTTGATCCGACGGAGGTAGAAAAGATTCTGAAAAATTTGTAAGTACCTATACTTGACACTAGTATTTTATAACCCAGGATTAATATTCTTATGTATAAAAAACTATACGCGTGGAAAGTGAAACTTCTTGCAGTGTAGTAATGTTTAGAAGTAAATTAAGATTGGAAATGGTGAATAATCCTAATGAAGCGACAACAAGATCAGGAACAACTTTCGATGCAGTATTTGCGAGACATTTAGACAAAATTGAATCAAGAATATTTATATAATATTGTAGCTATTACGAGCCAATTGTTTCAATGATATCATAGAAAATCAAAGAAAAATTTGCGACGCAAAGAAGCAGAGCGTATGGGAAATGCTATGAACCATGTCTTTCTTTCCCACGCTCTCCTTCTTTGCGTCGAAAATTTTGATCGTTCACTATTTTCTCTGTGATTTTCTCTGATTCTATCATTGAAACAACTGGCTTGTAATAGCTAAAATATGATAGAAATATTCTTGATTCAATTTTGTCTAAATGTCTTGCAAATACTGCATCGAGAATTGTTCCTGATCTTGTTGTCGCTTCATTAGGATTATTTACCATTTCCAATCTAAATTTACTTCTAAACGTTACTAGACTGCAAGAAGTTTCACTTCTGCCACGCGTGGTTTTCCACGAGTATGTCTTTTTTTTATTAGCTGTCACCGCATTGCAATCTTTTCGAGAAATTAGTCTCAATTTGATTTCACAAGAGTCTGATTTCTTGTGCCGTACAATCTTTTCGATTGTTTGCGACTTTAACCTTCCTTGGCAATGACTATACGTGCATTCGGGATGCTCCCGGACCATTTGTATCTGGAGCACGGCGAATATTCTTTTTGGATAAGCGCGGCTTATGCGATCCAGCGTCTGCGGATGAATAATGGAGACACGAAAACGATGAGAGTTACATAAATTCTCGACGGTTGGTAGATAGGAAGCCGGTCCGAAGTGACGTCGTTCCGTCGCCGCGAACAAAGTTGTCCATCACGGGCCGCGAGACGTCTCGTCCCCTGTCAGGCAACGAGCTACAAGGAAAATAATAAATATTACTACTATGCCGGTGACTATTCGCAACGCTGTCGCGCATTTGTCAAATCGGTTCGATGCTGTGGAGGGCCATAGTCTCGTGTGGCGCGATTACGCTACCGTCGTCGGTGCACTTGCGAGAGACTCCGTGTGTTCGCCAGAGCTTCGACAGGATTTACGATCGTTCCACGTTACTTATAGCTGGCGGCTTTATTAGCATGATCGGTCGCTCGGAGGATAGATTATCCCGTGAAACCGGATCATCCTTCGGCCGGCAATCCGATCGTCCGGCAGCTATGCACCGCAGAAGGACCCGTTCCGAGTCGTACACGACAGTAGTCCTCTTCCGTCAGGACTCTCGACGATGCCATTTGTAATTTGCTACGAGGGTGCCTCGTTACGACCGGTTCTGAATTCCTACGATTCTCTTACTGTTCGCCGATACACCATGCGCTGTGACTATCTACTCGCTCGTGATTTAGGACTAGGCCTGAACACTTGCTGAAACAAATAACGAATCTGTAATGCATTAAATGCGCAGCTTGAAACGGTTCCGACGATAACTGTTTATACCCAGATAGCATTGTACGCCCGTAGGACGCCCGTTCCATGTTCAGTTTACGTCAAAACGTTCTACGTCCATTTCGGACAGCCCTAGACTCCGCAAGACTTCAATATCATAGTTCTAGGAACGTCCATTTCAACAACAATATATAGTACTCTCTCTGTCCCATAATAATAGTTGATGAATTTAATTTGTCCCATAATAATAGTAGGAAAATATAGAACGCAATATTTATTATCAAAAAACATTAGATTACATTAAACAATAAATTAAAAATATTACTCCTAATTTTTATTTTGAACTGCATTTTAAACTTGTAGGTAGGATGGCTGCGAAGCTTTGCTTTACCTGTATGTGTGAGCTTAAAATTATTGGAGCCACCGTTCTTCATTGCATCCAGCACAACTTGTATTTTTTCATCTTACTTTTACAATAGGTTGATATTCAACTGAAATAAAATAATTGATTTCGATTAGCGAATGAAATTAGAAAAGTAGTTGCAATTCCTAATAATTAGGTTAACCTAAAAATTGAAAGATGTGTCGAAACAAATAACAGATGTCATGAAACATTGATTTTGATTGAATGCTTCGCAATTTTGCAGCTGCATGCGCCATTAAACCCGTTTAGATATTCACTTGCTACTATTATTATGGGACACAGGGAGTATTTTATTTGATATTAAACTTTTATTACTAGAGTGAAACTCAGAGTTACTCTCTCAGTTACTCAGTTACTCTCCCACATAATACATATTTAATATTTAGGTACATGGTGCATACTACCCTCTGAACAAGTATACATTATAGTAGTGTATCATATGTAATAGTGTATTATACATACAATAGTATGTTCAATCAACACTTTTTGTTCTAAACTTTCCCCGTCGGTTTAACTATAATCATGAGTAGACAGCGGATCTTTATGCAAAATAAAAATGTTCCACCTGAATTTCAACATACTGGAATGAAATAGAAAATTTTCTGTCTTAATGTGCTTGATAGGTTAAAATTAATGTACCAGTGTGTTGAAATTCATCTAATGCGTTTACCGTTTCAGCACTAAACCTACCATTGCCGGTCAAATGACCGGTCTTACATTTTTAATTTTATAATTCTTGATATTATGACGTTGGTAACATGGAAAATGATTCGATAAATTTCTTTATCCAAGCGCAAATTGCAATGAAAATTGCACGGAATCTAAATAAATAGAGCCTTGTCATTTTTATCGCCCAAAACATTTTAATCGCTTCCAGTGCTCGGTAGTTGCAATGTTAAAAATTACACCGACTAATTTTCGTCGTAAATGCATAAAATCCGCTGTCTAATCACGAGAACCCGATTGCTTCCGAGTGGTACTCGAAATCGACGAAACGAGGCACGGACGTCGAAATCGCCTGATTACATATTGAGTGTGATCGCACCCCTGGTCATCGGAGATAAAGGTTTCGGGTTATTACAGGGTACGCCAAAGTGAGAGACGTCTCATGAATGTTTCATCGTTAAATACAATATAACGCGAGAAAAGGCCGCGACGTCTGGCGGAGGGGGTTCGAACGATATCCACCGATTTCGTCGAACGTTACGAAGCGATCTCCGGGTGACTGGTTGGAAACGGTAAGAGGACTGACGGCGCGATACTACTTAAGAAGTCATCGTACATCGGTGTAATTTCTCCGCGGAGTGACTCGGCGGATTCTTTCGCCTCGGAAGAAACCAGTTTCTTCCGCGCCATCGGAGCTCGTGGCCCGATCTCCCTCCGTCGAGTCGTAACAGGAGAAATATCGAAAGGTATTCCTATCGAAAAATTCGTGCTCGACAAGGGCGAACGCGAGCGAGAGGGAAAGCGAATATCGCGAGCGAACGAGCGAGCGAGCGAACGACTCACCCGATTGCTGTGCGACGGTATTTACTGCTTCGTAAGTTGCTTGTCGGTAGCAAGACGCCTTGAAAACCCTCAGGAAAACCTTGTTAATTAGACGTCCAAAGTAAAGCGCGAGACGTAAGGCGGCAGCGGGCTCGCAGAAGAGAAATAGCGGAGACGTTCTCAATGCCGGGACCCCATAGACATGACTTTAATTCCGGGAAGAAGAGCGACGTCTTCGAGGGAAAATCTCCACCCCTCTCCCTTTGCTCTCCATCGGGAGAAGGCTCGACGTCATCCTCCTCGTCCTCTTCGTCCTCGTCGTTCCCGTCGTTTTGAATAGCACGCATAATGGCATTCATCTTTGGGTCTTCTTTTGAAAAAAATTGTCGACAGTAAAATCGCGAACAATAAACGGTATCGCACATATGATTATAATATTACGCCGCTTGGATCAGCTCCCGCGGAATCTACACACGAGAACATGTCCTCCGCGAGGAGAACACTATTTTTCACCGGGAGATGCTGATGGCATATCGAACGTGAGCATTTTCCTTATGTGTATGTCTAATAGGGTGACTGTTCCAATTACTGCGGTATCATGCTTCGATCGTACTTTTTTTTTTAATGCTATTCCTAATTTATCATGAAATGATAATATGTGCAAGCATCTCATTGCAGCATGATGTATTCTGAATACAAAAAAATCGGTGGTCCTCGAAACCTAATAGACACAAAAGAACGTAAGAAAATATTAAAAAATACAATTGATAACATTTTGTACGTATCACTGCTCCTCCTTCGTAAGTCATGCCATATTTCTTCGAGATATTTAGACTTCTGCGTCTGATTTGATGAGATTATGTGTATAATTATTAATAAAATCAACCGATGTAATACATAACAGGCAAAAAGATCAATTTGTTTGGAATTTTGGCTTACAACATTTTCATGATAATAAATATATCATGTTGTCCACAGTGCAGCTAAATGTACACTTGCAATTTTCAAACAATAATTAATACAAAAATTATGAGAAATCAGTGTACTCTTCATTCGAAAATTGCCTGTTTTAATATATAATTGTCAACTCGTATGAACGATTCTAATAATTTGACCACCCACCGCATAGAAAGATTATAAAAAAAAGTATAAAAATCGCAAAACCGTTATTTTACGACTCAATATGATGGAAATGCGATATGTTTCACAAATGATACCGGTCTGCTGCATCGTTATATATTTGAAGATTAAACCGTCCCATAGCCCCGTTTTTCAATTCTTCGGCGTTTTCAAACCTATCCGATGCAAACCATTGTTTGAAATTCAACGGATAATTCCATAACTCGACGATTCTCACGAATTTTTTACTATTTCCTGCAAATCATCCGCGATAACTATACGGAGCTTCCGTTATGTTCATTCTATGAATATTCATTCGCCCGTCTGGACACGGACGGCACCATTGTCATATCTTACTGTTACTCGTAACGTTTAGCGCATAAATCTCGTACTTGTGAATTTCAGCAACGTTGTTACTATTTTTTATCTCTGCAACAATGGGATTACTACTTACACGTCACAGTTACCGGGATTATTACCTTCAGTTCTAATTTTTACGCTGGGTATCTTTACATGTACAGGGTGTTCGCGTATCACGTTTTTCTTGTAAATAGTAAATATTAGAAAAAAATGAAAGAGGAAAAAGTAGTACTGTTTTTTATGCGCAACACAATGGCGTGTGTAATTTTTTTGTGTTTATACTATTTTGTTAGATATGAAGGTGACCTTCAACTTTTTAAATGGAATGCTGTATATTTTTTTATAACACATGAAAGTGTGTGTCTAGACATACCTATACTACATCGTATACTGCACAGTGACCTTCAAGGTCATGCAATGTTAGTAATGGAAGAAATACTAAGAGCATATATTGACAAGGAAAATAAATTTCTACTTCACTTCAGTTTGTGTTTTAACTCAGGTAAAAAATTTTTATTTTGCATAAAGATCCGCTTCTATTGATAAAATTTGCTATTAATACGTTGGATGCCACGGGGGTCATCGATCACCGACGTTATGGAATTACTAAACAGTGATTATCATAAAATTAATGCTACTACATATATCAGTTTATTAATGCTGAATTTAACTAGATAATAGTGCACGGAAAGAACTTCAATATTAAGTAACAACAAATATTATTAATCGACTGTGGATTTTATGCGCTCATGAGACAAAAATGGATAGGATTAATTTGTAACAGCGAACAAATTCAAAGAGTTAGAGAGTGTCAACATATTATTTTCAATATGTTAAAATTATTAACAAGTTAAATAAATGTTTCCTTAGCTCCTGTACCTTGTAATTGACGTACACAAAGATTTTGCATAAAGACTCGCAGTCTAGTTACTAATAACGCTGCTGAAATACATGGCAGCTGCATAAAATTCGCACGGTAGTTAACGTGTTAATGTAAAGCAATATATTTTAGTTGAACGTATACAACGGCACAAGAAACACATGACGCGAAGACGTCTTTGTACATCAAAGAACTAATGTAAAATCACTGTAATACAAAGCGGCCCTGTCATGAACAGCCCCTAAGAAATGGTAGAAGAAGTCGCACAAAGCGACAATCGAGTCGAGAAATGAATGTTGATAAATAGTCTAGCGAATAGAGCGTTGAAAAATCCTTCGACGCGAGATAAGCAATACGGAAATGCGTAGCAATATTATTAACGATCCTGCGCGCGTTGAACAGGTAACGAAGGATAAGCAAACGGCGCTCCGGCATAACAGGTATTGCCAACAGCTGATCATAGTTAGAAACGAGTGCGCTATGCAGGGGTCATCTTCCCGTCGAGAATAAATTAAAGGGGAGTTTAAGAGAGACCCTGCTGGAAAAACGTCGCGCCTCTTAATTTAAACGTCAGACAGGATTTAATTACCCGTTTTTTTTTTCACTTGCTTAATCCGTCCTCGCGCGTTGCCGATTTACGAGCGTGCCGATGGAACTGGCTGTGCGTTAACATAATACCTGCGCTATCGCTGTGCCGGAAAACGGCCACGACGGACATAAAAGAGGGCAGTGGGAGCGTTCTCTATAATAATTGTGTGGGGTGAGATCGCTGGCCGGTAGTTAGGTGGGGCAACGAGGTGAAAAAAGGGTCGTCGAAAGAGAGAATGTTAGAGGCGAGGAAGGTACAAATCGGCCGTGAAATCCAAGATTCGAGCCCACCGGTTCTCCCGACGGAGGCGACGAAATGAAGAGTCCTCCTTCCCCCGCTCGTTGATATGATAAACACCGAAAATGACAGCGGCATCCAACCCCCGCGTCTTTCTCCCTTTTTCCTCCCCTCGCTCTCTCTCACTCTCTCTCTTTCCCGTCTTCCCTGGGCTCTTCGAGTTAATCACGTCAGGCAGGCAGACCCTCTGATTAAAACGGGCCTCCATCCCTTCTTATTATTATTGTTATTAGAGGAACTGAGTGCAGGGCACTCGGGGAATCGCGCCGGATAGACGGGATAGCTCTCCTCCTGGTAGTGCGTGTACGTGAACACGTAGATGCGCGCGCGGGGCAGCAGTGTATGCACACTTCCTAATCGTCAGAATTTTCGACATTATTAAATGGCTGACGAGACTGGGAATGAATCTTGTTTCGTCCGTTCCTTAATTAACTTTCCTCGCCGCGCTATTAATCGTCCCGGCGAATATATATCGTTCCCGACCGACTAGGACTAGACTGTGTTGCGTCAATGAGTTCGCTGCCCCCCCAGCCCGGCCGGTCGACCGGCCGTCGTCGCGAGGAAAGCGATTCGCGATTTATTCCCATGCCCAGCGCCGCTTTCATTTGTCCTCTGACAGTTGCGAAACGATGTCTACTTTCAGACTAATACTCCGACGCCGGAACGTCGAAACACTGCTGATCAAATCATTATACCGTAGACTCGCCTATAGGGTTGCTATCTAAAAACCGATTTCATGTGCACTGATCCTAGTGATAGTGGATCAAGCGTGAGCGAGTAACATCGAAAAACCCGGGCTCTTAAAGAAAATCCACCGGACGTCCCGGAACGCACTAAAAAGTACGATAAATCCGGGAAGTACCGGTTGGATGGTAAACCTACTTTTCCCTACAACGTGCCAGTGATATTACGACTACTATTTCCACATAACGCGATCTGTATAGTAATATAATGTGTTAAAAGTCTAGTTGAAGTTCGGAAAACAGATGAAATTACATGTTATCTATTATGGAGGTTTAAAAGGATAAAGGAAATTTGCAAATGTATCTTGAATAGTATAACATAACAATACATATTTTTGAAAAGGTTAGATGCGGTACAACACAATTTAAGAGAATTTGATAAAGCCATTATAGATTGTGTTATATGTATATCACATATAGATTATAGTTTGCAATAATTTCTACATATATTTCCTGGCAAAATGAGATTTTATACATTTGGATCATTATCAAAATTGAATTTCGTCCAACTGGATCGTGGAAATAGCCCACTGCGCGCTGTATCGCTCGCACGAGATTCGCATAAAAATCGGTCTGCGTGACACGAATACGTTCCCCTGTCGGTTAACGAGGGGACACTAGAACACTAGCGGCCATCTCCGGCTGCTGACTCACTTTCGGGAAGCTGCGAGATCGCGACTGCGGAAAAGATTAACTTGTATCGATCGTTCGCGGCGAAGTCGGGGATTATAGGAGCAAACGTAGCCGCGCGTGGTCGTCGGGGACAGATAAGCGAGGAAGGATTGGCGGTTGGTTTAATATTCCGCTTTGTCCGCTTCATTAGCGTGGCACAAAAGTGGCTTAAAATAATTGAGTCTACGCCGGGTATAATGCCTATTCTGATGTTCCATTGTCGGCCGGCTCGGGTTCTTGATTCGCGCGGCGCGTTATCAATGGCTGCTTATTTCCTTCATTGTGATCGCGCGCGCGGTCCCTTTGTTTTTGTTTAATTTTTCAACCCCTCGGATATCTTTCGACCACCGTAGACGAGAGACCGTGTACGGGGAGTACGGACCAAACCTCCACCCTCCCCGTCGGCATTCACCCCCGCCCTCAGTCGCGAACGAAAAATTCTGATTTATTATCGGCGGTTGCGTGCCTCGAGCTTTTTCACCGAAGAACGTTCCTCCAGTGGATCTCGCGTCGAACCGGTCATTCGTCACGGACAATTCCTTAATCGCTCGGCTCGTTACACACGCGAGCCGCAACGGAGGTTCGATTCGCAAGAGAAAAAGAAAGAGAAACGGGACAGTTTTAGTCGCGGCTAAACGGAAGCCTCCGTCGTAATCGTTAGCGACGGCGAATGCGATCGAACCGCGTCCTCGGCCATAACTGCGACTGCCGCGGAATTAAAAGGGTTGCTCCACCCTCTGCTCACGCTGCGAGACTTCAATTCGCGGAATCGCCGCTGCTCCCGCGAGATAAAGAAAAGAAACAGACTCTGCGCGATCCAGACTCTCGATGAAGGAAGGCTGTGAACGCTTTCGAACCCTTAACGTGACCACTCGTTCGATGGTAACGAGGACAGGTTAGGGTTGAGGACCTTTTTAATCCTGACGCGCTCCTCTGTTAACCCGTACGACTTTCTTCGCGGCTGCATTAATTAGAACTTCTTCAACTTTCGTAATTTCCGGGGGAAGATCGGAAAAATTCATTTTTGTTCTATATCTACGTTTATTCTAACCCTTAGCACTCTATTATTCAGAATACAGTAGGGCTTCGATTAATCGCTTGATCGGGAGACAAACGGCCCGGAAAAATTAAGGCCCAATGGATAATCGAGACACGAGGAAATTATTAAAATGTACATCATATTCCAAAATAAATTTTATATTTTTGTGAAAGTTTATTTCCCTTCATAATATAGTCATATTTAAACGCATATTTGTTTATAGTCGGGATCCGGTTAATTGAGGTCCCACTGTACTGTCTACATAATTAATTATGTCGGTGTGTAATTAATTACTGAACATTTAGTTTCATATCTAGAAAATGGAAAGAATCATGCAGAATGTAATTATTCTAGGTCGGGAGAAATATTTAATATTCGCGTTAAAATAGCTCCGAGTACAAAGGTTAATGCTTACACAATTAAGTATGGTTTATCTCGACATAACAGAAAGGAATAATATCCACATGTAGTACATTCTGTTCGAAATCTTCATCAGGAGTCGCAGCTGTTATTATACTGGAACGGGTTAAGCGGTTGAAATTTAGAAAAATAAAAAATACAAACAATTCATTTATCCATTTCATGACTCGCATTAATAATTAAATTAAATTTTCGTAACTTCTGTACCAACGTCGAAAAAATATTTCACGATCGTACAAGCGATTACTTCGAAGAAAATCTGAAAAGTAGACCGTTAATCATCGGCTGGGACGCGAATTACACGTGCAAGCCGTTTCGCAGCTCCGCGTCGCGTCGTCTTAGCGTGGAGCCTACAGCGTAGACCGTCGAGGAAAACCGTCGGGTGCTGGCGCACCGTGGAATCCGAATCCAAAATTAAATAAAGCATTCATAAATTCTCGACGAAGGGCGACGGGGGTGGGCTACGGCGACGTACAAGTTTACGCTTTCCCGCGCCCAAAGAAAGTACACAAGGCGGCGTTTTAATTCCGTTGTGTTCAACCCCCATGAGCCACGACCTTCATCCCCCTGTCACGTTTTCATTCGCCGAACATTTCTTCTTTTTCCCCCTCTTTCTTTCTGGTCTAATATTCTTATCCAGTGGCGCGATACCGCAGTTCGCATTTCTCGCGCTTCTTCTGGTAATATCCGAGCTACTTTCCCTCCATAAACCTCTAAGTTTATGGTAAATTGGCCAGAGATCCTTATACCTTTTCTGGCTATGTTTCTCTCCTCCCGGATGCACGCCTTCTTCGTTACGTTTCCATCCCCGCACACACCCCTTTTAGCATCGCTTTGTTCCGACCGCGTTTTCCGTGCAACGTGCTCGCGTTCAAGGACGTTGAAAAACCATTGTTCCTTTTCCCCTTTCACCTGTCACGTCTTCTAACGGCTGCTCGCTTTCACGAGAAATACCTGGCAAGCTGGAGACTCTTTGCTCTTCGATTCGTTGGAGAATGCGGGAGAATGATACCTGAATGCGAACGTTCACGTTTTCCCGAAAATACATTTTTGTGCAGTCAAACGGGGAACTTTTGAGAGTAACACGGTTGAAGGACGTTTGAAGGGTTGCGCATGGTTTAATTTGCCTTTGTGTTTGCTAAAATACTGTTTGAAAAGACATTGGTCACTTGGAAATTTTGTTCCTTTCATTTTATTATACAGGGTGAGTCACCTAAGACCTACCTGAGTAAGTTCTACATTCTTCAGATAGGAGAAAATGTTTCAGACAAAAGTTGTTTGGTTTTGCGGAGTCCATTACTTGGCGTGTACATAACATTTTTTCTGGTGGAGGTACTCGGGAGATTTGGAGGTCAACCTAGTTTTTTAAAATGCAATCACAGACTTTGTGAACTCCCTTCGCGAGGCAACGACATAGTCATTCAATATAATTTAAGGTCAGAAACATAAAAAGAAATGAAAAATACAAATTCACTGTGAATGCTTACGTAATGGGATATTCTCCGCTATGTTTACATTCCCATTTGCATCTTGGCAACGAATGGAAAGCTGTACCAAATCGCGAACCTTTTTAATAGTGTTTGTTGTTCCAGAGAGGTTGAGGCTCGGAGCTAAGGGCGGCTTTGAAAAATTATTCGAAGCCCTCTGAAAAATGATAGGCCGGTCTACCGAACCATTTACCAAGACCGCGGCCTCGTAAATCCGCGCTAGATTGCACGGGATTCGTGTCGGGGTTGTTTTGATGGGTGTATGCGGCTCGAGCTGATTCCCGTTGACAGGCCTTGAGTTTTCGAGTAATTAATAACGAGAAGTCGTATACACGGGCCCGGGGGTGGCAGGTTAACCCCTGCCGCGACGTCGAAGAACATGGGGGCGCAAACGAAACTTACGAAGTCTCTTCGAGTGTCTCGAACGCCGCGAGGATTCTCGTTAATATACCACCGTCCCGCGAAGCTTCTTTCTCCCCCGTTGAACTTGTCGTTAACTCGGCGTTCGGATACACGAATTCTACATTAACGGATAACATTAAGCTTCATAGACTCGGAGCAATGGTACCGCTCGACCTGCGGCCTTTCCACCAGACGGAACTTCAGTTTTTCAACACGCTTTGGTTTTTACTGATGCTGTCCGGTCTAGACACCAAAATTAGGTTTTCGCCGGGACAAGTATTTACTAATTGTATTGTGTATATTGTGGATTATATGTGTACATTGCCAGTATGTAAATAGGTCTAGCAGACTAAGAATGGTCCAGCGGCCGCACCCACAATTTTTATTGATATTGTGTGAATACCTTAATTAACAACCAAGAAAAAAAATGATACAGTTAAGGGTATTTACCCTCAAATCATCCTTATATGAAGGGTTAGCGACTTACAATTTTAGGGAGTTATCTTTCAACCTAAACTCACTGTTTGCCACAAAATATCAATAAAAATTGTGGGTGGGGCCGCTGGACCATTCTTACTTAATTTGCTAGACCAAATTTACATGCTCGTCTATGACCGGTTTTAGACTTTCTATTTTTCACGGGAATTGATAGAGAGAGAAAGGAAAAGCAGGATTGAAAGTGTGAATGAGAGAACGCGGGAGAAAAAAGGAGGGGTAGAACGAGAATGAGACCGTGACAGGGTAGGAGTGAAGGAATAAAAGAGACGACAGGGTGAAAATAAAGAAAAGAATTATAAAGGGAACAGGATCTCTTTGTATCCCCCGTAAGGGAATAAATAAATATACCTACATATTCCAGTATACAGGGGGTTAATTTTAACTCGAGCACCTAAATTATTTTCGCTATTATTGAAAGTAAGGAAAAATGGCTAAATAGGATGTACAAAAGTAATAATTTATTAATTTTTTCTTACTTCCAATGTGAGCGGACATATATAATTTAGGTGCTTGAGTTAAAATGAACACCCTGTATATTGTAATAGAAGTCGCACAAAATATTAATAAATTTAATCTTGTTATTTTATAATACAATGTACACATCACAGTCACCTTTGACGGTCGGTGGATTTAGTGTTAATCACATGAAACCGCGTGCTATTCCATGAACGTGCAATAATTGCGCCACAAAAGCACGCGACCGTCTCATACTGGTCGCTCACGAAGCTACCGCAGCCTCAGATTCGTCGTCAAATATTTTCAGTGGATTTTGGAATCGTTTGTATATGCCTTCATACCCCGCAAAATCATATGAAAAAGTCCGCCCTTCAGCTCACCCTCACTCTTCAAAATCAATCGGCTCCAGAGAGATACCAGCTAGCAGACATAAACGTAGTCGCAGCATAATTTCCCGGATTGCGTGAAGCGCGTGTAGATGGCCACAGTGTGTACATTCGGTAGAGTGTAAGTCTCCAAGGCCAAGGGGTAATATCGTAGAACGAGGGATGCCCTTCGCAAATCCCCGTGATCCTCCTTCAATGCACAGCCTGACGTCTTCAGGTTATGATAGCTTCTCGGGGTCCCGTGATACCCTCGGTTTAATATTTATAAACCAGATATACGTATACACGGTGCCGGGTACCTGGACTCCTCGGACGTAAAACGAACTGTTACATTTCTCCGGGGGCGAGAATTGACGCTGGAACGTCTCTAGAACGCGGAATACCCTTTTCCACCCCTAAATCGTACCCGCTATTATGAAAATCGCTTTGTCTACCCTCGACGATGCTCGTCGAGAACGCTCTCGGCCGTCGATCGATCTCCCGATTTTTTATTTCGACCCTCGAAATTAACGTTGCCCATTCCTGGCAACTCGTGCGCGGATACAAGGCCGATGGGGCGGTTTCAATCTCGGAGGAACGAATTTCCGTTCGCGACTGCCGCGATCGTCGAAGGTGCCGGCTGCGCCCCCAAAGAGACTCGGGTCATTTGGCAAAGTGCTACTTTGTGTCACATAAAGAAAGCAACGCGGTCCCTCACCGACGCCGCGCCGGTTATTTTGCAGTCAGCGTTTTCCGTCACCCCCGCTTCCGCTGCCTACGGAAACTTGGCCATCGAACTGCGTCTCGATTCATCGCCTTTCGTTGCAATCTTTTACCGATCTCCGACCAAATGCCTCGGACCCGGTGCGAGAGCTGCCGATAAGTTTGCGGCTCGTTTTGCATAGACCGCAGAACCTGCTCCGGGTCTTAGCTGTTTAATTGGTTGCTGACGAATCGAAACGCCTGACCTACATTATTGGTCTTTGGACGGCTAATAACTGCCCCATTTTGTCAATTTCGCAGTTTGCAGGATGTTGCAGTTTGAACATGTCTTATTCTGATGGTAACGGAAAATAGCAGAGAGAAATGTGATTTTGTTAGAGGGTAGGAAATATTTTTCTCGCATGCTTCCCAAGACGTGAATTAATGATTGGGTTCTTATCTTGACTATTAATGCGACGGTGACAGGAATATTTACTCACGTTTGATACAACGTGCAAACATACAGTGAAAAGAAATTGTAATTGATGTAGGAATTACAAATAAAATAATAGAAGTTCACAACTTTTTATGAAGGCCTATATTGAAAATTTTATAAATACATTTCGTAGATCTGTGCAATTATGCGAATTCTGAAGATTTGCAATAAGCTGCAAACGATTAACCACGGTGAAAATCGCAGTTTTCGACGATTGTCAGCCTATAACTGAAATAAATCAAGGATTTTGCATCTTCCTTTAATTTCTTTTACACGTCATGTAGTAAATTAATTGTTCTAACTTCTCAGAAAGTCCAAGTTGTATGATCTGATATTTGAGAAGTTATCGTCCTTTTAAAAGTGTCCGAACATTACTGTGGTTCACTGTAGACTGTAGATGATCGAGAAGTTACTCTCTCAACGCTGCACAGCGAGCTATTTGCCCTGAGAAGTTGGAAAAGCTATTTTAGTGTTACAATTTATGAGCTCAAGATCATAATATAGTAGATCGTTGAATTCGTCTTAACGTCAGCTATAACATTATGAAATCCAAAATGCATTTTGACATTTAAAAAATCAAAATGATTCTTATTTTTTGTCGAAAAATTTGTTTTTCGAAATTCTATGTATAGGTGTTTGTAGATGTTTAAGTACTGTTCAACTTTTGTTGGAAACATCTTTTCCTCAGATTATCGGAATTCTTATAATGGAGTGCTTCCACCGAAAAGATGGAAAAAATTATTTTTCCAAGTAAATTTATGTTACAATAATGTAATTTATTACTTGAATACTAAATATGTAGATCACGAAATTTTTTAATAACAAAATATATATTTTAAGAAGCTTTTTAATTTTTACTGTTAATTTTCATTAGGAAACACACGCTGTGACTGTTCATGCTCATTTCCACTTAAATTAGTAGTAAATCTTCAATCTGTGAAAATGTGAGACTAATTCCTTTTACACTATAATCACAAATCTTTATCGAAAGTAATAATACCAGATAGAGCACCGAGAATATTACACAATAGTATAAAAAAATCGTCAACGAAGTTTTATAATCGTAAAAAAACTTACAGAATGCTTGATTATGTTCAAATATTAATAACTATACTAGTTTAGATGATAACGAAATGAAATCTGTGTGAAAGTGCTCCTACTTGGAAAAGCCTATAAAAATTGTACGACTTACGCAAAATTTTGAAGTCGACTTTCCGGCTCAAATACAACAACTGTTTTATCAAACAAATATGTAAATACTTGTGCAAACTGTCGTTCAAGGATACCGAGAAGGGAAAGCAAAGCTCCGGAGCCTAGAGCCACGCTAAAAATATCATCGATGTCGTTCGCGCGAGGATAATGCTGGAAACGGCACTAAAAGATAAGAAGACGGTTGCCCGGTCGAAGTTGCAATGGATCGTAAAAGATTAACTTTCACATTCGCGATTTGCATATAGCGAATTCTTAGAGAGACACGTATACCTTTTGTCTGTAAGTAACCGAACACCGTCTTGCGTAAAATGACGGCGGCGGCGGCGGCAGTTCGATCGTTGGAGACCAATAATGTGAACATTCTCCGACAAAGCGTCTCATGCCGGTTCGAACTACATTATTGTTGCGAGATCGTAATTACACGGCGAAAGGGGATAAGGATGAATTCGTTATCTCTCGCTCCCCTCCCCCTTGCCTGATCACCCACTCGGATCCCTTCATCCACCGTTGAAAACTCCTCTGCGAGAGTTTTCCGAAGTTCTCTCCCCGAGCGTAGTAAGCCAATGGCAGTGAGGGGCGGAAAAAAGTCGGGTAACAGCTTAATCGCTTCGGAAATGCATAGTGCGTAGTCTGGGCAATAAGTTATCCCTGGCAAGAGAAAAGATTGTCGGTGCTGGCGCGGGGTTGGAGCAGCAAACATATACAGGGTGTCTGCTCGAAGTGTGTGTAGTTGATTATGCTGGCAACTGTCAGAAATACGGCACAGTTCTTTTTTATGAAAATCCAATGGCGGAGGGCGAACCTTTTACTGAGGAATAAAATTTCTTTTCTCTTATTGTTTCGCGCTGGGTCTCTACCACCAATGGTCAAACAACAGATCTTTGAAAGTTTGATCCCTTGCCCTACGATATTGTGTCAGATTCGTAATTAAGAATCTGAACAGAGTCTAATAAATATGTATGTTATTAATAGACTGTGTGTATGGATCTTTATGGGAAATAAAAAATTTCCACCTAAATTACAACAAGCCGGGGTGAAATAAATATTTAATTTCTTGTTGAATATGTTTAATAGGTTAAAACTAATATAGCAGTATATTTAAATTCTTCAAATTTGTTTACTCTCAGAAATTAGACCTACTCATTTTTACCATAAATGCATAAAATCTGCAGTCTATTTATTAATTTCCTTTAAACCGAAATAAAATTCTTTTTTGGTTTTGTTAATGTTTAGCTATTGAATTAATATTTTTTACGAAATATTATACAATCTACAAAAAAGTCCTAATCACTGAAACTGTAAGATAAATCGTAGGGCAAGGGGTTAAATACATATATTTCAGCTTGCCATTTTTAGAAGGCAACACGTGCCAGTCAATTTTAACGCTAAACCACTGCCGTTTGAAATGACCGGTTTTATATTTTTCATTTTGCAACTATAGAAATTATGAAGTTGCTTACACGGAAATTGATTCGATGAATTTCTTTGTTCAAGCACATATTGTGATAAAAATTGCACAACATATAAATAAATGGAGCCTTGTCATTTTTATAAGCTATAAACATTGTATTTTAATCGCTTTTATAGTGCTCGGTGGGTTTAGTGTTAAGTTAGCTCGTAGAGAAGTCAGAAATTGAAAAACGAAAGTGAAATATTGAAAAACTTTTTCTGAAAAGTTTATATACCATATACAAGTACATACATAAAGCTATTTTCTACAATAAGATAGTTTCAAAATTTCAGTATTTTGTCACAATTTCAGATGATTCTATGAAAAACCAAATATGTACGTTTGAAGAAAATTCTGCTCGCCACATCAGAACGCTAAGACGGTCACGTTCTCTTAAATAATGTCCTAAATAATATCTTATATAATGTCAATGATTGTTTCGTCAAATAAAATGGCAGAGATAATTAATTGAAAAATTCCGGAACTGTTGGTTGATTCGATGGTAGGCTACCCTTAGTTTTTTTCTCTACGGAAGCTTTTCTTATCCCCTGAATGGCTCCGGAATAATTGACTCGCATACACTTTCATACTTAGCGCGGACACACTGTATATCGAGTCGGCGGGATCAGGGATAAGAGGTGGAAAAGGGGAGGATGGTTGGCGAGGGGCAGCCAGTCCGTCGAGCGTCGTTAATTTATGGACTTATTTTTCCCGGCGTGCGGTCGCAATTAATCCTGCGCTTTAATTGCTTCGTAACGCGACCCACGGAAGGATCTTTCGATTTGATTAATCGGATTCGACGGATGTCGCCGCGCCGCGCGGCTTCGGCCGCAGAGACGAATCGTTATAATGCTCTCCCGGAAAAGAAGGAGGAAGGGACTTCCTCGGTTTTTCTGCGAGTCGGCATTTGTCCCGACGACGACTTGTCGGGCCGATTAGCAACTTCGCGAGTCGGGAGAAACGATGGGGAACGCGCGGTGCAATTATGGCTTTTTCGTCGTCGGAGAATATTGTACATGTACACTCCGGGACAAAAACATAGCACACATTACGATATACATAAATTTATTGCCATGTGGCCATTCAAATTTGTTTCTATGTATACAATACTGTATTATAATCCCATTAATATTCGAACACTAAAAAAAAAACTAGAAATAAAAGCGTGGAGCGCTAAACTATATTGACGTAATCTTCGTGGGTGCTCCACGCTTTTATTTTTGTAGTCACTCTCTCTAAAAAAATGTCATGATTTTATATTAAATTTATATTGTATTTTTCTACCTATTCCGCGCGACACTAATTTTATAACAGAAGAAATTTTGAACTAATTGCGTAAAATTTTGGGGAAAAATATTATTATTAATCATTTAACGGGATTCGGAATTTTATGGAGAACCAGGAAAAAAAAGATTATTTTCTCCTTTTTAGTGCATTTTAATATAAGCGTGGTTTTTGAAAAATCTTTTTCACATATTTTATTTTCTACTTATATTGTCATCGGGAGCAAGTGTGTATACAAAATTTCAGCAAGATTGGACTATGCGAAGAGGTTTAAAACTCGATTACAAGATTTGACGCATACAACAACAACACGGCAAGTTAATATAAGCGTGGTAAAAATGTGATAATAATAAAAACTACTTCATACATTTGGGCATCTCACGAGTAACAGCCGTAGTTGATACAGAGACGGAGAAAGTGGGAACCGGGGTGGCTACGGTTTCGTTTATCCGTCACGGTTTTACCCCGGGGTAGGAAAAGACGCCGGTATCGGACTCGAATCGGGGGAAAAAAGGGTCGCAGTTGGCTGAAACACCGGCAAATGAGACAGCCGACGGATTCCTGCAAAATTCTTGAGCATGGAAATCCGACGAGAGCACGTCGATCCGAGACCACAATATATCGTGTCCGAGGGTAACAGCCACGCGAAAGTTTTGTCAATAGCCGGCCAACCGTTCCCGTCGGTCCCTAACGAATTCCGATAGACAGTTTCGGCTTTAATACTGCCACTGTCGGTATTAACACTTTCATATTAACGTGCTGTACATTATGCATAGCGCCGCTCTACAATTTCGTTAATGGCGACCCGCGACGATTTACAAGTGATCGCGACTGACAACTCACGACCACCCTGTATAATAATTCGCAAATAAATGGCACCCTGGTGGACCTGCTTCGTTCTGAGCGAACTCCAGTTTGCCCTTAGACCATATATGTATGTATACTTATAGACCCGGCTTCAGATAACATGCCTTGATCCAAGATTACATCGTCTACCAGATGACGGTTGTGGGCAAACTGCTATAGTCAGTTGAGAAGTCGCAGTACCGCGGAGCTAAAGTGTTAGATTATCTCATTTTGTATAAATATTTACGGAAACTGTATATAACTGCGCAATATATACAATACTTTATTTTATTACTCGTTCATTTTTACTATACTCTTATTATTTTAAATAGTGCCAACTCGTTTTGTTAATCATAATTTGGAAATTTTAATGTAAATGTTGATTGAAATGTTGATTATTTCCTCACTTTATTTAAAAAAAAAAAAAAAGAATACTAAGGAGAATATATATGCGATATTAACCCTTTGCACTCCGAATTATTTTTCAATGTTGTTGCCAACAACTCCCTACTATTTGAAGTGTTTTCTTTGACTACAGTTCCTTTACTGCTACATATTTTAAACAATTTTGTTTACTAATTATTAGACTGCGGATCTTTATCCCATACCTATGTCGGGTCTATAAGTATACATACATATATGGTCTAAGAGTTTGCCGAATTTTCTGCGAATTACCAGCGATTATCCTTTCCCCTGTTCTTTCGGCCATTCCTGCGCACACCGGTAGAAGAATCTGCGTCTGATCGACGGTAACGTCGTCCTCGCCGGGAACGACCTCGACGATGTTGACGACAACAACTACACCGAGGACGACGATTATTTTACTCTCCCGGCAAATGGCACATAAACACAGCCACAGGGCGTGGAGAGAGAGGGTCTGCAAAAGGCTATGCGAGTTGCCAGGTTAACCAACCGAATAGAAGTATGATTTATAAGAAGAGAGAGGGTCACCCCACTGGGAGACGAGAGTTTTTGCCGTTCGGATGCCGAAGCACGAAATCCGAGGGAGATTTACTTCTCCGCAGATACACTTGTCACGTAAATGATCCTCGTTAACCGTTATATCAACGCTGATGAACTCAAGACAATATTTAAGTTACACCCTTGCTCATCTTTCTCTGCTTTTGAAATTATACTGCTGGGATTAAAGACATTTTGTAGTGATTTAATAACGTTTAACCCTTGGACAGTGGATGATCTTTCACGGGCAGGACTATCATGATCCTAGCAAAATGTTGTGCATACCTATCTTTACTATTTGATTGCACAAATAGTAAGTATTTCAAGTATATATAGTAAAAAAATTTAATCAACTTATTTTAAATATTTGGGTCTTGAAGTCAAACTATCTAGAAATAGTTTGATGCAGTGAATGATTGAAAGTGCAGTGTTCTTCCACGCAAATTTTACTGTTTCAATGATATTGTGAGATAAACGTTTGCCGGGTTAGAAGTCAAAGGGATGTGATTGAAATACTAATTGCAGTTTGCAATTCAACAAATACACGGCAAATGTTGGTGTTCAAACAGTGGATGGAATTATCAATGTTTATGAACGAACCATGTATTTAACAAAACATATTACATGTAACACAAACGATGTTCTATCAACGACTGACAAGTGTTCAAGCAAACAAATCCTTCATGCACACTCATTTAATTTACACTACCAAATTCGCTTCATACATTTTTGCCTCTCATTATGTTCCTTTCTCATTCTCACCACACATATCCACACAGTTGGTAGCCAGAAATACATCAATAATTGTATTTAAAAGTTCAATACGTACAGTTTTATCTGTATCGTTTCACGAGTTGAATGTTTCTAAGGCAAGTGCTACCGAGTTTGTTGCGCATATAAAATCTAGGGGCGCTTCTCCCGAGAGTTCCCTTTATAAAGCGGCAGTAAAGCAGGATAAGAAAATTCGGTTCAGGCCTATACGCGATTCCGCGACGCGGATAAATCGGACGATAAATTTTTGGCGAACACAGACGGTCGCAGCGCGAAGCTCGCCTCGCACTTTTCACCCTCTCCCTACGCGCGCTTTCTTTTTCACCGTCTGATGAGAAATAAAGTGGCCGTAAATCCTCGCATCCTCCCGCGGCGCAGCTCGAACGGCTTCTGTTTCAGTGCCGTACGAGTATTTAGGCTGTTGGCCACCATTTACCAGGAATATCTGAGAGTCGCGTATCTTTCCGCCCCACTAATTTCAGGGTCGGGAGAGAGAAATAACCGTGAAACAGCGAACGATGCTGCACGGGGATCGTTAAGTGCATTAGGACGCTGTTACTTCTTCAAGAAGAATGTTACGTCGCAGTCGAAACGACCCGGTCGCCGCGCCGCGCCGAGGAGATAAAGGTCAGAGAGACAAGAAGCGGTAAACTTCCTGTTTCCAGTTTCAATTTCCTATTTTCACAGTGCGCCACGAGCTGAAATCAATTTTGTGCAGTCCGTTGAACTACAGTAAAGTCGCGTTTACTGTCCGCGATCGAATACGCGATCACTGTCCGGTACCTACCCACTCCACTGCCGGCCAACGCCGCAGGGCGGCAATGATTGATCTCGGCTCGGGTATATCGGTGTGAACCACTACATTGACATCATTAATCGAATCGACAAAACTTCTTTATTTTCATTATTTTCTTATGGGACTTCCGCCAACTCATTTCTGGCATTATTCTGATTAAAACAACACCAAACACGACATAATTTCAACTGTATTTAGTGGTTTAATCGACGATGAAAGTTTCGGGCGCAAGGAAGGACAGCGAACACGCGGGCCTTCGAACTCTTTCTTTCCCATACGCTGTCCTTCCTTGTGTCCGAAACTTTCATCATCGATTAAACCACTAGATACAGTTGAAATTGTGTCGTGTTTGGTGTTGTTTTAATCAGAAAAATGTCAGAAATAAGTTGGTGATGGTCCCATAAAAAAAATAATCGACTCACACTAGTATTCCATGCGCTGTCTTTCTCTACATTTGGTTTTCTTTTGGCGCGGCAAACGCAGTCATAAAAAAATAATGTCAGTATGCGACCACTGTCCGTGCAGAACACAGGCTGTTGGTCGGTAAACGCGACTTTACTGTACACACCAACATTTAATTTTACAAACAATAAGCGCGGACTGACTTTTAATATACAGTCAACAAGAAATGTCTTCGTCTAACATTAAAAACAAAATAGCTGTTTAAAAATTACTTAATTAAACACATCTTATATGGTATGTTTTGCGAATGAAGATACCTGAAGTTATAATAGCTATCCATTTTATTCCTATGCTGCATATCTGAACGAGCGAAGTGGACAGCTATTATGACTTCAGGCATCTTCTTGCGAAAAACAGATCCTAGAAATAATTACACGGGAAGATCGTGGTCTCTTTCTTCGATAAATTGGATTTTATATTTGTAATTTGTAAACTATGGTTTGCTATGCGGAATAAGAACCGACCGCACGTCTACGGTGACACTGCGATCAGAGAGGAACGATGCTACGACACGTCGAAACAGAAGACAGTAACATCCGACATAGAACGAGCGTGTGAGGTTTAAATAAATTTGCGCGGATCACAATTTGCTTTCCCGATAAAGTGACACAGCAAAGCGATACTCTGTGTTTTACGCGGCACCGGCAGCGACAGCGATAAATGTCCTGAGGATCGAACTGCTTTACGGATTTTTCGGCGAACCGCGCGCGTCGCGGATCGTGAAAAACGCGGGAACAATGGGTGGGGATTTTCCCAGACAACCTGGGACAGAGTAATTATTTTTCGTCCCGGTGAAAGAGGAAAAGCCTTCGCGCGCTATCGGCTCTGTCAATAAAAGCACAAAATCCGACGGACTTTAATTTTGTATAGTACACCAATTCCTATGCCCCATAAAACCTAGCCCGGCCATTGTATCTGGCTGGTATTTCAACGATTTAAATGTCCGATATACGTCGCGCGGCCGCGGACATGTCCAAGCGTCCGTGGATTAATTTACAGCCGGTTTTGCGATGGGGGTGATTTGATGTGCCTGGAATTTGATGGAATTTCATAAATCCGCGCGTTCCTGGCCCTCTAAATATTTGGATTATTTTTTCTCGAAAGGTCGCGTCGCGTCCACCGAATATCTGGTTTTTGTCTCGCCACGTCGGCGTTTCACAGACTCCACATACACGGGCAAAAGAGGCAGAATTTCTCACGAGTTTTTAGAATTTTCTAGTAAAAACCGGTCAAAATACATATTTTATCTTATTACTGGTTTTGGACACGCCTATACATATGTGTAACATGCTAGAACGTAATTTATGTTTTTTCTATTTCTAAATACATATTTTCCATAACTGAAAATGTTGTCTGAAAATGGTGGATTAAACTTAGATTAAACCCCTCCAGTGTACGGGTCAAGAGTGGTCACCTTTTCGTTGACACTTCTTCCATAAACTCAGACTTCTGGAACACGAATTAATTGAGGAATTCTAAGATAATTTGAAGAAAATTAAAACAGCACAAGTTGAAGAACAACAGCACACCGAAGGTTTAAAAAATAAGGATATCCGATTCAGGAAATTATGTTTCAGTGCTCGACACGAAAGTGTATAATACTTGAAATATTATGAACATCTGGGTATCACGGAGAGAGTATTCGGTCGAGTCGTGGTACTGTATATTTTTCTTTTTATGAGTATTCTTTGTCTTTTTTATGGTAGTTTTGTTTATCTTAAGATAGAGCCGGATATTGGTTACTTGCATTACTGTCGACGTTGATCGTTTCGGATTGCCGTGGCCGAGAGTTAACCGACGCGACACCGCGCAACCCGAGTGTTGGGTCGATTCGATCTGGATTCGGGGGATGAAACCGATATCCTGCCGCGGCAAAGCGGAATACAAGGGTGCGCGAATAATTTCCAACGGGCGGAACCCGGCGAATCGATCGGCGAAATTGAATATTCTCGTTAAGAAAATATTTCCACAGGCTCGGTCGCGCGGATTAAGCCGGCTTTGAGCCACGACGCTTTTCCGGCCAACCCCCATTCCACCCTCTTGCTTTCCCTGCCTCCCATGTCCGACCTGTGCTTGTGCAACGAGCCTGCGAAATCTTTCGAACTCCCAAATTCGACGTTCCGCAATGCCACACAACGTGGTTTTGAATGCTCAAGTGTTTCGTTAGCTGTGTAGGGGTGAATCTGTACCACTGGATTCGTGGATATTTGAAAAGACATTAGTTTTCATGAAATTTCTGAAGTAAAATTAATTTTATTGTGAACATAAGAGTTAAATAAAAGTATATTATATATTATTATTGACTATATTATTAGATAAATATATTATCCTATTTTATCATAAGTGTCCACATACTTTAAGCGGGGGTGTATGTGCGGTTTTTCAAAAAAGGTTTCTCTTGTCCGCGTTAGGCCTCCATCGGCTGGAAGAACTGTCGAAGGGACGCGAAACAGAATTATTCTGCAGTTCATCCTCAAAACGTTAGCCACATGTTATCGCAAAGAGTGTATACAGAAACGCCAAAGCGATTCGTCGAGGGTACTTGTGGCCTGCAGCGCTCCACCCTCCGCGACCGCGGACTTGACGGCTGATTGAAAAGTTAGTGCGCCCCAATCTGGAAGATGAGTCCCCGAAATTAAATCACTGCTTTCGACGGGGTGGGTTTCGTTGGGGATCGAGCGATGGGAACCCTGGACCAAGCAGGGTGCGTTCCGGCATTTGTTTCGCGGACCATTAGACAGAATTAGGGTCTCCTTTCTCCAGAAACGTGAATCTTTCGGTTCCCGCATGAAGAATTACCCCTAACCTATAATAGGGTTATTAATGACCGTTCATTTTTCACTTGATGCGCAATTTATTGCTCGAATTGTTCTTACCAATTTTTTCTAATTCTAACTTACCCATTTACTCCATTTCTTTTATCAACTTGTTAATGTTCCTCTAAAAGTATTACAAAATTTCTGTGAATGTCCATTCAGTGCTCACTAATATATATATTAATTTATAGTCTTGAAATGAGAATTCGTGTAAATATGTTAAACACAAAAGGTTTTAAATAATCTATACATTTTGGTTGACTACATAAGGGTTAGGTATAAAATTTTTTAACAAATCCTTCGACCCGGTAACAAGAATCTCGAACGATAGTTGATCAGAGCACGTATTCCGCGAAGACGATTGACAGTTGACTTCGTGACACAAGGAGTGAAGAGAGATGATCAAGGCGAGGTGCGTGTCACCGTGCAATTTGTCTGAAACGGTTTCGAATCGCGACCGGGAGGGGACCGCCCGGGTCGATCGCATTAACGACATTTTTACGTGATAGCGTGTCGGACACGCGATCGAGCGCGCCCAGCGAGTCTGTGTTGAAAAAGGAGCCTGGTCCTGGGAGAAAAAAACGCGGAAGTCTGAGGAACGCATTTAGGTAATCAGATCGAGGCTGTAATTAGCGGGATCCCGAAGCTGGAGTGGGTCTCCGACACGGCGTATCAATGCGTGGCGCGTGTAGGATGCCACGAGTGACGTAGCCCCGCGTGGGTAATTAACGATCGCAATTCGTTAATTATACGCATTAATGGAGAGAGGGGCCTCGGCGCTGATGGATCCACGGATCGCATGGCCGAGGGAACAGGCCACGGTCATTAATTGTCGCGGCCTGAGGAAAAAGCGCGCGGACACTTGTCGCCGCGACCCGAAGTGGCGCGCGATGGCGTCGCGATGCTCTTCCCGGCCGGCCGGAGGAATGCTCCTCGGCGGGACGCCGAAAGGAACGGCGATAAACAAAGGGAGATCCTCCTTTTTTGTCCGAGGCAATCGTTCGTCTCGCGCCGTTCGTCCCGTTGCAAGCTGATTTCGCGATCGTTGAAAGGATTCTCCTTAGGGGAAAAGTTTCTCTGGGGCTACGTCTCGGCGATGTCTGCGGCCTGCCCGCGCGTCATTTTCTCGGCGATCTCGAACTTGTCCACGGACGTAAAGAGTCGGGACGATCCGAGCGCGAGCAGACGGGACACACTCTCCTTTTCGTAATTAAAATCCTCTTTCCCGGCTTTCCATTACAGAGAAACGAGTCCAAACGAGGACGCGCGAAGCACCTCGTTACAAGAGTTGTCCGCGGCGAGCCCACGCTTCGCCCGAGAAACGGAGAACATTCGGCCCCATTATGCCGGGGTCACGCGTGTTAGGCCAACATAATGTCCGACGGCCGGGCCCCGTTCTTTCTGCACTCTGTTATGAGCATTCTGTCGAGCACTCTGTCGGGCTCTCGAGCGACCCGAAAGGAGCCGTCGCGGATGCGCTCGCGAGCTCGGCCAAATGAAAAGCCGTCTTTAGAACCGGCTAGATCGCCACGCTGGCTTACCACGGAAACGAGAACAGAGGGAAGAAAGGATGGACACATCTTAGGAGAGCGGCGAACACTACAATCGCGGAGGAGTTACGCTTCCCTCTTTCTCCTGCGCTCGGGGTTGTTACGGAAAGTAACCGACGACCTCGTTATTTTCTCTACCCGGCTAGCCGGAAATGTGAAAACGTTGATGCAGACATCCAGCCGCTGCGTCGCCCGGCTACCGCGAACAGTCCCGGTGATACTTGAACCGGTCAAGAATGCCGCGGTGATGAAAATGGGCCGTTCTCAAAGTTACGAGAAGACGCGGCAAAGATCTTATTCGGGAGAGTGGCCCGGTAGTTTTTCCGTGCCGCCAGCATTTGGGTTAACCTGCTGCCGGGCTTCTACCTCTTCGCTAATGCACCGGCTCTACTTTCAAGCACCTGCCGTGGAGACCCCGCGTTGAACCCCGACAGGATTACTTAGCGAAACTATTATTTAGTAAAAGGATTAGATATTTTTCAGTAATTAGAGACGAAGAGTCGCCTGCAAGCGGCGAATCTTATTAGGAAACCGCAAGTGTGGACCACGTACTAAATCTCGATGGGATTGCTTAGTGAAACTATTATTTAGCAACAAGATTACCCCTCATTATGCTGAAATTAACTAGATCACAGTGTAAGGTGAAAACTCCATTAGTAAGTAACTGACAATTATTATTAACAGAACTATGGACATAGTCTTGTTGTTCTTCCTTCTTCTAATAATAATTTATGAACCACACACAGAGGGGCAAGGGGTTAAACATGTATACTTTCTATTAGAAAAATTCTTAAAAATTTTTGGGATTGTTAATTCTGTGCTGCGTGCAATTTTTTCTCCGGAAGAGTCAAGAAAATTAGAACCACCCTCGGCATGGTGCCCGTGCTGTTTGCACCGAGGGGTTGCTTCCAGCATCCCAGCCACGTCAGTGCAATCTTTAATTAAGATTTACGAGCGGAGCCCGGTCGCCGCGGTTTTCCACCCTCGATCGGTCGAAAGTAATCGGAAGCAATTCCCTCCTCCGGCTGGGTGCGCAAGACATAAACCATTCGGCTGCGTTCCGAGAAATCGGACGCAGTTCATACGCACAGCCTACCGGACGACCGCAGAAGGGACGCCAGCAACGTCGAACGGAAACTGCGAGCGGACAGTCTCATCCGCAGCCCGCTTTAATCAATGCTAACGATCCGTTTATTATTCGAAGGGTCGCCGGGGCCGAGGGACAGGGGCGACCTTACGTGGACTTGCGAGGGTCAGTTCTCCCTCCTGTCCGATGAAATTGCGTTACTGCGTTCCGGCGTCGCCAAACTGACCCCGCCGGACCAACACTTGGCCAACCCCCGTTCGCAGGGTTCAAAGGAGCACGGGGGTGCCCATTGAAATCACTTCCAGCGGAAGTCCCTCAGCTAGAACTCGTGGTTCTGGCTAGGAATGGTTCTGCAGGATACGTTGCGAAATGGTGACCCACTTCTTTGGAAAACATTCAATTCGAACGTCTGCAGATTTTATTAATTTTTGACGAGAAAACGGGAAAATTCTACAACCAAAAAGGAAAAAGTCATAGAATAACAAGTATTCTTTAGAAATAAGGTATATAAGTAACCAAAAATTTTTTCTCTTGTTGGTTAATGCTATCGTTAAGAGAAATTCATTTCGATCACTTATCATTCATTTCGATAACAGTTATCGAGGACGATCCAATTTTTTGAACACTAATAACTGTTATTTGTAACCAAAAGTATAAAAATCTATTTTTTAATAATTTTGTTCGTCCAATTTTTTTCTATATATTTTATGTACATTATCTTAAATTTCAATAATGATCAACTTTTTATTAATGAATTTTATCGCGTAGAAAATTTTAGAACAACTGTTATTTCTCGTCCCTGAAAAGAAATATTAAATCGTTGTAGAAACAAATACATACGTAGAAACAATTCTAGTAATATGATAACTAGACTACGAATCTTCATGCAAAATAAAAGTTTCATGCATTAATTACAAGGTACAGGAGCTCAGTAAAAATTTATTTCACTCTCACACACATTAATCATTTTAATATATTAAGAATTGAGATTCCTTAATGTCCAATTTAAATAAAAAGTTTGTAACCAATATTCAGTATGCTATTACAGAAATATGAAATTTACAATTGATTTAGAATGTATACAAGACTCAAAATCATCCAACCCAGAAGTACACATATATGCATTCACGTCTCATTTGCCGAGAGCATAAAGGCTGACGTATTTAAGGAAAATAATTTAATGACCACGTAAGCCCGCGGCTGAGTTATCCACGGAATGCCGAGATCGCTGCTTCCGATTTCGGGACGCATTCGTCGGGTTTATTCGAACAGGTTCTTTCGGAAGTTGGTCTTCAGGGACGCGGCCGTAGTTGGCCCGCGAGGAACTTGGAACGGGGCCACCCGCCCAAACGCAATTAAAATTCGGATGTAGCTACCGCCGATTTATGGATCGTAAAGGAGATTCGTTACTCGTCTCGATAGTTCTCTTCGTTTTAAGTAGATCATTCGCGAGACTTTATTTTCTCTTTCCTCGCGCAACTTTTCCTTTTACCCGAAATTCTTTTTTCTCCTGCTCGCGTTGTTCTCTCGCGCCAATTCCGGTGTCGTAAACACGAGACAATTAATCATTGCTGCGGCTTTTTTTTTATGCAGAAAAACAAACCTTCACAAAACGAACCAAGTAGAAATTGTCTTTTTATCTTCTTTTAATCTTTCAATGATTAAAATAATACCCACCCAATTTCTTCATAAGTGTATTGAATCTGCAGTCTACGAACATGATGATTAGACTGCGGATCTTTACGCAAAATAAAAATGTTGTGCACCGATTGTAAGAAACAAGAGTCAAGTAGAACGTTCTATCTCTCTTTAATCATTTTAGTCGGTTGAAAGTGATACATTGGTTCCTCCAGCTTCTCCTCACTATTTTAGATTATATGCACTACAACCTGAAGAGGTATCGTTGCTATTTAAAATAAATCATAAATTTTTTGTTTGAAAACACGAACTGAAAATCTGGAATGGTTTCGAAGTAGTCTCGGAAACACAAAGGATTGACGAAAAGATTTGTTCAAGCAACTGTAAGAAGCTCGAAAAGTCTCCGTTACCTGAAACACATGATTCTTGCATCCCCAGCATAACTTGACACGAGACGCATGCGAGTTAAGAAGATCTATAAGAAAAGGGGAATAGAGATCTCAAAGGGACATTTTTTTCCGAGCTGCATTAGAGCTCGCCGGCGCGTAAAAGCAACGACTCCGAGGCTCTAAAGTAATGACTCCGAGGCTCCAAAGGAATGACTCTGCCGCGAAATTGCATCGAACAATCGCAACGATTATTGCCCGCGACGAGATCAACTAACGAGGTGTTTTTGATGGGCAGAGGATGCGCCAGCCGCGCGTGCACTTTTCCGCGGCCGCAAAAGACGCCGCGCGGTTTTAATTACAATGTAATTTTCTTTGCGGCGTTGGTCCCTTTGAAATGCTGTTAGACTTCCACTCGAACACACGAAGCAATCAGGCGGTCGGTCGGTCGTTTCATGGCGACGCAGCGCGCCGCGACGCCGTGTTTGGATCCGCGAAGATTAAAGGGGGACCCGCCCTTTTCTCTCCCTCGCACGTCACCCACGAGTTTGCCATGAGCGCCGCAAGTGTGCAAATATCCAGAAGATTCGCGACCATTCTGCGCGATCGTCTTCACCCGCAAAAAGCGACGCGAGCGATTGCTCGCTCGAGATTCCCGTCTTTGATCCGGCGCTGATGTTGCAGGCTTCAACAAATTGAAACAAGTCCAGATAAAAATTAATTCTGTTCTTAATATGTTAATAGGTTGAAAATAAGGGACTGTCGTATAGGTTGGAACACGTTTTGTTTTTTAGCTATCTTTCGTAGGATGAGACAAGGAAAACATTGTTCGCTTAATAATAACCGGCTTAATCGTCTGATTCACTTTCACAATGTTTTGCATGTGGAATAATTTGATGTTCCATTCGATGGAATTCGATCAACTTAACTTCTTTGGTATGTTCTTCATACAAAAATCTATGTATTCTGAAGTAGATGAATTCGAAGAACGAGATGAAAATGACAATTCCCGCTCCGCTCGTTTCGCTGCTGACGGTTTTGATTTTCTTGTACAGTGCTTTTTCGGTGTCGCTATTTTATCTCTTTATTGGCGACTATCTCCTTCACAGCAGCGCTTTTTTTTGTTATTGTTAGAATTGTCTTCTGGAATGCAAGATCTTAAGGATGACACGATCCTCTTACGGAAATAGCACTCAGGAAATGAAATAACGATTTGCAGCTTAAGGGTTCATTCATTGGGCAGGTCACCCTAGTTTGTGAAAAGGTTTATGCATAGAGATTCGCTGGCTGCTTGTGGGGAACGAATCCGAGAGTGTTCTCGAGGGATACGATCGAACTCCATGACCATCCGAAATCATCTCGCTCTTGGTCCTCTCGGCTCGTTTCATCCGTTAAATGACTCGATTCGATGCCGCGTTAGTTTCCCGCCCACGCGATGCTTTATCACACGGTCATCGCTTCCACGCTTGTCAACTTTCTGTATCCGCCCCACCCACACCACTGAAAACTCCGTATAAACCCCATTTGCGATCCAATCCGGTCTGATGAATTCCAGAAAACGCACGAGTCACTGACGGAATGGGTATCCGGCGTAGGGAGGATGCAAGAACTATAATGGATTATCGAGGGCGGCTGATCGGTAATCGAATATCAGTGGGGGTTAAAATCCATCAAGTCTTCCTCCTCCGTTGACGCGACAAGTTACTCTCGTTCTGCTATCTACTCGATTTTTCTGTCTAAGAAGACGGTCGACTGTTTCCACTCTTGCCATAACACGGCTGTTACAGTCGGACGAAATATTTCATTATTAGACTACGAATTTTGTGCATTGATGACAGAACTGAATAGCAGTTCGAAGTAATTGTCAGATTAGAAGAATTCAAGAACACCAGTCGTCCCAGCTTATTAAAATAATTAAAAGAAGAAACGAATTTTTATTTGGCTCCTGTATCTTGAAATTGATGCAAACAATTTTCATTTTGCATGAAGATCCGCAGACTAGTTATGTACCATATAATATGGTCTAAAAATTAGACCTCATGAGGTTTCGCTGGATATGGTGTTCTTGAAGTCCAATGATGACATACAACTCTACATTTCATAATTTAAAAGCTGTAACAGGAACATGAATTGTACGTGAAAAAATATGGATAGAGGGTTAAGAACAAGGAAAAAAATAAAATACAGCAAGAGGCTAAGAGCGGCGTGAATCAGAACGTCGCTTTTTTGTCGCAGCCAAGTGGTCCTTCCTCCCAGTTTCCACCCCTGACACTTCTCAACGCCGGCTGTACAGACGTTCGAACTCGAATCTCAGTGACCGCAAACGATGACGCAACAGTGCGTTGACAACGGAGAAAAATAACACGATCTGCTTTCATGTTGGTATCTGTGTTCGTGCAAGATTTGGCTGCCCCCACCTGCCCGGTAATTTGTAACCATTTGTTTCATGTCAAACAAGCCGAAAAAGAAAATCTAGATAATTATTTTAAATCTTGTACTTTCATTAAGTACATTCATTAAGTGCTGTGCAAAGTCTAATTGAACAACTGGACGCTTCTATCTCGATAACAAATGTTTCCTTATGTCGGTCGTAAATTGTTGCTAACAAGATTTTCAATGATCTCAGCGCACTGGTTCGATCAATTTATTAAATATAACCACTATTTGGAAATTTTCACAATATCTTTATATCAACGTTTCGATCTTATTTTAGATAATTAATTCTTAAAAAATTTTCTCTTGAGAATGATCTAAAATAAGATCGAAACGTTGAAATAAAGATATTGTGAAAATTTCCAGGTAGTGGTTATATTTAACAATTGATCGAACCAGTGCGCTGAGATCATTGAATATCTCGATAACAGTTTATGCAAAACCAAAAGAATTAGAAGAATTGTAGAACTAGAATTTTCGAATAATGGAATTTTGCCTAGAAAACGGGCTTTCCAACGCGCTGTGCGATGCTGGTATCCCGAGCTATAGTTCGCGGGACTCGATACACTATTGCTCGTTTGATTTGCGGTCGATGCGACGTCTTTGCCTTCGCCGGGCAATCTTGGACGCTTTAGCTAGCCGATTGCTAGGGGATGATCGATGAGGATGGAAGGTTCCGCGTGACGGAAGAGTGGCGGAAGTGGACAGTATGTTGCCTCGAATGAAACATTCGTAACGTTATTGTTTGGAGACGAATGGGGCTCGCCGCTGCGAAGGTTGACGTCCCCATCCGTCATGATGTCGTCGGGCATCCAGCAGCCTTTCAACCCCCATAGAAGCGGCCCCGGGAACCACATGTGTGCATGGTGCCGAGCGTAATCGTGCACCAGGTGCCTCGCTAACGTCTCTTAACGAAGGACACAACCCCCGCCGTGCTTTTCGTTCTCTCCCTTTCACCTGCCTCCTCGTCCCACCCCCGCGAACCTTCTCGTCCCTTCTATTTTTTTTTTGCTCTCTTCTGGTTCACGAGAAGAGGCGCAACACTCGTCAAGGCGAAAGAGAAAGCGGGAGAGACGGAGCGTCTCTTAACAAGCGTCGAGCAACTCGGTCTCGGTACACTCGGAACGTAAAAGGGACTTTTTGCTTGTTAGATTGTTTGCTCTCGTCGAACGAGAGAGGGCAGAGGATTCGGTTTTTCAACGGAGAGAATAACGGGTTCGTCTTCTTCGAGAAAGTGCGCCCCCTCGCCCCTCCCCCTTTACCAGGGAACCGCGGGGATAGACGGTTTTTTGCTCTGTCGATCATCGCGCAAGGAGCGATCTTCGACCCGCCGAGATCGTGAAAGGTCGTGCGATCCTCCGATGGTATCGCGACATTCGATATAGTTATCTGCACCGGCGCGAGAAACGTTCGACCGAAAAACTGACCTCTAAAATAATATTTATTCGAGCCGTTATTGGGGATCCTGTTGAGATGGAATTGCTCGTACGCGTCCAGATGCAGCATCCGCGCGCAGATGATGTTGTTCTTGTCGGCATCAAACTCCTGAACTGCAGTTTACTTTCGTTCTTTAGTAGTTATAGTTGTTTCGTTATTGCTTAATCTTCCCCATAGTTAACCGTGCCATGTTCTTTCTCAAAGACTACTCTGAATTTGGGGTAAACTTTACTTTACCGGACTCAAAATTTGTGACTTTCTCCTATAAATTATGTGTTTGGTATGTAATCCAGTAGATTCGTACCCGCGGCGGCTGCAGATCGAAGTTTCGATCCTGTAGCATCAATGGTTCAGGAGTTATGCTTGCTTAACGTTGAGCAATCTGCAGTGTTTTTGAGAGGTAACCACACATTGGTTTGTAGTGACGACCGCGAGTCGCTTACCTTGCCCCCCTCCCCACGACCAAATCATCAGTCAACTACCACCTAGCGGCTCTGCTCGGTAAGCGACGCACGACGCTACAAACCAATATGGCGGCGCCCTTACCTGTCAAAAGCACTGAAAAATGCAGAACTTTAAGCAAGCATAACTCCTGAACCATTGATCCTACAGGATCGAAACTTCGATCTGCCAATACATCATAATTTATAGGAGAAAGCCACAAATTTGGGTCCGGTAAAGTAAAGAGCAGCCTGCATTGTTCGCACTCGTCAAAAACGCAACGAACTATTCGGGACAACCTAATTATATTGTTGTCTACCGAACGGAAATCGAAAATTTACACACACTACTGGAAAAGTAGAAGAAATGATGAAATACAAAAACATAAAAATAATTTTAGAGCGGGATGTACGTCGCCGTCGACGTACGGGATCGCAGGTGCCCATTCGATCGTGAAAAACCTACCCCTAATTTCTAGACGCAACTGGACTGAAAGACGCAGCCTTATTCCGTCGATATCTTTTACAAGCGGACGTAAGTACCCTCGCGGATATCTCGGCAGATTTTACAAATCCGTTGGCCAAACAAGTGGCGAGGATCTGGCAGGTGCCATTTGCCATTGAAATCCTGCTGCCATTAGAGACGTCCGATCTAAATCCCGGTGGCATTTGCGCACCGGATTGTCGTCTTATCCTGCTGTCTCTATCCTCGGCACGGGTCTCTCTCCGTTTGGCCACCGTCGCGACCGCGTCTCCTTCCTTCCGTCCTTCACCCTCGTTCACCCTCGCGCATTTCGGTCTTGTTATTTCACTACTGCGCCTCTTCTTCGGTGGTTGGCAGCCGGCCGGTTACTCGCCATTGGAGAATTTCCCGTGGACCGATTCTGGCGGCGAACGTTATCCTGGTAAGATCCGCAAAGCAAACACCCGGCCGGAGATAAGAGTGTCCTTCGGGAGCCCGCCAAGGATAACAGAGAGCTTTAAAAGGTTCGTGACGTGTCCTCCCCGAGCGTTTTTCGTCCGGGCATTTTCCAAATTCGATTCTCCTATTCGACCCTCCTCGCGGGATCGATTCAACGTTCTTGGAAACGTGTAGGCAGACGTTTTACGGTGTAATAAGGTAAATTCAATGCCGGCCTATTGGAATTTCGATACACTGGAGCCGGACTCCTGACATCTGAAGTTTCTAGAATCTGAACATACTTCAATGGTCAAGGGATGCACCTGAAGTAGTACTGGTAATATTATCAGCGAATAGCGAGAATGAGCGTGACTCCGTGTGCGCCCGACCAATCACACGGATTCTTTACGATTTCCTTTCGCATTCATTCCGAGTACAGTTTTCTTTCAATGTAAGACGATGGCTCAGGAGTTTACAGGTCCCATAATGTTGTCGACGAGCAATCATATCTAGTGATGGGATCTGAATCACTTTGAATTCCTTCGATTCTTTTGTTTACGACAAAAAATTCGAATCACTTGCAACATAATTCGAAGCTTAGAACTCCTGAAACTCTCGGACGTCTTGAAAGTCTTCATTGTCTTGAAAATCTTGAAAGCCTTAAAACTTTGGAAAGTTTGTAAGTATTGAAACTCTTGAAATGTTTACGTCATGCCAACTGGGATGAATAACAATATGAATGTACCAATATTATAAAAAGTAGAACATTTATTAAGATTATAAAGATTTTAAAAATTTTCAAGACTTTCAAGGATTTCTGATTTCGAATAAATAATAGAATTGATTCGAAACTCTGTGGTGATTGATTTGTTCGAAAACTTGCAAGACAGAGTATTGTATGCCCATCACTAGTCATATCTTCCGTTGGAAAAAAATAGTCGCCCTACTTAGGTCGCAGAGTCACCTAAGACAAACCACCCAATTAGCTTGTATATTTTTTAAGATGGAAATAAATGTTCGACACAAAAGTTGTTCGGTTTTGAGTTGTCGTTGAGTTGTAATTGCGTTAACTCAACTTTTGTTAATGAAATCATGAACTTTCGAATATTTAGCCCTCCTGAAGGCAATGTCAATGACCACAATCGTTCAAGGTCATGAACGTTAATTCATAAAAGAGGATGAAAAGTAGAAATTCATTGTGACTGCTTATAACATGGAGCACTCTCGGCTCTGTTAATGAAATCGAACTAATAAACGCGACAAAATATGTAATTGATGTCGAATTTTGTCCACACAGATTAGCAATCCGTGACACTGAGCCGGGCGCTGCGTAAACAGTCGATATACGTGGGGGGCAGATGCACGCACGATTTCCTCGCCATTCACTCGCGCAGACCCCGTTCATTCAATTTCCAGGAGCGACGAACGGCGGGATCCCTTTGGCTCGTCGTCGACTGGGCGCCCCCATTGCCAACTACGCTTTTCAATCCGGCTTCTTGTTACGTATTCAATTAGTTCGCGAATCTTGCGGATCGCGGCGAACCGGATACGTCTCGAGCTGTTTTTCGAGGCCCGGCAACCACGGGGATAAGAGACCGCGCCGCGCCGACTTGGCGGAATACGAGAATAATTTCAATCTTGAACAGAGCGCGCCCGGCGAATCGTATCGCCCCGCGATTCAACAGCATTGCATTAAATGGGATTGCCTCGTGACGAAATCGCTGTCTCGTCTGGCCATCTCACTGGTAAAACTTACTGCGATCGCGTTATAAATTAGGGGAAATGTACCTATTACTGCGGGTGTATGTTTTACTAAGGTATTTTTTCCAATGAGATCTTAAAACACGTAAAAATAAATATTTTCCCTCATTAGCGAGGCAAGCAGAATTGTCTATCATTCTCATATTTTTGTAATCTCAGGATTTGAAAAAAATATTACTCATACAAGGTAAAAATAAGATTTATCGTACATTCTTTATATTGCTTTATAAAAATATGAAAGGGACTTCTCTTGCTGTTTTAATGAAAAAATTAAGCCCTCAGCTTTACGTACATTAAAATGAAGGAGGAGGCCATTACTGTTACACAAAATCACTAGGAATGTCCTGAATACTACGATTCTGTGTTCCGGCAAGAGGATAACTCGAGCGGAACAGAAGGAACTTGATCGTAAAAAATTCGTTCCCCGAGAAATCCGATTCGGAGAAGTTCGTTTTCGTGTTCTGCTATTCAACGGCATAGTCGGTGGAGCAGAAACATCGGGACGAGGGTGAAACATTCTCGCGTAATGAAAGAAAAATAACCCATACCGTTGACGGTGGAACATTCCTCGAAGGGTATAATACGCACGATCATCACCCTAATCTATTAATTGCGTGATTTCCCGTCGACAGATTAGGCGTTGAATCCGACTATGCGGATGGGAAAACGTTGGTGGATGATAAAACTTGACTTAAGGAAGATTTACGGCTTTAAAGCGGGGTGTTTTCAAATATTATTCTGCAAAGGGTGGACACAGCTCTTCAGTATATTCTCTTTGCTTTCTATGCGTACGTAATTGAAAATATTCGGTTTCATAAGATTAGCTTTATCTTCTAATACTGTTCATAATTTTAATCCTATAGCTTGCGAATTATTCGATTAAAACTTTATTCATCGTCTTTCTAATTTTTACGTTTTCTATTCTTTCTCTTTCACACACTGAAAGTCCCTACTCCATAGTTGATTGTTTCTCCGCGTGTTTAAAAGAATTTTAACGATGTTCTTTAGTAAATAAATTAATGGATATGATAATATTTATTATCGTTGTACAATATCGTCAAAACTCTGAAATCTTTCAGAGTTTCTCGCGGGCCGGCCTCATTTGGAGTTCACCAACGCTTAAGATCTGTCGTCGTTGCTCCACTCGAATTTTTTGTGCCATTTCCCGATCTCCGTCTTAGCTCCTCTCATTTTCGCAAATGCGATGACGCGAGTGCTCGGAGAGCGTGCCCCGCGATGATTATTCAGAGTGATCGGGGGTGGTTCAACAGTGATGGTTTCGTGGGACAAACTCGACCATAAGAGATTGCTCGGCCTCTACGTTTTCTCGCCCGCTTTTCCAACGTCGCCTGTTATCCTCAAGTTTTTCCTTTGTCTGTCCCTGTGCCCGTTTCCCCTTCACCACAGCGTGACAGTCTGTGAATCAGTGTGAAATCCCGACATTCTATGCGCCCTTCGGAAACCATTGACGTCGATATTTAAAAAAAAATCCCTTCATCTAAACGTCCCTTCAACACTAGACCGCAAGCGATACTTTTTTGTCAACCTTTTATGTTCTTGCTTCCAATTTTGGTGACATTGATGCACCACTTACAGACAGCGTTGTCATACTTTCAGATTTCAATTCTTTAGGCAGGATGTCATTAATAACAGGTTGACCTTCATTCTTTAAATTATCGTCGAATACATTGAACACCAGGTTACATAATTTTCAATTTTTAAGAAAGTGGAATAAAATAGAATTTTCCCCGTGGTAGTATCCTTTTCAAACCTGAAATAAATTAAAATCGTACTAAATTCTGTCATATTTTATATCCTAGCATTTTCTGAAACTTTTCAAAAGCCATAATTGCATAAAGATCCGCACCGATATTTTATCATTAGTAGAAAATTATCTTGCAAAATTGTTTGTAAAAATGACATTTAATGTTAACCTTTCTCTTATCTTTCAATGATGAGAAAATTGTTAACATCTCAGAAGTTAAGATAACCACTTCGTTCAGGCTTACCAACTTTACTAAAAATATCAGAAACGTTAGGAACCTCGAGTGACCCTCATTCCGTGACCTGCTTTTCGATTTTCCGAAGATTGCGTCTAGGTTTAAAAATAGCACAGTCGGTAACTGTAACAATTTTTAACGAGTTTGTTACACTCCGTGTTTTTCGCTCACGAGCGATCGATGTACCGGGCGATCTGAAGTTAAACGTGACTTCGTGCAAATGATTGGCATAAAGTGTACGGGCGACTGCACGTATCTCGACGTTAACGAATTAACAGTTCTCGTGACACTTTTGCTCATAGCATTTTTATCTTTGCATACTATACGAAGATAAAACATGGTTCGTGACACGATAGGTCGGGGGGCCGAACGTATTGGGCACTAAATTGCATCTTTGCGGTAACAGATCGGCTTAGCGGAAACAAAACACGCGAAAAAAAGCGAACAAAAGATTCGAATTCGATCGACTAACCGGCCGTCTCTAATTTGATTGCTGGGTGAGGGAGACTGAATTGAGAAAGATCAGCCCGCCGTGAAAATCGGATAGTTCTCCACTGTTCCCGATCTAACCCCGGGGAAATGGAAAATCCAGTTATGATTTCGTGCGAGCGGATTCGTTTTGTGTTTTTAGCTCGCGGTGATCGCCGAGTTGCTCTTCCGTTAATAGTCGCCCACTGGAGAAATCGATTAGCCACGCGAAACAATAAACGAACAATAAATTAGGTTGCGAAACAATCACGATTCCTACGATTTCGCTGTGGGGCTGCGCTCGGCGGTTGCGTCAGTGTATCCACTCCGAATAACGTTGTTATTCAACTCTTCTTCCCTTCATTTTCTCTTTTTAAGCCAGATCCCCAAAGCGATTATTTAACTTTCCGACTCCTCAAGCAGAAAAGGATTGTCGTAAAGGTCGGAACATGTTTTGTTCTTTAATTATAAAATTTTATAGAATGAGAATTACGCAAAAAATAGTATACCGTTGGAAAGGTATAGTTGACAGCCACATTTTCACCGCAGAAAGTATAATGATAGCGTTAACGGATAGAAAGTTAAAGCCAATTTCATAAAGACAATGTTTTCTGAAAAGTAAGTATTCAAATGAAGTCAAAGCAGCTTATATTCAACGTTTACCGAGTATTTATTTATAGATCATGATTTGACACAAAAAAATATTGTTCACACAATTATTAATATTGTTCACGTAAGGTCGGTTTATCTTAGCCAGTCCAGGCCAATCGGACAGAATCTTACTACCCTGGTTTTATATCCAGTATTTTAGCTTTTTGGAAAATACTGGATACAAAACCAGGGTACTTTCACCGTCGATTAAACCACTAAATACAGTTGAAGTTATATGGTGTTTGGTGTCATTTTAATCAGAGAAATGCTAGAAATAATTTAGTGGAAGTCCCATAAAAAAATAATGAAAATTAAGAAGTTTGAACTTCGATTCATTCGAGTCAATGTCGTGGTGTTCACACCGATATACCCGAACCGAGATCAATCATCGCCCCCCTGCGGCGCACAGTGCGTCGAGTGAATAGGGGATTTTGGGACAAAAATCATAACAGTATCATTCAGTATCGGGACAGTATTATTTTCTTAGAAATGTATGTTTTCAACGTCATCAACAGGCTCAAAAACAGTTCAAATGAAAGTAAAAACCTTAGTTTTTCTTTCTTCGTGGTTGCTTGAAAACCATATCTCGAAGATAGATTTATTTAGTAATAGATCGCTCAGAATCTGAAAGAGATTGTTTTTTATTGTCGGGCAGCTAATTTTTGTGTAATCTTACGAACCCCCCAGTGACAACATTGTATAATAACACGGAAGTTTATTTTTTCATTTTTGTCCCATGACAACGCACTGTGCGGCGCGGCGTTGGCCGGCAGTGGAATGGGTAGTAGGGACTTAGGCACTGAACAGTGATCGCACAGGCGACCCCGGACAGTGAACGCGCGATTACTGTACATTAAATACCGAAACGACAGGTGCTGTCACTGGGACACCGTTTGTCGCGAATCCTGCGAGACAGAATCAAGTTCATTGCCCACCTTACTCCGTGTTTGAACATGGAACTTTGTTCCCGTCGCGTTTACACGGTAACGGAAAGTTCGGTGGCGAGACCAGACGATCATCGCACCCACACCAACCACCTTAGCCCTCTACCACCTTCCGTTACCACTCTCTCTATTTCTCTGTCGCTCGCTCTTTACCTAAGCTTTTGTCTTCCTTCCCTGGCAAGTTCCATATCAACCCTTTCTCCCGTCGCGACTCCGGGGAAAATATTAGCCGCGGGCGCGGCAGCGTTAAGGGAGAACGGTTAAATTAATAATTCGCAAATTGCCAAGAGAAATGCTGCTCGTGCTTTAGGCCCCTTCCCCTCTGTCCGCGTTGCTCTTTCCAGGATAGCCTGCGAGGGCTGGAACGGATCTCCTCGAATGGCTCTGTCTACCTTAACCAGCCCCCTACCCTAACGTTGAGAACTACTGTCAATTAAATAGCCAATTAGTCGGACAATTTCGCAAAGAAGATTCGTTAGCATTAACCGCTGCGTCTCACTGTCGCTCAATTATGTGCACAACTTTTATTCGCCCCTGTTTATTTATTCGATCATGAATATGTCGCGACCCTCGAAAGTTATTCATACTTACCGCTGAACTTTGTCAAAATCTTGTTTTTTATTCAAGTATTCGAAGCTTTTGCCAAAGTTTTTGATTACTGAAAAACCCCATTTTTAATATAATCGGGAAATGAGAACGCGGATCCCGCACCCTTGCAATCCTGGAAAAAGGAGTCAGCTCCCGTAATTAGAAAAATGTTGCGAATATTTCGGTAAAAGTTTCACATACAAAATAATTTTCCGGGACAATGTTGAAAAAATTCTGGTATATTCATGGATGTCTTTAATCTAATGTACAAGTTAAACTTTAAACACAAAAATGCTTTATCGGTAGCTTTGCCTTGCTAATAAATTTTTCATATACATCATTATCTGTAATTACTGTGTTCACGATATTTCGTATTAGCTGCGTTTATGCTATGCATGGTAACAGGTCTCGGAAAAAGCGCCGAACCTTTCCGTAATCTTAGCGGGTTTCATAGTAAGATGAGCAAATAATGCATCATCCGTGTTCTCCAAGTGGCGGCGAGTTGCGATAGCACGCTATACCGGCCACGTCCGAGATTAATTATGCTCGCTTCGGCTGGCATTATATCGCGGCTCGATTTCTCCTGCATCGAGGGAATTAGTCCCTGCGTTGCACACGCTGCAATCAATGTTTTTCTCTGTCGGGTTATCCCCCTTCTCTCTCTTTCGCCGCGCGTAGATTCACGGGCGATAAACGGTGGCCTAACACGTGCACTATCGACGAGCGGCGAACAAAAAGAGAGGCGCGATCCAGACGATTTCGCCTAGCGCGTCGCTAATAATACTAATCGGCCGTGTTGCCTTGTGGCACAAGGTGCTCGTTCCATCTCGAGACACCCCGTGTATCCCGAGGACCGATTGGTCAGGATAATTTTAGCGGCAGCCATAATTACGGGGCCCCGTTCGCAGACCCGGGCTCCTCTCGCTGGCCCACAACCAAACTTATTATTGCCAACGCAAACAACGTCATTATCGTCTACCGGAATGGAACTTTCAGAAAGAATATTTATTGATACGTACGACCACGTCTCGGGTTCCGTCCACCGTCGTCGCTTTGTCTTTTTGTAGATTCTTGTCTGACTAATTTGGAACCTACATGCTGCGTACTCTGATCGCTCGAGACACACGGAAACTACAACACGGACCTTAACTCGATTATTCCACAGATATTTTCACTCCCGTTCTGTTCTGCGGAAACCGCTTCTGTTTCTGAAACGTACCAGAATTATGATTATTTGTTATTTTTGTTAAACGTTCCCCGAAAACATTTTGATATGTTAGATTACAAGAAATTAGAGATTATAAAGAAATACAAATTTTACACGAGAACGCTTCAAGGTACTAAAATAAATAAAACAAAATAATTATATAAAAAAGCTAACGAAAATTAGAGCTGTGGCGTTTTTCTTCAAATATACAGGGTGAGTCACCTAACGTTTGTACCTCAAACATCTTTGTTGTTTTAAAAGATACATTAAATGTCTTGAGGATAAAGTTGAATGGTAAAATGGGGCTCACACGATACTAAAAAATGTTTGTTTTCATGTCATTTTTCCTAGTGATATCAAAGTCACCTTCATTTTTTAATGGAATCACCCTTTTTTTAAACACCTGCAATGATAATCCCTTTTATTACGCGAATACAGTGAGTATAAGTGTTCAAGGTTACGGACAGAGAAAAAGATATAAGATTTAAAGTATGAAAGCTGAATACGTTCATCACGAGTGAGACTTGTAATAAGCATTCTAAGGTCCTTCAATGTCATTTTCAAACATCCTCTAGCCCCGTGGTCGGAAATCTGGCTCAAACTCTTTGGCTACTTCCATGAATGACGCGTTTAAAATTAATTAATTTTATTTTAATCGTATTTTTAATCAGCCAGTGTGTCATATCTAAATTCAAATAAAGAGCAATTTCTACTCTCTTTTTACAAATAAATAATATTATTATAAAGAATATCTAGAGCATCTAGTGCGTCAGTGCATTTATTCTGAACCGACTTTTAAAAACAGGGTTCTTGTAAAGAAATTAGGCTCTCAAAACAAATCTAAATCGTTGTACTGCTGATATTTACTGACAGTATGTTTCCGAACGATTCCGCTATCCGAGGATCCCTACTCATCGACATTCTACTCTCACCGACGCGACATCCTGAAAGCTGAAGTTTAACCTGATCCGAGATAACACGATACTCAATGTAATTATTGAAACTGTCACAAACAAACAGCACGTCAAAGCTCGTAATGGCTTCAGCCGAGAATTTCAGGAGACAGTGTCTACTTCTGAAACCTCTCTGCAGGTAAGAGATGGTTAATCTGCAAATACGATAGCCCGTCGACAATGGAGATCCTGATTTGCACCGGAACGAGATTACACCTCGGAGGAACCATTAATTTCGCGGGATACATTCGAGTCAGAGCCATAAATAATACCGAGAAAGCACACGGCCGATGCGTAAGAAAGTTCCACGAGCGGGGCAAGCCTTTTCTCGTGTTTTCACGAAAACGAAAAAATAACTTTCCCGCCGAGTCAATATAATATCCGTCTTACATCGGACTATTACTCTCCCCGATGTGTACTTTAGAAAACACACAGCAGCGGTTGTTTTATTCGGGATCGGGCGGCGGGGAGGGGGCGAGAACCCGGTCGATCAAGCATGTGTGCACGGGAAATTGAAGGATGAAGATAAACGAGAATCCTGACGCGGCGGACTATCAATATTGTGTATCATACGGAACACGGTGTAACCGAAGCCTTCACGGCCCGGATTCCGTGGCATAAGCGTGTCGCTCTTATTCTCCAAGTACTTCCGTATGTTCCCCGTCCCTCTGTGATCGAGATGCTTGATCCAAGGCAAAAGTGAAAGACCTGCTCACCTGGAATTGTGACAAGATAGTTACAAGTCCTTTGCGATTAGAAACAGTTTTTCGTTCACTTATAATCGATTATACAAGTTCATTGATTGTAATGAATATACTGCAGATATTTATGCAACATAAAAAATGTTTGAATCGATTGCAGGACACAGGAGCCAAATAAAAATTTGTTATGCTTCTTTTAATTATCCTATTAAGCTGGGGAGCTAATACATTGATGTCCTTAAATATTTTTGGCAGAGGTGTACAAAATCCGCAGTGAAGTAATGAACGACACAATCAATTATACAAGTTCATTGATTGTAATTAATACACTGCAGATATTTATGCAAAATAAAAATGTTTGCATTGGTTGCAGGACACAGGAGCCAAATAAAAATTTGTTATGGTTCTCTTAATTATTCTATTATATATATAACTGAAGCCAATACATCGACGTCCTCAAATATTTTTGACAAAGATGCATAAAATCCGCAGTCTAGTAATGAACGATGCAATCAATTATACAAGTTCATTGAATTGTGTAATGAATACACTGCAGATATTTATGCAAAATAAAAAATGTTTGCATCGATTGCAGGACACAGGAGCCAAATAAAAATTTGTTATATGTGTGTGCGTGTGTGGTTCTTTTAATTATTCTATTAAGCTAATACATTGATGTCCTCAAATATTTTTGACATAAATGCATAAAATCCGCAGTGTAGTAATGAACGACGCTGGAAATAGAATTTATTCTACAAATATTTTAGGAATTATTCATTACACAGAAGCCCTATTTGATATAATACTTCTGGAAGTGAAAGCTTCTTTAGGCGCACGCGTACGTCACAATTGCTATAGAGTGAATGAGGCTGATCCGTCACGCTCCGAGGAGAAACGCTATCCGGGTAAATCGCCATAGAAGTTTTCACTTAAGGACGTGCGGTCTCATGCGCACGATGTTGGGCTGCTTTCTACGCAGAATTTGAGACAAAATATTGGGCATTCCATTGAAAAAACTGAAGGTCACTCTCACATCTCGAGGAAAGAGCAAAATAAGAAAAAAAGAACAGATTACAGCACGGTATACTAACCGGAAAGCCGTGCGGCATTCGTTTGAACATTTCGTTCATACAACGAAGAACAGTTTTCGCCTTGTAAATTCCAGCGGGCAGTCTTCGATTCCGGACAGAGATTAATTCTCGCGCGACAGGGGAATGATCCGGGCCACGTGTAAACGTAATCGATACAAAATATCGAGTCGAGCCGCTAGTTCCTCGGGGGTACGGGCGAGGCGTGAGGGGCAGGGTCCTGACCACCTTTCTCTTTAATTATATTTAATAGTGGCGTAGCCGTGTATCGGCGGGAAAAGTCGTGCGGCAAGTACACTCGATCCGGGAGGGCCGCGACGAAAAATGTCTCGATCTTTTTTCGCGATAAGTCCTGGCCGGTCCAATTTCCGAGAGTCCGGCCGGACCGCAAGCGTCCACTTTTTTCGTCCTCGTTCGTCCCTCGGTGTTCGTCGTGGTCCCGGCGGCGGCTGAACGATAATTTCGGCAGACACGTAGTTAGAGGATAAGAACAGAGGGATTCTGGGTTAAGGATCCCAGACATGGTTTAACGAGGCATACGGTAACAAGACGGAACACGGGAACTCCCCCTTCTCTCTTTCTCTCTGTCGTTGCTAGAGCGAGTCAACGATACCGAGACACCCCGGGCGTTTTTCAACATGTTAATTGTATATTTGAGGCGAGGTGATAAACAAGGGCAGCGTCGGTAGCTCGCTGCCGTTGGAGTCTTCATTACAGCTGGTAATATATAACCGCGGGCCCCGGGGCTCTCTCTTTCCCGATGCTCTAGAAGAAGTTATGAAGTCCGATATATACCCGGTGACTGCAGCGACGGAGCGTCCCTCCCATCCGAGCGCAGCTTGGTCAGCGAGATTACGTTTTAGGGCGAGGAGACGCCAACGATTAAGTGAGTAATCGATCGTTGACCGAATTGCGCTCCGCCATTTTAATATACGCGATATTAAGGTCGAGACGGAATTAATCTAAGACCGAGGGAGTTGCGCGCGAGTACGCAATCTCGCCGGGATCGGGCACTTCTTCCCGGGTTCAGCGAGTCGTCTAATCGCAGTCATGCATCTCTCGGTGGTTGTCGTGGCTCGCGGCTTGTTCTGGATATAGGGGCTCGAACCGTAGAAAAAAGAAGGAGGAGCAGCACGCGTGATCTCGGGTGCACCGTGAAGAAAGCAGCTCGTGACGCGTACACGTACACACGGCCAATCGATTGGCCTTCGGGGGACTGTGGCGGAGGTGCGAACCGGTTCCTCTTGGAGAGGCGGCTCGATTTTCGTCGTGGAATTCGGAGACCAGTCGGGTTCATCGCTGCAACCCCTCCGTGGACCCCAGGGTAGACCTTCGCTACACCCAGTAAACATTTTCTTGCGAGATTTCGTTAACGCCGCCCCACACACAGTGGTGCGATCTAGCAGTTCATTTGGTAAAAGATGACTTGTCTCATATCGGAATTTAATGCATCTACATTATTTCCTAACGTTTAGCAATGCTGAAAATGTCGATATTGATTGAATTTAATAAAAATTGTAATTAGAACGAAGCATCTATAAAAATGAACATCTAGTGAATATGATTTTCGATCGAAAAAGTTACTTGTTTTCTTTTCTTCTAAAAATTTATTTTTTAAATGAAGAGCATTCTTTTATCTTGAAAATGCATTCCTCAAATTTAGTCTCGTTTCTAGGATTGCAAGTAGTGATGGGATCTGCATCACTTCGATTCAATATTCACAACAAAAAATTCGAATCACTTGCAACATATAATAATTCGAAGTTTAGAACTTTTGAAACTCTTGGACGTCTTGGAAGTCTTCATTGTCTTGAAAATCTTGAATGCCTTAAAACTTTGGAAGGTTTGTAAGAATCGAAACTTTTGAAATGTTACATCTATCACGAAACAATGATTACGTCATGTCAGCATTGTGATGAATAACAGTATGAACGTACCAATATTATAAAAAGTATAACATTTATTAAGCTTATCACACAAGACTTTTAAAACTTTCAAGAATGTTAAGAATTTATGATTTCGAATAAATATCGATTTGATCACTAATTGCATTTTTACATCAAACTATTCTTAGATGAAAAAGACATTATTCGTGTTAAATGTACATCAAGTTAAGATTTTCTCACGGTAGTTGAACGAGAACTTTACCTAAAATTTCAGAAACACACTACTTATTCCATTAGCATGCACTTATTTCTATTTCAAAACTTCGCATTCGATTTGTCCGGTCTTCCGACGTCCAGTTGATCTTAAATTTTCCGTAGATTATTTTTTCATGAAATGGAACAAGTTCGGGGGAAACAGCGTACTAACAATTTCATAGTTGAAAAGTGAGGTGCACATCGGGGTTCATTCGGCCCGGGACCTAAGAAAGAAGCGACCCTCTTTGCCCGCGGAACAGAGGCAGACAGAGACGGCCGGCACGCCCCCTCGGTGCCAGATTTTATTTATCGCGGCGTGGCTTTTTGTTTCACGGTAAATACCCCGAGCATTTAAGAGTAAGACGTTTCCCCGATTTATGGTCGGCCGCCTGCTTCGAGTTCCTCTTCTTATTCCTTTCAACCTGGAGAGCACCCTTGACTCGTTCTCTCCTCGCCGACGCACAGCGTAACCCTCCGGGGATATCCTCTCTCTCCTCTCTTTTCTCTCTTTCCTCCCTCGTGGACCGTCTCTCGACTCGTCGTTCGCGTTTTCGTCGAGTCGTTACGGTCTGTTACACGCCGATCCACTCGATACAATGCGCACCCCTGTTAAAAGTATTGGGACACTTACTGGGGATGAACTGAAACGCCACAATTTTTTTTTTCGACACGTTCCATGTCGTGTGGCACACGCCCCGTTCTTAACTTTCTGTTCGAGTGATTTGGAATTTTCCATTTTAATGGCAGGGTACTGCTAAACTGTTACGACGATAATTTCGTTCATTCATAAGAAAAGTGACTGCGGATCTTTATGCAAAATAAAAATTGTTTGCATCGATTGCAAGTCACAGGAAACAAATAAAAATTTCTTTCTTCTTTTAATTATCTTATTAAGGTGTAACTAATACACTGGTGGCCTTAAATATTTTTAATATGTTCACTGTTTTAAATTGTACGTACCCATTTTTGTCATAGACGCATAAAATCCCCGCAGTCTAATTATAATATTCATCAGCAATGATCATCAGTCTCATTCAATTTGCATTTTCTCCTTGCTACAGAGTAGGTTAGGTTTCGGACAGTGGAAAAATAATTAAACAGATCATACATTGTCATGTTTATGCATCTTATCAATATACAAATGTATTATTATCTGTAACTAAAAATATGTTTTATTTGAAAGGTAATTGTTGTCTTATTTTTTAATGTCGATTGCAACAGTCCCTGCTATAAAGAATATGAATATTCATACCACAATACCAAACCTACAGATTATACGTGACAAAGTAGAATCTTCTTTAAATCCATGCACTATATGTGCGGTTTACCGCATGCTTTCTTGCACAGCTTCGATTAATCCTAAAAGACAAAGAAAATTTATGATTGTTGCGTGCCCATATGTAATCCAATTGCTAAATATTCATAACAGACTCATACAATTGTGCTTGGATCTGAAAGAAGCGAATAACTCTGATTCGATATTATACTATAAATTGTTCAAGGATCGTGCTAAATCAATAGATAGAAGAAATGTGCCCTTTGTGTATGAAAAAGGGTTCCACTAAAAAATATTGACAATTTTTGATATCTTTTATTGGACTGCGGATTTTATAATTGATTAAAAGATTCGAAGTATTATTTTTAGCTCGCTGAAATTATTAAAGGACAGAAGCTTCTATTTGGCTTCTGTTTGTTCCCGGCTTGAAATCGGAGATTCACAAATATATTTAATATCTGCACTCAGCTATCTACAAATTCAATGACATCCACTCTTCGAAAAATGGATTTACGACAAAATAACATTCGTTCAAACTCAACTCTGCAGAGGTCGCACAATTGACTCGACTGATATACGCAAAATCAATATAAGCACAATGCAAAGTACAATGTATTGTAATGAAGATCAACACTTACTATTTACGTGTACAGTTGGTACGTTAATTGACAAAACCGAATATTAAACATTTAAATAAAAAGTATTCAAATGAAATATGAATTTCTGCACACCTCTAAATATGAATGTTTTTTTAAAAAGTAGCTTTACGTTCGTTTCAGATTAACATGGAGGCGGTGACGTCGACGGACTACGACTCGTCGAACCTGAGCAGGAACTTCAACCAGGTGGGCTTCAACACGTACAACTACTCGCAGTTCGAGGAGAAGTACAAGCCTCGTCAGGTTCTGAAATACGGTGACGAGTACCTGGAATACGGTCGAAATTCGGTGAGGTTGGGCACGGCCGAGAGGTTCGCGAGACTGTCGTCATCAAGACACCAGGACGGTGTCGGCAAGCCTGATCACAAGTACGCGAGGAGTCACTCGCAGCCTGAGAGACAGCATCATTCGTCTCACGAGACGCGATCCAAGTCGCAGGACTCCCGCGAATTAACCTTCTATCAGATCGATCCGCCGGTGAAGCCGGAGACCGTTCAGCACGTTCATTCGAAGGCGCATCGTTCGGGAACGGAGAAGGGTCAGAGCAAAAAGGAGCTGACCTTCTACGAGATCGACGGGCCGGCCACGCAAGAGAAGACGAAAGACGGGAAGTTCGAGAACTGCAAAGAGAGAAGCGAGAAGCGGGAGAAGTGTCACGCCGGCCAGGAAAAACAGAACCCGACGAAGCACGGCAAACAGAGCCATCAGGAGCAGAAGACCAACGCAGCGCCGCCGAACTACCAGCTGAACAGGTCGCAGTCGGACTTGACCGAGTGCCAATTGCCCAACTATTACAGACACCAGAACAACCCTTACATCGACCCGCCCAAGTACAGACCCTTCGACAGGCCGCCCAGGTACCAGGAAACGCCACCAAAGTCTGAGCCACCGCCTAAGTACTCGGAAGTGGCCAAGAAGCAGGACGATTCCAAACGAACTCAGGTGAGTATTGGGGTTGCGGGGTAACTGAGTACCGTTTTGGAGTTGGGGTTACTTTGGAATTCGTCAAGAAAGTTCTTCTTAAAAATTCGTCGGAAGCAAAAACTTTCTTGGATTACCAGGTATGTAAATATGAGACCGGAATTTTTGTATAAAAAATACACGTGTATTGTATGACAATGATACAAAATCTTTTATTCGAAGTATTGCCCATCGGTAGTTACACATTTTTCCCATCTCTCTGACAATTTGTAAGATGTGAAAAGCGCTGCTCAGCAAGTGTGTGTCCCATCGATGCAAATAAGTAATAATAAGCGGATGGAGCCATGCGAAAGTATTTCCCAACTAAACGCCTCAATCGTTTCCTTTACCGGTTTTGCTGTGTTTGATGGTGCATTATCATGAAGCAAAATCACTTTGTGTTGCCTTTTTTGATATTCCGGTCGTTTTTCACGAAAAGCTTGATTAAAATCGATCATTTGTTGTCCGTAGCGTTCAGTATTAACGGTTTCGCCAGGTTTTAGCAGCTCCTAATAGATCACACCCTTCTGATCCCACCAAACACAGAGCATTGTCTTCCGTCCATAGCGATTTGGCCTTGCAGTCGATGTCGATGGTTCGCCTGGTGTTACCCATGATCTCTTACGCTTAGGATTCTCGAAATATATCCACTTCTCATCGCCAGTCACAATTCGATGGAGAAATGACTTTCTTTCGTACCTGGCGAGCAGCATTTCACAAGTGGTTTTTCGGTTTTCCTGCTGTCTTTCATTCAGTTCATGCGGAACCCATTTTCCCATCTTCTGAATCTTTCCCATGGCTTTCAAACGTATGGAGACGGCTTCTCGTGTCACATTTAATTGATCCGCGAGTTGTTGTTGCGTTTGAGCGTCATCCTCATCCAACAATGCTTGCAGATCGCTGTCTTCAAATTTTTTCGGTGGTCTTCCACGTTCTTCGTTTCTCACATCAAAATCGCCATTTTTGAATTTTCTAAACCATTCAAAGCACTGTGATTTACCAAGAGCATGCTCACCGTAAGCTTCGACAAGCATTCGATGCGATTCTGCAGCAGTTTTCTTCGAATGGAAACAGAAAAAATCAATGCTGTTCGCACATCGTAGTTTCCAGGCACAAAATTCGACATGTTCAACGTTATTAAAAACTGTACTGTTGTATGAAACTTGTATGGTTGCGAGTTGAAAATCTTTACCAGATGTCAAACAAAGACGCGGTTTGACAAATTCCGGTTTTATATTTACATACCTGGTACGTAAAGAAATAGGTCGCGTTAAAATTTGAAGAGAATTGGATGAAAACTGCAAATGAAAACAGGCTACATATAGGTTCGATATTTTTGCTGTATCAAATTTGTCTATATTCGGGGTGGTCCAACCCCTGAACACGGTTTCAATACACCGTGGAACGAATTAACCGTGTTTATTTCCTACTTTACTGGGAACAATCATTGTCACTCAGAGACCAACGAACTCTTACTAAGACACTTTGCTTGGGAGCAATCCGCGTGAATTCCCAGTCCCGCCACTCTGAGCGCACGAATCCACGCTGATTAGCGGTTACGCGTAATGTTATCAATTCGACAGGAGGAGAGGGGCAAACGACAAGGAACTAGCGGAGGAGGTGGCAGCGGTGTGGGAGGAGGTGGTGGTGGTGGTGTAGGAGCAGGAGGTGGTGGTGCTGCAGGAACAGGAGGAGGAGGAGGAGGGAGTGTAGGTATCGGCAGCGTTGGTAGCGGTGGCAGTAGTGGCGGTGGTGGTAACTCCAGCAGGGGGACTGGCGGCACTCATGGCGCCGAGACGCCCTCTAATCTGGCCAGTATCACGCCAACTGCGCGAGAAGCAACACGCGGTTGTTCGTCGCGGACGCGTATCCCGTACAAGTCGTGTGACACGCGCTCATCCACCACCGCGAACAACAACAACAACAACAACGTGACGAAAGAGGACCATCAGCAAGAGTCGAGCGACGATCCGGAGGTGATCTCGAGGTGTCACGTGGAGCCATCCAACAAGTCGCATCATCACCCAGTCCGATCGTGCGCAATCGTTGGTGGTAGTGGTGGTTGTGGTGCAGTTTCCGGTAATGTTTGCCACGGTGGTTCCGGTGTGCCGTGCGAGTCCTCGACATGTGACAAGTACAAAGGTGCCGTGGACTCTCTGCTGAAGGCCAGCGAGGCCGTGCAGGGTCGTTTGTGCGAGAGATCGATGCTGAAGATCGAGAAGCCCTCCGGCAAAGGGGTTGCTCACGGGGTCGAGGTGATCGGTAAGTGCGGGGATAGGATGAAATCGGCGCAGGAGATCGGCTACGGTAAGCACGAGGCGAACAAGTCGAAGGGACAGCAGCACGATGTCGGTCACGGGTTCAAGGTCGAGAACATCAAGTACTACGGTGAACTGAAGGGTTACGATTTCAAGTCGTACGGCACGATCGATAAACCGGCGACGGCCACGGCCACGGCCCACGAGAAGTCCCACTCGCACGGGCCGGAGAAGAACGGCCACGAGAAGTGTCACTCGAAGAGCTCGTCGTCCGCCGCGTCCGCAGCCGCAGCCGCGATGCAGAGCTACGGCCTGGCCAAGGTCGCCGCTGGTGAACGTCCGCCGGAGAAGAATCTGTACGCCGAGCATTATTATCACCGACCATCGCACTCGAAGCCGCAGAGCCCGTATCAAGTGTACCAGGAGACCAAGTACTCGTACAACGTGAGCGGGGTACCCGGGACGCCGGCGCAGGCCAGCGCAGCCGCAGCTTTCTTCGCAAGGTCAGTTACTCAATCTACTATACTACTCGCGATCACGAGCGTCCACCTGTTCCCGCCTAGATTTACGGCCGTGCGCGACCACGAGCAGGACGCCGGCTATCGTTCCTCTTTCTACCAACATTGTCCCGAACGGACCATCTGTAATTGTCCCTGGTGGCTACCGTTTGTTTACGTGACGCGTCCACCGAGTCGACGTTCGCTCGCCTACTTATCACGACGACTTTATCGTTCGCCGTTTCGCCGGTACCAACGAGAAGACCCGGCAAACTTCGTTCCGTTTCGCCGTCAACCTACAACTCCCGACAAGAATTCCACGCGACTTATTCCACCCCTCCGCAGTCTTAACCCCGCCGCTCGTCTTAAATTTTGTTCCAGCAAGTTTTATTGTGTTTACTACTATGTACCCGCTTCGGCTACTCGTTACTCCCGGTTACATACCCACGTTCCACCGAGTTCTCAACTTTGCCTTTTCCCGGCCACTCTTTCAACCCTCATACCCACGTTTTGTTTCCTTTGAATTGCGCTTTATTCGACTTTCTACGACTGTTTTGAATGCAGTTTCGTGATACATGCTAGCAGATCTGGACTACAAGCAAACACGTTTCATGCGAAGCGTAAACCTTAATACAAAGGTTGCAATTTCAATTCTTCTTCTGAATATCCCTGCACTACGAAAATTGATTTGTGTTTCATTAATGCGTGTACGGAACGTAATTTGTCTCTAATAAGTCGACTGGCTATCCGGTTTTGATTATTACTCTTCAGTTACTTTTAATAATGTTTAATTGATATCTTTTTACTGGTATTTTTTGCAATTAAATTTTAATTAACAATTTTCGTAGATACTTACATTGGCTTCTGAATCTTCCATATGTATGTTCTTGCACATTCATACTCGTTTTCTCTATCGTTTTACACTTTGATTTTCTTATTTTTTTGGAGTATGTGTTTAGTGCAAGGATTTCAATTAAAGTAGTACAAGTTTGGTTCTTTCTGACGAATGCAGAATATTTATTAATGCCACAATTAGGATTATCATATATACATATAATCCTGTTTTATACAAGCTGTAAATATCAGGATTTCCCTAAAAGTTAAACTAATGGAAAAATAAGTGGTATTCAACCATAATATATGTATATTCATCTCATATTTCGTGCCGTTTGTGCTTTTACTGCAACAAAATTCGTAATTAAATCAGTATTCAATTATCCATAATGCCATTTCGCATAGATATGCAGACAAATTTGTTAAGCTTTTGTATTATTCTTGATCGTGAATAACTCACTTTTCCTCTAAACACGCAACAAACGGAAATACATTTACTACATGTAATTAATCGGAATGACGTCCCTTTGTACAAACTGCTTTCGAGCGGTGAACAAGTGAACAACAACAGTGGCTTTGATCAAATTATGTATTCTCAAAGCTTGAAATGGTGCCGTAGAATTAATAAACGTTCCACCCCAATTAAACGTGCCTGTGTAAGACAGAGCTTTTGTCCGTGAAAAGGTTAAACCCGCCATCAAGCCTTTCATTCTATACCACTTTTCATAATCTCCTTCAGCATTTCTGAGTCTGGCTAACTCAAATAATAGTCATCGAGGAAGGTCTGTCTCGTTGTTACAATTAATGTCGCTGGAATCGTTTTCAACCAATACTTTCACGATAATAAATTTACACGTAAACGAAGACAACTTGAGATTAGGACATTTTTGAAATTTCGTAAAAGCATATCATCGTACGATTTAAATAAGTGACAGATATTAATGTAATATTTTCGAGTTACCCTTATCCTTATGACACAGGTTCTTATCTGACAGGTGGTTAAAATTCGTTGCATGAATCTTTGCCTTCAAACTATTATAAATTAAAGTACATAAAGTAGTGTCCAAAGAATAGGCATTCCAAGAAATTGTACGACATTTTTATAACATAGAGAATCGTTAAAGGGATCCTGATAAATGCGGATTTTATGCATTTACTAATATTGGGTATGTGTAATTTAAAAAAATCAATTGCAAGATTTGTACCGAACAAACAGACAAACAAACAAGAAAGCGAGCTAATAAAAACGTGGTAAAATAAAAGATCGATTAACAGAATTTAGGAATATGAATGTATTATTTTTTTTTAACTCCTTAGAATGATGAACAGTAAACCTACCACCACCGGTCTAAATGACCTGTTCCAGATTTATTATTTTACAATTATAAACAAAATCAATTTTGTCACTTTTATAAGGGAATATGTAGCAGTGACTCTTAAGTCTCGGTAGGTTTAATGTTAAAAAAAGAATGGCCCTTATATTTGCATAAAGATCCGCAGTCTACAAATGACTGCGCAATTGCCAGCACAAAGAAAGGAATCAAGTTTTTCCATTTTTGAAGTACATTTCGAAAGTCCGCTAAAAGCGCTGATACAATGCGCCATCGATCACTCGGGCCGATCGATAACATTTAGGGGGTTAACCGCCCCGCAGATTCGATCACGCAGCAAACAGTCCCGAAGCCCTCTCCCTATTGTTCTCGCAGCTACAGGAAAAAGCAATCTGTCCCGAAGAATTCTCGGCAATTCGCAATCGCCATTCTCTCCCGGGTCGGTTCTTTCATTCTCGCATCGGTTCGCGGGTAGAAGGGGTTCCGCGCGCACAATCACGGATTCACGGGGAACAATTTCAAAGGTGGTCGTCAGACTCGGAAGTCGAGCTTTCCTTAAGACGTCTGTCTGGCTAGCTTTGATCTACGGCACGCGTTTTCGACAGGCGAACCGCGGAATGAGAAACAGAGGGGGCGGTCGCGTGAAAGCGTTCGGCCGAGCTTAAATCGCGTGCAGTTTGCGCGGTAGGAGAAAGCTCCTCCCGGTGTCGGTGTCACCCCTTAGTCCCAGAGCACGGAGCTTACCCTGTCATCTAACAAACCTCGGTCACAACCGGTGGGATGTTTCGATGCACAATAGCATTGTCCAGGTGTTCCTCCCGCCCGGACACCTGCTCGATCGTTGATGCGGTGTTTCGAGAGTTATTAGTCGCCCTCTAATTGCGAACCGTTGCGTTTAATAACGATTTACGGGCACACGATTGCCATTAACTCTAGTATGGCCATCTGGGGACAAATATATCCTCTGACAATGTTGGATGAAAGATCGTAGTCTCTGTTGAAGTTTCCACGAATCGAACTGGAAAAATCAATTTCCTTTCACACATATCGAAACTTTTTGTGTTAGTTCTCTCTTGCTTTCTTTGTTAGCTTGATTTATCCTGAAGTATTATTATTAATGTACGAACTTGTGCGAGATACGCTATGAATATTCCCACAGTCGTGATAACGAAAAGCAAATGATTATGCTTTCACAAGTTTTCTTTCCTTACATTTTCTATGAATTTATTCTATATCTTTTTTGTTAGTTCTCTCATGCTTTCTTTGTTAGTTTGATTTATTCTGAAGTATTATTATTAATGTACGAACTTGTGCGAGATACGCCATGAATATTGATTACGTTTTTACATGTTACACATTAATTTAGTAATTTAAACTTATTCGCCACTTTTGCCAATGTTTTACAAACAGCTGATCTTTATGCGAAACAAATATTTTTCCGCAACACTTTAAAAGATCTTTCATTCCCGAATGATTTTCATGAATTTAAGAATAGTATATCGATGCTTCTGAATTCTTATAATGTTTCGCCGGTTTCAAATTGCGCCTACTGATTTTTGTCACGAGCGCATAAAATCCGCCCTCTAATAATACATCGCGCTACTTTTACGAGGTACACTACAGGTTATCTTTCCTACCAGTTGCTTTTATCGCTCTGTAATTCCAGTGTTAAACTTCGAAGAACCCTTCCGGACGTAAATTTTTCAAGTTACTCGCTATTGTCCATGTTTGCACTCCACCGGTAAGTGCCCTGATGCTTACAGACGGCAGTATACAGAAGGGTTAATAACGATTTATCGGTCCTCGGTCGCGGTTAATGCGAGCCCGTGAATTCGCGAGCGACTCGCATGCCGGGCACTCCTCGTTTTGCGAGTAAAGGAACGTCCGTTCGGAATGTCGACGGCGTGTCGCCCGTTAATGAAAAGCAAACCCTCGATTTCGAATAAAATCGCCGATCGAACGGCAAGAGTAATCGCGACCGGGCGCTGTTCCATCGCCGATAAAACTGGCCGGGTTCGCGTACTTCGAGGCGACGATAATCGCAACCAGGTTCTCGCTCGGGATTCCCGATTCGGCGAGCTTTAGCCCTTTGCGGTCGTAGCAACTAATGCAACATTTATTCAATATTTGGCGCGTAACCCGTTACAGATATAATAACTGTAATTTTTAATGTAATTCACCAGATTTAGTCCATTAATACCACAAAAATTAATGGGACGTAATGACTATAATGTAATGGTGAACTCATTAAAAATTCATTAAAGTTGGGTAACTCTACCGATTATTGCGGTATCATGCTTCGATCGTACTTTATTTTAATATTTTTTTATTTAATAGTTTTTTATTTATTACATTTTAAATGAATAAACCATTTATTAATTTTATCATCGTAATGTGTAACATCACATTAATAACTAAATGCTTTCTTTTAACTAACTAACAGTTATTATCTTTAGACTCTTAAAACTCTTTTGTCTATCTCAATTCTAATTCCTTTTTATTTCTTAAAATATCCATTCTTTCTTTGTTTCTCAAGTTTTCAGCTCCATAAGTAGATCTTTTTGTGCACTTCATTTTACATTGTTTTTCTGTTTTTTTTTTATTACTTTTCGATTTAATTTTCGCTATATTTTCTTTCATCTATGATATTTTTTATCTAGAATCGTATCCACCTATTTGCGTGTATCGAATAGGTACCTAACGTTATGCTGAAGCGAACCTCGTTTATCATCATAGTAGCAATTCACACCGCAATATTAGGGACATTCCTAGTGATTTTTGTACCGCAGTAATGTGCTCCTCCTTCACTTATTTAATGTGCGTAATGCTGAGGGTTTAATTTGATTATTAAAAAAGCAAGAGATGTTTCTTTTTATATTTTTATTGTGTCGAAGCAAGTATCTAAATAATAATGAAACTTTCCGCTATGCAATTTAAAGTAATATAAAGAATGTACAATAATGTGAACAACGGTCCTTTGATGATTGAGATAGAAGAAAAATGGTATTTTTTTATATTTTATGAAGAAGGTTTTTCAAATCCAGAGATTATAAAAATATGATTGACAATTTTACTTGGCTCGCCAGCGAGAATGCATCCTCATTCAGTAGTACAAATATATTCAGGGCAAAATATTTATTTCTACGTATCTTAATCTCCTTGGGAAAAATACCACTGTAAAACGTACACCGCAGTAATGGGTACACTTATTCTATGAAAAAATGTCCGTCTGAAGGTTGTAGGATAAATTGTAGAATAGAATAGAAAAGCTGTGTACAGATTACAATTGAAATTTTTAGTGGAAAAAGATGTTTTCAATACACTCGAATACTTTCGTCTTTGCATGAACTATTATCGAGATATTCGCATTATGTGAAGCTGTTCAATTGAACTTCGATGCTTCGGCCTGAATGAAAGTACAAGATTTGTACAAAATGTATTTACCATTCTCATTATAATAGGTACATTTACACTATGCATAAAGCAGAAACAACTGTGCGTCGGACAGAGACGGACACAAAAGAGTCCGGTTTCTGTTTCATCGCGCCTCGTACTTACATTGTCCCTATCTTCGAAATAAGAAAAAGAAATTTCTCCGCGTAAATCGTCGAATAACTAATGTATCGTTTAATGGATAGCGGTGTACGGTTCCTGAACGATCGTGTCCCGGGTATGAATGATTTCAATGGACTCGTCTCGGTGGTGAGTGGCGCCTCGTTTCGTTCCACCTTGCTCCTCAGCGCCCGAGCGCCTCGGCTCGACCAGGATTCTTTGGAATCGGCGTTCTCGCAGTCTCGTAGGAAGTAGCCGTGCGGCAGGAATTGAAATTAATCGCGCCTCGACGGGTCCCGGGACGTATACTTGGTTCTCCTTTGTACGACTACTGGTTTCACGCCTGGACAAGGAGCATTCTCCTTTTTCTCTTTCTCTCCTCTCGGTGGCCACGCGTGCACACAATCGACGCTAAAACACCTTCCAGAATCGGTTACCGGTCGCAGGCGGTTAACAGGGGGGGAGCCCCGAGGGAGCATCAACGATTTTTCGCTCGAGTATTCCGAACGATCCTTCTCGAGACAGGGCCGGCCGTGTGTATACGCCCGGGCGAGTATCGTTGGCTTTTTGCGACGAGATCCCGTCCGAAGTTCCCGGAATACGAGTATCGTCCCGTTACTTTCGAACTTCATGAATATTCTCGAAACCTTTCCCGTCCGGTGGCAAATAAAAAAGGAACGAGCCCGCCGCGTACACTGCCGCTCAAAACCCCCGGAACCATACGCCGCGCGCGCTAAGTCTCGGAAAGTCGATTATCTCCGAACTATCGGGGATACAGGGAAGTTTTTATGGGCGAACTTTTCGACACGAGCGAATTTTTTTTTAATAGACTTTTTGCTTAAACGATACGACGATCAAGCATTACTTTCGATAGGTTTCTTTTTTAGAAGATCATTCGATAATGCGTTTACGAGGCGAGCTCCGCGAAAGGTTCACCTTGACATCGCCACCTTTAATGTCTTGCGATTATCGAAAAGCATTGATGTTCAAATTCCACAGAAAATCTCTTTTAAACCGGATCCTCCGCGAATTTTAGCTGACCCAATTCCTTGTCCGAGTAATCGCGACTTCACATCTTCGAGCGCTAACGAGGAGGTTCGTACCGGGAAAGTTTCTCCATTTTGAGAAGCGGGGCTCTCGGGTCGGCGGAAATAATTCCGGCGTATCGTCGCGTGGCCTCTTCTGTCAGGTTTCATTTCGCGGGGTGAGATTAGTTCGCGGAGGAGTCGAGCGGTTTGGGACTTTTGAACGACGCTGTAGCCAGGGTATATTACCGAAGGAGGTTTTTGCGAGCGGCTCCATCCGTGATATCTCGGCCGCGTCTATTTCCCGATGGGTTTGCCGAGGGGCCAGCCACGGAAGAAGTTGAAATTTCAGGAAGTTTCGCGGTCTCGCGAGCCGGTCGTGACAAATCAAATCGACCCAGGACGGGCTGCTCGTTGTTCCCTGAACCACGTGGGACGGGAAAGGAGTAGGCCGAAGGGAAGGCGAGAGAGGATATACGGTGGTGGGCCAGGTCCGCTCGTATTGTTAGCCTTCGTGATTTTATTGCCCTCTTATATTGCCTCCGCGCATCTCTCTCTCTCTCTCTCACCCTCTTTATTTCGCGATGGTTACTCGGCCGCTCTTCGTCTCTCTTCGTTCCACCGTTCTTTATTTCACCCTCTCTCTCGGTCTCCGAACGGCAAACGGGTGCCCCGGTTGCCGCGCGAGGACCATTTTTACGAGGCGATTCACCGGATCCACTGGAAGTTGCAACAACGACGAGAGAAGACTGTGCTCTGATCGCTCGTACTCCACTCTCGGAAAATATGATCCCGTGTGAAGATCGGTTCACGCTGCAAATTGCCGCGGCGCGCGCTGGCTCTTGGCGAGAATGTTTCCAGACAGATCCGCTGGCTACAGTCAGCGAAATTTCCATAGTCACATTAAAAATTTCATGTGTTTTTACTTCCTGAGTTATAATTTTCTTCATTAATTAGTGGGCCGAGTCGACCCGAGCTGGTTTTAACTTGGTTCTGGAATGTCCCAATGGATTCCAATCTGTACACGGGAGTCGCCCAGTCCCCAGGGACTCAAATTTGGCCAGGGAAACTCGTGTGAACGGCCCGTAGCGGCCCGATGTTTATAATACAAGTTCTGCATTATGAGAGATATGCACCACATTTTGTTTTCTGCTTATGAAAACTTTATTAAAAAGAATTGAAAGTGCAGACAGTTACATCGCACTACATGCGAGTAAAACTTTTATATTAATATATTAATATACTGTTTCAAAAAGAGAGAGAGGTCGAAAAAGTGCATCTCTCCCTAGAGCCTGGAGTGAGATGCGCTCCTAATTGGGGATAGACGCAGTCCTTTATTTATAGCTTCTCCTCTCCACTTCTATTCTTTTTTTTCTCTACCACAAAGTAGAATATCGGGGAGGTGCACCTCTTTCTAAATAATTGCCAATATTAATCAATTAAAGTATATGATGTGTTAACAAATTGTGTGTCAAACAACAAGTCTCAGTTTTAATTTGTCGCTTTGTAATTAATTGAAAAAGGGATGCTTCTGTCGGAAACGACTGCCTAGTATACTTACACGAATTACCGGTGTGTGTCTATCCCTCAATTAAGGGAGAGACGCACTAATACAAAGACGAGAACCAGTACAAAAAATGTTGTCATAACACGATGAAAAATCGTAAAGGAGAAACCACTACAATCTCTATTTAAGTCGATACACTGGTAGTTAAAAAAACCACACAATAAGAACGTAATAACGTTTGTACTTACCACTTACAAAAATATTTCGTCAGGAGTTCGGAGCGTTAAGAAGTTTTTATGCTTCTGTCACACGTAAATGAAGCGATACACGTGTTCTTCGAAACGAGATTATTTGAAATACAATTAAAAAACGAAAAACAATTAAAAATCGTCCAGCATTGCCACGACAAAAACTGGTGCATCTCTCCCGAAATTAGCCTACTCGATTTTTTTCGACACCTTCCCATTACTCCAACACACTACAATTTACGCGAGAGCGAAGTGCTTGATCGATCTAATAAGTGCATGTCGCATCAGCGCGATAAGGCAAGCGGGACCTTGCATTGGTGTAATCCGCGTGAAACTCGAATCCGCTGACTCGACGAGGCTTCCGGTGGAACAGCGAGTGTAACTATCGAACAATATGGCGGTTCGTCGATTGGCAAGCACAGGCACACACAGTTCGACTCTCGACTTTCTACGTTCCCGAGTGGATTCGGTTTTCTTTGGCGGCTTTCGGTCGCCGACCAGGATTGGAACTTCGTGGATATTGAGATGCAACGTTTGCCCACGATGCCCGAGCCTAACTACGCGTCCTCCGATGAGCGCATAATCTAGCAGGCGATCGTGACTCCGCGGCCAGACGAGAGACGCTGAAAGGGAACCCGGGAAAAAGGAAGGAAACATCCGGGCTCCAGCTTGAATGACACGCGTTATCCTATACATATTTATGCCCGCGACTTTGTCTCCGTTTCGTGGAATGAGAGTCATGGGGGCCGGCGGGAGAACGTGCGCGGAGATCCTATCGCCGATAGGAAAGTGGTCCTTAATTGGACAGGTGACATTTCCTCCTCAGTTTTCTAACGTGTAAGTCCTTCGGGACTCCCCCAGGGCTATCTTCCTTACCCCGCGGAGGTCGTCTTCATGAATTTCTTAGGGGACATCGAGCGCGCGCGCAGACTTTCCTTAATTCGCGCACAGCACCGGTAATTCGCCGAGATGGACGTTTCGATATTCTCGTACGCAAGTTCTTTAGATACCACGGCAGTCTCCTGAATGTTGTATGTATGTCTACGTCCCCGATCATTCCTCTGCAGGCTTCCTCGCAGAAGTCTCGCGGCACTCGAAAAATTTTGGTGATCAATCTACTTTGAAAGTTCCTATTGAACTCTCACTTAAAAATTTTGATCTATCCATTGATCTATCCATCCCTCCGAAAGGATTTCGGTGTTTAATTGAATAGTTCTGAGAATATACTTACTACTTGATCTACGGATCACCAAAAGCAAAATTTTTGCATTACTTTATAAAAGTAGCAAGAATACCATATCTTCAGATTTCTGGCGATTTTATTACAATATGTGTCCAAAGAAATTCGAAGAGTCAGTGAATAATTCGCTACGAGTGCATTTCTACAGTTTCAATAATTGTTAATAAAATGTCTATAATCCGTCATTTCGACGTGATAACGTTTTTGACGGAGCTCTAGAACTAAACGATAATGGAAAAATGAATGATTAAATTCGTAAATCCTCTTATAGAAAGCAGGGAATGGGATTTCCGTGTTTCTAGAGGATTATTCACTTTATTCATGCATGATAAATGAACGGGTAGAGTGCGATTTACACTATGCATGGAGAGAAAGTGTGTTGAATTGACTGATTTCGATCTCTGATGAATCGTGGAAGGATGTTGAAGACACGGAAGTATTTCCGGAACAAAAACGAGTATCCGAACATTCGTGCAGCAGAAATCTCCCCTTTCATCGCGAATCAAGCGAACAAACGTTGCAGAACGGCGGGCTGTAACCTGACGATTTAAATTGAGAGATGTCCACGGATGACCCTAACGTCCACCTGGTTCCCGGGGGACGCCGGTGTCCGGACCCGGCCGAATATATCCTGTAGGTCAGCGCGGGTTTGAACTCTCTGTTCAACAGGTAGCGCTCTCGTAGCCCGGGTTTACCAGCGACCCGGCCCTCTCCATTATATTCATATCATGTAAATGCGCCTTGCCGCTCCGACTGCCTCCCATTTTCCACCCCTGCGGCAGTCCAGACGCAAAGCTGTTCTGAAACCGACGGAACGAGAGAGATAGAGAGGGAGTGGGACAGCGAGAGACGAACAAGAGCCGAGCGAGGGAGAAAGAGCATAGACGAACGAACGACGAGAAAATCGGCTGGGGAAGATGAAGAGGGAGGCTGGAGCAGAAGGTTGGGTACATCGAGACGGTAAAACGCGGGGCTCTACTTTACATTTATTCTAATGGGATAATACTCGGTGTTCTGGCACCCGGACCTGCCACCTCGTTTAGTATAATAATTCCCCGGGAATACACCTCCGCTACACGGTGCCTTCGATCGCTATCGCCAAGCACGATTTCGGTTTTTCTTTTTATCGAATGTCCCGAGTTGCATCAAAACCACTCGGATCATCAACCCTCGAATGGTCTCGAGTGCCTCTGACATTTCATGAATATTTTCAAGCGAATGACCACGCAGTTGTACACAACCCTCTGGACACGCGGTGCAAAGCTTCCGAAAATTTTTCTACGATACGATACGTTTATTACGGGTCCCGTGGAAATCACTCCAGATTTGACCGACAATAACTTTGGCCGACAACGCCTTTAGCCGGAAACGAATTTAATGGACAACGAATTTGATCCACAACGACTCCAGACGACCACAGTATGATAATACATATAATACATATGATAATGCATACTATGGTCGTCTCAAGTCGTTCTGGATCAAATTCGTTGTCGGCCAAACTCGTTTTCGGTTAAAGGCGTTGTCGGTCGAATCTGGAGTCGGTAAAATGTCGTCGGTGATTTCCATGGGACCCGTTTATCACTAGACTACAGGTTTTGTGCGAAATAGAAATTGCCTTCCCCAGTTGCAACGTATACGTAGACCATTTTTAATCGTTCTAATTAATTGAAAATAATACAATAGCATTTTTAGATCCTCTGAATGTTTTTACTGTTTGGCATTTGATCTGTAATAATATTGGCGTAACTCAAGGTGGTAATACCTGATGAGACACCCTGTATACAGTCAACTCATTCGAGATTCGTTGTTCTCGCCGTCTCTTTGTTAGCAACGAGGAAGAATGCAGCGTGAGGTAAAAGTTCGATGAACGACTTTTGTTCATAAAAGTAAACAGTTTGATTGGACCTCTGGATCAGGACTGGTGCAGAAAGCAGTCGTAGGGTTTTCATTCTCTTTTTACCAACGAACAGGTATACCTTGTGCACGCGCTTAGGCGCCGAGTGTCGCCGCGTGGGCGACGACGCGCACGTAGGCCTTGTCCGTCTTCTTTTATAACGCCGGGCCGTGTTAACGCATTGGCTATTAACTTAAGCGACGCCCGTATGTCACTGTAATACCTACACGCCCCAGCACGGCAATAAAGGATCACCGAAATCACGTTAAAAGGTTCCCAGGAATTAATCTTCTATTTAAACGAGCCTCGTCCGAGAGCCGTTCACGCTCCTCTCGAAGATTTAAGGGGAGGTTTCACCGGATTCCTACGGCAGGTACCATGGGCCCGGCCGCTGTAACGAGTCATTTGACTCTGCTGACAAGCTGATAACTTAGCCCCGCGTCCCGTTCAATTTGTTTCGACGTGGTCCCGTTCGGCTGGCGCGTTTTCGCCGGAACACTTCAACGCGCTGCAACGAGCTGCAACCGACAGGATACGCCGATACAAATTCCTAAATCGCTGGCGGTACTTCTGTCGGAAGCTGTGACTTTCGTGTCCACGATCTTGGCGATGTCAACCCTCATCCGACGCTCGTGTAATATTTTACATATTTTTCAAAAAGTTTTCTATATTTAAGTCGCACAATTTTTGCTGTCCGACGTAGTTAACCCTCCGAGTGCTGTGCCGCACAGTGCGACAAACCGATGAATTCTGTGTCAAAATAAAAAAAACTTTAGATAGAAATGAGATAGAGCGGTGATTTTCTTTTAAATTATAGCTGAAACATTGCAGAATATGGGAAAAAATAGAGAGTTTATGATACGAACGTTTTTTAACCTTGAAAAAAATCTTTAAACTTGCACAATTTCAAGAAAATCGTGGTTTATAACTTCTCGATCATCTACAGTGAAACACAGTAATGTTCGGACACTTTTAGAAGGACGATAACTTTTTAAATATATGATCATACAACATGGACGCTTTCTGAGATGCTAGAGCAATTAATTTACTATATGACGTAAAATAGAAATTTTAAATGCGAAAAAAACTACAGGCATTGAAAGATGCAAAATCCTTAATTTATTTCAGTTATAGGCTGAATAGCGTGAAAAACTGCAATTTTCACCATGTTTAAACGTTTGCGGCTTATTGCAAATCTTCAGAATACGTATAATTGGCAATTATTAACTGCACGGATCTACAAAATGTATTTTTTAAATTTTCAATATAGGCTTTTATTTTGTTAACATGAAATATATATGTAGTATTGTTAGTAGCACAACATGCGACAACGAAATGTGACAACTTCTGTTACAGAAAAGGCTACTGGTATGTCAATCTAACACGCATAGTTTTTTTGTCTTGAAAGTTCTTCGTCAGATAGTTCAAACATACAGCAATCTCTTATACATATGTATTAGGTTGCTGCATATGAAATGTGTGTTTGGTAACAGTAACATTAAATTAACAGAACTCGCTCCCGAATAAAACTGACGTTTTACGGGTGTCAATTTATCTGCGTCCTAAAATCCGACATTTCATATGCACTATTCTAATTGTAACAATTATGACTTCACGATTCACGTAAATTCTACGCGCATTGGCGTCAACGTTATTTAGTCCAAGCATTACAATTCCGCAGAAGTGTCCCGCGTGCGAAAATTGATTCTCGCAAGAAAAGTTTCGCCGGCTCGGTTCCGGTTCCCCGGAGGCTCCGATTGAGACCTCGATTTCGCCAATTAGATAAGAAATGCCCGCGTATTACGTCGATTAATCGGCGGGTTCTTAACGAGTTTCACGACCGATTATTAAAAGGCGATAGCGTCTGTGGATGCAGCTGATGTCAGATACGGGACCCCGGTGTGTGGAGAAGTTTGTAATTATCTTGCCGGACGTAGTCGCGCGCGGCTACACGGCTCGAACGAGATCGGGCAATTATGTTACACTTCGGTACCGATATTACTTTTCAATTTCATACCGCGGAAGCGATCGCTTGTCGTTCCGTACGGCGCGGTGCGGCGCGGTGCGGCCGCATGGCTTTCTTCTTGTTCTTCCTACTGTTCTGTTTGCACGTGATTTTGTATGTGGACGTGTGTGCGTTCCGTTTGCTCGATTTGTGTGTTCAATCCCGTTCATCATCCATCCCTCGTGACGCCAATTAACGGGCCCCGGATCGCCACACGGATACCTATGATTAGCCGGTTAAGCGGTGCGATGCGGATATTGAAATCCGCGGGATCGTGTAATCGCGAAAAAGAAGCAGTCCGAGCCGAGCCGGGTCGGGCGGACTTGCCCTAAATTGCCGACGCGAGGCTAAGTGGCTCGCACTCCGTTTATTATTTATGGAATAATAACGGCAAAGTGATTCGCCGTCCCCGCTAATACCAGCGATCGTTTAGGTGGCTCGACCGACCGGTGGGCCGGCGCAACGGACTTGTTACCACCGCTACTTAATTCTCTCTATTATAGTGATCATCTTAACGCGAGACATCCTACGCAATTCTTTTCGAATCGGAACCGTTCAGCTCATTAATTTAGAAATTATACGTTGTAAAATTTCTCCCAGCAGGCGCACCGCGGAGTACCGGATTTTTAATTAGCCGGCTTCGTTTACGGTTATAGTACGTAATGATTGTATGTACCTCACGTTAATTGTGAGCCGTCTAATTCGTATGTTTAAGCGACCACTAAAATTTTCGATGATTGAAAAATCGTTCCTTATAAAGTACACGCAATTTCCTAGGGGGTAATTTGTTACGTTAATTGTCCTGTAAATTGAGCGTTTAAGATCCGATTCTTCGAGGGAATATTTTCAGGGTCGAGTTTGTTCAATCTACATGGCGTGGGAGAGTAAAGTCAAATTAACCTCTACCATCTTTATATACACCCCTATTAAAATGGTGGAGAGTGATTTTGATCGAAAATTAACCAAATTTTAGCAACTAATTCGAGTACGCTCTATCGAATGGTACTAGTTGCAATTTCCGGTACTAACGGGAAATAGGATTTTTAGGCCAAAAGTCGTTTTCTTTTAATAGGACGTGGTATATTTATTGCACATTCAGATTGTGTACGCAAAAAATAAGTTTTCTTTCAGACGTTTTTCGTAGACTGTTAATTTTATGCATTTTGGCGAAAATGAATAGATCTAAAGCGAAACATTCAAAACGATTAAAGAATATGTAAATTATCCCATATTGTTTCAACTCGTTTAAATTGTTAAGAAAAGAAATAAATATAGCTTCTGTATTTTGCTATGAATACAAACAGTTTTAACGTTTCTTCTTAATTTTCTTTAATTATCTGCATTTTTTCGATTTTTTGAGGATTTGATATTTTACAAGCAGGATTTTTAATTTAAAAATCTAAAAAGAATTGCAGAGTATGTATTTGAGTACTTGACATGTGTCAGATTTTTCTCAGAATTTCTAAACGTCATTAACTAGGGAAAATGGGCCAAAAATTGATTTTTAGATCTTACCCCATAACTACCCTCCCGATCGAGATACAGGGTTGAAATTTTGCACAGTATGTTTTTTCTTGATGTCCTATCGAATGACCCATCGGCCACATAATTCGACTCGAGGTACTTTTGGCCATCGTATCCGGCCGTATTCCATTGCCGCATCGCGTCCTGCAATCCAGGATACCGATTGAAATGCAATTTAAACGACTTACGGTATTACCGTATCGGTGGACTGGCGCATCCTACGTGCTCGAGAGGTCTCGTATCTGTCGTGATATCGGGGTCGCGCGAGAGTCATTAGTTATCCAGCATTATGGTCCAGGAACGATTCGAATCAATTTAGGAGGTTCATGGTCCGACTTCGTGGGGTTCGCGGTTGCTCCATATATCACCGGATACTGGTCGAACTCGTGTAGAACAGCGAGCTAAAAGGGAGACCGAAATTTTCGTCGAGAGTCGAGATTTTGGTCTCTAATGGTAACGATGCTTCCTCATGCGTAAAACCGGGGCCAGAACAGAAACATTTTCCCTCGCAATTCTTCGGGTTAGAAATTTGTAATGATCCTGATAAAAACTACCCTTTAACCCCTCAATTTCGAAATAATACAAAAGTCCTATTTTTACGTTTACGATGCGTAATTTCCATTGTTCGGAAGCATACAGCTGCGCATGTACAGTGACTCCTACAAATATTCTATAATAAATATAATAAATATAAGAATTTTGGGACACCCTGTATATATTTTTTACGAGTATTTTATATCACAGTAATCGCAAAATTCAGAGCTTTCCAATGATATACAGTTCAAAAGGAATGGTCACGGAATTGAGGTTATACTGATACAATAAAAGAATTACGAAACAAAAGGTCGCGAATTTAATTGCCACCCTAATAATTGCGATTCACACCACAGTATTAGGGACATTCTTACAAAATTAGTGATTTTTGTGCCGCAGTAATGAGCTCCTTCTTCACTGTAATGTACGTAATCCTGAGGACTTAATTTTTTTATTAAAATGGCAAGGAAAGTTTCTTTAATTTAAAAGTACATATACAGTGTAAAAATTGTACAAAATGTATCTACTGTTGTTGAATACATTCCATACATTTTGTGATTTTTAGGAATATTCCCAACCGTTGTTATAACAGATATAACATAATCCTACTACTTTATTCTTCCCGTTGAATCATGTGGAATTTGTGAAGTGATTTGAGCAGTGAATGCTGTTATACTAGTTAATTGGATGGGCTTATGTGACATATCTTCAATAGCGAGCTTTGACGATTGCAGCACAGAAATTTTTATAGTCGATCGCCGATGCACAAACTCGCCCACTCTTCCAGTATGTTCCAGTGCTTTTGTTTTCTCAATTCAAAGAATACATGCAGTCGTTCCGCATAGAGAGAGAGAGAAAGTTGAATTGAACTCCTAAACTAAAGTACAGTAGGATTTTAAAGGCATTCCTCGAATTTTCATTACGCGGACCCTCATATTTCCGTAAAAATAAATTGCACAGTTTGAAAAGACCATCAAACGAACGGCTGTCGAACAATGGGAGAGGCAAGCGTGCCACACGAAATTTGTATACGCGAATATAAATTTAAGGTGCACGAATTTCACATGGTCGCCGTTATAATTATCAATTGTTTCCAGCCATTGTTTCCCATTGCGTTAATTTAATCTTTCCGCGCAACGCCGACGACTTTTTTTTCGCTGATTTCCCGGCGCCGCGTTTATTTTATCGAAAGTTGAACACGATCGGAACGGTCGAGGGGTTTGGCAGTGATTTTTGCGGTTAATTTGTTAAATGAAAAAGTCTGATATTTGCGTGTCATACGAAAAAAAAATACATCAGCGGTACAATCTGGCTGTGAAATTTTAATTAAGTATTGATTTCTCGTTGCCCGATGTTCCCGTGTCTGAAAATTGATTAAAATTGTTTAAACGCTCCTGTTGACGAACACGGTGCGTGCACATGTTGCTCATTACTGGCTCATTTGTAACGGACGCGTTTCATTATTGCCAAAAGAATGTGCGAATATCACTGTCTCTGTTTCGATCGGGTAACTAAGGGAGATCGACGGGTTATAAACTTTTTTGTTTAATTAAAAATCACCTTCTGTATGCTTGATCGAACGTTTTAACGTTTTTAATTGTGTAAAAGTGTAAACATTATGTTATGTAACTAGATAATCATATGTGTAATCGAATATTACAAAATTGACATACGTTGAGAGGGAATTGAAACACTTTTGACACCGGAAGTAGAAGAGAGAAATGGAAAACTTGATAAATCGTTGGCAAAAGGTAGTTGAACTTTTCAGAGTATACGTATAATTTATTGTTTAATCTATATTATGTATCATTTATCATTATTAGATTTTATGCATTTATGACAAACATATTATATTAAGAAAATGTAAGGACATCAACTGGTGGTAAATATGTTAAACATTTAATCCACGAATCTATTGTGTACCATATTAAGCCTCAGTTACGTTTAAGAGTTGCTCTTTACTTTACCGGACTCAAAATTAGTACCTTTCTCCTACGAATTATGATGTATTTACAGTAGATTTGTACCCGGCGCGGATGCAGATCGAAGTTTCGAACCTCTAGGATCAATAATTGAGGAGTTATGGTCGCTTAAAGTTGAGCATATTCCTAGTTTCTTGACAGGTAAGGGCGCCGCCATATTGGTTTGTAGTGACGGTCGCACGCCGCTTACCGAGTTTGTTAGGATTAGGTCGAGGGAGGACGGCAAGGTAAGCGGCTCGCGGCGTCACTACAAACCAATATGGCGGCGCCCTAACCTGTCAAAAATGCTCAACTTTAAGCGACCATAGCTCCTCAACTATTGATCCTAGAAGAACGAAACTTCGATGTGCATCCGCGCCAGGTACAAATCTACTGGATTACATACCAAATACATAATAATTCGTAGAAGAAAGGTACTACTTTTGAGTCCGGTAAAGTAAAGTTTACTCCGTTTAAGTGTACACATACTAGTTGTGCAACTCAACATTAATGCTTGTGTTTTCACTTTTAATTTCTTAAAAAATCGTGAATTATTCAAATCTTGATTTAAATCAAGTTAAGGTATGTATGCATGTATAAATAATGTATTTCATCTGAATACAGCATAAATGAAAATGCTTATACATAGATGAGGAAAAATTGTTTTTATCATGTAATTAAGGAAACGAGAGACGAGGATTGGGAAAAGAATGCCGTCATCAGAGATTGAACCAGCGAGTAGCTTGCGTTTCTTCAATGATGTTAGGTCGATCCTCTCAGACGTTATTATACATATATTTCACGGTTAAGAAGCTTGCAATCGGCGGTCGGGTAGGCGAACAGAATTTAAACGACAGTCGGCCATTTAGTCGCTCGAATCACGTCCGCCAGGAATTTTTCACGAGACTCGTGTCTTGCGATTTTCTCATGGTGCTGCTCTCTCTTTGTTCTTTTTTTTCTTTTTTACTCTCTCTTTCTCCGTTTCTCACTAGCTCGCTCGCCGGGCGTAAAACCGAGCCAGCCCAGCGGGGAAATTGAAAATGAGTTTCCGGGGGCTTGGATCACGGCGTCACGAGACCGATATTTAATTAGGTGTTTGCTCCCGCCACCGCGCCCGCCGCGCCATTGCGCCGGTGCGCCGGCAAAAAAGAGACGAAGCCGGGGCTTTGTTTATGAATGCACGCTCGCCGGAAGGAGCTTCGCGAAAATACCCTCGACAATGAAACTAATAACGCGAGACGCAATATGCTTTGTCGCGGAACGACGAAACTAACAAGGAACCCGGGAACGGGACAGGAATCATGGTTCATAAAGTTGTACGTTAAATTTCATGCAAATAAAGCACTCGCCGTTGCGCGATCCCGTCTGTAAAATTGTCTTTCATTGTGTCGACATGGCGTGCAGTTCCGTCTGTAAACCGTTGCAACGTCGGAAATTTTTAATTACATTCAGCCAACTCGACGCAAATAAATTGGCTCGCGATTAACCGAGTTACGCGCGAAGTTCGTTTCGCTTGAATGGAAGTTTAAAGTGATTAGACGATAGGAAAAACATGATGCAGCAGAGCCTCGATTATCCGAACCTCTGATATTGTATTCCTTATTGCCCACAAAATATTCAATGAAGATTTAATCTAGAACTGTACCTAATTGTTCTGTTATCCGAACACCAATGCAAGACTGATTAATAATAAAATGAGCTGTTATCACGATGATAATTGAGATCTCAGGTTTGCTCTTTCAAAAGTAATCTAAGAATATTTCATTGCTCTAATGCTCGTAAATGGATACAGTGGAATGAGAAGAAACTATAATAATCCTGTAGCATCATTCGTTGTAACCAGTAACGCAACTTCAGAGATTCCTTATCTAATGAGCATCTTAAACACAGTGTTTAAACTCTACAAGGAATTAGGGTCTGTAAGCAGATTATAGTGGCCACGAAAAAATGTAGGGCCTACGAAAACCGTTTCCGAAGCCCCTGAGAAGAGTCTTATGGCTTTCGAAAAAGATTGTGGGATCTACAGAGTATTAGGGCTCCTGGAAAAATTGTACGACTCTCGAATAAATTGTGGGTTCCATGAAAGCGTTGTTTGATCCAAAGGAGATGCTCGTCGTCGCGCGAAGACGCGAAAGAGGTTAGAAACGGAATGGTCTCTGTTGCTGTCAGGTTTAATGGTTCGAGAAGAGAGACGTTACTATTTTGTCGTCCAGTTCAAGACCTTCTGGTATTTTTGTAGTCGCATTCTCCGACTATCGGTCGATTCTCCGTTTCCCCGTAGATTGGTTATCAGGGCCCATTGGTATGGACGCTGTGACCCGAAGTGTTACAGTTTACAATCCACGGTGCATATTTTCAACGGGAGACCTTTTGTCGTCCCGTTTTCTAGATTCAATTATAGATCGTAGGCAACGCCCAGGAAAAAGGTCGGGCCGCGTTGATAAATCAGCGCAGCGCGCGCTGCAACATTCGTGCCGCAAACGTGGTCCGGGCTGTTTCATCCTGCGCGCGGGGGCAAGTGTCACGATTCTGAACCCGGGGATTTCATGCGGCATACTAAAAAGAATACGATAAATATAATCGTTTCACCCGGTAATTCAATCACGATCGGACATATTTCGTGCGACCTCGTTCTTTATTCCCGCCGTGTATCGAGAGGCGCGACCTGTTTTTCTGTTTTTTTTTTTTTATGTACAATAGGGTGGACCTTATTGTTCAAAGACAATATTTTAACAGAGATTGTTCCATTTCGTTACGTAACGATATATACAAAATTTTAGATCATTCGGACGTCGCAAAGTGGTCTATTTGGCCAGAAAAAGTGGAAAAACTATTTTAGCGTTATTTATAGGCTCAAGCTTATAATATTATATATCGTTGGATTCGTCTTAAAATCAAATTCTCCTCAATTTTTTGTACAAAAATTTTTTTTCGACTTTCATATATTGAAATTTGTAGACGTCTGAATACTGTTCCTCTTTTGTTCGAAACATTTCTTCCTCAGATTATCGAGAACCCATGGAAAAGCGTGGCGATAGTGGGATATTTTAACTGTCACTGTCAAGCCTTATAACTTTAAAAATATTTTAGGAAAAAATATCGACATGGAACGTCGACGTTTCTTCCGAACCAGAAAGCAAAATATCTTCGCCCGACATGACTTGCCACAGCATGTTTAAACAATCATAATGTATTAATATTGTATATCGCTGGAGTCGGGAAAGTCTACAGAATTTTTTGCTGTAGAGAACAATTCAATATCTTTTATAATAACATCACGATTTTTTGTTTAAAATTGAAAACAAATATGTTATTTTGTTATATTGTTATTTTTTTTTTCAAAGTCATGTTCCTCAAAAACTGTGCGTATAGGAGAAAAATTAAGGGCAGATTCGGAATCAGCGTAGAAAACTCTATAAGAAGGACCCAACAGTAATTTGGGAACATGAAAAGAGTTGAAATTTGTTGGACAGTGTTATTATACGAGATATTATTATTATTCGAAAAGTTTACTGTACCAGAAACTGTTTGCATTGGTCGCATTCGAGCAATTCTGGACGCACTACAGAGAATCTAAACGTGTGCTATCTCGTCGTTGGGCAGTGTAAAAGCGAGAATGTTTTCCCTCGTGTCCGGTGAATCGTTTTGCTCGTTTCTGGCCGGTTCGTTGCGGTAGACCGCGATCCGGAACACGGGATCGCGCGCAGTCCACGTCGATAAAGCAGCAGGTTCGAGGCGGCACGCCGGGAAATCGCCACGGCGAAATAACAAACAGCTCAATTAGGGGCTCCGTAAGATGCAAATGTATGCGCGTGCCGGCTTCGAACGTGCCAGCGAAGCTTTTCTTGCAGGGACGTGGCTGCGTGTTCCGCGTGGTGATGCGACCCGGCCAATGCTCGCTGCTTCGAATCAGTTATTAGCGTCGCGATCAGAGGCGCATGGAAACTCTGGAAAAAATTCGATACTCCATTCTCCGTCGGAGAAACTCCAATATTGCTCGCAGTGAAACTGCAGAACAGCTACCTACCAGCCGATTTCGATGATTTTTTAATATGTTACGAATAGACTGCGGATTTTCTGCGTTATTTGTACGAAACAGAAGATAATGTTGCCTACCAAAAAATGTAACACTAATTCTGTGTGTGTGCAGTCATATTTCAATTTCAAAACCCATTGTCTTAATTTAAACTCGCCAATTGATGGAATCACATTTGAAATGACATTAAATGAAATAAAAATGCAAGACGTCCATTGCTCACTTTATTGGGCACGACGATCTTCAGGACGCGATTTAGTAAACAATTATTAATTAATAATGTCGGTTAAATTAACAAATTTGATTTAATTCTCACGCATTACCCTGAAATAATTGCAAAAAGATTCTAGGATATTATTTCACTCAATTGTGCACCGCCCTTTTAAAATGAGTAAATGCTGTTTTATTTGCAATTCTGCAAATTACAAAAATGGATATTGCAACATCATACATAACAAGAAAAAAGATTTTACGGTGTCCAGAACCAGCAACTGTACGAAATTTTATGAAAAATATGGTAGTTATCGAATTCCATTGTTTTCAATGCTATTAAAATCAGTAATTGTCTGTTGTCCGCGTTTCATATTTACAAGACTAGTACCTCCATTTTCGATTTTCTCATACCATCGACAAATGACGCGTTCGTTCACTGCATTTTAACCAAACACAATGCAAGCACGTTCAGCTGTTACAATCGTAACATTCTATCAAATGCAACGTAGCCTTTTATAAAATATGAAAAAAAATATTGTCACACTGTAATTAAAAATTTTCCGAATATCATACCGCGCTTTGTAATTTTAAATAACAACGTGCGCGCAAAATTAATTTGTTTTCCTTGTGACGCTGACATCAAACATGTCACGTGCAGTTATTGCACAATTATTCTTATTGTGTCAATCACACAAGATGTCCGACAAAAATTGTGTTCTCTGATACTGCAATGCACTGAAGGGATTAAGCGTTTGTGCCGTAAACACTCAATTTAAAATCAAGAATATTTTTTATTAAATCTCTTCGACACTGAAAAAGTATTTTCAATTTTGAATATTTTTATTTAAAGAGGAATATACGAACGTAGTACTTAACGTTTCCATCAAGGTATGAAAATTGTATTTATTGTTCTAATGGGGTAGTTTAACACAGCGACTGCCCGAGTCACCACCCTAAGCCACCCAGCTTTTAATTACATTTACAAACTGGAAAATTGAGAGGAATCACAAAAGATTCGAGTGTTTGAAGCCGTCGTAGTAGAAAGAACCGTTAACAACGTGTTCCCAGTGGATAGTTACATTGACTCCCGGAATGACACGAAACGATGGGTTTCGCTCAAAGGATATTAAAATTTTACGATCACCGACCCCTTTGAAAACTCTCATCATATCGAATGTGCCCATCGCCCGTGCTCGCACACATGCGTCTCCACACGTGCACACAAGCATGATCGCGGCGCGCTTCAGGTGATTCCGCGCGTATGCAGAGGGAGAAGTCATTCGGCCGGATCCAACCGGATGTAATAATTTTAATTGTTGATTAACGCCGGCTTTGTGTCGGGCGCCGAGTGGAGAAGACCTTTCTCAAATATTGCTTTACAGCGCTTTGTTCTTTGGCCAGTGTAACTCTTTGCGAATTCAAATGTCATTTCCTAAGTCTCGCGTTGCGAAGCTAATTAATACTCTCGAATTTAATAACACCAAGTCTGCGGGTGCCCGACCCGGATGGAGATTTATGTTTTTAATTAGCGCGGCCTCTGCCCTCTGTCGTTTAATTATGATCCGGGAGTCGCGCTTTGAATTTCCCGCCCGCGTTTGAACCCCGTACCCGAGCTATTTATACCGGGGAAATCTACTTTTCTTTCGCGATCTCTTGTTCAGAGTTGATTAGGCCCATTGAGGCTCGGCCGCGCTTCGCATCCGATCGTTCGCGTTTATATCTCGTAATTGGCCCCGGCCGCCGGGGAATTGTCGTCGAACGATCTCTCCCTACTTCACCTATCAACGCGGAACGTTTGTTAATTGTAAAACGCGATTCGAGCCGTTTACGGAAATCTGAACGATTTTAACACTAAAGCCACCACCACCGGGCACGATGACCGGTTCCGGATTGTTTGTTTTGCAATTATTGAAATCATAAAAATGATTTCATAAGAAATGATTGTATAGATATCTTTAGTAGAGCACGTATCACAATGAGAGAGACGCACGAAGTCTAAATAAAATCAATCTTGTTATTTTTAAAGGGAACATAAAAGGGACTGTCGTAAAGGTTGGGACACGTTTTGTTTTCAGCTATAAAATTTCATAGAATGAGAATTACGCAACAAATGTATACCGTTGTTATAATAAATAAATGTATACCAAGTTATAGTCAATTTTCCGAAGACAATGTTCTCGACAAAACAAAAATTTGCAGTGTAAGTTGGGACACCCCACAAACTCTGAAAAGTAAATGTTGAAATGAAATCAAAACGTCTTACATTCAATATTTATCGAGTACTTACATGTTTCTTAGATCATGATTAAACACAAAAAATCACACAAATCGTGATAAGTGCACAATTCTTTTTGCACATTTAAACTACATCAAATTTCCAACAAATTATATATATTTATGCAATCATGGTTGAAAAATTTCCAGTTGAAAACGAATCAATATAAGAACAATAATAAGACTTTTTACAATTCCGATCAATTGCAATTTTTGAAAAAATTTCTTTTCACATCCTGCAGTGAACTAATTGCGAACTTAAAGAAGTTATCGTCTTGTTTAGAGCGTCCGAATATTAATTCGAGTCACTGTATCCTGTTTGATTGACTTGAACCCTTTATATGGGTCTGTGTGGTGAGAATGAGAAAGAAACGTAATGAGTGAGAGGCAGTACGTATGAAGTGAATTTGGTTGAACGAAATAAAGAAATGATTGTGCGCGAGGGATCATTCTGTTTGGAAAAATTGTCAGTCGTGGATTGAACATTTATAATGTTTATAAATCTGATTTTAAATTTGATAATGTGTAATGTTAACGTTGATATTGTCATCCAGTGTTTGAACACCCCTGGTTCCTCAATCTGGCGGATCGTAAAAAATTGATCGTGATAATGGAAGCAGCCTCTAATCGCGGAAGAAAGGCCCACGAGTAGGACTTGTCAATCGGTTCGGTTCGGCGCGGCGCATAGTGTTCGAGGCGATCTCGTAGGTCTCGCGCTGTGGAACTTTTTACGCAACCCGATAGTCGATTCATCATCCTGACCACTCGATCAACGCCTAACAGACATCGCCCCTACGAAGAACGTAAAGCATGATGAAGTTCCCCGGTGAATTTGGTTTTTAGGCAAAGTAGCCTCCATCAGCGACGTAATACTCTTCATTAAATAACGCTCTCGTCCTCAGACGAGCACGGGTCCCGGCAAGATGGATCGACAAGCATTCAAACATTTATTCACCGTCCAGACGCGTGCTTTTTTTTCTTGTTCAGCCCGACTCGAATTCTTTCCCGACTTCGACTTTTCTCATCGGTGACGTGAAAGTCGCCGGGACGATATCGAAAGCGATTAATCGATAAAAAAAAATAATCGTAAATAACAAGCAGGAAATGCAGGCATTCCGTCGAACCGCCGGTAATATTTCACCTTCACTCCCGTGTGAAAGCTTTAAAAGAAGAAGAAGAAGAAGAAGGAGAGAACGCCTTTTTCCCGGATGTTCGTCCTTCAATCTTCGTCGCGGGCCAACGGCATCAGTATGCCAGTCAGGTAGGATCGTTTATGCGAGATCTGCGCTGCGGTGTCACAAGATCGGGAGAAGATAGAGAGAAGCCATTGGCCGATGGCCAGATGTATTAAGATCGCATTTGGGGACGGATCGGTATCCTGATGGATCGCTTGTCGATTACGTGCTCTAATCCGACTTCTATGACTATGGTAAACTAGGGTCACCGGGACATAATTTGTCATTTCGGTCTTGCCAGACCCCCCCTTCGGTCAACAAGATCGAATCGCCGTTGAAATATTTTCGTTTTCCTTGGGCTCGCCGGAGGGCGAACGGGGGAAGAAGAATAATGTTTTTCATCGGATGTTATTCGTTGCACAGCGAGATCTTCATTCGATGTGGTCACTTGATACGTCGTAGAAATTGAATTACGTTTACACATGTATTGGGTTGGAACGAAAGTTCGTAGAGTTTGTAAATTAAAATTGAAAGCGAAAATTCGGATATTTATTCATAGATTTATTCAATAACATATTTTCTATTCTGTCCTATTACCTGTTGCCGTTCTCGAGGTAACTTTTCGTGTTATTGAATAAACATATGAATAAATAGCTTAATTTTATCTTTGATTCTTAATTTTAAAACGCTACGAACTTTCTTTCCAACCCAATACATAGTTTACAATTGTTTAGATGTAACGTTGAATTTTGTTACATTAAAAGCAACATTATAACATTCTCGGATTTTTTTTTAGATCTTTTACTGTTTTATATTTCACACAAACAATTTATTCATAATTGCATAAAGATCCGCAGTCTACTTATAACAAATTGAATCGTCAGCCAACAACGCAAGGAGTATTCCCTTTTGAGGAGTATTTTTGAAAACTTTCATTAAAGTTATCAGTAGCGTCAAGATTGGCATTATAACAAAATAAAAAGTACATACTTCCAGTAACACACTCTCTATGCGGAGATAATAAAGAAGGCCTACTTTTATTAAACGTACGCGGTGATTTACAATTCGTAAATCAATTTTTCACAAACTTTGCACTTGCAGATGATGTATCCAGGCATAGTTAATACTTCTTCGCTGGTGTTAATATCATTACTAGGCTGCAGATGTTATGCATTTATAACAAAAATGAGTAGGTACCACTTACAGTGGTAAAAAGAGAATTTAGCATCATCGTTCCATTACTTTCAATTTACTAAAGTAATTAGACTTTCACTATGTCTAATCAAACTTTTCTACTTGAATTGCAACAAAGTGGAATGCAATAGAAATGTATCTTCTTTCTAAATATGTTTAATAAGTTGAAAATAGTATAACGCTATTTTTAAAGTCTGCCAATGTCTTTATTACTTTAAATAACACCTACTGATTTTGGTCATAAATGCATAAACTTCGCTGTCTATGTGTAATCAATATTTAACTTTGTAATAAATATCTATTATAATTTCCGATTTTTGTCCATTGTCGACGCACTGTGACGCGAGCCGATAAATTTGGCGAAAATCGGCGGCTGGAAGACTGCGACCCATTCCGTTTACGAGGAGCCACGGCGCGGTCCCGTTTACAGCGAGCGAAACCCCCAGAAATTTCGAGGACGCGCGCTCGTAACGCTAAGAATTGTACTCGAGTATGGTCCATTAACCGGGGAAATATTTCGTACGTGAGCTCCTCCGACCCTTGCACCGAACGTATCTCGCGCATCGAGATGTCGGCTCTCGATACGACCGGCAATATACGGACAGCTTCGAATGTCGCGTCCCAGCTTGAATACGGAATGCGATTTTGAAACGTGTGTCGACGCCGGGTTCAAATTCGGCTACGGGAGATAGGCCAGCGAATGATCCCTCTCTTTTTTCTGCTTTCTTTCTACCTCTCCCTTTGTCCATCTCCCTCTGTTTCTCTCTGGAAGACTGCTCTCGGTTGTTGCTCGACGTTTTTTCGAAATCTAGATCGCTTTACAGCCGAGACTAGAACCTTGGCTACACCTAGTGAGTAGACTGCGGATTTGCGGTAACAATTGTAAGAAACTGGAGCTAAATATTGGGTTGGAGACAAAGTTTCTTCGTATTTTAATGCAGGAACGAGAATCAAGGTATTTCCATATTTCAAATGGAGTTTATTAAATCAAGTGCCGTTTTAAACCACAATCCCGTCACTGTAGAACTTCTGTGATTTCTGGGTGATAAACTGCGACACGTGATTTTCACAAGTCTCTTTCGAAGTCAATTTCACAACATTAACAGAGTTCTGTATTCTGTAGAGACCGAAACAAATGGTAGTCTGATGGTGCAATATCAGAACTATGTATATGGTGGATGAATCAAAACTTCCCAGCCAAGCTCTCTTAATTTTTGACGGGTCGCCAAAGATATGTCGATCCATTAAATTTTTCAATGTTAACTAATGAGGCACCCAAACATTGAGCTGTTTTTTGAGTCCAGTCTTCTTTAAATGGTCTAGAACTGTTTTGTGGTCGATATTTAGTTCCTTACCAGTTTTAAGGTTCGACAGGTTTAGTGTTAAGAACAATTTTCCCTGGTATGTATAAACAATTTTGCGTCCAGTTTCTGGTACAGATGTCCACCAGTTCAGAAGATTCATCCCTAGATTTTTTGCATCCTGTATGAATGTTTTTCCTCTTTTTGTAACTATTTTACATAACATATGTACATAGTTAACCTTATACAACTTGTCTAACCTAATACAACGAGTCTATAGTCTATGCAATTGATTGATAAAATTGTTTCGTTGAAATCTTCTTGTTCTACGGCTTGTTTTATCCGTTAAAAAACGGATAAATAAATAAAATCAATCTGTTCATCATTTTAACGTGTCGAAAATAATATGACGTCATTAGATTCTTCTAATGATTTTTTTCTTCTTTCTCTTCTTGTCATAAAACAATAATGAACACTCGATTATGTTTGCCATATATGCTCGTGATACTTAACGATATTAAACGATATTCCGTAAGAAACTTGTCACGACCCAATTCTCAAAACTTCGACTCTCAATTTTGTCATAAAGTGGAATAAGTGTAGAGGGCAGCGTGCTAAAAATTTTATAGTTGAACAGTAAGGTCCGTCCTAGCGGGGGCTTTATCAGTGGCGTGGATGCGATCATCTCAGTGTCTGGGTTTAGAAAGTCTCGATGAAATAGTTCCTCCGGGCAACTCTACGCGCAGTTATAGCCGGATAACGTTTAATAGATGCGCCTTCGTATCGCCAGATACGGTTTTAAAGCCGGGCAATATGAGCGCGATTAGATCGGAGCGTGCGGGTTCACGAGGTTCTCGCGGCTAAGGAGATGCTAAAATGTAGTAAGCCCCGATGATCGACGGAACCGTGCTCGAGACATTTCCTACGACCGAGGAAAGGCTTTCCGGAATCGATCCCGAAGAGATTAAGTCGCGAGCTTGATCCCGCGGTTTCACTCTGCAAGGCGATCAAATTTTTGTAATGCGGTCGGCTTCGCGGCTTTCGTTTGTTACGGACAGAAATGACCACCTTTCGAATAAAACATATACGGAATGGTAGTTGAAATAGTTTTCTATTTACACGATTGTTTTTAAGTTATTATAGTACCATTATAGTACCAAATTATGTACGTAAATGCATCTTTACAATCTCAATAGTCGTAAATTAAAAAATTTGGAACGTGTTAAATAAAATAATAATCCCGGTAACTCATGCGGCCTTAATTATATTTGTAAGAAACATTCTACTTTACTCTTTCCTCTCTATAAAATTCTGGCTGAATTAGTTTAAAATCTAACTGGGATAAATAAGATTACATAATTAAATTTACTTCGTTGGAATGATACTTTTGCGGGGATATATGAAAAATAATTACTTGAATTTTATAATATTTCATGCTCTGAAACTCATTTTACGATGAACAAATATAATTACGAATAGAAACAAGAAACACATAGCTGCCTCGTAGAGAGAATTTCACTCACGTGCAGAAATAATTTACAAAAGTTCGACTTCATAAATAACAGCAGAAAAATATCTTCCAAACAAATATTTTTCAGTAAAATATCAAATTGATTTAGTATTTCCATTGGCATAAAAGTAAAGGATTATTTAAAATTAATCGTAATACATTTTAGGAAATATTCATAAAAAATTTCATTATTCCAATGCGTATAATAAAAACCGTACGAAGTCTAAATATAGTACCTTAAATCTGCTCACACTTTTCCAAGCCAGCATAGTCCAATCGCTTCTAGCGCTCGGCGGGTTTCGTGTTAAACAACAATCTTCGATCAAAGTTCGATATTCGCGAGATTCCGAAGTGCAGCGAAACTATCGATAGAACGGCCGGGAATCCGGAGCAATTAAAAACCAGCAAACTGCTCGTTACTTGCTCGAACAGCCGGTAACTGCTGTTAACTACCAGGCGCATCTCGCGCCGCGGCGGAAAAGTAGTCCGAGCCCGTGCGATCCTCGCGAATTCCCCGTTCGTGACGGATGTTGATCCCCGTCACGTGTTTATCGGCCGGTTTTCAATATCGCGCGAGCTTTCACGCTGCCCGGGAAAACGGATTAGATTGCGTAAGTGAAATGGCCCGGGCGTGGATTACGGTGTTCCACGCGGGCTGCCAATTCCAGCGGACACGTGTCCCGGCGAGATAGTAAGGTAAACGTTCCTCGATCGGGATCAAGAATCGAGTATCGTCTAGGCACACGTATCAGCCCTCTCCCCCTTCGGGCGCTATTACAGCCGACGATCCGCCAATTAGAAATCTCACGTGGTACCAGCAGCACGAGGCGGGCACCACGTACGCTGCCACTATTACCATTGCCATTATGTGCAGCTACTACTATTACTCTCGCCGTTATTTCGATAGTCACGCAAGAGTGGCTCTCCATCGAGTGCCCGCATCCACTTGGCGTGCTCGATATGTATACGTACGCCGACAACGAGAAAAGTTGCATTGGACGAGGCCGCGTTCTCCCCGTCTGTTTTCAAGAACGGAATTCAATCTTTCACGATTTCATAAGCGTCGCAAGATTCAGTATAGTCTACCATTTTATAAGACGATATTCCGAGAACCAGGTTTGAGCGGGGATGTGACGCGACAGTTAAACGGAACCAGGAATGCGACAGCTATCGATGCAGTAGGGTAAATTTACCTATAACCGCGGGTGTACGTTTCGCTGCGGTATTTTTTCTCAATGAGATTAAAATATACGTAAAAATAAATATTTTGCCGTGAATGAGAGTTTGTACAATTCAATGAGAATGTATTCCCGTTGGCAATGGTAGGCCTTCATTTTATAACGTTTTAAGGGATGTATACCGAGCTTACCAGAGGTACAGTTTACAGTGTAAATTCTATCGGAACTTATGGTGCTCAGTTTACTTCGCTTTGTACTCTTTCTCCCACGACACGTTATCGCCCTTGAGAACACTCGTAGCCACTTAGCCACTGTGACGCATACATTCCTTGAAATTTTATTTCCCGGCCAAGATGTCGCATCCTGAGTTCAAAAATGTTCTTCTTCAGATTCCGGGGCTGTTTCCGCATCGAATCTAAGAGTATTTTAATCGGTTCAAATTGATTATCGCGTGATCCTAATTGCGTACGGGATGTCCTGTTTATCTGAAACACCTCGAATGTTTCCGCTGTTTTTAATGATCTTACGGAACACATAACATAAAATGATACCTGTACGATTTGAAAACGATATTTAGCAATTAATATTAGATATATGCCAATCGGTTACCTGCATTTCTTTCAACAATTCGTTAGTGTTCCTCTAAAAATATTACAAAATTTCTCTGAATGTCCATTCTTTGCTCGTTAATATACTAATTTGTAGCCTTTGAATTATAATTTGTGGAAATATATGTTAAATACAAAAGAAAAGGTTTTAAATAATCCACATCTTGGCTACATAAGGGTTAAATAAAAAAAATACTTGTAATTACCAGAATGTCTGTTCTTTTAACAATCTATTTAACAATACAGCAGGTTGCACATACATGTTCTTTATCCACACCACATATTATTCGTCATGTGGACAAAGAAATATGGTTTTGGTGCTGCGGTCCTAATAATTTCGACAAAAGCAAAATTATGTCGACAAAGCCGAATAAAACAGACCATGGCAAGATGAAGAAAAAGTCGAACTAGCAATAATTCCCGCAGAAAGGTTTCCGGGTCGAAGTTGCACCGCAAATCCATTGCCATTGAACATCGCGATGACATTAAACGGAGAAGGAGCTATCCTTTGGAGCACGACGAGCTAGCTCGCCTCTATGTCAATGAAGGAGAATAAATAATGCCTGAGGATTCGCTCGGTTCTACGCACATACGTTCGCCGGAGCGCGAGGGCAGGGATAAATCCATTTTCTACCGTCGTGGAATAAGATATAAGTGTTATGTCAGCTTCGTCCCCTCGAGCGAGCTTTCTGCCGCTTCCGAACTTGTCTCTCTTTCTCCTCTCTCTCTCTCTCTCTCTCTCTCTCTCTCTCTCTCTCATCATCGTCGAAGAAGCCGCCCTCGGCGAAATCCTTGGGAAGCTTGTTCGAGATTTCGAGGGTCAGAAGGAGCGCGCGAAAGGTTAGGAATATTTAAAAACAGAATTCCTCGAGCGACATCCTCCCTTCTGTGAAATCCACCGGTGGATACGATCGAGCATGTGACGGTACATGATTTACCGCATGGAAATTCTGTTCTCCCCAGTAGCTTGTCGGACAGCTGTTTGATCCAAAGGAAATTGCTAAAACTACAAACTCAGTCTCGTGATATCTTTCCATTTATAGAAAAAGTTATTCTAATTTAAACTGTGTGCCGTCAATTATGAGAGTGGCCTGTATGTCCATATTGAAGCAACAACGAGTAACTTTTAAGCCGCCCCTAGACGACCAATGTTATCGTCAATATACGGCACAATATATTGCACAATAATATTGCTGACTCACCCACACGAGACATTTTCTCTCAATGTTCATTCATTTTTATCATAAATATATAAAATCCAGTTTAATCATTAGCTTTAAAATATATACTGGATATTTTTTAATATAAAAGTAATACAACATTTTTAGGTTTAGGTTTGCATGAATTAGTTTCCTGTTCCAATAATTCCGAGTATTTTCAACTTCAACTCGTTTCAACCACACACACACACTTCAAGTTCCGATTTTTCTTCATTTCGTACAGCCATTTCTCACGAACATAAACGTAACATAACGAAGGGTAGTCACGATTTATCTTGTTTTTCTTCCATTGAAAGCCATGAGGTATTTTCAAGATGATTTTAAAATGTATTACCGTACGAATTTATGAACTGCCATCAAGATTGCACTTTATCATAAGGATACGCAGAAATAAAAGGAAACATGAATGTAAATAAACACAATTAAAAAACGTCACCAGAAGAACGAATAATTCGGACCAAAATGTTCCAGCAGCGATTAATAGCAATTCACCAAAACTCGCTTGTTTCTCGATTCGTTAAGGCGTAAAGGAGAAGCACGGGGAACGATCGTCAAAGATAACGAGGGCATGTTTCCCCACAGCAGAAGTTCCTCGCGTCAAGGATCGCATCGGGGTCTATCCTCCGACCAAGGGGGTTGAAGTGAATAAATTTAGCGAATGCGATCGTCGCGTCGTTTACGCAGCGAAACAATAAATAATTCTTAGCAAGCGTGTCGGATCAAAGTCGACGCGTGGTCGGAGTCCGGCCGGTTGCACGAAGATAGGTAGGGTACGGAGCAATTAAACCGATTAGCTTTCCCGTGGTCATCGTCGGGCCGTGGTCGTGTCCCGTGGTCAAGAGTAGTCGTAGATCGGAAAGCGCAGCGAGCTTGTTGTTTACATCTGCTGTCCGGGGCGAGTAAATAAACTTAATGGCTGCCCCGGTTCTCTGGACAGGGGGGCGACACAGCGAACGAGAAAGAGAAATAGAGGGGGAGAACGAACAGGCTATTAATTACCGTCGAAAAGGGGCGGGAAGCGGGGGGTTAGGGATTAAAGGTGAGCAAGGAGGAAACACGTGGCGAGTTTCCTAGCTGCTGGAGCTGTTGCGGTGGCACGACGTTATCACGGCATCGTGCAATATTGTAATTATATTGCCGCGCGTCACGACAACCGGTGTCGACCGTGGCGACGAAAAATACCCTCGGCCACGATTCGTCCCGGTGAATGACGGGTAGGTTCGGCCGATTACAGTAGTGCTCACTTGACTTGCAAACTTTGGGATCCGGAAGTCGAATTCTTGCGTTGCAGGGTGGCGTTCTGTTCGAGGAAATAACATGGCACTTGAGGTTATTTGAGGTTTTCAAGTTACGAGACTGACCCTGTATCGCTCTGCGACGTCACTCAAGTTTTGGCTATAGCATTTCCGCCCCCACTATGTATTACAGAAATCTGGTAGCGCTGGTGAGCACTACTGTACGCGCTTTCCGGGTCGAGCGTGACCACCCCGCGTCCTCCTGAGCAAGGCAGCCTCACAGTCGAACGATTCGCCTCGGCGCGGCAGGAAACGCCTACCTTCGCGTGAAACTATGAAACCGGGAGCCGAGGTGACCGGTGCGTCAAGTCAGGTCGGCCAGACCACCGCGATATCGTTTTTCACCCGAGATATCAGAAGCGTTATCGAGCCACAGCGATACGCGCTAATGGAGAAGGGTTGCTGACGAAAAACAGTGGGGAGGGACACTCTCGGAAAGTCTGCGACTTTTCGATAGAAAGTAGACGGTATTTTGTGCCTGAGTGCCGGGCATTGTCTACAAAGAGGCTTTCGTCCGGATCTCCCAGCGTAGAAACATTCCTCTTCAGAAAGATCGAAGGGGGTAGAAGAGCTGTAGACATCGATAACTGCGAGCCAAAGCGATTTCTCACTCGCTCGAACCGATTACAAACGGTCCTAGCGGTCTGCGGGTTTTTCTTCGCTGGTGATTACTCTGATTAACGAGTAGTCTTTCTTGTCCTGGAAATTGTAGATTCGAGGGAAGTGGGATTAATTGCTCCTGCGTTTTCAGATAGCCGAACTGCTATGTTGGGACCAGCGTTTTTGTGTGGACGCGTGTTTTGTCGAATTCAATCTTGATATGAAAGGCTGCAAACGTGTTTGACAAACCGAATAGTAGACTGCGGATCTTTATGCATTTATCAATGCGTTTATCAAAATTATGCAATTATCAACATTGCTTTTAATGTAACGAAGTCGTTAAGGGATGAAATCAACTTTTATGTTATTCCTGCTAACATTTTTAGTTTAGTTTTCCCACGATGAATCTTCTTATTTTCTATATTTAAACGTTTGTTAATCATTGCAACGTTGACCGATTTTGATGAAACTTTCAGAATGTGACCTACGGAACGTATTTTCTTTTGTTTCAATATAATCCCACATAAATAAGTGGTAATAAGCTAATTTTAATACATATTTCTTTCTGCAAGTCCGAGCAATTGAAAATTAATAGTTCGATTATTAAAGTTCTAGTATTAAACTAATAGTTCCTAGCTTCTCACAAAAAAATTCAAGTGGTATGGTTTTATAAAATTTTTGTTATTTCACACTTCTTAGTGGAACCAGCAGAATTTGTAGAACACTGTAGGATGGTTTTTCGGTCTTATTAGTTGTTTGCAATAAAAAATGCAAAATTTGTTTTCAAGGGACCAATCAGGAGACATACCCTACAAAATGCAGAAGGTTTCGTTCCGATTTATCCATCCATCTCGGCGTAATCGGTGAACACACATAGAAAACAAAAGCGAAAAAAGGCACATACAGATCGAATTGAATATCCTCCTCCTTTTTCGAAGCCGGTTAAAAAACAAAACGTGTCCCAACATTCACGGCAGACCCATGTAACTCTTCAAGAAAACATCATAACTCTCGCGCCGGTCGCATAGTTCGTTTCCAGATAATTGCTAGAAATGCACGTCTAATTTGAATGGGCTGTCTACGGTGACTAAGATATGTGAGGGGTTCGCCTGTATTATCACGTGGTCGAGCACACGCGATAGGCGATGAGCGCGTTGACGCGACAACGGAAGCGTACTCGCACGCGCAATCGAGAACGCATAATTCCGTGTCTAGTTACGCGCCCGGTAATTATCGTCGGAGGAGTGGTGAGGGACAGGGAGAACAGCCGGCGCCTTATTTGCATTCTGCCGTCTCGAGGTAGCACGAGGAATTCGCGTTCTCGCAGTACAAACCGCGCTGCTGCCTAACGTCTCGTACCCGGCGCGTATTCCGCGCGGAATCGCTTGTCGCCGTCTGAGCCCCGAGATTTCGCTGCTTCTCGACGTTAACGCCGACCTCCTGGACGTTAATTACAGCGCCGGGCTGCGCAGGGCGTTTTGCGGTCTATCTTCCCGTCGATACAGAATTACGCGGGCTCCCTCTCGCATTGTTCGTGTTGTTCCTTCGACGCCGCACCGTTGCACTCGGCCCTCGCGCTCCTCGTTTTTCCTCTTGACACTTTATTGGCCACTTAACGCGTCGTTGCGCGTCTTCGTGTACATTAATAAATCCTTCTTTCTTTTCGAAACAGCTGCGGATACATCGCCAACGTAACATGTGGTCGATAAGCTCTCTGCAACTTTTCCATTTTCGACACTTATATACGCTCCTCGCAGAAAAATTGTGTGTCTGTAAGGAAAAACGCCGCTTGTCGCTATTTCAAATTTGAGTTTATGCATTAATTGAGCTTTTAGAGTATACGATTCACGTATTATAAGAAAGGAAGTCATGTAAACAAATTTGAAAGGCTCAAAAACATAATGCAATTTGACCGATGCCCTATGTTCAATTCTTACGATTACGATTTGTACAAGGTTTTCAAAATAGGACTATAGATCTTTGACAGATTACTACATTCATATTTGTTTTTTTTCCTTTCAAGATTTTACAAGCGAGTGAGTGTAGAAATTGTTGAGATTTCTATGAAAAACAATGAATCTGTATAAAAATTAATGATTTCATTCGTAAATTCTTCTAGTGAAAGCACTAAATGGAATTTTTGAGTTCTGAGATGATTATTCAGTTTGAACATAAATAATAGAGTCGCGTAGAGTGCGTTTTGTGTTGTGTTAAAATTCTTTAAATCGATAGAAACGGACGGAAGCATGTAAACCTTTAAGTAAAAACTCAACAATATTTTTCAAGTTTTCATGAAAAATTCCTTATTACATCGTAGCGCATTTGATTAAACGAAATATAAATACTACCTTGTGGCAGAATAACGCAAACCACGCTGCAGAACGAAAAAAAAAAAAAAAATATGAAGAGTAGAAAAATTAACTTTGAATTCCACAGCAATATTTTAGAACAGAAACATTAATTTACTTTCCAATGGCATCTGTGAAGTATCACTCGAATTTACTCGACGATTTAAACGATGCCTCGTATAAGCGCCACACATTTAATCTTCTCCACGCTTAATAAGTTTAAAACGTCAGTTATTTCTCCGGACATAAAATTCAATTTACGTTCCACCAAATCGAGTGTACTAAATAGTAGATATCACTTGCGAACTGCGCGGTTATCGATGGAGTGCCTATCTCGATAAATATTTCACTTTCTGCTTCAACAAGCAAAGCCCTACAACTCCACATTTCATTTGTCGGTTCGCGATCGTGCCAAAAGATTCTACCCACAGAAGCAGCCACTCGAAACCAGTGCATCTACTCGAAAGCCGTGCAACTTCCGCGGATCGAGCACCGACACTTAGACGGTCGCAATAAGCAATCGAAGTAGACCGTTACTTTTTCCGGAAGGAGATTGACAAACGGCTGAAGAACACGTCTGAATACTCGATCGCGGTAGTGCGGTCGGGCGAGCGCATGAGAACACGAAACAAAGATAACGCCGGTAAGGGAGGGCCACAATGGAAGTACTCGGAATTGAGAAGGAGGAGGAGGAGGAGGACCGTATACTTGCATGGAGGATGCTCGAGCGTTCCTCGGGCTAATTAGCGCTCCGATTGCAAGGGAGTAAGGGAAGAGGCTAAATATAGAAGTCAATTTCCTTTTTTCGACTTGCGACACCAACGATGGCGTCGAACGTAGTCGAGTGGCCCTGGCAGCCCGCGGGAGGACCCATTCTCGAGGCAATACGATTTCCTCGAACCGCTGAACCGCGTGACATTCGAAAACAGCCGGGGCCCTCGTAAAGCCAGCGAGTTTACAACGCCGGTCGATTCGTTCTGGATCGGTAGGATCGATTCCAGAAGTGGCTTTCTCTCTCTCTCTCTCTCTTTCTCACTTTCTCTCTTTCTCCCATCGAGATCGAGACAAAGAACTAATTTTCAAGCTTCCAGGCGCACTGCAATCCGTTCCGCGGGCCCGTGTCGCAAGATATATCGTGCGTGTTCGTTCCGTTTGACCTAGTGGCGGCACCCTGCTCCTAAAAGGGATTCGGCGCGTAGGAGGAGCCGCTCGAGGAAGGACGAAAGGGGACGAGACCGGCCCGTTATACGCGAATGGCTCACGGATTACACGACCGCCGCGCAGCGCCGAGCAACACGCACATAGCTATGCACGCACGCACGCGGCCCGGCCCGGGCCACGCACGGACGCACGCGGCCACGATGCGACGCAACACGCACCCCGGTGATCCATAACGTTGTCAACTCGCCGCGCAGGGCCAATCTCCATCGCAGATAACGGTCGCGCGACCGATCGCTCGACGCGCGAAATGCTCACCCCGGAAAACACGATTCGGGACCAGCGTTACCATATTTTTATCCCTCCCGGCCCCTTACCCTTCCGCCTCTCGTCAAGTTTCGCAGCGTAGCTCGTCTTTACGGTACCGTACGCCAGCGTTAGTGGGAAGAGTGCAAAGACGAGCTACGCTGCGGAACTGGGCGAGAGGCGGAAGGGTAAGGGGCCGGGAGAGATAAAAATATGGTAACGCTGTTCGGGACCGAGGAGTCTTGGACCCCTCTTGTTTTCGGCAGAGGTATAGGGTAACTGTACCGATTACTGCGGTATCATGCTTCGATCGTACTTACGTTATGCCGTGAAGAAGGAATGGGTTTGCCTCGAGAAATAATCCTTTTTCTTCTCTTGATAACTTGTGAAGTGTATTGGGTAGGCCGCACTAACAGATTGTTCACAAGAAATCGCGCTTTACAGAAATTACAAGTCCTTACAATATACCTAACTGACGGCTCGGAAGTGAACCCCACTCGATGAGAGGGTCCCTTATATAGATTCTTTACAAGGACCTTCGGTCTACTCTAAAATGGGTCACCGGACACGTAACTCTGCCGTTCCTAGTTCAGCCAAACATTTGAGTCAGCTTTTTGGTAAAAGGCGAAGGTAAAGTTTGTTTGGAATCTTATCGGAAGGGTGATGCGGCATAGCAGTACGTTATTTTAATATTATTCCTGATTTATCATGAACTAATAATGATGTGTTCTGAATACAAAAAAAATAATTAGTGGCCCTCAAACTCTAATACAACATAAGAGAATATTAAACAATAAAATCGATAACATTTTCTACGTATTACTGCGGACGAAAATAGCCGTGTACTAATTACTGCGTACCCATTACTGTTTATTAGGATTCGAAATACAGGAGCGTACGGAAACAAACCACGTATCTTGGAATTAACTTCAATAATTGTAAAATAACGAATTTGGAACCGGTCATTTTGACTGATGGTGGTAAGTTTGGACTCCAGGAGTCCTAGAACAATGTGCGGAAGTTTTCCACTGGATAGTTGAACGTATTCACCGGATTCCAACGATTCGGCTAATTTTGTGCCGTCGCTAAAGGCCACTCGGCCGCTAATTACTCGATGTCACGGTATTCCTCACTGGGCAGAGTTGGTTCTTTCAGCATTGACACATTTCACATGCGACCGTCTCGATACTTTATACCGGCAGCTGGAGCCATTTCGATATTAGGATCGGCAGAAAGAAACCCGCAAATGGCCTGTATGGCCCGATTGGCAAGAGTGCACGAAAGCTCCCCAGGTTCGAGTACCAGTAATCTCTGTAACTGATCTTTTTTTCCTCTCCTGTGACGGTTTTCAAAAGCGGAATTTCCTGTCGCCTCTCTTTCTCTCTGTCCCTCTCTCTGTCTCTGTCTCCATTTCGAGTTTCGAATCATTTCTCCTGTTTGTCACTGTGACCCGAACTGTGTACCCGGCCACAGCTATTTCGATATTAGAATCGGATTGATGCTATCCAAAGATGGCTAGCTCAATCCGTGAAGTATTTGCGGAGTAAACAAAGGGTCACGATCAATAGAATCTCGTTTGGTACGGAGTAACTCGAATCACGAACGAAGTAAATACTCTTTCATCTAGGCCCTATTAAATTATGAAAGAGCTGCAAGGGGTGGTCTTGAAGTTGCAGCTAATTCGACATCGACTTTACAGTGACGCACAAAAGCAGTCGTACACAACCACGAGGTTTATTCAATTTCATTTTACTGGTCTTTCGTAGCTTCGGGAAAGCACGAACGAGAGCACAGCTCCGCATTAAAAATATTATACAAATTCCACGAACGAATGAAGCAACAAATCTATGATGTTGTAATTTTAACATTTGAAACATGCGAACTATTTCGATAATTTTTATTCAGTAAAAATATTCAATGTTTTTCAGTTTTTTTTAAAAAGTTACCTCACTGGGGGGCAGAGTAAGATCGTAAAACGAGGAACATAAGTCTATAGAATTATTTTCCGTGAAAGCGTCTTTATAATTATAATAATTGTAAAATAAAAAATCTGATATCTGTGGTAGTTCCAATTAAACCCTAAACTTCAATATCTATTTCATTTAGTATTCATTGCTGCTGGATACTGCGACCATGTCACCTACATGTACTCCGCAATATGAAATATCCTCATCTTCTTGCTTGCAAAGTAAACATGCATCTCCTTTGCATTGATCAGTCTTTAACTCCTTCCATCTCCGAAGTTGATGGAAAGCGCGTATGAAGGTACGAGTAAAAAATGGTGGACGTCGAAGCAGAAGATAACTGCACCAAGGGAATGTCAGATTTGGAGGGTGTCGATTCGACGATAGCAGAGGGTGAATTCCGACAGCTTCCTAGATAGCTATGATACCATATGATACCATATGATACCAGGAGACCGGTACTTTCTCTGTCGCTGTTTCCATCGCAGTGTGTCATCGTCCGCTTACACGCTCGCCGGCTCTCGTGCACTTGTGCATGCACGTAGCGCTCCACTTGCAAACACCGGCCATTCACCATTGTTATATTACTTGCTAACACGACATTAATACATCGGCCGAAGAATTATGAGGCCGCGGCATGGCAGCGACGAGGGGGAAGCGAAGGAAGGTCGGGCCGGGACTTTGAAAAATCGTCTCATGCGCTAAAAGCATCAGAGATTAAAATTAAATCCGGCTGCGTCGCCCTGCCCCCGATACAACCCCACCTGTGCGTGCTCGCCACCCCCGCGCAACCCTCGCCAGCCTGGCTGTGGGGGTTCGAGCCGGCGATTTTTTGTTGATAATTAAACGACGATAAATTACGCCCGCTAATCTCGCTCCATCGAATTCCAAAGCGAGAATTTTTCGCCGAATATTTCAATTTAATCTCGCTCCGCTCCACCCCGTTTCCTGCTCCTTCGTGTGTTCGTAAATTCTCGTGGAAAAAACGACGAGCGGCAGCCGCGCCGGAAGAAAATTAGTTCCTGAAATGCCGGGTAATTTAATTGGCAGGGAATTCCGGGAGCGCGCGGCTGTTCGATTAACCGGTTACTGATTGATGAGCTTCCGCAGCTTGTACACCGGTTATTTTGAGTCGCGTTATTGGGCTTGATTGGGTTAAATGCACCGGCATTTCAAGCTTCTTTTTTTGTTTTATCTTCCACTGTCACGAGGAAGCGCTAAACACTGATGCAGCTTGGTTACTGTACTTTTTATCAGCCAACCCTCAATTAATCATGATCAATTTAAACTCTTCCGCGTTCAGAGATATTTCAGGCTTTCACGGCTCGGCACCATACAGCTTTGATTTTTGGGTTGAGTTTGGGAAGGATTTGCTAATTTAATCAATCGTGTTTCCATTATATCCTGTATCCTTAATTAAGTTATTTTAGATTATTTGTTAACACTGAGCCCAGAGCGCGTGCCACATCTCTGCCGTTCGAAGTGGGGAGGTATCCCCAATCAGTTGGCTAACATAAGTGCTAAAATAGGTTTCATTCGAGAAATCTATAAACTATCTACGTAAATATTACGAATAAATACAGGGTGCGCCATCTTTTGTGCAGGTATGTGAATATTGAATAACTTTAAAAAAAAAACAACCGATTTCCATATATCAGGTATTTTTATTTAATTTGGTCCTTTACAATTTATTTGGACTAGTTTTTGAATACGATATCAATCAAGTGGCCGCCTTTATTGGCCAAAGCAAAATGTGCCCTTCTTGCTGCGTTTTCCATCACTTTTTCGAGCATCTCGGGCGGTATAGCGATGATTGTGGCACGAATGTTTGCCTTGAGCTCGTCAATGGTCTGAGGCTTGCTGGCGTGCACTTTGCTTTTCAAATAACCCCACAAAAAGAAGTCCGGAGGGGTGAAATCTGGAGATCTGGGTGGCCAGTCAATGTCAACGTTGAGTTAACACAACTGAACGACTATTTTCAATGTACAGCGTCACTATTTCGGCGTGTTGTTTCGGTGTGAAGCGATTCATGGTTAAAATTGTACTGAATTGACGTTTCAAAAACATGTTTACTCAAGTCAATCGGTTGATAAATGTTAAAGTTATTCGATCTTCCAATACCGACATAAAAGATGGCGCACCCTGTAAAAGTAATGATGATTTAACACCAGATTTGCAGAACCCATCGCATTTGAAATTATAAAGTTGCATTATGTGAAATTCATCAAATAAATATCTTGCAAATGCTTGCAAAATGTCGGGAAAATAATTCTTCCAGGGCACGGCTAACATCCGAAAGCCATAACAATGAGAACTTACTCGGTCTGTGAAAGGACGCTTTCAAAAGAGCGATCGTCCTTTTGCAGACTGTCGCTCGGAGGTTTTCGACAGGTGCGAGCAGAGTCGTTCGGAATTTAATTACAGTATCGCGGTTGGCTTTTTAGGCGAGCGACCAGGCCGAATTTTCGGCTAAGCCGAAATTGCCAGGTCGCTCCGCGTGCGGAAGCCGTGGCGCGCGGCCCGATAATTGAAATGCATTTTTCCGCCGGCTGGAAAGCACCGTGAACCGGTGTATTTAACACGGCGACCTTTTTTCTCGTTCGAGTAACACGGGCACCCGCCGCCGCCGCAGTCTTTTACCCCAATTTCCAGAGCTAAAAGCCGCTGCAGTCGCGCGATGCATCCGCTCGGTTCAAAGAGCACCGGCCATATTTTCGCCGATGAATATTAATCTTCAATTTTTCGCTGGCAATTCGTCGCTCTCTTTTTTATTAGATATTTTTGCGAACATTCCCCAAGATCCGGTTCGTTTTTGACACCCGGTATGTGCATCGATCTCTTCGCTGCAGGTCCCTACGCTTATCGTCCGCGCTGGACCTGCACAGTTTTCCACTGCGTCGATGAAGGTGGCGGTAGCGTGCCATTTTTCGGGAAAGGGTTGACAGGATGTTAACTTAAATGTTTCATAAAAGCGTGGAATATTCATAGCATGTGCGGGAGGTCACTGTATGAATCAATTTATTAACTTGGGTAATATAGTCGAGGCAATCTTGGGAATTTGTGGTACTTGTGTAAACTTCAACGCTCTTGGATACTGAATGTGGATTTGTATGCAAAATAAAAATTGTATTAATTTATAATTGAAATTCTTATTAAATATATATGTGTATTTATAAATTTTGACTTACAATCTTATTGTCAACTGAAGCTTTATACCAATCAACGAAGGGTTAAAAATAAATGACTACTGTTTCAAAATTTTTGTTTAGTTTTCATATCTTATTGGAAGTCTCAAACTAAAAATGAAGATATTCCGTTTCACTTCATAAACAAATCCACAGTCAGAATCATGTGTTCCATTTAAATTCAGCAGCAAGACTACATTATTAGCTTATTGACCCCAATACGAGGATTAATAAGTAAATATAATAAAATGTAATGTATATAAAGATGACAGCAACGAGGTTTAAAAATCTGCAAGGGGTTTGCGAAAGCACCAGCATCGTATTCAGATCATCTCTAGTACCAATCGCGGAACGTTAAGTAACTCGACAGAGGCCAGGGAAGAAGCGCCATTTGGAAAATCTTTGTATTCGGAGGGCGCCTCGAGTATTTGTCAAAGCTGAACGGTTTCGAGACGGCGCTTGTCACGGAATTCGATTAATCCAAAACCCATGATAATTGCAACAGCCGCTCCGCTAGACTCCCCGGCAGCGGAATCTGTTCGATGAGCCATTAAGAGGCGAGTCGAGCATCGATTTCAGAGGAAGATACTGTTCTTCCTTCCAATTCCGACGTTTCCGTAATTGCCAGTTCCTGTCGGTGAATCTTGCCGAGCGACGCGGTGGGTTGGGGATGGTGGCAGGAGGTGGCTGTAGAAGCCCAGGGGTTTGGGGGGATCGAGAGATCAGCCGCGTGAGAAACGAAAAGAAGAGAGCCGTCGTCGAGGGAGAAGGAGACGGGACTAATCCCCTAAGATGATCCGGCGCGAAAACAAATTAAAGATGATAATGCTCGGATAATGGGTTTTTGAGCATCGGGCCTGCTTCTGACTTCTCGTCGAACAGGCAATTTCGGTTTTCGTGGTTGCGATTCGGCGTCATCGCTCACCCCATCCTCGGCCTACAACGGACACATCGGGGTAGAAGACGCGCGGCAAAGACGAGCTCCGCGAAAAAAAGGAAAGAAGAGAGACGGGAAAACGTGGAAACGAAATTACCGAGGGATGATAAAGAGCGGGGCAAGGCAGACGACGCACCCTGCCGCTTCGCCGGAGACAAATATTATTGAGACGAGATTAATCGCTCGAGACGAAACCGCGCCGGTTCTTGGCGTACCAATTCGCCTGTTGGTGCCCATCCTCTTCAACCTCGTCTCAAGACTCCTCGTATCGGACACCTAACGTACCACCATTTCCAATTTTGCGAGCCTACCTCTGCGTGGCACAGAGGTCCCGGCGCCCGATCTAGCAGTTCATTAAGATGATTTTAGCACGATTTGGAAGTTTAATGGTATAACAATGTTGTTCGTTGGCTTCGTTTTCACATTAGCTACAATATCATAAAGTGAAAAATATACAGGGTGTCCCAGCTAACTTCACCACCTTGAATATCTTTGTTGTTTTTAAAGATACGTCAAAAGTCCGAAGGACAAAGTTGACTGGTTCAGTGAGGCTCACATGATGCCAAAGAAATTTTTGTTTTTATGTGATTTTTTTTAGAGATATCAAGGGCACCTTCATCCAGACGAATTCAACGACCTAGTATACCGTGACCTTCGGATGACCGAGAAGTACCATTTTAAAAAATGAAGGTGGCCTTTTCAATTACTTGTAATAATCTGACAAAAAAATTTTTCAACAAAAGTCGATCAGTTTTCGATTGGCTATACATCGCAATAAAAAAAAGTTCGAAAATTTTTATTTTTAAACAACAAAGATATTTGAGGTGGTCAAGTTAGCTGGGACACTCTGTGTATATTGATTTTTAAAAATTAAAGGTGACCCTGATTTTTAGGGAATAAAAATTTTTTGTATTGAAATTTGTAGACCGCTAAATATTCATGCAGTTTTGTTGTTCAAAACATTTTTTTTTTGTTTCGTTATCGGAACTGCCTGAAAAATCATGTTCTGTTTTGAAGTAAACAATAATCGATAGTGGTATTCGAAAATGGTGATTTTTAAATGCTTGTACAATTCTTAATAAATCTTATTGATTGATTTTTGTTGTAAATGCATATAATCTGCAGTCTACTAATGACCCTACGAGGTGTTCAAACATCGATAAATAAAGGTGTGAGAAAGGTCCACTGTCCGAGGATTAACTGTAAGTACCGTGGACTGGCCAACAACGCGTAATTTCTGTTAACGTTAGCGAACAAAAGGAGCTGTCTATATTACGAGGGATAATGTATGCAAGACAACGCTCATTCGCACAGGAGAGAATAGGCTCGGGAGCAGGCCGTACAATACACTCTCGACGGCTTTATTTCGATTCTTCGGTTTCTGGTTTCGCAGAAGATAGCATTCTCGAGGGGTGCATCGAGAATGCGGCCAAGGGGTTGGATGATCGGACCAAGATTCCCCTGCGGCCCGACACCTATTCAGTCGCGAAGGGAGCACAGCAGTGCCGGTGGCAGTTGCCGCCAAAAATATCCCAACTATTCGGGCCCATTAGCGACGAGCTACCGAAATTCCGATATGATCCTCCGTTCTGTACAGGCTCGGGACAATCACTGTGTGGTTCTTCACCCAAAGTTCATACCTCGACGCCAGACAACACTCTCCCACGGTCTGACAAAATCCGGGGGCGACGACGGGCCGATCCACGCTCTTCCGGAATCGTGTTAACCTTTAATTTACGGAGCACTGGAACAGGCGATTTTTCAGAAGAGATTATTTATGCAGAATTTCTGCGAATTTCGTCATAAGTTATGACTAGACAGCGGATCTTTATGCAAAATAAAAATTGTCTACCTGAATTGCAACAAACTGGAGTGTGTAATAGAAAATGGTATTCATTCTTAATATGTTTAATGGATTGAAAATAATATAAGAATATGTTTAAATTCTTCTAGTGTTTTTACTGTTTTAAATTACACCTAGTCATTTTAGTCATGAATGCATAAAATCCGCTGTCTATGCATTTATAGCAAAATTGAGTAGATGGAAATCAAAATTGTTGAAAAATATTTTAAATTGAAGATATCAATATATATGATTTCTCCTCTATTAAAATCATTAAGGGAAGAAATAACATTCAATTTAGTTTCTGTTTCTTGCAATCGATGGAGACAATTTTTATCTTGCATAAAGAGTCCCTATGACTTTTACCACCTTATATAGTCTGACAAAAAAATGTTTCGAACAAAAGTTAAGCAGTAGTCAATGGTCTGCAAATTGCACCATGAGGAATTTCGAAAAAGTTTCATTTCATCAATGACCTCCATCAAAGGACACATGCATTTAAGACAGCTGGAATTGGTCATCGCTCCTGGAGGACTAATAATTCCGGTGGTCACAACAATTTTCTTTCGTCAGAATAAACGGCGACAGCGTCGGAAAGGGTCAATCAATTCTTTCGAATTGAATTTAAAAACAGGAAAATACAGTTTTGTCCAGTTAGATCATATCTCTCTGCCGAGTCTAGTCGAACACATTATCGCAAAAACTCGTTAAAGCTAAAGTTTCAACCAGCACACGACCAGTACGGGTCGCACGCGATCTAGAATCGCGGCGAGTACGACCGCAAGCCGTAAACAGAATTTCCTGGAGCAACTCCGAATCTTTACGAGCTCATCGAATTTCCGCTGATTGTTCGAACGTTTCGTCGGCCGGTTTCGCGGTCGAAGGACTGGCCGGATGGACTAATTAGTAAGGGACTCTGAGACAGCCACGCAGGAGGCAAGCCGGAGGAGGCCAGCTAGAAGGAGAGCAAGAGAGGGAGAGTGAGAGCAATTTCCATCATCTTAGCCTCGTGTCCGCAGCGGTGAAATTCAATCTGAGCAGGAAGGCCGCCGGAAAATAATTAGCACGGCGAGCACGTCCCTTTAAGGTTCCTGATCCAGGGGGATCGTCGACGTAATCCCCCAAATATGAATATAATTTGCTGGCAAAGAGGGAGATACCGGTCGGACAGGATACGCGGAGGAAGCCGTCAGCGCAGCCAGCCCGTGGATCAACTGGCGGGCGTAATTATGTTTCGTTCGCTGACAACCTGCCACCGATAATGAATATCAAAAGGCTGGACCGGGCTCGGGCTCTGTTCGGCTTTTTTCTCCAGCACCACCGCCACCTTTTTCACCCTCCCTCGACCGCCGCTGTCGGGAAAATTCGCAGTAGATCTTCCCGGGCGGCCGCGCGACGGAGAAATAAAATATTTTTTTGCCCCGTGGATGGATGCAAATCGACGCGCGGTTCGTCGGCAGAACGTTTTAATGCGTCACGCGTAGCCACTCGACGCGTCAATGCGTCCAGCCCCCCCCCCCCCCCCCCCCCCCCCCCCCCCGCCTCCACGCCTCCCCCCCCCCCCCCCCCCCACCCCACCCCCGCGGCGCGGAATTTTCTCCGCCAGACTTCATTGTCTGAATCGTCGCGCGGGTGTTGTCGTCTTAATTGCGCCCGGCAAACGTTCGCGTTTCTCGTTCCCGTACGTGTAATCCGTTGATCGTTAATTATTCGACTCGGCGCCACGGTTACATCCGCCGGTCTCGGCGAAACTCTTTTGTCCGGCTTCCGTGTATTGTTTCAATTCTCGCTCGTTAACCGTGCCCGCGTTACAATGACGATTTCGAGGCTACACTGCGAAGCTAGCGACATTTGCTGCCACCATTTGCTACCTCAGATCTGCTCAAACGTGGTCAGATGGATTCAAGTTGACATTTTCGAAAACTACTAATGGTTTCGCCCTTGACTCAGCCACATACTCTGGTCTCTTTTCTTGCCACGTCGTACTCGAATCTTACCGTAAGTACGTCACCCTGAAATCCTGTACTCGGTATTCTATCCCTTGAGATTGCAAAAATCCATCACTCAAGTCTAGAATCTGAAGACCGTTTTTCCTCCGCTCCAGAGTGAGGTATTCCATTTTCCAAATTCTGCATGATCGCCATTCGATTATCTCAGATACCACTGTCTATTTTACTATCGAACTGCACGATTGTCAATGGGTCCTCGGTTAAGTTCAGGTGCACCTTTTAATAAACTGCGAATTTTGTGCATTTATGACGGAAGTAAGTAGATTAAGTGCACTAAGGTGGACGTTTTAAAGAGGTAATTTTATTTCAAAGATTTAGATAGAGGATAAAACAAACGCAGTTTTCGAACCTACCTGCATATTTTACCTGCATGTTCGAGTAATTGAGGATTTCTTATGACTAATTGGCCTTGTTTGTGGATTTGGATAGTAGAACTCGAAGTCGGGTAATTCTGAAAACGATTTGAGAGTTCGATTTAGAAATAAATAAACAAAATATATTCTATGCAACAAATTTCGGATACGTAATGTTATTAGAATATTATTGTTATTAGTTGTTAGTATTTACTGCAAAGGTGACCGAACCTTGAATACTGACTGACTGATTTGACGTATGACGTAAGGATTTCGGATGGCGGCTGACTGAAAGTATCTAACGAATTTCTAATGCTGACTGAACTCCCCTGATGAGGAGCTGTCCCTTTTTATAGATCGGTCAATCTTCGTAATTCGTATTTCTTCGTAATCGCTTTTTTTCTTAATTTGTCGTCTGCATTTTGACCGGATGTATAATCTTCTATTCGTTTTTATCATCCTCTTGGCTAGATCATGTTGCTGTACTCATCCGCCCAGGTAGTTAGTCGCTAGTTTATTGTTCATCTCTTGATCCTTTGTCCATCTCTTCTAAGTAGTGTTTATCTTGGTTTCTTCTGGACTATCTTTTACATTCTTCAGTGGTGAATAGAGGTTTCAACTTTCAACGGATGTTTCGTCTAACTATTCGCTCGCATATTCTATTTCGGATTATCTCATTTGTTTAATAAAATACATTTCGCTCTGTGTTCTTAATTTGTTCAATGAAATTTTAAATTCAAGATGAGTTTAAGTTTGAAATAAATCACGTGGGTTAGCAATTCCATGTAGTCAACTGCGAAATATATCTTATGGGTTTTCCTTAATTCTATCGCTCGCAATATGGTAAAATATTCGATAGTTCAATATTAATTATCAATTATAGTACTTGATATTTTATTTCCCGTGCAACATTATTAGGGCAAGTATAAAAGGAAATTCGGAAAATGGTTGATGATATTAATTATTACTAATGGTTGGACCACCGGACGTGAGAGCACAATAACGAAAACATGTGAAGATTTTAAAAATACTGTTCTGCTGTAAAGTTTTGCTTGCATACAGTGTTAGCATATATTGTTTACAACATCGTCAGACAGCTCGATCGCACTGGGACAAATGAGGGATCGTTTGTGCTCGATCGTATACCAAACTGAATCAATCAATCTGCATGTGCGATCGAACGATCCCTCATTTGTCTAAACGTGATCGATTCGTCTCACAGTGTTCCGGGGGCCGGTCTAGCAGTTCATTAATATTTTAGCACTATTTGAAAGTTTAAGGGTATAACAATGTAGGCTTCGTATTCAAATCAGCTACAGCATTATGAAGTCAAAAATATACACATATATTGATTTTTAAAAATTAAAGGTGACCTCGAAAAATATACACATATATTGATTTTTAAAAATTAAGGGTGACCTCGATTTTTTATAGAATAAACATTTTTTTTCAATTTTTTGTATCGTCTGCATGGTTATGATATTTTGCCTGAAAAATCATGTTCAGTTTTGGAATAAACAATAATCCATAATGATATTCATAAAATGTTGATTTTTAAATGTTTGTACAACTTTTCATAAATTTTATTAATTTAATCATTTTGAACGTGATGGACATTTGAAAAGCAATATACATTCGATAATCGGCAATATCCACGGAAGTAACTATGACACTTTAAAAAATAATAATTCCCGAAGACCGGCCTTCCATAATGCTTGGTTTTCTCATTTTGATCTGACAGCAATATTTTTTCGCTGCAACGTTCAATTACAATAAAACTTTACGCGAGTCTTGACGAGCATATCGTCTTGACTTTGATTATCGATTAGACTGGATATTGCCGGTTAAGAGGGTTAAAAATGACCTTCGACCGAAGTCAACCGCCAATAGGCCATTCGACAGCTTCTCAAGAGAAAAAGTTTCATACCAAGTTTCAACCCTCCACCTTTACCGGAAGGGTAGTTACTGGGAAAATTGGGTTATCGACTTTTGCTCATTTCCCTCATTTGTTTGCACGCAAAAGTTCTGGAAAAATTATTCGCTGAAAATCCTCGCGCGCGCGTTGCAACAAATTAAAACCATAAAACATATAACTAAAGTTTTCAGCTTAAAAATTGCGGAACGTTCACTAACATGTGTTGCCGTAACTGTAATGAATTGTTGCATATTTTTAACGAATTTTCCGAGTTTTGCCATATTTTTGGCATATAACGTTCTTTCTCAACCCTCGTACATCCCTTATTTTGCTATTTAATTTAGAAAGTGTTAAACTGTTTCATATTGATTAATATAATTTTGGTTTTCGATCACCATTGAAATTATGGTCAAAGCTAACACGTGTTTTTCAAAATATACTCGTAGAATTTTGATTATTTCTACTTTAAAAAATAGCTTCTACACCCCAGATATTCATAAATACGTGTGCAAAAATTCGAATGCAGAAAGTTCCACAGTTCTTCCGAGAAAAATTGCTAAAAATTGAAAAACTGTCTCGGAAGCTGGAACAGCCCGTTAATTGGACGCTGATCGCTCGAAGATGCTTTGATAAATAAGCGGCCGAAATTCCCATTCTAGAGGCGCGTCGGTTGAATCGAGAAGCTACCCAAAGCCACGTTACTCTTCCCCGACTCGAAGTTTTAACTCGAACGCGACTTAATCTCACGGATAATTCGAGGCGTTTCAATCTCGACTAGCTGTTCCGCAAGTTCCGAGCAGCACGAATGGTAGGCGAAACGCCGCGGGCTGTTTCACGGTAGTTCTTGTATCTCTCGTGGAAGCGTGCGAGCCGTCCGCGGCTAATGGCTGTTATTTGGAAAATATCTAGTAGCTCCCTCCAGGATCCGTGCTGGAATTTCCGGCGCCTTTCTTCGGAGGCGCTCGAAAGTGGAAGTTGCGGTATACGGCTCGCGTTTCACGGCTCCCTCTCGAAGTCGAGGCAATTCGAAAGTAGGCTAACAATAAGCTGAGCTGCCGGTTCCGAAGTTAGAGAACGAAACGGAGGGGAAAGGACTCTTTGCGATGGAAACGAGGAACGAATGGCTCTCGGTGCTCGTGCTCCGGACGTCCGAGTGGAAAAGTCGATGGATGGCCGGATTTGAAAAATTGTTCTGACCGCTCGCCGTTCAAGCATTCAGTTATAGAGCTCTGCAAACCCTTTTTCATCTGCTTCTCATCGAATATTTCACCGCTTCGTTTATTGTCGACACTTTGTTACAATTTTTTGCGATTACGGTGTCAATCTTGAGGCTCCTTGACGCTCCGTATTTACGAACACGTCGCAAGAAGAACCTCAAGAAGAACATCGTCACAACTCGAAAAGTTATTCTTCTAACCAATCTTTGCGGCCTAGATTGATCTTTTATCTAGCGCTTTTGACTACTGAAAAACCTCATCTTTGTATTATCGAGAAGTGATAAGGCGCATACCCTTGCAATCCCAAAAATAGTTAACACAGTTTATTGAATGTATGTTTAAAAAACATTATAAACTTCAATATATTTAAATATCATAACCTTAATTGCAATAGCTACTTAACAATTCAGCGAAATTAAATTAGAATTTTGCTGTTCGTTTCTCCTGAAAACTTGAATTTTTTGGGTTGTGACAGAATTCTTGTATGGATGCGATGTTATTATTTTTAGTTTTATGCAAGATAAAATTTTTCTGCAATTCCACACAAGGCACTGGAACTGAATACAAATTTGTTTCTTTCTTTAATAATTTTATTACGTTCATAATATTGCATTGATACTTTTCCTTTTACTATTCTACTGTTCTACATTTCATCGTCGTGATAAATGCAGAAAATTTGCAGTCTATTCATATGCGATATTTTGATGATGCCTATGGCGGTCGCTTCGGGTTTTCCTCTTTAACTACCTAACGGGGTTTCGAAGGTCGAGAAAAAAGCATGCGGGTTCAAAGGCCCGTGAGAATTTTATGCGGGGGATGTGCGCGAGTTTACCAAAACGGCGTCGACTTCGTTGGCAAGTCCCTTGAATGCAGAGTGTCAACAAATTCTTGGAAGACTTCGCGCTCTTTCAATATTCAGTGGGGAGGATAACAAGGGCAGGAAGAAGCGTCTCGTTGTCTAGGAGAATTTCGAGCACCGGCCAGGAGGCGTCCATGGTAGCGATTCCGCATGGGAATCGTTGTTTGTATACCTCGCGAACAGGAATCTCGTTTCCCCGTTGCAAGATGTCGCCACGATTTTCTCGTTTCTCCGGATCATTTACTATTCGCGTGCCGACGGGGTCCCCCGCGAAAACACCTTTAATAACTGCATTTATATTCCCGCCGCGTTTGAATCGACCCTGCCGGCTGCTCCACTTCGCCGAAAAGCCGCGAGCAGTCCTTCGAGGATGCCCTACTCACGTACTCGAAACACTGGCGTCGGCCGTGTATCGGAACAATATGTAAAATAATGAGGGTTCCCGAACAAACCTTGATACCTTGTTCGCTGCAGCAGGAGCGGAATTTATTGAGACAGTCTACTTTTGCTGGGAAATATACTCAAGCTACACGAGTCGATTTTCGAACGCGTGACAGATAGGAAAATATCCCACACGTACTGCTTTTTATCGACCATTGTTCACGTCGAAGGGGTTCGAACTATCTCGAATTAAAAACACATTCTTTTAACAGGTACAGGGTGTATAAAAAGGATCGGTGGACATCTGTAAAAGAAACTTGCTTCAAAATTGTTTATACCAACGAAAATTGTTGTTAAAGTTTTTTTTACATCGATGTATTCAGTACGCGTTTCGAACCTCTGCATAACGAAGTATGTAGCTTATATGTCAATAACTATTTCTTCCCGACATATGGTTTTTTCAAACTTTTTCTTTTCTTTAACAAAACTTTTCTTTGGTTTTAGTAATTTTGCGGAAAATTTCTTTTAAAAATGTTCACCGATCCAGACGTGTAGATTCACCCCTAGGACGGACGACCATTATACACCCTGTACATGTTTGGTTTTTTCCTTAAAAACTTTTGTAAGAGAGTTCTTAAGAGGAGTTCTAAGAGAGTAAGAAAATTTCATTGAAATTGATTAATTGGTTTACGAGTTATAAACGATCAAAAGTGGTAAAAATTGCAATTTTTCATGATTTTCGGCCTTTTATCACTTTTGATCGTTTATAACTCGTAAACCAATTAACCAATTTCAATGAAATTTTCGGAGCGTGTGTAATTTATACGAGTTGACCAAACACATCTTTTAGATTTTCGTTATTCGTTATCATTTTTACTATTGTTTTTCACAATTCTGACCAAATGCATTTTTTCAACATATTTTTTAGACGTTATTTACTAAACTAATTCATCTAACCTTACAGAGAAAGTGAAGTCGTTTGGTCCATTCACAAAAAAGTTATTCTAATTTAAAGTATGTGTGATCGGTTTTGCTCCTAACTGTACACATTGTCGCATATGATGATATTCGACATTTTTATATTGAATGCTGTAAATGTTGTCTGTTAACGCAGACAAGCGAATAATTGTCAGGACTCCGAAGTCTGGTTATACTGCGTAGTGCAGTGGTTCGAAACGCGTACTGAATACATTTCCGTTTCCTCCACTACTTTTTTCGGCTGTCAAATGTCGACCACCCTTTCCGTTCTCAAATGTCTCGAACGGTGGCGAGTCACGAACGGATTTCCATTTCGCAGTTTCGCGAACCTAACAAACGCAGAGAAACCGCGACTCGCGAGACAACGCGACGACCCGTTGACGTATCACTCGAGAGACGCCTCCGAGACGAGAGTATCTAATTTACATTCGTATCGCCTTCCGAGATAACGGGGATAGGACACCGTTAGCTCGCAGCTGTCAACCCCTAATTAGCCGTATCTTTGCGCACCGTACATCCGAGTGATTCCGACATTTTCGTTCTGTTGGCACCGGTGTCGTAAGGTGTTTGTGCTCTACCGAGGCGTTAGCTAATCTAATGTCTGACGGAAAGCTGCTCACGTCAGTTTTTCAACGGGCTGCAACATCATTTAACGTCCATTGCGTAGATTTTGTACGCCTTTCCCTGGTTCTGGATAAACTGTTATATTATTCTATATTGTTATTTTATCAATTTGGTAAACAATTTCTATCAAGTCTGAGCAAGGTATATGTAATGTGAGAAGATATTGAAGAATACACAGAGTGTCTGAACTAAATGAGATTATTAGAAGGACTTTTTGTTGAGTTGGCGAGAAAGTAATTTCGGTATTTTAAGGTGAAATGAAAAGCCAATTTTTCGATTCGAGCAATGAACTTTAATCAGTTATATTATATTTTCCATTTTGTTCCATGATCTTTTGCCTTTTTCTGGTAACTTCGTAATTCCGCACTCATAGAACTTTAAAATTTTCCCAAAATTGGTTTTTATTTCTCTTTAAAATACCGAAATTACTTTAAAGTGTACAGTAAAGTATACACGCGGTGGAGAATCTTGATATCTAATTTCTAGTAAAAATAGAGGTACAGAGGTACTTTTGATCCATAAATATTCGTATGCATTAATGTGAACGCAATACACTGATAAATTGGTAAGGGGGCTCTAGAGCCCCATGGACGTGAGACAAAGAAATACATTGGGTGATTGGTGTACTCCTATACGCAGTGTGTGATACGACTCGTCCCGTCGTTAAAGAAAATTCCGCGCAAGTGATAACTGTTTCGAGCTGTGCGTCGTTTCTTTTCACGACATGGTGAATCATTCTTAGGCTTATAGTAAACGACGTAAACGCACAGTGAGTGTCTACGGTGGATGCACATTCGTCATGGCACGCAGGTTACGCCGAAGAGTTCACCCTCCGGCGTGAGGGATGATCATTTCGCAGAGCCGATACACGGGAGCGTCTTTAAATTGCTGGAAGATATCAGGAGCAACACGCGTGCAGAGCCGATGGGTCCGAGAGCGACAGAGAGGGAGAGAGAGCAGTGTAGTTGGGAGCGAGACAGCAGAGGGTTCGACAACGGGCTCGTTTGAGCGTGCTAAACCGCCGAGGTTAAACCGCAGTCAGTCGTCACGGACGAGCCTCGTAGGACCGATGCAGGGGAGAGGATTCCGATAGACAATGGGGGTGGTATCGTGGAATCGCGTCCTGGCACGCATTGTGCGGACCCCCTAACGACGCCCGATTACTATCCCCGACGGTTCGTTTCGTGGGGTTGGGAACGGTCCTGCGATCTCTCGAATTAAGCGACGATCCTCGCTCCCGCACTGCTCTGCACTGCTCCGTTTCGGGGTTCAGCCTAACCTCGCGTCACCGCCCCGAGGAAATCGTTTCGAAAACGCGCACGTACCCCGCGGGCTAAAGGAATTTATTCTACGAACGCGATTGCGCTGATAAAGCCTGCCCTCTCGAGGTATCCTCTTGTCTGATACTGTACCGGTGCGTCGCCTGACCCCGATGTAGCTTCAATCCTGGAGGAACGTTGGGAAAATAATCTCAAAAGAACACACTACTCGAATTCGAACCACTGCTACCTGCCTTCAAATTAATTAATGCTTTCCGTCGAGTGCGAGTTGATTATCTGCTCGGTGCAGCAGGCATAATGATCCGTAATACCTTAGCGAATAGACCGTTCTCTGATTGGCTGTCCAAGGAGAACCATTTATGTATCGTATGAGTCCCATTTTACCATTCAACTTTGTCCTGCAGACATTTGACGTATCTTTATAAACGACAAATATATTCAAGATGGTCAAGTTAGGTGAAATACCCGGTATAGTAGCAGCGCAAGTCATTGCCTCCTTGCAAGAACGTGTACGGCAACGTACAAACTAAATCTCTGTCTAATAAAACACAGAAACAACGTAGTTCTGCCGACGAGTCTACATTCTACAGCCATCTCATAATCTCATCTGTATAAATACATATATGTAGGGTGTTCCAGAAATGTTGTACTTCTCAAAAGGGTTGATCCCTAAGGTCATTTAAAGTAAGCTTTCCCTTTGCGATAATGTTCTCCACGGCTTTGTTAAGGAGCTGAGCGTAGTGGTGGCATTCGTCGGTGTTTCTCGGTAAGAACTACTTAACAAAGCTGCGAACATTTCCGTAAAGGAAGAAGTTACTTCAAATTAGCCCAGGAATCACCCCTTTCAAGGAAGTACAACATGTGGAAAATGTATCTTCCGAAATACCTATTTTCCCGACGCACAGTGGTCCGGGATCTAGCAGTTCATATGGTAAAAGACGACGTGTCTCATATCGGTCTTTAATTATGATCTACACTACTTTCTAAACACTATTAGTAGACTGCGGATTTTATACATTTATGACAAAAATAAGTAGATGCAATTTGCATTTAGCTCTTATATATTGCAGTTGATGTAAACGATTTTTATTTTGCATAAACATCTGCAACCTGTGTGTGGTCATTAGTCATGTTATCGTTCTTTGTCTCACAGCTTCGCGCATAACAGTGTCTCTTTTCTGGATGGTGGTGGAAAGCCTTCTTCGTCCAGTCGAAGAAAATTCTTGTACTCATCCGGTTCTGTAGAACGCAAAAAATTCAGCAAATGTTCGTGTGTAAAAAGGGTTCTCAGCTTGTACCACTCTTTGGGTCAGCGACTATTTCTCTTTCTCTTTGATTTTTTTGTTCGCACAGTGAAATGTCAATGCTAGAAAACCCAAATACGAACTGGAAAATATTTTGAAATTCTCTGAAACAGCCGCAATCATGCAGCACGAATATTTTTGCCAGAATGACCAGGTGGCTTGTCTCCGGCGACTCACCCTGTGGAAACGCAGGATAGATCGAGCAGCGTCAGGAAAGGCCATGCTACCAGTCATCTAATGGCGAGCGAGGGTAGTTGCCGCAGCCTGAACAGTAAAAACTGTGCGATGCAGGGCCGTGAAAGCTCGCAATCTCTTGTCTCCGGATGCTTGTCGGGTAGCCGCATCAACGCGAGCGGAGATCAAGACGAGCTCGCATCGTAAAGGGTCTTAGGGGATCGCCGCGCCGGCTGCTCCTGGCACACCACTCCGGAATACGTATCGCGGGGCAGCGGTCAAAAATCTTGATTCATAGCTCGCCGCTGCCGATGGCGGGATTTATGGCCCTCTTCCCCGTTCTAAGTTATGCTCCCCGTTCTTTCGCGACACGGCCAGCGTGATCGCGCGACGCACGCCGCATGCGAATCCGCCGTGACCTCCCGGCGATGAATCTTTGACATCCGCGCCGTTGCCCGAAGCGTACACGCTGGCACGAAGTTTTATTTATTAGAGGACGACCGGGCGGTTCGAAAAGATAGAGACGGACATCTCTTCCCGGTGCTTCTTGAAAAATGGCGGTTTTATGAGAGCCATCGGACTTTCATGAAACTTCGCAGGTTTGTTTTAGATGATTGCTAAATTAAACGCGAGCGATTACGTTTTGAGATAACGAAAGACGCTCCATCAGTATATTGGAAACATTTATTTGCAATTAAAAACAGAAGTACTTCTCAAATTGCCAACGGGACGTTCCATACCAAATCGATGACTTCTCCGCGGGTACATCGTCGATTTTGTTCTAAATGAAATATATTGTAGTCCATGTATAATTAGGGGAGGTTTAAGTCATCATTCTGCCGGTTTAGAATTTTTTTCGAAATGACAGGCCTTCGAAATTTTCAATTTTTGTCCATTTTGTGGCGAAAACTGGCCTCACTTACGAATTTTTATCTCAGGAACTGTTTGTCCGATTGAGCTACATTTTTTGTTATTTTATTAAGGTAGGATTGGGCTGTTATAAAATAATTTTTTCTACCTCGATAATTAACTTACAATGTCGAAAAATGTAAACAAATTCTTTTTTTTCGATGATGGGCCAGAGTGATTTAAATTTTGAGTAAAATATGGTCATGTTCCCAGCTGTTTCCCCTTCAGAAAGATGGAGAATAGATAATTGGCGTTACAATAGGCTGAAACAGGATTTAATCTCCTCCCGAATTTCACACGAACCACAGCATATTTCATTTAGAACAAAATCGACGACAGTCACGTCAAAGAGTGCAACCTTATTGAAATAAAGAGAAAAGGTCGATTCTCTCACAGCCCAACAGCCTCGCGACCGAAAGACCAATAGTTCCGCGTATCGGGAAGAAAGATTCGGTGGGAATAGCGCCAAATCGATTGTTGTGTGCGTTACGATCGTATCGTGTGGGTCCGCTGTATTTCTGCGCGTTGATCTGCCCGTGGTGGTTTCCTGATAGCATTTCCAGGCACGGATCCATCGTTATTCCGGCAGAGCAGTGCAATCGCTGGCCGATTTTTCGAGCGTCGTCATGTCGGACACCGGCTAGTCCGATTTGCGGAGGTGCTCGTACGCGAGTTATCTCGCGGCAGGAACGCGCGGAATTTCCCTCTGGCCGTGGTTTCGTACGTGCTCGTTTCCAGGGCGTCGTCGGCGAGGGTGTGCGTGGTAGTGCAAGAACGGGAATGGAAGAGGTGGTACGGTAGCACAGCCGCAGCAGCCGGAGATTTTTGCGTATCGGTACCCCGGGAAAATTCCAATTTATACCGGGGCGCAATAATTAGCCGGTGGAAAACTGGCGGCGGCCCGAGCTTTTTGCCGGGGCCTCTATCGCGATCGTGCGAATCGTCGAGTATAAAACGATCGTTATTGGCCATTATTATCGCGCCGCGTTTAATATAGACCAGCGGGGCGGAGCTGACACCGCCGCCGGCAAGGATAAGCCAATATACGAGCAGGCTTACGGTTAATCCCGCGATTTTTAAATTATCCTCACGAAATTGCGTCCCCGTAGGATAGAAGGCTGGAACTTCTGAAACTGGTAGATAGGGACGGCCGTGGGCGCTTAGTCTTGCCAAGTCCTGCCTGCGCGGGATCACGTTTGATCCTTCCGGGTATACCAGTCCCTTGAACACGGTGTCGCTGTTGCTCGGCACGCTTCCGCCGCCGCGGAGACAACGAATTTCCAGCCGCAGCTCCCATTCCTCTCCGTTCTCCAACGTATTTTCTTTTTCCTACTCGTTACTGCCCACTTTCCTTCGGGCTCTCCTTTTGGACCTACACTGCACCACGAGGAGAACTTAACGGACCGGTACCCAGTGTTTCGGACGGCCGATCTAGCAGTTCATTTGGTAAAAATGACTCGTCTTATATCGGTATTTAATGCATCTGCGTTACTTTTTCGAAATGTTTAGCAATGCTGAAAATTTATCATTAGAACAAGCATTTATATAAAAATGAACATTTTGTGAATATGATTTTCGATCGAAAACATTACTAATTTTCTTTTGTGAACCTTGAAAATATGTGTGAAAATGATTATTAATGGACCAATGTAAGGTGTCGTAGTTATTTCCATTTGGCATGGAATAGTTCCGCATTTTTTCAAAATAGAATATTTTCATTATACTTTTCCTGGTATGATGCCACAAGAGTAATTTCCACCTTCGTTCTTCTTCAGGAGTTATTATTATTTAAAGTGTCACAAATACTTCAGTGGATATTAATGTTTGTCGAATGCATATATTGCATTCTAAGTATCCATCACCTTCAAAAACAATTAAATTAATGAGATCTATTAAAAATTGTATAAGCATTCAAAAATCAACATTTTATGAATAACATTGTGGATTGTTGTTTATTTTAAAATAGAACATGATTTTTCAGACAGTTCCGATAATGAAACAAACGAATGTTTTAAACGAAAGTTAATCACTGTGCGTATGTTTATTCCTGTTCAATAACACGAGCATATAGAAACAACGTGATCATCTGTTCGTTAACGTTTGATTACTTCTTAAGCTTCCTTTCCGTCCAGCTGAACCAGAGAACAAAAACATCAGTAGAACAAGAAAAGCTAAGGATTAAACAGTTAATGTTTGACAGGTAGTGAATTTACTGAAAACATACATCGTAAAACAAATAAGCGAGAGACAACGCGTAGATACATCAATAAAACGCTCACGTTGCTGCATTTGCAATGGCTACGATAACAAATGATAACGGATGTCGGTTGTTCGGTAGATATATTTGCCAAGTCCATAAAACGAATATAGATATAACACGTACAAAGTGCGGCAAACTGCGATAAATGAGTCCATACGTTTCCCATTTTGTTAGTATATAATATTTGCGCAGTACTAACAAAAAACATCGGTGTAATAAATCTTCACGGTGGTTTAAACTGACTTGACAAATTACATCGTAACATCTGTCACAGTAATCGTTCATTTTACATTCTCCAGTCTAACAGAGCGCATTTATTACTAGTCGCTGATATGCTAAACAAATTTCGTATCAAGTCAGATACGTTCATCAATACTAAATAGTACGGGTGGGCGGGTACCCGAGCCTCGGGTTGCGTCGGGACCGGGGGAAAATATCCGTCCACCCCTACTAAATAGTAATTGGAGTATACAAAAATTGCTTATTGACTCGAAATCGAAGTACTACGGGTACTGCACACGAAACAAACAAACGCAAAAAGCTAGTGTCCATCTCGCCTTCAGGGTAAACTTTTTTACTTTACCGGTCTCGAAATTAGTACCTTTCGCCTACGAGAATTATGATGTATTTATTATGTAATCCAGTAGATTTGTACCTGGCGCGGATGCAGATCGAAGTTTCGATCCTCTAGGCTGAATAGTTGAGGAGCAGTCCGCCCTCAAGGTCTCGCCTCTCGAAGACGTAGTCTGAACAGCAGCGGGCGCGCTAATAAACTCCGATTTACCCCGTTAGTCCGGCACACGCGCGTAAATGAAAAGTCCGCCGACCCGAAAACAGGTAATGCAACTGGACCGGCCTCAAAAGCAGCGGCGGCAATTTTATTTACGCCCGTGGGAAATCCGACGGTCGCCGACCTTCGGCGTGTTCGAGAAGCGAAGGACCTCCTCGAAGAGGAAAGTGAGGCGCTTTGGTGAAACGAGAACTGGGCTGAGAGGAAGTAGAAAAGAGTAGCGCCTGGGATGTCTATCCAGATGGACCGGAGCTTCCAGAGAGTCCCGAAGACCGCATAAAGATGGAGGAAGGAAGGAACGCGGCTGGGTGCGGAGTACGTTGGGAGAGGATCTCCTTTGCCGGCGAAAGAAGGAGAGGGCTGGGAAGTAGAATGTGGTCGTAGACGCAGCGAGAGGAAGGGTCCGGGCTCGACCGCAAACACCTCACGTAGCATCGCGTAGATTAAAGCCTGTCCCGGCGTGCCGGTTGTGTGTGGGAGTGCGTGTGGCGAAAACACACGGGAAATCTTGCGAGTTCGCGGTCGAGGCGGGAACGAACACGCGGATCCAGGCCCGAGGGGGTGGCGCGCAGGAAAAATCAACTCGAGAAGTCGCTCGGATCAGACACGCGTTCCGAGGTCTTAGTACCGTAAGCTGTCGCTCTTTTTTTTTCTCCGCACCTCGGGATCAACGGGACACAGAACAGGAGTCGACGAAACTTTCCCAATTATCTTGTATTAAAAGCTCGTTCGATCGGGATCGGGAACGCTTTTGCTAGCTATGCCGGCCGTTCCTTTTATTGCCAGCGATTTTCCGGATCGACGCAATGAGCAGCAAAATTTAATCAATGAAAACAGTTTTAGAAGAAATCATTATTAACACCAAACCTACCGAGCCTTAAAAGTATCTGGTATTTACATGTTCCCTTACAAAAATGACAAGATTGATTTTGTTTAGACTTTGTGCGGCTCCTATTGTATAATATGTGCACTACTAAAGATATCTATACAATCGTTTCTTATGAAATCGGGTTTATTATTTTTCTAAATGTAAAATGAAAAACCTGGAACCGGTCATTTTGACCGGTGTTGGTAGGTTTAGTGTTAAGACAGAGTTCCATGGATTTCAAGAAGCATTAATATTCTAGTTCTATTACATTACATCAGGTGTGCAGAATTCCAATTGGATTACTCCAGGAATTATAATTACAAAGTAATCGAATTACATTGTAATTTATAATTCAGATCTTCATTCAATTAACTTACAATGTAATTCGTAATTGCAATTCAGTACAATTATAAAATACTTTGTAATTAAATTACGTTAATTACGAATTACGATGTATATGAAAGAAAAACATAAAAATATATCGCACTTCTTCAAAGTTCTGGGCTATAATTTGTGGAGAGCTGTATTTTAATTATATTGTATATCAATCTGATTAAAATACTTGGTAACTGAATTAATTGAAAGGTTTGAATTATGTAATTCAGTTACGACGTAATTGAATTACTACATAATTGAAATACGATGTGATACAATTGCGCAATTGAATTATAATGTAATTGAATTAGCACAACTCTGCGTTACATTGAATTAATTAATTACAGTATTTTATTTTTGACCTAATTTGACTGCAGTGACATACAGACTAGGCTGGAAATCGTAGTACAACCGAGAAGGAGTTGATTCTACATGTGAAAAAAAATAAATCGAAAAGAAGGAAGGAAGTGAAACTCGTTCTCGAGAAAATCAAGTTTACAGATCCGACGGGTTCGCGTGCTTTAGTATAATATAATACAGGAAGTAGAATTGGTCGGTCATGATCAGACGCGTCAGACAGCTTCGGATAAGAAATTTTTATTCTATATTTTGTCCGTAGTTTTTCATACGCAATCGTCTTATTCCCGCTTGTACGTGTGTTTTTCGGCCACACCCTGTCCAATATAAATCGACCTTGTGTCTCATGACGTACGAACACCACGTTTTCAAAGGTTTCGCTCGCCTGTTCGAGAGAAGACTGCGAGATATTACGCGTTCGAACGGGATGCGTCGTCTGCTTCACTATAGCGGACGCCGCGCCGCACCGCGAGGGAGGAACTTCAATTTCGCGGAAACGCGGCACCGCGAAACGATCGCCTTTTAATCGGATGCCACGGATTCCCGGACCTTTACGATCGTGATTCATCGGAGGCGCCAGACACGCGTCCCTTCGGATTCGGCGGTAAACGCGCTGACGAGGACGGCTCGTATGCCCGAATCATGTTTTAATGGCCACCGTGCACGCCTTATTTGCATTTCTATAGGGCGATCCACTTTAACGCGTCGATCGCTGTGTGATCTGCTTACCATAATCGCGATAATCTGTACGGAGACTGCGACTCCGGCTGTATAGTGATGTATCGATGATTTGCCATTATTTTTGGAATTTTTCGCGCAAGTAAAAGCGTCTTGAGGTAATCTTGGACTGTGAAACATTGTTTTGATTAAAAATCTGCATGGCTCACAGTGAGGTGTTTGGCCCAAAAAGTTGGGAAATATTGGATTTATAAATTTTGCATAAGTCGTACAACTTTTGCTGTCCGACGTAGTTAAAGGTCTGTAGAATAGGGTTTCAGTATTCCTTTTTCTATTTGTACACCCGTGAAAGTACTCTATTTCATCGAAAGTCAAAAGATTTTATAATACGCTTTGCGTTCTGGATCAGTCTCTGAAACAGCGTTCATTCATTAGCGACTTTCAAGTATTTTAAGGAAATTGTGTAGATTCTTGAATTGCAGAAGCTTTTCAATTTTATTTCTTTATTAAATTAGTGTACAGTTATTAATATTTGAAGACAATCAATAATTCCGTAAGTTTTTCTCGATTACAAAACTTCATTGACTATTTTGTTATGCTATTGAGTAATATCCGGTGCTCCCTTTCTGGTATCATTAAATTCGATAAAGGTTTGTGATCATAGTGCAAAAGGAATTAGTCCCAGATTTTCACATATTGAAGATTTATAACTAATTTAAGTGGAAATCAGCATCAACAGTCACAGCGTGCGTTTCTAACGTAAACTAATAGCAAGAATTTAAAAATGCCTCAAAATATGTGTATGTGTGTGTGTGTTATGATCAACATATTTAGTGTATTAATCTGAGGAAAAAATGTTTCCAACAAAAGAGAGTTGAACAGTATTTAAACACCTACAAACTTCGACATGTAAAATTTCGAAGAAAAATATTTTTCGACACAAAGATAAAAATCCTTCGCAAGGTAATGTGGGGTCTCGGTGACCCCAGCTTCAGATTTTTGAAAAGAATTTTTATATGAATAAAATGAAATCTGTTTGTTTACTTTTTATCCTGTATTATTCTTTATCCCATTAAAAACGAGGCTATTTATGAAATTCATATGTCGGGGTCTAAGAAACCCCACCCCTTACTATTTATGTGTTATTAGACCTTACCTTGCGAGGGTTAAAATACATGTTTGATTTCATAATGTTAGATCTATGATATTATGGTTCTTGCTCATAAATAACGTTAGGATAGTTTTTTCAGACTTTTTGGGCCGAATACTCCGCTATGTGGCTGTTCTGTTCATCTGTTATCAAAACCATCGTTATCTTCGGATCAAAGTACAAGTCGCAGGAGTCGGATCGGAGAACAACGTGGCAGGGACATGGAATTATACTTAGTAGAACATTTCCTGCTATAAAAAAATATGCCTTCTGAAAAACGTCCCGGAACGGCTTTAGGTTGACCACGACGTCAACGCGCGGCGATGGCGCGACGCCGAGAGCCATAAACGCACGAGGGTTGCACGGCAGTAATTTTCAGCCGTAAAAGAGAGCTATAGGCAGGGGGTAACTTAGGCCTTCGTCCGCGTTACCCCAGTCGTTATTATTTTACTGGCTCTAAACGGCTGCCACCGTATACTTGAGGGCGTCGCGACGATCGAACACTCGGATCGCATGATCGCGAGTCGATTTACCTTCCAGGAAATGAGAAGGGACGTTCACGCGCGATAATGCGCTTTTCGACGAACAACGGGAGGGATTGTTACGCGACCGGATCTTCGGGCGTGCCTTGCGAAACCCATTTTCCGAAGCGCAATGCATTAGGTTGTTGCACATGAAATGTCTAATTTGTAACGGTAACGTTAACTTTTTTCTAACTAAACATATCGATTAAAGTCAGCGCCACTGTAATCAATAGACTGTGGATCTTTACGCAAAATAACGCGAAATTTAGCGATATGGGAATTTGATTATTATCGAAGGACTCGCATTGCCATCATAATATTATTCTTTTTTGTGCCCTTTTTTTTATATTTTCAAGGTCACCAATGTTTTTTTGTTAACGGAATATCTAATTTTTTACTCTCGATTTTGATAGATTGGCGTATTCTGAGTATAAAAGTACTAAAGTATTTGTCCTAAAACTTACCGTTGCTGAGACATTTGACTGTTTTCATTCTATTACTTTCATTATGGAACATATTCCAGAATATGCTCACTACTTCAAGTAAATCGGATACGTTCCATAATGAAAGTAATAGAATGAAAACAGTCAAATCCAATCTATCGAAATCGAGCATAAAAAATTCGACATTCCACTTAAAAAACGAACGTTGGTGACCATGAAAATACCGAAAAAAGCACAAAAAAGAATTATTATGATGGCGATGTGTGTCCTTCGATACCATTCAAATTCCCATGTCGCCAAATTTCGTACCTTTAAATCCAACAAAGATATTCAGGTGTTCTGCTTCTTCTGACTCACCCTTATAATAAAGTAATAGCATACTTAAATTCGCTTGATATCTTCCCATTATTGTATTTCTCATACCCATTTTTGTCTAGTAATCAATGTATTCTGTCAATGGAGTATAAAATTCTTGATTGTATTACAAGATTATCTATTGATAATCAGCTGTGTACCTCGAACTGTACATAAGTGATAGACCTGTAGATTGCCACAGCTCTCCTTTATCAAAACGCTTTATACTTGTCACGAGTACCGAGACATTACTGTATTCGGTGTAAAACGTCGATACTAATCTTCGGGACGCGGTAAAACGCGTCGCATTTGCGTCAAACTCGTGTTTGTTCCGGATACGGGACCGGAAACACGCGTTCTCAACGAAAAAGTCTAATAAGCTTAATCGCGCGCGGCCGCAAACGAGCAGTCTCGTGGAAGAAGCGCGATGCTATCGGAGCACGAAACGCGGGTCGCCTCGGCGAAAGTTCGCGGTGTGTCGCACGGAAGAAAAATTAATTCCCCGCCGGCGGAGCTTCCTATTATTTTAACAGTCTCCGTGGACGATAAAGCTGCCCGGGGGAAGGTAGGCTGGAGGAACGCAATTATACGGCGGTTACGCGTTCGAAAAAATGGGGTCGTACACACGAACGACAGATACGTCTGCTCGCTCGTAAACAGAATTCCCTGTCCGATAGAAACCTCCTAAAGAAAGGAAACGACTGGCTGCGACTTGTGGAAAACTGGCAGCGAACGAAGGAAACGACCCACCTTAATCCTCGTACGCACTTACGCAAGAACGTGGCATGAAAACCATCCGGGATGGCCCGGCCGAGGTTGGATCAGCCTCCACCGGATATTAATGGCCGTGAAATGGTCGCTTTAGTATGATTTACGTATCACTTACGCACGGCGATAATGAAAAGATCTATAGGTCCGAGAAATAACGGCCCCTAGTTGTGCCTCCTTACACAGAGTGTCTTTGTATTTATGGCGTACGCGATGTTTCGCCGCGAAGAAAGCCTGAAATATACAAGTTTTTTTCTCTTTCACGCTTTATCGCCGAGGAACACTAAAATCCGTTGATATTTAAATTGTATTCTATATTTCCGGCTTACTTTTTTTTTATGTGCACTTAATCTATTCACTGTGGTTATACCGTCCAATAAATTCTCAAGTTATAAATCGAACTCTAAGTCACAAGAGAAAACGTGCATTTTTCTACTTGCTCCCACCGATATTGATTCACAACCATTGAGATAATGTATTCGCGTTTATTTATGACGCACCAACACAATTACCGAACTAGTTAAAACGACCCGTTTCAAATTTCTCATTTTCCCGGTGCTGAAATTATGAAATCACTTTATTGGGGAGTATCGGATAACATTTCATTTCGTATCGAATAAATGCAATCCTGCCATTATTAACAATTCGAGGCTTTTTAATAAAATTTTCATTGCCGTCGGCGATTTTATTCACAAATCAGCAGGTCATCTCAAGTAAAATCGTCTATTAATGTTTGTCTGGTTTGTTTTTTAAAACATCCTTGTCTTCTAAAACTTACCGATTGGCTTCCGGTAGATAAAGTTAATTAAATAACGGTTTGCACCTAGTCGTGTATGGTTATTAGACTGCGGAGTACCTTTCACTTTTATCATAAATACAAAAACTACACAGTTCAAAGATTGTCAATTCTTAGATAACGCAAGAGAAACTTCATCGCACACAGATTACGTGATGCGCACTAGTAACGCAAGTAGAATGAACCAGCGATTGGTCAGCCAAGCGAAACAAGGCAGGCGCGCAGCCCAGACAGAAAGACTTACAAGGAACATCGCTCAATAGTGACTCACCCATTTTGATGAAAGTTTGCACATTTACAGATTACCTACAAAATATTACCACGTACTTTATTCTTTAAATTACCCTCAAAGTGGGTAATCGAAAACCTTTTACGCTTAGTAGCTCGTATGATGAAAGACACGTTTTGTTTTTTAATTATAACATTTCATAGGATGAAACATACATAAAACAATTTTACCGTTGGCAAGGTATAGTGGCCAGCTACATTTTCGCTGCAGAAAGTAGAATGATAGCGCTAGCGAATAAAAAGTTATAGCCAATTTTTTGAATGTTTCGGAAAAAAATTTCCGTGTAAGTTGGGACACCCCAGAAGCTCTGAAAAATAAGTGTTAAAATGAAGTCAGAAGTCCTTACATTCAATGTCGTATTATTTATTTCTTGGATCATTATTTCACACAAAAAAACATTGTTCACTCAATAATTACTGTCTCGACACAGTCCTTGCATTAACAAGTTGATTATTTTACATAAAAATACTGAAAACATGGTTTTCATTAATAAAAATGACGTCTATATGCAAAACAAAGAAAAAAGTATGTGTCCCAACTTATACGGCACGAGTGTCCCAACCTTTACAAAAAATGCCATTTCGAAACACAATAAAAAAAATAGAAATTCACATCGCGATAAGTAAACAATTCTTTCTGCACATTTAAACTTCATTTCAAATTCAAACTGAATTTTTATTTTATGATTATTGATATAATAAAAATAATTTCATGAGAAATGATTGTATAGATACCTTTATTGGAGCACATATTACAACAGGAGCTGCACAAAAAGTCTAAATAAAATCAATCTTGTCATTTTTATAAGGGAACATGTACCAGTTGCTTTTAAGGCTCGGTAGGTTTATTGTTAAGCAATCAGAGTTGAAAAATTTTCGGTTAAGAACGAATCAATAAGGAACACAATAAAACTTTTTCGAATATACTTTTATGCTTTGCTTGCCACAGCTACACTAAAAACGATCTGTTGCTGTTAATTCTCGTGAAAAGTTTGATTATAAACAGAATTAAAGATGACAACCATGACATTGTTATTCCAGTGCATTAATGTGGAAAAAAGCACTGCCCCAACTTCTACGTTGTACCAACCATTACGAAAGTCCCGTACTGCGTTAGATCACACGGCATATATTCCAAAACCGTCGAAAAGACGTCCGAATGCTTCGAAGTAGCATGGCCCTAAGATATTTTCAGGAAACAAGTGAAATCAGATAAATGGAAACGCGCGAAGCGTGTCGCTTACGAACCGGACGGGTGAATCGCTCCGGGGAAAGCAGCGTGAGCCATTATATCCGCGCTCACGCTAAATCATACTTAAAGCTCCGCGCTCCCGTGGAATTCTTCCGTCCGACCTTCCACTCTATTTCCAACGGCGGCTTTTACTCTCGAGACCGCGGCTCCGGTAACGAGCCTCCGCATCGAGTCGAGGAAAAATTGGATTCCTGAAATTTCAAGGGTGGAATTTTTTAATACGCGCCTCTCGCAAATGTTACGTCTCTGGTCCCTTTCGAGAAGACTTCAAAGGGCTCCCGGGGCCCAGGGAAAAAATTCTTGATAAACGAAAACGAGCAAACGAAGGAGAGCTCGACTCCTGCGTCGTTTAATTGAGGAGCATAATCCGTGCGACACGTTCAACAACTCGACACACCTGTCTTGCAGGTCGCATGCACCTGCCTGACGTTTTTCTTCGTGCGATTCTTCCGATATCATAATTGTTATGAGGCAAAACAAAATTCACTACAAGAAAATTCATATAAAATCTATAGAAATTTAATCTTCTTATTGTTAAACCTTTTTGCACTCCGAATTATTTTTCAATTTTATTGCCAACAATTCCCCCTACTATTTTCAGTGTTTTATTTGAAATTTACTTCAAAGGCCAGTTCCTAGACTGCCACTTATTTGAAACAATTTTGATTACTAATTATAGTAAATATAGCTCTGAAACCTTGTTGTAATTTATATTTGTGGAACTCTTGTATTTGTCTTTCACTGAAAAATAAGAAATTAACACATTACCGACCGGTGATTATTGCATGATTTTGAAAAACGTATGGTGAATGGCTAAACACTTTTCAATGGAACCTTCAATAGCAACAGCAATTTTCATTGAGAACTAACAAGTCACCCTCACTAACGTCATCCGATAATTTCATTTAAGATGGCAATGTAAAAGAAAAGTTCTCTGCTTCCTTTTGGTACAGCACAATTATTGAAAATCCTATTAATAGGCTTCCGGTAGGTAAAGTGTTAAATAAATAAAGGAAGAACCAAGTACACATAAAAACCTGTTTCCTTCACAGTTTTCTTTCTCTGATGTCGAGTCACACTCGACAAAGGAATGCAAAGGGTTAACAGAAAAGGGAGTGTTAAAGGTTCATATTGAAAGAAAGTGCCATTTCAGCGGAAACTACGAAGTCGAAAGTTCAGCAAACATCTGCCTTTCGAAATTCGTAATAAACTTCGTCGCGCTGTCATCGCATAAGCGCGTCGTTGTTGAGAATTAGCGCGGGGAAAAACGATCGAACAGAAGTCGAAGCGTTCGATTGCGATCCGCGTTGTTGAATGTCGGCCGAGGAAAGAGACAGAGGAGGTAACACTTTCGCGGAGGGTTCGTCGTACGTGCCAGGTATGTATAAATGCATATGTATACGTGAGAATCGTTGGTCGTCTTTTGCGTCGGTTCCGCGAAGAACTCGGGTAGGGAGGGAAATCGAGGCGAACGAACGGCACGAGCAAAAGGGAACGATAAAAACTCGTCCGCGGACAAGAAACGTGATATTTTAGCCGGTCGGTGGGGGAGGGGCGAGGTCCGGGGGAGGCGATTAATTGCCAAAATAACTGCAGACACGAGGAATCGTTTAGGCTCGGCTCCCGGAACATTGTTTACCGTGGATACAGCCGACTGGAATCTATGTCCCCGTGGACACGCTCGACATAATATACGGGGACAGTTACCGCCCTCGGCGACGTATATTACCCCCCACCTAAGTGGCGCTCTTTCGTTCGTCCTGGCGAACAGCTACGGTGAAATATTCCGCGTGGCTCGTGCCGGACACCAGCATGATTCAAGGGAAGCCGATCGATCGTTTCCGAAGCTCATCGACGAGAGAAAACGATCTGTCGCCCTTAAACTATCTACAAATACGGGCCTGAGCGTTTCCGACGTCTTTACGTTGACACGTTCACTGCCGAACGGTTACGTCGAAAAATCCCACGAACGTGATTTAGTTATTGCAATTAAAACTGCTGGGTACTAATCGTGGAAATCACATTTTGTGTGGAGACTCACAGTTATTTAAACATATATTTTGATAAACCAAGATTTCTATAAATGAAGTGAGAAAGATATAAGGGAAAAAGTTCCAGCTTTCAAACTTTCAGAAAATATTTTAACGTTTCCGAGATCGCAAGCACGTTAATTACAACCGTGATTACGTTCGTAACTTCCCGTACGATCAGAGGCGACCAGGTCAACTAGAAATCGATTCGTTCAATCGCAGACTAACCTTTGACCCTGTGCACGGCGAAGCTTCCAAAGAATTCGTACACCGTCCAAAAGAAAAAGGGAAAAACAATAACGTCGCCCGAACGGCACGACGATTTGCGCGGAGCTTTATTTTCGTCTCCGTCGCTTCAGCAACACTGACTCGCTCCGTGATGCGATGGATTTATTCTTCGAGGACAAAGTAAATTATTATTATTATCTTACAAGACCACAGATTTACAATGTTATCATTATTAGAAGGGAATGAACAATTTCTTGCCTTAAGTCTTCTATTGAGAACATAAATACTGTATCTGTAGAAATCAGTACAGTACATGATCATGAGTACAGTATCTACTGAATCGTATAAATATTGTATCCCACCAGAGCTTTCTTTTTAATTTGTTGAATAATAATATAGATTGTCCCGCTCTCCCGAGGCAAATCAATTTCTATGTACCTGAACATGTTTTGGGAACGAGAGCGGGATTTCAAGCATTGAAATCCAAATCCACATATGGAGTAATAAATCCTTTGAATCGCACTATTGCAAGCTCAAACACACTGTACAATGATATTGATTTTTTTAATGGCACACGTTACAGGCATTCAAACATTTTTTTTTTTGAAATGTGTATCTTTAATGGTGATGTTTAGTAATTTTATAACAAATTGATAAATTTACAGAATAGATACATGAAAAAATTACTAAACATTACCATTAAAGATACACATTTAAAAAAAAAATAATAAACGATCGAACCGTTGCGCCGGAAACATTCAACATTTATTATATCAATACTGTAACTCTCTAATCGCATCTCTAAAACTCACCCATGGGCTACAGACTTTAAAAAATTATGATACGTGTATAAACGTTGGTAGATACTGCGTTCATCATGACGAGCCACGCGACTAAACGTGCACACCGGGGCTCTAAACAAAGCACTAAGCTTCCTTGATTAATAATAGTCTGCGACAGCTTCAAGTAATCCGCAAACAAGAAAAATCAACACGCAGTAACAACAACTAAACACACGCCACCGATGGAAGCTGCAAGCTCGCCAGACTCATTCGAAGAAGGAGCCACAGAAGGTAGTTGCTGACAGAGATTAAGTTCGACGTTAGAACAATCTGGTGTTAAGACCACTGCGTTCCACATGTTTCCTATGTTGAACTCGCGCCTCGCGCCCGAGATTAGAGGAACCAGATGCGACAGCGTGTTTCTCGATGCCGCCGCTCGAAATCCGCCGGACGACATAGCCGAAAAATACGGCAAAAAATTCCGAATGTGTGTCTCGCCGTAATTCGCGCGTGAAGCCCTCGCAGGCCGGCTCGTAGACAGGGTTTAAATTGACCGAAGAAAAATGTCAGGCCAGCCGGGAACCGAGACGGATATTAGCCGGAGCGACGAGCTTTTAACGCTGGAATTTTCACGCTCCAGCTATCAACCCCTCCGGCCGGCCATCGTCGCGCGGAACGAAACATTCTCACGCTTCTCGACGCGGCCGCGCTCTCCTCTCCTGCGACTAATTAATAAAACTCTGTATCCCTTTTTCCATTTTTTCCCGGCCGTGATTCCCGCTCAACGAACGGCCTCCGCCCCGATACGGTCGCGGGCTTGCGCGCAGAATTCGCCCGTACGGCCGAGAGTGCTAAATGATGTTTTCGGACATCATTATGCCGCTTGTCAAGGGGAGGACCGTCGTTTGATGAATTCCGGCGGGAGGCAACGCGAACCTCCGTCGAAATAAGTAAATCGTTTATTTGATCGCTTAACTTAACCTACCTACAGTCACGGACCAAATATAGGGCACTGCGTTTCTTTGTAGGGTAATTTCGATACAGATGCCCCACATTTTGTTTTCTCCAAAAATTATAATTTACAAGGTTACATGCAAAAATAAAAAAGGCATTTTTTAAAACTTTTTTATTTTTGGGCCCTTAATGAAAATTTAAAATATATGTTTTTTAGAACTATGTTATAGTTATGATGTATGATTCTATGGATTTTAAGCAGAAACTGATCAAAAGTCGTGTAAAATTACGGTTTTTACAATTTTTAACCGCTTGTAGCTCGTGTGTATATTAATCGATTTCGATGAAATTTTCAGCATGTGTGTAACAACTATAGATCTACAAAATATATATTTTAAATTTTCTTTAAGGGCCCAAATAAAAAAGTTTCATAAAATCCTTTTTTTATTTTTGCATGTAACCTTGTAAATTATAATTTTTGGACAATCTTTTTTGCATATCATTTCGTAAACCAATGCTTCTAATTGATTATAATAAAAATCAGGTCGATTGATACAATTATAAAAAAGTTATTCTATTTTAAAGGGTGTACGAATACTTTTACGAACTCCCTGCAGCTGTAAATATCTGTACGGAAGATTCTATCCATTTCTAAGAAACGTTATGAAGAAAGACGTAAACATTGCAGTCCACATGTAAGTGATGCGACATACGTTTGCGACCACAAATGGTACATCTAACCTGCGCGTTGAACTTGATCTCATCCCCAGTTACGAGCTGCACAAAATAACAATCCCGTTCTGTGACGTCTTTCGTCTTTCTCGTTACCGGGCGCGCTTCATTTCTGCCGTATTAAAGGAGAATTAAACAGAGGGACGGTGACGCGGCGCATATGAAAAATCACCGTCTGACTCCTCGCAGGGAAGGATATTACGATTGTTACGTTTTTCCTGCTGGAATCGTAAATCTTCCGCCGCGACCCCGACTTGCTTCTCCAGGGGTTTACAAGTCCCGGCTTGCAGTCTCGTTTACGCGTAGAGTTTTCTCCGACCGATAAGGGGACCATCCCGCGTCCTGCCGTTATTTTGCGATCCTCCAGTTAGACCAGGGAGCTTTCGCAAGACAGATTACATTACAGCACCGACAATATTCGAAACGACACTGCTTTATATTCGACGCCTATCGACGTCGTACGACAGCCGGATGACGAATGTTTTTCGCGAAAGCTAATGACTTTCTTACGGTTCTCGTACGCGATTCATTGATGAGAGGATCCTTCTCCAGCTCTCTCCCTTCAATCCATTCTTGAACATGTCGGCTGTCAAACAATCATCCCTGAATAGTTCCACAGAGTAAGTCAAGTAATTCAGTTGTTGCAATCAAAACTGCAAAGCTTGTTGCAATGATTGATTTCCTCGAATTCTTTTACACCATACAATTTCTAAGGGAGTTCAGACATTGCAGTTAACCTAACTTCCCGCACTCTTTATTATGCAGATTATTAACACCGTCTCATAACATCGAACGAACACAAAGAATTTAATTTTCAAGTACGTAGTCATTTGGTAAAGCAATGAGTAAATTGGTAAAGCATACACAAATTTTAGTGGAATAGAACAATAAGAAGAACAGCTTCAGAAATTCCTGTCGTTGAGAAAACTGGTTTTTCTTCATCTTGTGGTAATATTTTCGTATGACGTAAATTGGATCTTGCGACTATTTAATTTATATCATTGAAAGGCCAACACTATATTATAGAACCACTACGTTTCTAGTTGCAACAGACAGGAATATTTTCGCATTCTAAGAATGCTTTTACTTCTTGGTACTTCACCTTCTCGCTTTCGTGTAAACTGAAGCCGTCTTGCCATGAAGCAAGATGTTAATAGCGTTTATCCGTTTCTTTCTGGTTTTCGTGTCCACCGATCGTCTAATTAGCTTCAGCACGTTTTTGCCTTGTTTCACGTTTATCGAATTAACGACGTCCCTTATTATACGGCATTCTTCCGCTAACGCAATTTACACTTCACACCTCATTAACACCGTGCTCGGAGATATCTATAAGAGCTATGCATTACTGTTATAATTATTAATATTCAGTTCAACCGCCGAAGCTGGAGGCGATCCATCTTACTTGAGACTAGCAGCTTCCGCGGCCAGCCGTCGCCCAATAAAACGATACGCCGCGATAAACCTTTCGAAGCCAATTAGGAGCTAATTGATTTTAACTGTAAATCTATGAGCCCGATTCCTCCGTCCTGGCCGGTTTCATGGGATTGCGGTTAAGACGGGGCTGGGGACTTCTGCCAAGCAGCCAGTTGTTCTCGATAAATTTACGATGACTACACTCCCTTTTCTTGCGCTCGTTCTTCTCTGTTCTCCTCGCGTTGCTGACTCTCGATCGTACTGCGTCATCTGTTTCTCCCCCCCCGTGCATCTCGCTTCTTCAAAACCTTTTGCCTCCTTCTCCCCATGGCTTCGCTCCCAGCCAATAAAAATCGCTTTTCGCTCATTAGCCGGAGAAACGAATCCGTTCCGAGATGCTCTTCGAGAAGAATTATTTGAGAAAATACTGCGGGTCTCGCGTATTTTTACGTACCCGTTCAATTTTTACTGTCGATCATACCGCATTTCTATCGGGTCCCGTAGAGTCTGAGAGATCACGAAATTTCGCATTCTTTCGTAAAATTTCACTGTTAAAATAAAACAGAGTTTGCATATCGCTCATGCACAAGAAAAACGCGAGTTCAAAATTTTTCAGTTTTTGTTTGCTTGCATTAATATACTCGCCAGAGTATTAATAAACGCATCTTCATGATAATATATACTTGTTTTTACTATATATAGCTAGTTTAACTATCAAAAGACTTTGAAGCGTCCTGTAAAATTCGTATTTTTATATTTGTGACGTTCTTCTTACGCGTGAGCGATATCTTCGAAAATTTTGTACGTAACAGAGAGGATTTAGGGATAATCAAGACGTCGTACAAGAAATAAAACAGTTTCGTTTGATTTCATGAAAACTTTGATTCATATATCCATAGTTTTGTACAACAGAAGCATGTGTGTGCATTTAAACACTTCGGACAGTGTTTTTCATTAAAAATGTGAAAAGCAGTGGTTCTTTGAAATTCCATTTCAGCTTATAGTTTATTGGTGCGAACGGTGCATACATGTTTTTACTACGAGTGCGGTTTTTTTCGTCGCTAGGTCGAGAACATTGTAGAGCGAACGGTTGACGGAGGTGGTGGTTTCCGCAGAAGGAGATGCTTCCGGTGGCCCTTAACTGCGAACAAGAAGCGGATATAAGAATGCCGGGGGTTACCGGAAGGGCTCAGATTTTACGATACTCACCGCATCCTAGAAACGGAACGCAAACCTTGCCCGTAGGGCAATCGCTGTCCTTCTTGCAGGATTTATCCGCTTCCCGCTTGCGTCTGCTGTCTGGAATGTTCAAGGTTACGACCTCGGACTCGTCCTAGAGTTTCAAGAAAATTATCCACCATTAGACAATTTAATTCCAGGGCGAGGGTAGATCGATTGCTGTTCCCGAGGTAAAGCAAGAAATAGGGGACGTTCCGTCCGATCGGGGGATGAATGTATCCCTTTCCTGGGTTAAGGATGTATAGCATACGCGCCGTTTGTTGCTCGAAGCAGCATCCAATTTAGATATTGAGAAAGTATGGATTTTTAACAGTTTGGCCGTGCTACATCAGTGTACATAAAAATTATATAAAATAATGATGTTATTCTTAAACAGTTACCATTATTGGTATGATTTTATTAATCTTTAGATTATTGTACGTTGGATTGCGGAACAATCCGTACAAATATTATTCTCGGTGTATTCTTGATTCGTTTTTATTCCAACAGATCAAACCTTCTATTCAATGACATAAAATCTGAAGAATAAAAATGGGTTGTCTAGCTTGTACCTCGGAAACTGGTACGAACTTTGATTGATTGAATTCGAAGTGTCCATAAGTACTTCGAAAAATATAAATAGTACTCCTAAGTATACTCGAACCTATACCAGATAGTTTCGATCCTTATACAAGTACTTTGGTAAACGGAAGTAATACTTGCAAGTATACTCGAATCTGGGTCGAGCAGACTCGAAACTTTGAATGAATATCGTATCAGAAATTCTCTGATTTTTCTAATCATTATTTTTTTACTTTTAAAATCAATTATACTGTCCTTTAATGCAAAAGCAGGAAATATCATGGATAAAAAAATAAATGGGCTACCACCAAGTATTGTAAATGAAATACTAGCCTTAAATAGTTACGAATTTAATAAATAAAATGTGCTTATATAAAACCCACTATGCAATTCTGATTTCAAAGATTCGGGTACTAGTTGTAAAAGATTCGATTCCTATCAACATCGAAGCACTTCTAAGTGTCTTTTCGAAACTTGTGGGTACTCGTTCCGAGATCCGATATCAGTTTGTATAAGATATAATCATTGAAACATTATTGCTTTTAAGTAATAATCGAAACCCATGAAATGAAACTTGGTTATTGCAATTGACTCGGATTCGTGAGTATATATTGATCCCATCCCTACTTGTAACTAATACTCTGAAGGCATGTTTACACTGAAGCAACATCGGGCAACTTTACCTTCTTTAAGAAGGCAACAAATTGCGACAAAAAGGTGAAAAATCGAATGGCTAAACAATTTTGTAAGAAGCTTGTGTGTTAACCTGCTGACAAAAAGACTTCCCCCATAGAGATCACTGATCCTTCAATAGCATAAAGAATATTTGAAGTCCTAGCACGTCGGAGGCAAACGAAAATGGTCATCGGGAGCCTAACTTTTGCTGTGGCAGGGGAGCTAATGATCTCCGAGTCGCCAACAGATCTACAGAGCGGTACAAGTTTGGCGTCCCTAAGTTACATCCGGGTCGGCTTCAAGCGCGATTAAGGCTTCGAGAGAGCGCGGCGATATCTCTTAGCAAAGAATCGAGTCGGTTCTGGTACTCACTGAATCTCCACTGCGATCCCCTAAGCGGATTACGTGGACCTCTGGGTCGTCCTGCGGATGGAGGACCAAGGACGATTAGAACGTGATCGCGATTTACAAGAAACGACTGAACAACGCGTTTGTTCGGTATGGCTAGCTCGTATCTCCGTACCTTGTCGTCCTTAATGATGCACCTGGTGGCCGAAACGGCGCACACGAACAGCAGAACGAGAAACAGCCGGCTCATCTTCGAAAGCTACGCCTCGGGGAACGTTTGCCGATTGTGTGTCGCGGGCCGGTCTTTATACGCGAGAGAACAACCGCCTTTGCGAAACCAACCGCGCCGCGCGCATGTGTTATCTTTGCCGTAAAGTCGCGGCCATTAGCGACACGGAAAAATTAAATTCTCAATTGCACCGTAGATTATGCGCGGTTCGCTCGTGTTTCCGCGTTAACGAGCTGGTTCGCGGAATCGTCGCCGTTGTCACGCGGTCGAGCGTTTTTCTTTTTTTTTTTCGCACGGACATCAGCTCGGGATTCGCGAACGGAACGAAGATACTCGATATCGTAAACTGCTGCCCGGGGAGCCGCTGGTTCCGGCCGGTTCATTTTCGCGGCCGGTCTTTATCTAAATTGGAAAAAACAGAATAGCTCTGTAAAATGTGTAGCGCGGTGATTGCGCGCCACGGTTTATGAGCTGTTGTCAGAGGGTACGCGACGCGCGGCGCGAAATCCGCAAGCCGATTCATCGATTGTTCATACGCCCGCGAATCGAATGTTGCGCGTTGTAGTTTGATCGGCAGAAACGCGACGAGAGAGAGAGAGCCAACGCTCAACCCGTTCCCGTGATCCTCCTCGCAGTTCACCGGGGTAATTACCTGTGTTCATTAGGGCGATCGTGACAGGTGATCGATAACGTTACGCACTTCATTAAAATAATGCTGGATTATTCTACTGCTGTTTTGGCTTTAATGAGAATGCGGTCGAACCTCGCCGCAAATGATTTTAGTGTTTTTTGCACGGGTGTTTATAACTCTTTATGCATTTGTGGTTTCCTGTGGTGACGAAATTTACTATTTGTTTGCAAATTATGTTTCTTGGAAGACTACTTCGAGGTTTCTTTATCTTTGTGCGTTCGAATGTTTGATTTAATGGTTTTTTGTATTGTGTCTCGTCGCGTCGACAGAATTGGGCATTCGCGAATCATACTAATATAATAAAAATAAAATAAAAGTTGTCTGCATCGATTACGAGCCAAAGGAACCAAATAAAAAATTCTTTCTTCTTTTGATTATCTCATTAAGCTGAAAATAATGCACCGATGTCCTTAAATATTTCTAATATGCTTACTGCTTTAAATTGTACGTTTCTATTTTTGTCATAAATGCATAAAATCCACAGTCTACTGATTAATACTTTATGATTAATATACCCATGTTGTTTATTTTATTGTATGTGTGAGTTGGTTAATTTCCGCAACAGTAATAACGCGGCAAACACCGTTTTGGGGCAACATGTGAGCTAGACCTAAAAGTAATAACTGATCTGCGGATCTCTGTAATAAATAGACTAACGATTCTTATGTGTTCATAACAAAAATGGATGTATGAAACACAAAGCAGTAAAAATGTCGGAACACTTTTCCACCTCCTGCTCCTCCAAAGATATACAGTAAAGTCGCGTTTACTGTCCGCGATCTGGTACGCGATCACTGTCCGTGCAGAACACAGGCTGTTGGACAGTAAACGCGACTTTACTGTAGTAGGTAGTGCGACCCGCTATCCGCATTATAGTTCTTGTCCTCGGTTTCCTCCGTGTCTGAACGGGGTCTTAATTCCATTATTAAAAAAATTATGTTTACACTTATTGATGTACCAACAACCGCGGAACTTATGAAACTATAGTCTCGATACATAAATTAATATCAATGTTCCACAAATTGTAAACATTAAAATGAGGATGCATAATGCACGCGTAAAATTACACGCACTGAAGTACGTATACGTAAATACGCGTGTGTTATTAATACATGTTCAGTACCACGATCTCTACTTCCTACCCATATTGTCGCATTTGCCGCGTGCGCCACATTAAAAAACAAATTCCGCAACGACCGCTCCACTCGACGTCTCCATTTTCTGAAGTGTTTCGCGCATCCCCGGAGCGGTTCATCTCGCCGGAGCAGCGAGAGCGGCGAGAGTCCGTTGTATCGACCGCGTTTCAGCGGAATATAAAAATTGCTCGACGGTATTCGACGTCCCTGTTCTACGTCACGCTTTACAGCCGGATGTCTCCGGGAGCGGAATTAATTATGTATGCCCCGCAGTGGTGGTAGTTGCGGGACACGCGGATGCGCCGGGAGTTTCGCGGCCGTTTTAGCGTCGCGTAATAGTCCCGGTATTGGAAACTCATTCACCCATTCGGGCGACGGCAACGGTTCGTCCCAGCAGCGTGTGTATGAATACGGTCGGTCGATTCGCGAATAACGAGAGCGTAGTCGAGGGACACCGTCGCGTTTGCATAACCGGAGACGGAGACGTCGTAGTTACGGGCGACTCGAAACTAGCGGCCCTTCGACGGACACTCGACGTGACCGGAGGTTCTTTGTTCGCTTGATTACCGAACACCCTGGAGACTAGTCATTAGCTTAGCAAACAGAGAACCATCTCTCTCCCTCTATCGCCGTTTCGGGGACCGTCGTCGCGTCGCCGACCTTCCTGGAGAAAGCTGGCGACGCGAATATCCGCGGCGCGTTCCCTCGTTAACTAATTGAACGCTGTTAATTTACTCGCGGCTATCCCAAAGGCGGCCCCCTCCCCTCTGTCGCCAACCACCGCTAACGTTGTTTGCCCAACGCCTCTCTCGTATTGCGGCCGCAAAGCGGTCGTTCGTCTTTCTTGTCATCGACACCGCTGACGAGAGCAGCGGCTTTTCAACCAGCTTGTGAACACCCGAGCTTCTTTCCGCGCCGGAACACCCCGGACTATTTCGAGCAACAAGCCCGGCGATTAGACTCGATCCCGCGGCCGCGCGAATCTAAATGCGTCGACGAAAGACTCGAACGCCTAATCCGGGGAAGAAAAAGAGACGCGTCTCCGGGAAACCATGCGCGCGGAACAGGTCAGACGACGCTCGGCGATACAGCCCCCGTGGCCACGCGTTCAACGGTCGACTCGGCGTCGGACACGCGCGCGCGCGCGAAAATAAATCGAAGGATAAGGCGTCGAATTCAGCAAGATCGTTCGTCAGTCGCTTATATTTAGACCGTGACTGCTCCTCGCGTACGCGACGACTATTTTGCCTGTCTCGCTTCCCCTACGCCGCTGGCCCCCTCGCTTTCCGAGGCGGTTGTTGCACGCTTCTTCCGCCTGGCGATCCATCTTACTCCCATCGCATCGGCGAACTTATTTCCTCGATATTAATGTCGCCACGGAATGCTGGTGCGACGAGACGATAGAGATAGGCAACGTCTCGCGCCGGAGATTAATAAGGTCGGGCGGCGCGCGATGTTCGGCGCCATTGCACATTTGCGGCTTTTTCTTCGGAAAGACGCAAAACCGACTTCGAAAAAACGCACTAGAGAGTATGAATTTCCATTTAATTTATGTGAATACACACGAACTGAACATTGAAAATTGTCCAAATGACAGATGCTGCTGTTTTGATTTCATTGGAATATAGTGGACTTGGAAATCAGTAGGTGGGAAGAGAAGATACGTTAATATGTGAAAGAATGTAGAAGAATTTGAGGATTTTCGTAATTTCCAGTGTCGAAAATTTTCAATTTTGCGCCGCCTCGGAAAAGGTTGTATTGTATTTACAAAAGTTCGTGTGTATTCACATAAATTAAATGGAAATTATTTCATACTTTTTAGTGCGTTTTTTCGGTCGGTTTAAATTTTTTATAAAATTTTTGAAGTGAAACTTCTTTTGGCAGGGTGTAAGCCTAATTCGCGACATGAAAAAGCGAACGGTCAAAGGTAACAAAAGTGGGGGAATATCGCTGGCAGCTATCCCATCTGGCGGCGAGCAGACAACTAATCTCTATGTTTGAGTCGCAGCGCGCAGTTGATTTTTTAAGAAATAAAAAAAATTAAAAAAAGTGCGACAACACGTGCGACGGACCCATCGAATCGACGAGCGGACTACCCTTATAAATGACGTCATTCATGACCGTAGACAATGCCACAAGGAATTTCTTTGACAATTTCCCCACTTTTCCACCCTTAACCATTCACGAAAAACCGAGGTAAGAACCGCAGTATTATTTTGACCGTGGTCGGAGTAACTTCTTCCCGTTCGTTGTCACAATTTTGGATAATGTGTTGTGTTGTGCTTCAAACTTATTCGCGCAAATGGCAGTGTCCTGTTGAAAAATTTGTAAGTACCTATACTTGATACTAGTATCTTATAACCCAGGATTAATATTCTTATGTATAAATAACTATACGCGTGGAAAACCACGCGCGGCAGAAGTGAAACTTTCTTGCAGTGTAGTAATGTTTAGAAGTAAATTGAGATTGGAAATGGAAAGTAATCCTAATGAAGCGACAAGATCAGGAACTACTAATACAAAAAAAAATAATGAAGCGACAAGATCAGGAACAACTAATACATACTTTTTAGTGAAACGAGCAGAAATTTGTAGAACACCGTAGGATGGTTTATCGGTCTTATTGGTTATCTGCAATAAAAACCGCAAAGAATGAAAAAATGCAAAATTTGTTTTCAATGGACCATTTGGGAGATATACCCTACACTGATTTGTCCATCCCTCTCGGCGTAATCGGTGAACGTGCAAAGAAAAAAAAAAGGCACATACAGATCGAATTGAGTAACCTACTCCTTTTTCGAAGTCGGTTAAAAAGAAGATCGCCGCGAAATATACCATAAGCTTGGTGCTCGTGTATCGATCGCATTGTCTGTGGGATTGGTGAATGTGGTTAAAACCGGTTGCATTGTATATCACGTATCGTTTCACGATATAATGATCCGCGAACTACAGCGAGCAGCAAAATTGAACCAATGTAACCTTGTTCCCAGAACATCATTATTCATGACAACATTCCGGGATCCCGAGGCTCTAATCCGACCTAAGACCCAGGCCTAACCCGACGTCTCGGGTACCCGCGCACCCCTAAATAAGAGTCTTTCAATATTCCGCGACTGGGTGCTTCTCCTGTTGCGCTCGGCGCGGCGTGGGTCCATTAGCACCTGAGCTCGGCCGCAATCAAATATAGTCGACGGTGTCGTGTCGGGCTTGTTCGAGGGGAAAAGGGCGTTTGTTGGTCGCGCTCGGCTGGCTCTGGAATTAATATTTCATGCGGGCGTGAACTTTATTCCCGACTGTCTGGTCGACGAGCGGCAATCGGCCAGCCGAATCGAATAACTGGTTACAATTTCGATTGTCGGCGTAATCCGGTTCGCCGGGGATTATAAGTTAAAATTTTACAGACTGATTACGGTCGTCTCGAAAGGCTCGAAATTATTTAATATCGATGCCTGGCGCGCAAAACGGCGGGACCGGACGGCGCGGCGCGTGGTCCGCGATTCATCGGAGGGGGCCGAGGCGGGATGGCAATGTATGGCGTGGCTGTTATTGATATTGATTTCGTTGGAAGCGTGTACAAGCCGGCACGATTCGAATCGTGGGAAAGCAGCTTAATTGGGACGACTATCTCCCCAGTCAAAGAGATAGCGACCAGCATTTCATGATGCACTTACGTAACGATTAAACCGCGTACATAGGCCACGAGGATACGTTCGAGGCACATCGTTAACGATGAAACTAATGCGGGACGGAAATTGAGCGGCCTGGTCGATGGGATTCCCTCATCACGTTCCGAGGAGGCTAGGCCTCCTTCGCCGTGTGCTTCCTACCATCTACGTGCGATATCTCGGCGCTCTAATAAGGAAACCGCCTTGTCTTGCTGCTTATCAGTACATTGTATCGAAAGAGCGCCACCGTGATTGTCTCTAATCTGTATTACGTTATTAAATCGATTAAACCCGGCTGCCAGGCTTGGTGGCTGGCACAGCCTTTTCCCGGATTACTCGAACTTACACGGATAATTGATAACATCCAACGGTGCTTCCTGCTCGCGCACACTACACCAACGACGACCTCTGCGATCATCCTCGATATCCTCGAGCATCATTACGCAGTTTCCTGCGCTGCGTTCGTTCACGCCGTGCAAACCTGTTTGCCGGGCTCAAACGCCATTGAATGAGGTCTTACGATCACTCTAATCATAATTCGAAGGGGTGCTTTGCCGAGTTAGGGTAATTTCGGGAGAGATGCACCACAGTTCGTTTTCTGCTTGTAAAAATTTGAAAGTGTAGACAGAGATAGTTGAATGCTTTATCTAAATCTCGTTAATAAAATATAACGTTACATGAGTAAAACTTTTATACTAATATGTTAATATACAGTTTAAAGAAGGTCGGAAAAGTGCATCTATCCCTAGGGCCTGGGGTGAGATGCACTCCTAATTGAGGATAGATGCACTCCTTTATTTATAGCCTCTTCTCCCTACTTATATTCTTTTTTTTTTCTCTACCACACATGTTACGTAAAGTAGCATACATTGTACATGTTTCATGGAGCGTGCACGAATACGGAACATTCAATTCAATATTAGTAATAGTTTCTTGCGAATATCTAGAAAACTAAAAGAGATCCCCTCGTGTACGAACAGGAAAAAGTTGTTCAAAATCTCGAAATCTATAACAAATTTAAACTTCACGAAAATCGGGGAGGAGTACCTCATTCTAAATAGTTACCAATATTGATTAATTAAAGTGTATGATGTTAACAAATAGTGTGTCAAACAACAAGTCTCGCTTTTAATTTATCGCTTTGTAATTAATTGAAAAAGGGATGCTCCTGACGAAAACGCGACTGCCTGGTATACTTACAAACATTACTGGTGCGTCTATTCCTAAATTGAGGGATCACCTATACAAGGACAAGAAGCAGTACAAAAAATTTTGTCATAACACGATGAAAAATCGTAAAGGAGAAACCATTGTCTCTATTTATGTCGATACTCATAGTTAAAACCATACAATAAGAACGTAATAACATTTGTAAATACTTACCACTTACAAAGTTCTTCTGTTACACGTAAATGATGTGATACACGTGTACTTCGAAACGAGGTTATTTGCATAGGTTAATACGATGTAAATGACACGCGAAAAACAGTTAAAAATCGTCCAGTATAGTCACAATAAAAACTGGTGCATCTCTCCCAATGGTTCATCTCTTCCGAAATTAGCAAACGGGATGTTCAGAATAATTGGTTCCTGTGGAGCCAAACGTGTTCGAGGTTTACTCTAGCCTTCTTATCGAGCGATAGTATGATTGTGTTCAATGAGAAACGTGGAAGGAGTTGATTGGAAGTTCAAGATCATTGAACATTATTCATTGAATAGTTTTATATTGCGAAAGCACGTCTCCGTAACTACTCCAGCGAATCAGTGAACGCGTAAAATCCACGATCCAGTGATTATCATCGAACCGGAATGGCGGCCTTCTAAATCCATTAGGCGTATTTGTGGCGGTAATAGATTCGTGTGTACCGTTGGAATGTCAGTGTTGGACCAACGCGTCTCCCAGAGAGGTTTGCTCGAGGTCTAATCGACAGGAAGGGCTCTTCTTCTCCCCGATGATACCGATCGAAGGGCATACGTCTTCTTCGTTCGTCGGGAGACGTCGCTCCGACGAAAACAAACTGGCCCTGTTTGGGAACGCGGTTCGACACCCTCGAGCATCTCGCTTGCCGGATATAGACTAATTCCGACTGGCGACCCTGGTTTGGTGAAGTCTCATGGGAACAATATGGGGCTCGAACGAAGGCTGCTCGTTCGATGGTGCGACTGGCATTGAATTCTATCCGTCTAGTCGACCAGCCCGCACAAACGAACCGCAGGACTCTTAATTTCACCATATGCCATCGACGCCCTTTTATCACGCGATTCCTCGAACCACGTCGCGTTTGGACCCTCGGATGTTTGTGACACCTGTTAGTGCCTTTCGAAGTACGATTATAAATTCGTTGTTTATCTCATGTTTAAATTATTAACATCGAGAAGTGATCCGGACTCTGCCAGGTTCTTTGCTCATGATTAGACTGCGGATGTTTATGCCATTTTTCAAGAAATTGTGGGAACAAATAGAATCTTATTTTCAGTGGTAGTAGTTTTTATAGATCCTCAATGAATAAAAATGGCATTCAAGTCTGTAGAATTTTATATTCCAGCATTTTTTGGAACTTTTAGAAGTTCCATGATTATGGAATATTATTTTTTACGCGACCCTCGATGGTTTGGGGCTTACAGCATGCCGGGATCAAGCACGCATGGTAGGGGGATGAACGTTAATTGGTATTTGCGAATCGTGATAACGGAGAAACGCTAAGGTGAGAGTGACAGAACGCTAGGAACCTAGTTGACAGTCGGGTGACAGAGGTAAGCTTTTGGTAGGGGATGTTCATTAATAAGCGTCACTGGATTACGAAGGAACGGACAGAGATTCATTCTCATAGAATTCATAAGTTCTGTCTTTAGCCGCTCGTTAATATGTCACTGCTACACGAATCGTTACGCGTTTGTTGCGCTTTGATGACCATTTTCACTGTTCTGGTTGCGTAGTGCATATTGATTAAGAGACTACGGATTTTTATGCAGAATAACGATTGAGTGCATCTAATCCCGCCATATCCTGATTACTAGACTGCAGATATTTATGCAAAATAAAAATGTCCTTCAATGATTGTGGACAGTATTAGGTAAATAGAAATCGTTCCTTAATAGATCTTTTACAGTGTGAACAAATCATAATAATATTCTTAGATCTTTTACTGTTTTATACCCAACCAATTTCTTCATAAATGCATACAAATCCGCAGTTTATTGATTACTGTATAAATCGTCGAAGTGAAAAGTTGAATGGTGTACCTAATAAGTGTTAAAAAGTTTGTGGTATTACTTTAACCAAATATGCGTTTTATTCTAAAATATTTTGTCTGCCATTATATTTTATTATATTCTTCCCACCTCATTTTTTTTTTGTTTCACAAAATACGTAACGTTATTCCAATACGATCGCAAACAGCGAACATTGTTCTCGAATTACCTTTGTTTCGCCGATTTCGGTGTTAGCTAACAAGGTTCGCTTCATCATGGACACGCAGTTATATTGCAAACGAGACCATTACGCGATTTATCGATATGTTTCCAGCGCGCCGCCATGAGATCCATTAACCCATTAACGGCCATGTGACATCCGAGATTACCGTGACAATATTTTCTACAAAATTTTATTGAAAAGCTGTACGAAAAGCGAGCGTAACAATATAATTAAAAAATGTGTTTTCTCAGAAAACTGCGATATTATGCTGGTTTTTAGACTCGCTTTACACTCTGTGCAATAGCTGCGTGTTAACAGTGAATTAACTACTAATTAGTTATCCATGACAGTCGTTAAGCATTTTTTAATACTCGTATCTCCAGATAATTCGACTATAAATCCCAATACAAAAAAAACATTTTTTAAATAAAAAATTATCCTCAACTAAATTTTTTTAATGCCACTATGTATCTTTTTTGTTGCACATTGTTGTAGCTGACGTCGAGACGAATCCAATGACTCACTACACAATGCATGCAAGTCTTAATTATGAACGATCATACTTCAGTCATAACCTCGTTAATTTTATGAATTTTTATATAAGCCATTGCAGATATATTTCTGCCGCTGTATTCTTTCAAAAATGAAAAAGAAGTCGATCTTTTCAATCCTTCCACTAAAATACCCACTTAACGAAAGACCGAAGAAGTCGGAATACCGGGTGTACTAATGGATTAGCAGACTTTCGATATCGTGACCGCGAAAACATTCATTTGTCATCGCCGCGAATTCCCATAGATCAGCCATACGTGGGGGGAAGAAGGGGGTTTCAACGGTGGAGCACTTGAAGGTACCCATAAATATACGCGGGCACCATAACCGTGTGCCACGGAGCTCGTGACTTAATCTGCAAGGGTATCTAGGCCGTAGCTTGGCCGCTGTTGCTGGATTTATGAGCCGATTCGGGTCTCGTGCTTTTAGATCTTTATTCTGTTCCCGCCCTCGCTCGCGATATTGTGGATCCGTGTGTCGTTGCGTAATATCCGCGATACATCGATACGCCTCGGGGCGCATTTGCGTAATTGCGCCTCACGTTTCCATTTTACCGCGCGATTTTTCGTGAACCTTCCCGCCGCCGACCGACGTTTCCAGCTAATGATCCGAAATAAATAAACAACGGGCGAACGGAGTAATCGCGAGAGTGAACGTAATTTTAGGGATGCTCGCCTTTCGAAACTCCACTCCAGGGATTTTCAACGTCCCACTCGACCCTCCCACCCTTGAAAATCATTATTATTACTGCACGATGCAAATGCTTTATTAAGCAATAGAGGAGTCGCTGCCTCGCGAATATCATTCTCGAAAAAGAATAGAATGCCTATTTCATTTACGTTACTGTACCCCGAGAGTCTTTTGTTGTTCATTATGATACGCGAACCACCTCATGGTAGTCGAACGGTATTGTAATTCTTTCAAAACCATTGCATTTTTACTAAAAGGAGATTTTATTATTTATAGACGTTACATCGTTTCTAATTTCTTACGGATTATTGAGAAAATTATAAACTATTTTCAGGAGGAAAATTGTTCAGAATAGGATTAACTTCTTTTACGTTACTGCACCCTCTGAAAAATTTTCACAATTTTTTATAGTGTAATTCTCCATAACTAAACCTCACTACTTCCTGATGCCAGTTGTAAAAGATTAGTACTGTATGTTGACTACAAAAAAAAATGGCGCGCAATTTAAAATGTCAGATAATTTTGAGACAACCTTTACATAGTTCTCCAGTGATGTACAGCTTTCAAGATCTGCCGAGTACAGGAGACATGGTTTCCAGAAAAAAGCATTTGAAATTTTATAAGCTAATCTCTCTGTATATAATAAAACGGAAATTTTAATGTGTGTTATAACTACGCTATTTTCGGAATTCCACAAAATTCTAAGTCGGCCGCTCTGAAGAAACCCGGCGAGGGTTTTCGCGGCTCGATGTCGCGAAACGAAAGCTATACTGCTGCGGATTGTATTTCACTTGGCTTAGGGGTTTGCAGGCCCCGACTTTCCCGCGATCTCTGTACGCGGTTTAAAACGGAAATCCCGGATCGGTAGATCCAGCCGATTCCCGAAGTGAAGTATCGTGTTCGGATGTCTTTTGCGAGGCGCCGCGAACTTTTCGGCGAAGCTGCGAAAACCGCGGCTAGCATCGCGGGCTTAGACGCCACAGTGCACCGTTCTTTTATCGCGACACTCGTTGTCTTTTTGCCCGTTCATCGCGGCTTTCCGACTTACCGCGGATCTTGCGAAACTTGCGATTGCTCCGCTCAGTATCGAGCAACCTGCTACTTTCCGCTCTAAACTTTCCGCTCGACGCTGCTGCGTATCACGACGCGACCTCGGAAGTGTGATTCACACTTCTCCACTTTGGATATAAGTACATAGCGAATGAGTCCTCCACAACGAATATGAAAGATCAAAAGTATTTATAGATCTTCAATGATTCGATTAAATTCACTGGTTCTCAAAATAGAAAAGACATTTTCGAACTTTGCTGGCACAAATAGAATAAATCGCAGATAGCACCCGGACGACCTATGAACGTTTATAGGACATACTCGGGACATTAACAGGACGTTTATAGAAGTTTATAGACGTTTCCAAATGCATTCGTAAAAGGTATTCGTACGCCCTTTAAAATAGAATAACTTTTCTATATTTGTACTAAACACATATTTTTAATTTTCATTTTAAGTAACCAAATAAAAAAGTTTTAGAAAATGCCTTTTTTATTCTTGCATGTAACCTTGTAAATTATAATTCTTGGAAAATCTTTTTGTATGTAATTTCGTAAACCGATGCTTCTAATTGATTATAAAAAATCTGGTCGTTTGGTACAATTATAACAATGTTATTCTGTTTTAAAGGGCGTACAAATATTTTTTACAACCACTGTATACCTCTTCAATGATTCGATTAAATTCACTAATTCGCAAAATGAAGAAGAGCTTTTCGAACTTTGCTGGCAGAAATGGAGTAAATCCTAGATAGCACCCGGACATCCTATGGACGTTCATAGGAAATACTCGGATGGTTTACAGGACGTTTATAGAAGTTTATAGACGTTTCCTAATGTTTCAAACTGTTAAACAACGTTCATACATATAATGTATTATAAGTATACATAATATGTAGAATATGTAAGTAAATTTAATTTATTACAAACACATGGATTAGGTACATAGTACAATACAATCGCATATACATATGTACATATAACACTAATGTATCTATTACATTTTTTCGCAATGAAGAGGAAATTTTTCCCATTTAGGAATAACATTAAAATAAAGCACAATCGAAATATGATACCATTAACCGGTGCAGTTACCCTACTGTATTACATCGTCGCATAAAATGGTATTCAACATTTTTTGTATTAAAAGTTGTAAATGTCATCCGTTAACGTAGTCAAGCGAATAATCTTCATGACTCCGAAATCTGGTTATGCTCTGTCTTCCGACGAAGTACATCCACTTCCAAAGAAAGCAGAAGGGAGAATTCCTGTAGAACTCCGGGCAGGTGAAAGCCGCCTTCGTACTCGTCACATCATCTCCCAGCCCCGATGGAGGCAATGACCTTTAAGGGAGCGCTTTCTTCCTTAATTGGGCCACGCATTAATCCTCTCGAAGCTTCTGACCGCGACGATTTATTCGAGCGTCGCGGGGGCTGTAGCAGACGGACGAGAAAAGAGGGAGATAAGCGAGACGGAGGAAACGGAAGCGTGGGAGTACGCCTAGGATTACGAGGACTTAACCAAACGGTCACCGTTGGACAAGAAGATATCTCCGGACGTTTTATCGCAGAATGTCCAACCGGTGCTCCCAGGCCGCCCGATTGGATTAAGACTCCACGCGTCTCGTGGGCTTGTTCGAAAAATCAAATATCGGAATTGAATTTTAGTGTCTTTAAATGGCAAAATGCAGTTGGATTATTATCAATTTTCAGCCTCTCAACGACCTCCTTATTGTAATCCTTGAATTACCGATGCCGGAACGTCACGCGTTATGCAAAGCGGGATTGACCGTTCAGGCTAAAATCGTGTCGAGATCTATGAATTTTTAATTGTTTGAAAAGCAGGAAGATGGTCCAAACAAAAACATCGCCAACGTTCTTTTGTTGCGATTCCAACATTCACGCCATTTCGAAACTCGTACACTTACTATTGCAATATTCCGTTATGTCGATCGTAGATAATGCCATTAAACAAGTTAATGATTTCGGCGCCACAGGTTCGATCAAATATTACTCACAAGCAATTTTGCAATTCAAATTGTTCTCTCTTAAAAGTTTTCTTGAAAGTTCCATTAGTGAATTTATATAATTCGTTTACACATAGCAAGTTTTTAGCAGTTTTGTTAAACAATTTTTATAGTTTACAGTATTTTACAGACGCAAATTTTCTCTCGAAAATGGTCCACATTTGGATCGAAACAAAATTGCTTGCGAGTAATATTTGATTGAACCTGTGGCGCCGAAATCATTAACTTGTTTACTTACTATTGGGTTGGAAGGAAGGTTCAGAGCGTTTCCAAATTAAGTATCGAAGATAAAATAAAGATATTTATTCATATGTTTATTCAGTAAAACGCGAAGTTACCTCGAAAATGGCAGAAAGTAATAGAACAGAATGGAAAACGTGTTATTGAATAAATCTACGAATAAATATTTGAATTTTAGTTTTCAGTTTTTATTTACAAACGCTACGAACTTTCGTTCCAATCCAATATGTAGAACATGACGAAAATGTAATTTTTCGTTCTCCATATTGAGAAGCTCCCCTCAATCACAAATCCATTTAAATGGAAGTTGCTATCTTTCGATCGGTACGTCACATGACAACAGAAAAATCGTCTACGTAAAAGTCGCGACGAGGTTCTCGCCACCTCTGTAAATCCGGCGCTAACTTCTGCACTCATTCGATGCAAGTACCGCGCGCGGCCGCATCGTCTCCGCAATAATTACTAATTATTTAATAAAGTCAGAGCGGCGGTGCCACACGCTTTATTCGCACCGTAAAATTGGCGCGGGTAAGCCGCGCGGAGTCGACGGAAAATATTCGAATATAATTAATGCCCGCGCCACTTTGACGTTTTATCCGTTTCCGGTGCCCGCTGCGCCGGCCACGGTTAATTAATAATAAGCGCTTAATTACGCGAATGGATGAGTGCTTTTACTGATTGCGCTTGTGACACAAGCCGGGCTCGTGTCGCGCGTTTCCATACGGGGTGGATCGGATCAACTTGCCACTTAAGGCCAGCCATTTCCTCTATTACTAATCGTACTAATCGATTAGCTGGATTTATGAGAATAGTATCTTACTAGTTTCGTTTTATTTCCGGACGGAGTATTTCGGATGTGACATTACGGGACGTGTGATGTGACGTGTCTTCTTCTGGAACGTTGGACGTTACAGGAAAATGTTATTAACCCGAGATTCTTCGTACAGTTTTCTATATTTATTATATAAATCAGCATAAACCAACTTGAACTTTGATTATATTGCACTGAATGTTTATCTCGATGCTCGTTTTCTCAAATCTATTTTTAAATCACTCTTTCAGCTTATTAGATAAATCATTTATTAGCTAAATGCTCATCAGTAATTTATTACTTCGTAGATAGAAGACGCCACGTTCTATAAATGTCTTCCCTTCCTCTCGCTCAATACTTTTTATAATTTAAAACTTCAAGATGTCTGTAACTTTCTTAAATAATTGACGAGCCTAAGTGCTGACTATTTAAAGCTCCTTATATTCCACTAATAAATATCTCCAAGTTCAAGATCCCCAGTTTACGAATATTTGAATCAGCGTGGAAGACCTTGAGATGACCAATTTTGCAACAGGTAGAGATGGTCACTCGTGACAGTAGGACTTGTCTCATCGTAAAATTTCCTCAAAAGCATGGAAGCGAATTGCAGTAATGAGAATCGATAATAAGGGATAACGAACGGTTTAAATCGACGGAACACAATGGCCGGTTATTAGGATCGAAATGGCGCACCCGGTATGCAACGGTGCTCGCATGAGCGCCCATTTGCGGCACATTTTCATGCCCACCGCGTCCGCGCGTCCTCCCGTCCGTGTCACTGTCACAATGCAATCCGCCGTTGAAACATATCGTTCAATTATTCCTAAACTAATATTTATCACCGGCAGTCGGCTAGCGGCGGCGCGTTTATTGTGGCATCGAGCGCGCATGTTCGCCTCCGCGCCTGAAACATGAATGAGTAACGTTACGACTCGGCGAGATTTTACGAGCCGCGGTAACTTTTCGCGAGCACGAGCGGGGAAGAGAAAGAGGGAGAGAGAGAGAGAGAGGAGGAGAAAATCGTTGGAGAATTATAAAACGTTACCGCTTTCTTGAACGAGGCCGTCTCGAAGAAGGACCAGGGTGAATCGCGCGGGGGTGGCTCGCTTTCGAGGGGGTCGGTGCTTTGTCGTCGCGCGTACACCACTCGAGGGTAAATATCCCGTAGGATCGTAATCGAGCGACAGAAAGGCGCGTCCGAGGGGGGCACAGGGGTGTATCCGTCTTAATTGTCCAACGTGGTCGGTAAATAAGCTCTCGTTGGCTCGGCCTTTATCGCTATCCCCGCGCGCCTCGCTCGGATCGAGGCGCGTCTAACTGAATTATGGGAATTAGCGAGCTCGGTGATTTGGCAAGGGCGGCGGAGATTAATGAAAGCATCCCGTAGCCGATTCGGATCGCTCGTCTCTTGTCAACAAGTTGCTTGCTCCACGACGGTTTTCACTAGACTTCATTCATCGCGACGCACGCTGCGGTATTTGCCCCGAAAAGTCGGAAGAAAATCCATTTCTACATTTTGTGTAAGTTGTAACATTTTTGCTGTTCGATGTAGTTAAATATCTGAAGAATAAGATTTCAGTATTGTTTTTTTTTTTTTAGTTGTACACCCGTGAAGTAATCTACTTCATCGAAAGTCGTGAGATTTTATAGCACGTTTCGTGTTCTTGAACCGTCTCCGAAACAGCGTTCATTCATTAGCGATTTTCAAGTATTTTAAGGAAACGAGTAAATTCTTACATTGCTGAAGCTTTTCAAAACGGTATTCAGAGCGATTTCGCACAGATTTAATTTCGTTATCATCTAAATTAGTACAGTTATTAATATTTGAACATAATCAATCATTCCGTAAGTCTTTTAACGATTATAAAACTTCATTGACGTGCTCCTTCTGATATCATTACATACAAAACGATTTAGACCCAGATTTGCTCAGATTGAACATTCATAACTAATTTTAATAGAAATACGCATTAATAGTCGCAGAGCGTGTGTTCCCTGATGAAAATTTCTAGTAAGAATTTAAAAATGACATCGTTTCCACATAATTCACATGCAAAAATAATTTTTTCCGGCTCATTCTAAATTAACGGTGCTCGTTGCGTAGTTTTATCCGCACAGTAGCATCCTGTAGACTTTCCTGCGCAAAATGGTACAGTTTACTTTCATATTGGCAATACGGCAATGTGGTTGGGTAATGGTTAAACGTCGACTGCCGTGTCACTCATATATGCGAATAAAACTTGTCAACATCAGTTGCAATTAACAATTGCATAAATTAAGAACGATATTAATATTGAAAGTCTGAAAAATGTTTTCCATATTTCTACCATTCTAAATCCACAAAATCCGCAGTGTACTCGTATATGAATTGCGAAACATGTTTTCTGTGGCTGCAATAATTTTATTACACCACTTAAAGAAGAATCCGAAACGAAACCGAACCTGCTCGAGTCGAGTGCTCCACGACTCGCGCGAAGTGTCCCTTCATTACTCGTACAGTAACAGCCCCGATACGTAACAGTCATTCATCCGGATAATCTCTCGCGTGATTAAACGACGACGGATCGTCGTTTCGACCGATCGACCCTTCGAGACCGTCACAGGATTTCGTAGCTCGTTGCGAGATCCTGTATCAGCTGGGCGATTTTTCTTAGCGTCTTAAGGCGCGGAGCGATAAAGAAACGCGTCGGGGATACAAGTTTTACAAACGACGCTGTCGTGCGTATTCCGCCGGGTTCGTGCATCGGCCGGCGATCCCGATCTCGAGATTAAGATCGAATTTCAGAGCTCGCCGTGGGAGCGGTGCGCGCCCGCGCCGCGATAATTAATAAACAAACTCATAGATATGCGATAGCACGCCGGAGGGCGAGCAGGTCGCGTGAGATTTACGACGGGGGTTGCCACTCTTATCGGCGATTAGAAACGCGAAAGCTTGCTGGGAACGATGCCCTTCGATCGCGATGCTCCCTTCCACCCTCTCGTTCTCTCTCTCTCTCTCTTTCTCACTCACCCTCTCTCCGGTCCGTTCTCCTTTCTGTTCTATTTCCGTTTCGATTCGAAAGAGCGACACCACTTAAGGGATGAAAAGGTTTTAACGGGAAAAGTAAGGAGAAGAGGGAAAATGGTCGGGAACGGGACGAAATTCGCGGTGAAAGTCTAGTTGTATCGGACAAAAACAAGGGTGAGTTACGATCGGAGGGTGCGTCGTCTCGCCACCCCTCTCTTCTTCTTCTTCTTCTTCTTTCTCCCGAACCTTTGTGCCCTTACGAACAGTGGATAATTCGAGCGATACATTTGAATTTCCCGCCATTACCCCTTCCTTCGTCGCTTCCTTTTACCCTTGGACCTCGCCCTCACCAACCCCCACCGTTTCACGGCCATCAGGAATTTCCATTAGCTAATTACCAACTCGACGGATAGGTAGCTCCGACATTTTTGCTCCTCTTAACCCTCTCTCGATGGCTTGCTGGATTAGATTTTTTTTCCGTGGCGGCCAATGAGAGGCAGGATGCCCAAGGTCGGTTCAATTAACATTCAATTAACACGCGCGTTATTCCGAACATTCTGAACGTGCCACACCGCGCCGTGAAACGTTAATACGACTTCGAGGTTTCTGTTTCGTGACCGTGGCCTCGCGAGCATTCAATTTCCACGATGTTTCTACGATTATCGCGACGCGGGGCTCGAATGGAGGGCAGCTTTTATCATTTACACCGTAATTAACGCCCGCGTAACAATTAGTCGCGAGCGGGCAGCAGTCGCGTGGAATAAATTAAGCCGCGGGCAGAACGCGTGCCTCGGATATAATTTATTGTCGAAATTCCTCGCGACGATTTGCGCCTACGACTGCCCGTTCTAATTGGTGTTTTCTCATTTCTGTTACAGGTAAACGACACAACAATGCGTCCAGCGTTCAGAATCGAAACCAACATGGTAATTATGTGAACATTTTGTCCGACTACCGGTCACTGGCCGCCGGTACGTGGCCAGAACTACAAAAACGAGCTTTTCGTTTCGGAGCCACAATGTCTAGTTCGTAAAGTCGTAAAGGATCGTCGCACAGTGGAGTATTTGCCCTGAAAAGTTGGTCCAAATACGATTTTCAAATATTTCGTAAGATGAACAATTTTGGTTGTCTTTTCGACTTTTACAGTACTCTGAAGACTTTTGCAGTACTCATTTTTCTCTTCGACCGTTTCTGAACTATCTCTCGGCTATTAGGATCGTTTATATGAGACGAAGATGCGTTGATTTTTTCTTTACAAACATTTTTTAGACAGGTATACAGATTTGAAGGTGACCTATTACTTACGACGATATTTCGCACATTTATAGAATTTTCAAGAAAGAAATTTTCAGTCTTCCAAGTGAATCCCGATGTTCTTTTTTGTGCCATTGGAAGCTGTAAGGGTTTCTATTAACAAAGCAAAAAGAATTGGCTGCCAAGATGTGCCAATACAGCTTTTACATTATAATATACATTATTTACATTATAATAATTATAAAGATGTTTCAGGCACAGAAAAATGTTTCGGGCAAAAGTAAGTCGGTGTTCAGTCAAAAAATTATGAAACTTTTTTTCTAATAAAAAATTAGCTTAATTTTTTAAATGGCACTATGTATTTTTCTTACATATTGTTGTAGCTGACGTCAGTATGAATCCAATGACTCACTACACTGTGCATGCAAGTCTTAAAATACTGCTAAAAAAGTTATGGCCAACTTTTATATAGTAAATAAATAGGTAAAAAATCATTCTCGACCACGTCCACCTCGAAACTGAGAAACTGACTTCAACCGGCCGGAAGAACGCGCGGTCGAACGAGAGTGCAGTTAGCACAGTATTTCGGTAACAGGCGCGATCGGCGTGGAGATGGAGGAGGGAGCGAAAATAAAGCGGAAAGAAGAATCGGTAGCAGCAAGGGGCTAAGTGGGTAACGTAATGGGTCTCGGTTAACGCGAAAGCGTTCGGCAACGACGGGGGAGGGTGTCGGCGGCGGAATTTTCGCTATTTCCTACGGATTGTCTCAGGGACGTATTTCCCGTAGGGTGACCGTCTCGGTGGAAAGGGTGGGCGCAAAACCCACCGTTCTCAGTAATCTTATTTGCAATATATTTCTCCGACGGAAAAAAACTGCTACTTAATTCGTATAGGGGTGGCGCCGGGTCAAGCTCGTCCGCCGGTGTTCCATCGAAAAATTGATAGTACTTTTCACGTGGTAACTCTAGCCGCGCGATCCCCACTGGCAGATTTATGCTTTTTCTGTCTATTTCCTGTTCGACCCCGACACGCTCCTGAAAAATAGTTGCGCAGAATACCCCTCAATGGAAGCGTCACTGATTTTTACAATTCAATTCAACGAGTTGCGGTTTCTTTGTAATATTACATTTTATTTTTGCTTAAAAGCAAACACATTAAATTGTTCTCTTACATTTTAATTTGACCAACTGAATTTTCTCCATATTTTATTTTAAGGGAATACGTCGAATTATTCTTTTACGCTTTAATTCGACCAACTGCGTTTCCTTGTTAATCTCGAGTTTCAAGCAAATAGATTGTATCACAATATTTAAATCTGAAAATTGGTGTATTTTGCGACCTTTTGAACAGACGAGTATCTTTTCATTTTGTTTTTGCTAACAAGACGAAGTCAAGCTCATCTCCTTAGAATTCGGAGTCTCGCATACCAGGATTGCACTTTGACCCAGTTTCCATTTATTTTTCGCTAAGTTGACCGTGCTCCACCCCGTACGCTCCGCACCGAAGTTCATGTCGCTCGCGACGGACAGCGGGTACAATTGAACTTTCGCCGGTGACGCGTGTACATGCGATCCGCGATCGTCCAGCAGGGTTGTAAACGTTCCGCTCATATCCCGTTCGACGGGCGTGCGCTCGATAAATTATTTTTTCCTTCTCTGTTTCGCGTTTATGACTCGCAGCCGCAGCCGCCGCGCCGGGCCAACACAAACCGCCGCCGATCCCCCGTTGTATCGCGGCAGCGCGGCGGCTCCCTTAAAGTCGCGTATTTCACGCGGCCGCTGATCGTCGTCGCGCACAATGCGCCCCTCTTCTCCTCTAATAACTCGACTGGAACCGTTAGGCCCCCGACTGACTTACGGCGCAAAGTTTTCGGCCACCGGCAATACGAGCCGGCGCGAAAACAAAGTTTTTGGAGAGACTCACGGAAACACCTCCCTTGGCTCTCTCTACTCCCGCCCCCCGCGCTGTGTTCCCGCCTGTACCAAGCCAGAAGCCGTTTATACCTAGTTCCTGCCTCGCCCCAGTTTACGGTGGTTTAATTATCGGCTGTAAATCAGGGGGTGCGCGAGCGGTGCAGGGCGAGGGAGGCTCGTCGATAAATCTCCGCGACTACTTTGCACCGAAATAACCGAGAGTGGCTGGCGAGACCCTGCGAAACCTCGTCCAGAATTGACTCGTACTCTTCTTAATTAATTTTTGTTAATTCCGAAGTTCGATTGATTGCGCCCCGGATCGTCGCGGCGAGGGGGAATTTCCGAGGGGCTGTACGCGCCAGGATTTCGCGACCAAATGGCGCTATTAATATGCACCAGGAGCTGCGCGGATGGAACCGCTCTAATAACTTCCTAAGTAATGATCAGGATGCCGAGTTTTAGACAGATTCGCGTTCCACCGCTTCGAAAGTAAAATGGAATTACAGGGCTCAGGAGCCAATTAATGTAAGTCCAGGAATCTCGTATCAATTTAGTTGCATTACAGCAGCTTAGTTCTACCCTTTTTGCAATTAAGCTTGTTTGCGTGTTATACACTGCGTATCAAAGGTTTGGACGCGCTCTATTTTTTAAACCAAAACACAGCCTCTGCACAAAATTACCTAGATTGCAACAAACTGGAGAGAAATACATATTGATTTCCTTTCTCAATAGATCCAGCGAGTTCAGAATAACTTGACAGTATTTTTAAATTCTTCTAATGAGCTTACTATTTCGTGTTTCTCAGTTTTATCGTAAATGCATAAAATTCGCGTTTTAACGGTTGCAGTTGGAATGTACCTATGCTTTTCATACTCCGCGCCACGACAATGGCCAACGAGGAGGCGCCCACCGATTTGCAAAATCGGCTGTGCCCAGAGTTGGGCGAAAAATTAATCGACGACTAAATTTCTACTTCAATCGTTAATCAAAATTAACAATTACACTCCTAGTTTAGTCGTTAATTGCGGTTAACGATTAAATATTAATCGTTAATAAATACTTATTAATATTAACTGCTGAAATTTCGGAATGAAATACGTAATAAAAACTGTATGGATACTGAAAAAAATGTAAACTGAGTTTAGGTGTATTGTCACTTGGTCTATACTACAAACTCTGTTTACATGCTTTTATGTTTGAAGTTATTATTCCTGGAAAGCTACAACGATTGACGATTCAATCAATCGATTGAATCAATCGCCGATTTTTCGACGATTTCTTCATTTAATCAACGATTGACGATTAACTTCATCAATCGATTGAATCAATCGCCGATTTTTCGACGATTTCATTTTTTAATCGTACACATTAATCAATCAATCGTGATTAAAATTTTAATCGATTAATATGCCCAACTCTGGCTGTGCCCTCTTCATTACAGTTTTGTTTTGCGATGCCAGCGATGTTCAGTTTGAGCTCTGACCAGGCAACCGACGCGACGTGACGTGTTCGTTTTGCTCTTCCTACACATATACAATTTTTCTAAAGCGGAAAATGAAAAATATCTTTTATTATTAAAATATAGACGCGTTACTTTCAATAATTACCATAATCTCGTTTGAAAAAATTGATGAGCATATGCTGAAACGGTGCGAAGCCCTGACACCCCCGTACAATTATCGAAAGCGTCCGCCCCCGGACGCTTGAAGCTTGCGGAAAAAAACCGATATTACGCCCATCGCTAAACTTTTACACGCCTCGGTCGACGAGACAAATGAAAAGAGCGCCGGGGAGTATCGTCTGGCACCGTTAAGTCGTGAACAGCGGGCAGGACCAACGAACACATTTGGCCGTCGTGAAAATTTTCCTGCGAGAGCATCACCACCGGGCCGGTGGTTGCCTCCGTTATTTTAAACCGTCCTCCACTTGTTCCGTCCTCTTCGCCGGGAAAGAATTGCGCCATTTTGAAACCCCGGCAGCTCGCTCGCGGGACTAAATATACGTTTACGTACCGAAAAACTGAGAGGGTTGATTCACTGCTACGACTGTTCGACCAACAAAAAATTGATACGTGTGTATTAGATGTATAATTAAGTTGCCTCGGTCAAGTTTAGACGGCTCTGACGGGAGACACGGAATTAAAACACCGCTCAGACACAACATGAACTTTTGCAGCGTCCCTCGGAATGACTCAAGTCGCCATTCTTGATCGATTACTGGCATTAGAAGATATCCAAGACGGTTAAAAATATCTGTACATCGGTAACTAAAAGAATTGTACAGCTCCTTACAAACACGGTGGTCATCGCAGTCGAATATATAGGGAAGAGTAGCCGAATTTGTACTAGCGTCTAACATAGACGCAAATTCAGTTTCCGTTTCATTAAATAAATCACCAGTTTCGTTCGTGAACGTCTTTTATAGTCGGTGGTGTAGGCTTGCTGATTTTAAAGAGTGATAAGCTCTACGTGATTTACTTTCCGAGAAAATCGATTTAGGCTTACCTCGAGATAGGAGACTCCGATTTCGACACACCTTGTTCTCAGTTCTCTAGTTGTCCGGGGATATTAATCTAAAGAGAACTGGCTTGAACAATTCATAAATACGGGTAAATGTAATATAAAAACGTGGTAAAAACAGAATAGAGGTTCTACGTATATAGAGTAATACCAGGCAGGAGTATACAATTATTATGTTGTAATAAACGCTCTACGTTTGTTGAATGTCCATGTATACATCAAACCTCTTGCGGCGATTATAATAAGTCCGCGAATATAGCACGGTAAATGTTACAATATACAATGAAGGATACGTTTCTGTTCTCTCAGAACGCCATTATGAGCGTATGTTTACGGCTGGTAACTCGACTCGTTGAACGGGCTATAGATGTTCCGTTTCCTCGCTATTCTCTTCTACGCTCAATTCCAGCGGTAAGAGATCAAGGAGAATAATGTATCTGCACACGAAATATGTAAGTAACATGACTTTGAAAAAAAAAACATTTTTCAACACTTTAAACAAATATTGTGATGTTATTATATTTTTCAAAGCCATGTTCCTCAAAAACTGTGCGCCTAGGAGAAAAATTACGTCCAGATTTGGAATCAGCACAAAAAATTCTATAAGGACCACCCAACAGTAGAACAAATTTGGTGTTGGACAGTGTAATCGGATCGGGTCGAGTTGGGGTCCCGAAAGTTTGCAATATTCGAGTACTCGAAGTTAAAGTTGTATCTACATATATACATAAAGCTGTTTTATGATTTTTCAGTTCAATATTTTATTTTCGCTGGCAGGTTCAGAATGATTTTTGTATTTTTAGTGTAATGGGTTATATCTAACTTCTGGTTCAAGACATCGTAACATGCACAGAGTTATTTATCGCTGATTTGATCGCAGACGGGCCCCAAGTTTAACTTTGAGTACCCGAATATTGCGAACTTTCGGGACCCCGATTCGACTACCACTTCGGGTACCCGAACTTTATAAATTTTCGGGGTTCCGACTCGATCCCGAACAAATTTCCCGACCCGAGGCATGGTTACCTGAAATTTTGGGTACCCGCACACCCCTAGTTACTGCATAGAGGATCCCAAGCAAAGGGGTGGAATCCAAGTGAGAGCATCGAGAACGCAATCAGAACGATTCCGTCCGACGATCAATGTTCCGGCAGCGACGCAGCGGAAGTGGCAATATAGCATCCTATCCGAAGGCGGTCTAAGATTTCCGTCGATTAGAATCTCGCAGTGAACAGCGCGTCGTTGATAGCGTGTCCTCGAGAGTTCGCAAGCGCATCGCGCGTCCGATGCGTTTCAGCCACAGCCGCGTTATCTACGGGCCAGCTATAACCCGACCAACAAGCGAGATAAGGGAGGAGTTCTGGCGAGTGTAACTTTGTTTTTACGAGCGAAACTTCAACCCCGTTGTCCGCGGGCAGAGTCGCCGCGATTATTTTTGGCGTAAGAGGCTACCGGCTTTGCGAAAACATCCTGCTTTCGCGGAAACGCGGTGCGCGAGTTTTTAGCGGCCACTTTAAACACGCGCCGACCCAAAGCGTTCCGCATCAACTCGACGCGGATTCTCAACGCAAATCTTAGGTCTGTGCAACAGTTGTATAGTCTTTCTCTCAATTTTCCTTCATTTCAGCCGTTTAACCCTCTGCGCACCCAACATGTGTCCCTCTATTTTACTTTAGCACTTGGAAATGATACAGTTCAATTATATTCCCGTTGGTAGCAGTATTAACCCTTTGCAGTCGGAGCTATTTGAACTCAAAAATTAAACATTTCTTTCTGGCTAGAATAATTTCATTCTATATGATTTTTTTCAGTTAATGGATACAAAAATGATATAATATCAAATGTTTGGTAATTGGTTAGATACCAGCATATTTAATAATGTAAACGATATTTTCTATAATGGTACAGCAATTTTTAGTGGCACCTCTCAGCAGTGGTATATATGCAATATAAAAAATGTTTGCATTGATTGCAAGACACAGTACCCAAATAAAACATTTTTTGTTGTCTTAATTATCGTATTAAATTGAAACTAATACACTGATGTCCTTAAATTATTTTACTCTACGACCACTGCTTTAAATTGCACGTACCCCTATTTATCATAAATGCATAAAATCCGCAGTCTATTCATAACAAATAGGAAACACTAGAATTTTACTTATACGTTCCATGTAATTAAGGCACTATTGATGAATGTAATGGGAACCGATAAAATAAGGAAGTATTGGTGTAACAGTAAATGTCATTGCTAGTCTTAATATTCAATAATATAATAATAAGGAATTAAGTAAAAGTTCTACAAAACCCACGATAATATCGAAGGATGTTTGAATTGTATTTTACTTTACACCTGACATACGAGTTATGTAATGAAGTAGAATCGCGAAAAAAATGGTAGAAGTTGCTTTGTCCAATATTTTAAAAAGAAACCGGACGCGCAAGAGTTAATTCTGAACAATAGTGAATAATCTACATTAATAGTAGAATAGCAGTACCTATTCGTCGACCATGTAATCACTTTTTACAGCTTCGCCTGCTCGGCGAGGTTTTAATTAATTACGCTAAACATCACGAATGTGGGAGAAGTCAAAAACGTTTTTCTCTACGCACGCACGAACAGGAAGAGGATTGTTACTCGACAAAGGAAAAGTTATCCTATTCAACGAAGCAGAAGGTACAACACACAGACAATATACAATGGTGCGCTTCAAGCGTTTGAGCGCGAAAGTGAAGTTTATTTGATTACAGTATCGCTTCTGTATTAACGAGATCGAGATAGGACACGAGTAAACAGATATGTGTATAATAAAATGGAATGTGTAACGTGTAATAAACAGAAATTACATTAATTTCGGAGTGTATATCTGTTTACTCGTGTTGTATCTCGAGCGTGTTAATACCGAAGCGATACTGTAGTCGAATAAACTTCATCTCCGCGCTGAAACGCTATTTAAGTGCACCATTGTATATTGTCTGCTTCCTCGAATAGGATAACTTTTCCTTTCCATTTCCAGTGTGCCTTTCTTGACATTTCACAGTCAGTTAGTTTCTTTCCACGACCCCATTCTTCAATACTTCACTATGTTTTTTAATTGAATAAGCACAAAGAAAGATAGTGCACACTTTGCCAATTACGTTTTGCAATTAATGTTTGTGCTATCATTTTGTCTCGCTTGCGGACTGCATTATTTACGTTTTCATTCCTAGAATTCTGTTGTAATAAGTATTGTTGGTGATATTCAGTATCAGTACATTATACATACAGGCATGTGAGAAGATGCTAAAATATTCAAGTATTTATTTCCTTCAATGTATTGTACGAAATGAGAAAAACAGATGTGCTGTGTCTTCCTCCCGGAGTGTATGATTCCAGCAGATTTATTCCCGCGATTTCTATAAGAAATCAGACGGGTTGGACGGTTCTCTTATCGCGGTAGATATTTGGCGAGTCTTAGACGAGAGAGGAGGATCGATTCAGAAAATCCGATAGCAGTCCCGGTGCAATTTAGACGGCCGTGGGGTCGCACCTCGTGAAAATATAAAGCGGCGTTACGAGCCCGGCATCGTCGCGGTAAACCGTCAGGAAATTATTCGAAGCGGCCTCAGACGCTCGCCGATCGATCCTCGTTCAGCGTGCTCCGGATAAAAAAAAAGCGATGAGAAACAAAGAAAAAAAAAAAAGAAAAGAGGAGGAAAAGAAAAAAGAAAGCGGAAGACGGAGAAACGAACGGGCCGCGAACCCAGCTAATCCCGTGGGATAAGGCTCTCCCCATTGCATTAACATAGTCCCCGGGATGATCCCGCCTCGTTTGCAGGATACTCTAAAGAACGAGCTGATAAGGACCGACCGATCTCCGTGCCAAGGGCTGTGGACCGAAGCTCGATGCCAAAGAGGAGGGTAATTGTATTTGCATAGATTCGAGATCGGCTTTGCTTCGCGGATTAACGCGTCGTTTGACTGCAGTTAGTGATTAACAATAGTTACACCAGTGAGTTACAGCTCGGCGGGGACTTACGCGACTCGTTACCCTGTCCGGCATCAGCCCTAATCAGCTTTTAAGAAGAACTACCTGACCTGTGCTAATGTACCGAACGTTTTCACCAGCACGGCGTCCAGTATGTAATTCAGCAAACGATCCACCACCGTTTCGGCAATAAGCGGTCGAGAAGAGTGCTTGCCTTTTTTCGGAATCAGCATCGTGCCCGCGCCGCTTTCGAAGGGATTTGCCTCGTCGGAAGGAGGGTAGAGAAGTCTCTACTTGCAGCTTCTTCCTTTTTTTTTTATCTCCTCCGGTACCCTCGCGGCTCGGCAAGTGTGTCGAGCAAGAACTCAAGGAGGTACTTTCGCGAGCGGGGATTCGGCAAGTTTATAAAATAGCGCGCGCCAGGAAGAGGGAGGTATGGCGGTGGGGCTTGCGAAACAGGGAAAGATTTCACGACCCTTAATCTGCCTTGGATCTCCCGGAGTTCCGTGCACTGTCATTTCCTACTGGCACCCTATTGTCTTTAGGCTTATCTCCTCGAGATCGTACCCCGGGAACGCTTCCACCCCCGGCCGGATCTATTGAGATTGCTGGACTATGTTCCGCGAGCGAAACGACGAAGATGCCGCTCCAAGTGCTTCGCTATTTGCGGCTTCGAATTGGCGCAGCTGTTTGCTGCTTAGGCTTGTTCAACGTCTAACTTTCAATACTCGTGCCATTAGCGCACTTCGGCTTCCCGCGTTTATCACGGAAATGGATTGGTCGGGTGCAGAACTGTATAAACGTTCGAAGAATTGAACGATGTTATTTTCGACTTGTTCGCATTGTCAAAAGTGGAAGTGCGTTTCCGTTTAACTTCTGCTTTTTACAATTGACTTGGACAACTGTTTAATTTAGCTTTGTTTCACAAATGTTCATCGGAGTCCTCCATGTGTGAATGATTCGTTCTACTCTGGACCTATAACACAATGTTATTTAATGTCTTCGTACAAGTCAGTGGCAAAGAATATCGGAGAGCGAGATACGCGCGAACTACATGGTCAGGTGTGGCTCGAGCTGCCTCTGCTGTGAGTACAACCACTTGTTCCAGGTTATGATAAAGTAATTAAACAATAAGTTCGAAATGTTGACCAGGAAGTTGGTTCTGGTGTCAATCACTTCGCCAGCAACGGTTCCACCGAAACCGAGTTCGGCGGCGCTGTTTATCCACCGGCAAGTTGAAATTGCCGACAATGTTTCCATCGACACTCACTTTACCGACGCTAAATTCCGTTTACGTAATTAATGTTTAGTTAGCTTTCTATGTACAGTGTGTACTCGCTCAACGTACTGCCAGTAACTTCATAACTGTGAATGCATTAGAAGAATTTCTGAGTTTGTTACATTGTTTTCGACTTATTCAAATGATTAACCCTTAATTAAAAGTTAAGGGTCGCGCGGGGTGCTTAGCACCCCCAATTAGTAAATTAAAATAACACACGAAATACATGCAAAATCAGACTTTTATCAATGAGAACATTTGAACTTACATATTAATCAATCAATCAACTCAACCTTTAAACTTCTCTTTGAGTTATGTTATCTTTAAGTTCAAGTTATGAGCCTGGAAATCTGCTTTGGGGTGTGCGACGCCGCACGCGACCAATTAAGGGTTAAAAGGGAAAATGTAGTTTCAGTGAATATCTCCGACGTTTGACTCGGGAAGTTTTTATTTCGCATGAAAATCCGCAGCCTAATGATCACATTTTTATGTATTCGAAGGAACACTGCTCAAACTCGAACCAGCACCAATTTCACACGAGAAGAAAGGATTTGAAAGAATATTTTATGGCTGCTTCGCTCGCATGTGGAATTGACATTAGGTTGTGGAACGAGTGGAGCAACACGTACGAGGATTGTCGACGGTGAATTTTGATATCCGTGGAGTCTGGTGTCGGTGAAACCGTGTTGATGAAAGCAGTGTCGTTAGAATAATTATCAGTGAGATAAAGATAACCCATGCACGCTATTGGCCGACGAACGGCTCTGATCGTCGACTCTCGACGATCTCCCGACCTCGAGGAAAAAAATGGACAGTCATGAGAACCACGCGCGGAAGTAATTTCCATGACGAGGAGGAGTTTCCAGTGTAAAGTGGAGCGAAACAAGGGTCACTGAAGAGACGAGGGAGTGGCTTCGTTAGCACAGGTTCCCCTTCTGTCCGTCTACCGGAGAGTCCTCGAGGAAAAGCCTTCGCCGATGACGATCGAATTTCGCTGCGCGAAAGTCCGTCCGGAGATGTTCGAGGAATCGATTCGCGGGGAATCTTTTTCCCCTGTCTTCCGAGAGCTGGAATCTCGAGGAGGCCACCCCGCAATCCTTCGTTACGAGGCCACCCGACGTGCTCGGAGGGCCCGAAAATCTCTTCTGAGGTCGGCTCAAGAAAAACGGTCCCTCGGCGAAACACTCGGAAACCTGACCGTTCGATGGCCGGCTGTCCTGATGAAGCACCCTTCTGAGAAGAAACGAGCTTTTTCAATGAACAAGAAATCCTGTCTTCTCTTTAAATACACCGACGTCAATTGTTTCGGCGCAAACAAACCCTTCCGGGCTGGCTGTCGCCCAGTGAGATATTTTACCCGAAAAGTCGGGGAAATGTCGGTTTCGAAATTTGCGTAGGAGTCGTACAATTTTTGCTGTCCGACGTAGTTAAAGGTCTGGAAACTAAGGTTTCAGTATTGTTTTCGGAATTTGTACACCCGTGAAGTACTCCACTTCATCGACAGTCAAAATATTTTATAGCACGCTTTGCGTTCTTAAATAGTCTCTGAACCAGCGTTCATTCGTTCGCGAGTTCCAAGTGTTCTGTAAATTCTTGAATTGCAGAAGCTTTTCAGGTAGGTACACACAGCACTTTCGCACAGATTTCATTTCGTTATCGTCTAAATTAGTACAGTTATTAATGTTTGAACGTGATCAATAATTCTGTAAGTTTTTTACGATTATAAAACTTCATTGACGTGCTCCTTCTGATATCATTACTTAGAAAAGAATTTAGTTCCAGATTTGCACAGATTGAACAATTATGACTAATTTAAGAAGAAATCTCCTGATGAAAATTTATAGTAAGAATTTTAAAAAATATCGTACTTTTTAAACAGTTTCTGAACCAGCGTTCATTCGTTCGCGATTTTCAAGTGTTTTAAGGAAATTGTGTAAATTCTTGAATTGCAGAAGCTTTTCAAGTAGGTACAGGTAAATTCGTACAGTTATTAATATTTGAACATAATCAATAATTCTGTAACTTTTTTCATGATTATATAACTTCACTGACGATTTTTGAGTAATATCCAGTGCTCTTTCTAGTATCATTACATTCGATAATGGTTTGTGTCTATAGTGCAAAAGGAATTAGTCCCAGATTTGCACAGATTGAACATTCATAACTAATTTAAGTAGAAATGAGCATCAGCAGCATCAAATATTTCATATAGGATAAACTAGAGACTTCAACACGTATTGCAGAATTTCTTTAGATTTGTCGAAAGCATAGAACAGTAAAAAAATTAATCGTGAACATAAATGTTCCATGTTACGTAGGGAGGGTTAAACAATAACATTATAAGGGGAGAGCAAAACTGGGTGAGATATCCCGGGATCTTTTATGCAACTACTTCCGAGGAGCGTACGAAGGTTAAGAGGCATTCGATCGAAAAAGAGGGTAGGCGTTCGCGGGTGTCAGGAAACAAGGAGTCACACTAGGCAGCGTCTATTTCCATAATTCGATGCCGTTGTGCGCCACGCATAAAAGTGTCTTCGAGGTGAAACGAGGCGTGTCGAAGCAGAGCGTTTGTTGAATGGACGCCTCGCGGATCCTGGAAACGTAGCCAAAAGGAGAAAATCGAGCGGAGGGTGTCAGCTGAATTATGCACCCTGCAATAATCTTGGAGTGTCGCGCGTCGGTTCGCTAATATACGACGGTGTATCCGTTTTTACGGCGCGTCGCGACCGGGGATTGTCAAATCGTGTTAAACTCCCCTCTAATCGGTGATTATGCTCAACGAACCTTTCGCAGCAGCTCGCGCCCCGATCCGGTGCTCTCGGTCCCCAGCGAGATTTAACGACTCGACCGATCGAATCGTCTGTCAACGCCGGGAAAAGAATTTATCGTTAATGAGAGAGAGAGGAGAGAGAGAGAGAGAACCGAGTCTGGGGAAGTGGCAGCTGGCCGAGGGGTATTAAAATTGAGCCACCATCCCAGCCGACACGATTGTCCCCATTTTTTCGCGTTAATTGGTGGCGAATTTGTCCTTCGATTCTTCGACGCCGCGCGGCTAATTAACCACCGGCGGAATGTAATTATTAATAGTCGGTTTAGGGGAGCTGCCTCGAGGGGTGGTTTTCGAGCCGACCGCCCTTCATAGTTGGAATTTTATACGTGTGTCAGATGAGTCGTGAGATGAGCCTCGAATGCCACTTCCGGTCCCCGATATACAATGGGCTTTAATTGTCCGGAAGAAGCCTACGCACGAGAACGTTCGGTTTGCCTTGTGGAACATTTGTTCAACCGTCTCCTCTCTTCCTTCTTTATTTGGATTAATTCAACCCCTATGCGCGTCTATTGTTCGATTATGTTACGCTCGCTCGGACTGTGTGTTAACAACTTCGCGGTTGAAGACTCGCGAAGAGGATTAGGAATCCCGGAAATCAAATAAATTGGAAATTCTGTGTACGAATAAAGGGTATCGTCCATGCTACAACCCTAACCTTGAACCCCGACCAGAATTGCTTAGAAAATTTGGTTGAAAAATCTATGGTTTTCGAGTAAATTTGAATTCTTTTAGGGGCTTGGGAAGACGGAAACTCTGAAACCACGGATCTTTAAAAAAAATTTAACATTTTCGCAGACACAATAGAATGATACAATTATTGTTTAAACTCGTGTTCGGGAGCGCACATTTTTGCAACTAGAAATGTCACTTCGAATGATCTCAGGAACGGCACCCTTCAAGGTTCGACGACATTTTTGGGGCACATCCTACATATTAGTTTAATCGGTTGTACTGGAAGCTTATTTTGGGTATTTCTAAATGAAATATTGGAGTTTCAAGATTTCAGAAATTATTTCGCAGATTGACAGAAACATGAAAAAGTGCTTGCTGTATTTGGTTAATCAAGATTGATTTCAACGTCAACTATGACAAGAATTTATGAAATCTATTTGAAAATGCATCATCTAGTATTGCGGTGGGGAGAAGATAATCTTGTTAACCTCAGAGCAACAATTCTAAAAATAAGAAATTTAAAAAATACGAATCTTATACCTAAATCGTATAAATTCACAAACAAGTAAAGTTCCCGCGTACGCGTTGTGTTTTTTATATGATTCAATAACCCTTTTGTTTGTAAAAAATTCATATTTATTCTTCCACGAACAAACTCGACTCTTAAGTGGTCTAGTGACGTTTGGGCCACCTTGTACTAAAACACGATGAAAAATGTTGGCTAAAAGTGTAGGAAATCCTGTGGGAACCCCATAAAAGTGTCGTCTAACTGGGAAGTGTTGTGTCTTTCGCGCGAAAGCGGCCGAGAATCGTGGGGGGATGCAGGTCGAATGCCGGGCGACGATTCGTGGATAACGCCGCAGTCGATTAAAAGCCTCGGCGAGAGCTGGTCCATGCGAAGATCTCGCTTCCAATTTCGGTCCGCCACATTTTAATCACCGGTGATAACTCTTCCGATATATCGGCGGATTCCCTATAGTCGTGGCCGTGTTATCTGTCGTTTCCCTTCTCCGCGTGCAGTTCGCCGTCGGTTTCCTCGAGCCGCAACGCAATCCCACAGAAGGAAGCAATTCGGCATTGAGTTGCCTCTCGTTTGTGGGGGTAGGGGAACGGTCGGTCTTTCAATATTTCGGTCGGCCATTGTGCCGGCCGCAGGATCGGATGAATTGTTAATTTTTACGGAGCGGCGCACAAAGTGGGGCAGTGTGTACCCCGAGCTCTCTCTCTCTCTCGACGGTGTCCCGTCTGCGTCGATATTCCATCGTATATATTATTCCCGGATCCCAGCCGTGTTCGTCTGCATTCGTCTATATCCTCCGGGCAGGGACGCGCTTCGATCGATGCGCCCCGCGCGCGATGCTCGATGAAAGGTCTAATTTCCATACGCGCAAGGTGAATTTGTATCTCGTCGGAACTCCCGCCACTAGCCCACGCTGCACTATACAGGGCGAGTCACCTGGCGTTTTCACCTGAGACATCCCCGGCCCGTCGTTTGTATTCTTCTCGACGTTTGTTTCTGCCTTGCGTCGATGCTTCGCTGTGCAGATACTCTAATAAGGCCTTGTACAGGGTGTATGAAAAGTGTTGGAATCTACTGCAGGTTAGATGTTCTTTTCGTTTAATGACTGTATATTGGGTTGTGCAATAAATTCCCGCGTTTTTAGTATTTATATGTATATGTATATGCAAGTCTTTTTCTTGCTCTACAAACCTATCTGCTTCAGTTTTTCGAATTAACCAATTTTAGTCTTCGATAATGTCACTTACCATCGCTAACCATCTTCACTCCATGGATTTTATCCAAATACTTGGAGCTTGGGTGGCACGCAACTTGACTGAGATGTCGAAAATAAATTTTTCTGCCTCCTGAAACTTCCATTGAAAAAGCCTGAAAATTGATTAACATTGTAGAGCAAGAAAAAGACTTGCCCCAGCTAACTTGACCACCTTGAATATCTTTATTGTTTTTAAAGATACGTCAAATGTCCGAAGGACAAAGTTGAACGGTAAAATGGGGCTCGTACAAAAAAATGTTTGTTCTTATGTAATTTTTTTTAGAGATATGAAGGTCACGTTCATTTTTTCAAATGGATCGAGGTATTTTTTAATACATCAATCGATGCGGCTGGACGTTCGTTATAAAAATGTACTAACCTATGTATGTCGAAAAGTTAGTAGTTAGGAGATATTTCAATTTAAATAACTCTAAAATACCATTGCGGTCGTACTAAGACGTTAGCGTTTACTTACTTGTGTAACTTTTTTATTCGAGTACGTAACGAAAATTTGAAAAATGTGCTTCGTGTACGCGCTTTCTCGTCTGATTAAGAACAACGGAGATATTTCAGAGGAAATTGTTAGGCGACTCACCCTGTATGTATACATAGATATATGGGACGAGTTTTCTTGGTGTGCGTGTACCTGTGGCGAGACCGCCGCGGCGGATATATTACTTGGCTACCAGCAGCTTTTAATTGACAGCGCCTCGACGTTCACCGGACCCACCGTTTACCGCGGGATTTCGCAACCGTCTGGCTTTCTTTATTCAAATAACCGACCGAACGAACGGTCGTAGCGTTTTTGACTTGTTGCGTGGATATAAAAACGTTTTATACCGCCGCGCTCGCTGATCCACCTCCATTCTTTCTCGTTAGCTACGATCAACGGGTGAATCGGACTTGACGAACATCGTACACCCGGAAATAGACGGAGATATTCGGGCTGCAGGCGAAAGTAAACGTACGGGAATGCTGCGGTGAATCTGCGCCTAGAAACTTTTTCCGTGGACCTCGATCGTTACATTCGAGAATTTTATTAGTGCTGGTAGTGTGGCGAGCTACTATAATTAGAGGAAGATGCCAAATGACTTTCTAGGCACGAAAAGTGATGCATACTTGTGCAGTATGTCAGGTTTTAAATTTTGTAGGAGCGCGACTAGAAATGTATTCTATTGTAACTTTAATAGAACAAACCGTAAAAAAGTCTCAGTTTTCAATGTTTCTCCAATAGAAGAAGGGCCTATGTCATTTTCAGCTGATTTTTATTGCAATAGAACTTCAATTATCCGTGCTAATTAGTGGAACATAATTGTTCGGGTAATACAAAAATTACATAGTTTCAGTGCTGAACTTAATCCTTATTGAAGTGTGCAGTAGATCGTGTATATATTTATACACGATATTAATATTAATTTTATATATTATCATTTTTTTAAATGGAATGAGGTATTTTTTAATACATCAATCAATATATAGCGTACGGGCTGGTCAAACTAATTCTTTGTGGAAAGTATTGAGACGATAAAGAATTCGAACATCGTCCCGGATAATCGAGGTTCTACTGTATTGCAATTCACTATAAAATTTAAAAAGCTAAGACGGGCCATTATTTTTCCAGACACCCATTCATTTGTCTATTTCATTAATCTACAAAGATTTTCTAAAAATCGAAAGAGGATAATCGTTCATGTTTCACGCTCTCTCGTTCAAACGGCGAACGATCCCGAAGCGTAGGAACAGCACAGAATTGAAACAGTGTCTCGCAGTTCGAGGAATCATCGGCGTACACGATAACGTCCATTGCGACTCTCGGCCGTGCGGGGCTATAAAAATCGGAGGGCCTCCTATGATTTTGGTCCGATGATCAATCCACGCCGCTCTATCGCGGCCACTTGCTCATCGAGCCAATTTCACGGGACCCGGTGCGGGATCGTTTACGAGGCGCCTCGCCGCGGATGTTATCGCAGTTTTACGCGGGTCGTTAGCCGATATTACGTGAAATCAGCGGCCACCGCGTCCTCGTAAATATCCGCGGAGCTCGTTTCTCCGCGCCCGCGGCCCGCCGAAATTTCGACGATGAAGTCGCACGAGGCAGTGCGTCGGGCGCGTCGCGCTCGGTTTTCCCGGGGAACCGTGCATAAATCTTGCGGCAGGGCCTGCTGGAACGGAGCCCGGTGCAGATCGCGTTTCCGCGCGATGCAACTGCGTTCTGCGGGCTAGCGGTCCGGCTCGGCCCGACTCGAACCGACCCGGCCCGGAAATGGCTCGGAGCCGGGCTTACACGCCGGCAAATTGATTCCTACGATTACGCCCGCTGCTTTATCGGCCCGGCGGGGATCCTGACGCTCGGAGATCGTTAACAAGGGAAGAAAAGCTCGGACACGCTCTCCGTTCCAGCTAAAGAGCACTTCGCCCGCCCCGCGAACAATCATACGCTTTCTCTCGGTAATGATCCGGGGATACTTAATAACCGGCGTCTTTTGTTGCTCGGGGAACGGTATCGCGGCGCAGGTGTCGCCTTTTGTCTCGTCACGCTAAAAACGAAAGCTGCCTGCTTGCCTCACTATGCGACGGAGCCCTGCCGACGCGGCGTAAGTTTGATTCACGCGAGATTGATGTTCGTCAGGGAATTTCGTTTTCAATGGATAATGATAGCACCGCTAGACTGGGGTTTATAGCCGGTGGAAACTGTGCAACTGATTTTCTGGATGGCACAGTAGTGCGCCGCTGCTCCGTAATGTTCTTTTGATGGATGTTATGAGAGATTTCTTTTAACCAACCTGCCGTATTATTTTCATGCACGGTTGAAGCGAATAGAAGTTCCACGTTGTTAATAAGTTTCTAGTAGAACTAGAATTTAATTTCATCGTGTAGAGTGTAGCGCTTTGATAAAAGTGATTTATTATAAATTTTCGAGTTCTCGACTCGCCCCGACTACTACCGACCCGGTTTCGGCTTCGGGTACCTGAAATTTTCGAGTCTCCACCCGAACCCGGGGAACATACCAGCCCCCAATTTATACACATCGTAATTCTCACACATAGTACGGTATTCGGACAACTTGTGACACGTCCGTGACAATAATTTTGTTCGTCGTGACAATATTAATAAAATATTGGAGCTATGAAGGCTATTGCTGACTTAAATGACGAGTTATAAATAAAAGCAAGACGTTAAGAGGAACTCTAAAATGCCTGTGATTCCCAGATACCGTTAAATTAGCACGAAAGAGAGAGAGAGAGAGAGAGAGAGAGAGAGAGAGAGAGAGAGAGAGAGAGAGAGAGAGAGAGAGAGAGAGAGAGGGAGGGGGGAGAGGGAGAGAACTGGTCGCGGGATTGATCAGGAAATTTCATTTTCAAAGGATAACGACAGCGACGCAGAACGACGCGACGGTCCATAATTATTGGGAAACCGGGTAACCGGTTCGGTCCGCCACGAGAATCCCGCTGAAACGAGCATGTGACGCATGGCAGCGGCCGATTTAATTATCTTGGCCCCCGAAAGTCGATGAATTTAACCAGCCGGATGATTCGCGGGGAGACAGAAGGAAGTCCGATCCGAGCGAGGAGATTACATCAGCTTTCGTTGGACGGACTCGTAAAATTCCGGGACGAAATTAAGGGACGATCGGGTCGGAACTTTCGTTACGGGCTAATAACTTCATCCCTGTCGCTTGTATTTGTATAATGTTGTGGCGCCATCGTCCAAGTTAAATTGAAAGCCGTACCGCGCCGCTCTGGTTCTCGAGCGGAGGACAGACGGCGGTGGAGCCGGCTCTAATTACCCGTGTTATTTTTCCGAAGAAGCTGATGTTGATCGAGAGGAACATTTCCATTCCTGGCCAAGAATCCCGGCGACGGAAAGAGAGCAAACCCTCCGGCGCAGTTAGTGAGGAGCCGTCCCATGGGAGCACGCGTTACCCGTCGAGGCGAGGGTGGGACGTGCGAGAGATTTGTGTATTTTGACGAGTTTCGGCCTCGTCAGGACCGGATGTCTCCACTCGGAAGGCTCGAGGCGCGACCAGCTGTCTCTTCAGTTTCTCCCGGTGTCCCTCCCGATCCTCTCCAGGACGCGCCCCGTCATTATAAATGCAAATAACCGCGCATGCCTTTTTACCCCGACCCACAGTGGTCACAAATCGCCAAAACGTGGCTGAAACCTTAAACATGAACTTTTTATGGAGGGAGTGTTGATTGCTAAGTTCGACACTGTGATGACGTATCCATGGACAAACCCAGGTACGAAGATCGTACCATACACGTGGGTCAGTGGGTACCATGGGTGTCAGTGGCGATTCCCTCATTCTCTCGTAAGTTATTTTTTCCAAGTAAAATTTTTATGACATACGTTTCGAGAAGCACTGACTTTTATTGATTCCGGTCCTCCCGGCGATCGAAAACAAGAAAACGGGCAAGTATAATGAATTATGAATTAAAAAAATCTGAATTATGTTAAATTATACAGGGCGAGGCACCTAAGGATTCCACCGAAAATATCTCGTTGCCTTTAGCAATACGAAAAAATGTTTCGGGAAGAAAATGTCTGGTTCAGTGGGGCAATTATTGTAACAGAGAAGTTTTCTTTTCTCTGGACCATATGTTCCGATGTTTCAAGATCATCGCCGTTTTTTTTTTTAAATGGAACGATGTATTTTAATTGGTGTAACATTATAGCTAACGAAAAGACATTCAACTATGTATAGTATGACGATCTTCGAAGGATCAATTCTTCGAAAAGCATAACTTAGCTTACGACGACCATATTCATGCTTACTCTGCTAGGTAAGTTTCCCAAAATTTTGGGCACCCCTAAGAATTGGAGGATCGCGAGTCGGTGGAATCCGGTGGTCGGCGAGCACGGTTCGAAGCAATCGTCCCTGGTTCGTGCTCTTGGAGTGCGATTTGCGTCGGAGCACCGGCCCGGAGCACGGCAAATATTTGTCACGGTTGTTTTTGGATCTGTGCGAAGGCGGTTTCCGATCTTCGGTCGGAAAAGTGTCCACAAACCGGGCCGGTGGCGCGTGCGCGACGGACGCTCGGTGTACGGCGTGGCGGCGCGACGGCAGGCGTCGTCAGTAGCGCGGCGTGCGCCGTCACACTCGCACGTTCCTCTCTCAGACCCGGCGCAATTCCCATGTAGTGCGCGTCGACGCACGTTCTCCTTAGGAATCGTCGCGTACTCGTCACTTCTTGCGCTCGCCGATTAAAAGACCAAGACGAGACACGGCGACGAGAGATATTTCACGAGGCCGAACAAGTCCGTAGATCTCGTCAAGAAGTGAAGGTGCACGCGCGTGGATCGAGATAAGCGCAGCGCGACAGCTCGGGCTGGTCGCTGGGAAATATTCATCGGCAAACGGTGCGTGACCGCGGGGAGGCAAACAAAGGACGCTAAACGTCGGCTACCTTTCCAGCGGGATTTTTGTCGGATTCTGCGGGATTGAGTACGCGGGACACGCGTCGGAATAAATCGCGATAAATCGCCGGTCCGTGCGCTCTTGTCCGCCCGGCTTCCCCGCACGTGTCCCGCGGAACGTGCTTCCTCGTTTTAATCGTCTCGGCTTATTACAAGTTTATCAACGCATCGGTCGCCGCGAAACCGTGCGATGATCGCGGACAAGTCGCCTAACCGGCTCCGATTGGACGGGTCGCTCCGGTACGCGGTTCCGATCCTCGCTCACCTGCGTTGACGATCTTACTCGCGATTCGATCGATATGATTCCATCTCCCACGGGCTTCCATCGTCGCTTCCCGTTGTTCGATGGTTTATTACGTCGCTCGTGATCGATGCCTGTTGGACAGTCGCTCTGCAAGAGCTGTGAGAAAGTGTTGTGAGAGTATAGTGAAGTTTACCCCGTGTCCCCGGCTGCTGAGATCATCTAGCTCGGAGCGATATGGCGACTGGACAGCAGGAGGGCAAGGAATCTCCCAGGTATACCCGATACAATTTCATCGTCCTCGCTGTTCTTTATTTTCGATCTTCGTGAGACGGTATTGCGCTGTCCTCCGTGGAGATACAAAGCGGGGAAGATTTTTCAGGATCGCTGTGCTAGCTGATTTTGGATCCTGAAACGTGATGGTTGTCGGAATTGAATTCTCATGTACCCTGTTCTGGCTCGAAGTATCGGTGTATCCTTCGATCTGAGAAATGGTATCGCTTGTAATTTGTGCTCCGATACTTGTCTCTTTACTAGTCAAGTTGTACGGTACATTTCTCTTTAATGTATTGGATAGTTGTAGATGACATGTCTGTCTGTTTTAATCGAGAAATAGTCTGCAGGTTTATTATGTGTTTGTTATCTTAAGATACAAAACTGATCTTTAAGGTCCTATCTTCAGTCTCTATTTAGATATTTTATTTTGAAAGAAAGTTTTATGCTTCAATGTGTCGATGAATGTGATTGTACTCTTTTAATCGGTGGAAACATAAACACGTTCGCGATAGCAATTGTCTGATGTGTGGTTAAAGTGTGATAGTAAATAAACGCTTCATTGGTGGATAGTAAAAAAAAACCCGAAGAACTATCAAAAATGTTGAATTTTTCCCGTAATAGAATCTAGAAACTAATTCATTAACAGAGCATGTTGATTGCAATGGTGCTTATGTTATATTCAGGCTACATTTTAATGAATCATTAATTATGAATTTGATTGAGCAGATTTAATATGACAAATTCAATATCCTCGCTTGTGCGTAACGCTAATACGTGCACACACAAAATTATGCGATGTAGGCAACCGAGTTGCGTGACACACCGGTATACTCGTATCCCTATTATGAACCGCTAAATCGCGTAAAGCATAAGAGAGCTAGCCGGACGACCATCATCGCGTTTTTTATTGGCCTAGAATTATGCTAATTATAACGTTCGACTACTGACAATAACAGTTTCTACCCCAGACCTATTATGCAAAATTTATAAAACATGATTTTTTTTTTCAAAAAGAGGTACAAATTATCAAATAAATTCAGCACGTGGCAGCACTTAATATGGGAGAACTAATTGCAAAATGTTGCGATGTGACGATAAAACAATTCATACCGGAGTGCCATCAGCAGTCCCTAATCGCTGAAATTCACATGACGCCACAGCGGTATTAGCGGTCGTTATAGTGTTAAACAATAGGAACTCGCAACTGCATCGCGAAATGCCTCCGATGGACGGTTCCGTTACACAAGTTTCGATTCACATTGATAAATATCCGTACTGGTTATACTGTCATCGCGTTCATCATTATCAAATTGATACGTGTACACAGTCCGATTTTATAGAGCTGAAAATTTTCTTGCTAATTGATTAACACAAAATAACATTGGCTGGTAATTATGTCTGATTAACGTTTGGACGAGGTACAACATTATTCAAACTCATTTTATTTACCGAAATTCTATTAATATAAATTTCAATGGACCTACTGTATCACAAACAGCAGCGTAAAAACCGCTTTTCAAATAACGATCCCAAATGTAATTCGAGGTATTTCGTTAATTCGCGGTTGAAATCGCTGCAGGCATTGAAACAATTTATATTCGGAAATTCATAAATGAGAATCGAAGATAAATAACGTAGTCGACTTTCTTGCAAAGGAAGGTATAACATACATATTTGGTAGATTTTGTTTGAAATTTCGAGTCAATAGCAGTCCGGTGCGCTGAACAGGTATTTGTCCCAAAAAGTCGGGAAAAAACTATTTTAGCGTTATTTATGGGCTTAAGTTCGTAATATAGTAGCTCATTGAATTCGTCTTAACGACAGTTATAACAATATGCATTTTAACGTTTAAAAATACAATGTGATTCTCACTTTGCGTCGAAAAACATTTTTTATTGAAATTTTATATATAGAAGTTTGTAGATGTTTAAATACTGTTTAATTTTTGTTCGAAACATTTTTTCCTCAGATTATCGGAAACCCTTGAAAAATCGTGATAATGGAGTACTTTCATCAAAAAGCTGGAAAATATTATTTTTGCACCGTAAATTATGTTGACATGACGTAATTTATTATTTTAATATTAGGTATGTACATCTCATGAAAATTTTTGATAAGTATACGTGTATTTTAAGAAATTTTTGAATTCCTACTATTAATTTTCATTATGAAACACAACGCTACGACTGTTGATGCTCATGTCTACTTAATTAGTTATAAATCTTCACTATGTGCAAATTTGGTACTAATTCCTTTTGCACTATGGTTACAAACCTTTATCGAATGTATGGATACTAGAAAGAGCACCGGATATTACTCAATAGTATAAGAAAATCGTCAATGAATTTATATAATCGCAAAAAAACTTACAGAATGTGTGTGTGATTAATTACGTTGAAATATTAATAACTGACAAACCTTTAATTACATCGGACAACAGAAATTGTACGACGTACGCAAATTTTGAAATCGTCTTTTTTTCCGACTTTTCGAGTCAAATGTACCACTGTGCGGCGCGGCGTTAAGTGACTTCCCGCAGGCTACGGATGAAATTCTGGACCTTGGATTCCTCCACGCGTCCAATTACCGAGATATCGAACGAATCCGTCGGATTACGCGGAGTTTACACGGTCTCCGGCCAACGACCGATGCACTTTTCCCGAAATGCGTCAAAATTAAATGCCGGGCCGGTACGCGGCAACAGACGCGGCACGTATGCAAACGCCACGGCATGGCCTGGCACGGTGCTCGAATACGGACGAGCGGAACGTGTGCGTTTCGCGATCGACCGCGTGCAGTTGCAACTGCATATTGCACACGCAGTGTACCGGCCGGACCGGGTCGGGCCGGGAGGCGCGGGACCCACCGGAAATTGCAAACAAAACTTGAAATGCGCGCCGTCCCGCGTGTCTACCGGTCGACATAATAACTGATTAAAAATACGCAAATTGCCGCGGCGTGGCGCGTCCGTATCGGGAATCTGCGCGCGATAAATCGTTCGCGATTTCGACGCCGGAACACGCGGGCGCCATCGACGTGCAACGAATTCGCGATGGGTCGCCTGTGACCCGCTCACTCTCTTTCTCTCTCTCTCTCTCTCTTCCGGAACACGAAGGCTAAATACGGTGGGGTGGAATTCGCGTGTAATCGAGGGTAACGTGAATGTTAAGCGCCACTGTATTATAGGAGGATTTAGGGTATCACAGTTCATTACTTTCTTTCGCGGAGAGATCCGCGACGGTTATGAAGCGATCGAATTTATGGGGAGAGTTTCGAGGAAGTTTCACAATGGATCTGTTGACTTGTTAAAGTAACTACGACGCTTAACCCCCTGCACTGTAATTTATTTTACGGTTGTTGCGATTTTTGTTAAAATTAAAATAAGTGTGTACGCAACAATCGGAATGCGAGAACTTATTGGTTCCAAAGAATTCCTAGGAGTTAATATAAAATGGCATTCAAAATTAGAAGTTTATTACAAAAGTAAGGAAAACAATTGAAAAATTCTTTTCTTATTCGCACATTCTTGGCTTTCACCGATTCAGTGTGATTGCTATTGCAAATGACGCAGATTTTGAAACATTATTGGTGTCTACGAAATATTTTAGTAATACACACAATGCTACATTGTGGTTAAATGCATGGAAAAATCTGATACCCATCTCGTTCATGAATAGTAAATAATGAAGCTTCGGACCAGGACGAAATTACGTAAAGCGCTTAACTAACATTGCATGATAAACTCTAAAATTCATAGGTTAGGAAATAATACCTCGTCTGCATCGCTCATGTTTGCTACAGATGAATGATTCATGCGTTCAAACATTATTCATACTCTAATAAAATGAATCCTTGATGTTCGACAAATAAAATATAAACAGAACAAAATTCGGTAACACAAGGATCCTGAGAATTAAGGAATAAATATTATATGTAAACACGATATAATCTTTATGAAACAGATTGTTGCTTTTAAACTTCTGTGTATTTAGAAAAATTGATCCTATATATCAGTTGAAACGAATTTTCGGGCGACCATAATTCAGCAAAAACCAAAGCCTTCTGCACTGGCCGTCAGTCGACAAAATCGATTCGCATTTCCGGGAGAGCTTTTTTGTCGGCATCGACCCCGCTGGATAGGAGTTTTCTGTCGTAGAAAATATTGTTTGCAACAACGTTGGCCAATTCCATTAGACGGGGGCCCGACAACGAGCGACAGTTCCAAGGATTTATGCTGTCTGCGCTGGTGGCCGGAGCTGTCGCGGCTCGAATAGTGTAAATGTACCTATTACTGCGGGTGTATGTTTGACTGCGGTATTTTTACCCCAATGAGATTAAAATACGTAAAAATAAATAAATGAATAAATTTCTACAATTCAATGGGAATGTATTTTCGTTAGCGAGGCAGACAAAATCGTCAATCATTCTCATATTTTTATAATCTCAGGACTTTAAATAAACATTCTGCATGAAAGGTTAACATAATAACATTTTTCTTGTATCTCGATCACCAAAGGACTAGGGTAGGATACGATTCTAGATAAAACATGAAGATATGGCAAAAATTGAATCGAAAAGTAATGATGAAAACAGTAACAAAAATAAAATACAAAGTATTGCGAAGTGCACGAAAAGATCTACTTGTGGAACTGAAAACTTAAGAAATCAAAAAAGAATGGAGATTTCAAGAAATAAGAAGGAAGAAGACTTGAGAAAGACAAAGGAGTTTGCATTGTAAATACAATTGTGAAATGTTGTAAACTTCACCATGTTCTTAGTTTAAAACAGCTTCAAACTGAAGATAATAAATATTACTCAATTATATTATACTACGGTGTTAGAATTAATGGAAGGTTTATTCACATTTAAAATGTAATAAAAAAAAAAATGATTTGTTACTGTACTAAGGATTTATTTAAATTAATGCCTAGATTCTTAGTTTGTTTTCGTACGGTCTCAGATGTTGTTTTAGGTTTTGAAGGCCAACAATTTTTTATTGTATTCTGTATATATAGTCGATGGTAAATTAGGAATAATATTAAAATAAAGTATGATCGAAGCATGATACCGCAGTAACCGGCAGTACCGCAGTAATTGGCAGTAAAAGGAAATGTTCGCGGCTCGGTCACACACCCGCCTTATAGTATTCTTCTTCCACATAAATTTGTCACGGGGGATGGAATAATAGCGCGAGCGCAAGACGTCGCGCATACCGCGCGTACGCGTTCAAGTGCCCTAAACATAGCTCCGGAGATGTTAATTCGATTCCGACGCAGCGGCGGCTGGACATGCAGTTTCGTCGTCGCCAAGGTTTACGCGGACTTAGCGATAAATTAAAGGTGTTGCATCAAGTCCGCGAGCATGATCGCCGCTTGCGAGGGTTTGCTTGATCGCGAGGGTTCTTGAGTGAAATGAACCATCTCAATTTTCATAAAGGAAGTTTAGTAGATTATGTTTCGAAGTATTCGCCATCATTTCGTAGTACTTCTTCCCATCCAGTTGTTAGATTATAGATGCAACAGATATATATACTCATTTTCATGGGTATGAAAATGAGAGTGTTGAAAATAACGTTGTTCGACGACTGAACGAAAGAGTAAAGTCCTGCATTCCTGGGCGGTTTCCTGATTACGAATTGTAATGTTCCCCGAAGAAATCGTGTTGGAGAGACCCGAACAGATGATATGTACCTGGGTATGAAAATGGGTGTCTCGAGAATAACGTTGTTCGACGACCGAACAAAAGGGTACAGTCCCGCATTCCCGCGGCCGAAGATCCAGAGGAGGGGACCCGGTCGGCGAATCGAGGCCGAACAATTCGACGTGGAAAAAGAAAACGGTGACGGGAAGGAGCATCGCGAAAAATCTGCGGGTCCGCGCGATATTGTGAGGCGTTCCCGAGCGCGGAATGCTCGGCTGGGAACTATCTAAGCCGGCGCCGCTGTGGAATTTAATCTAAACACGAAGACGCGAGTAATCTCGGGTGTTCGCCGGATCGTGAAACACCCGGGCAAACAAGTTTTCCTTTTCCATGAGGAGAGAGCGACATGCGAGGCACCAACGATCTTCGTCATTTTACCATCGACGACGGGGGTGACCTGTGACCCTCCATAACCCCCCTGTCTCCTTCGTCACATCTTATTACGATTCAGCGTCACTCCCTCCCCCTCGCCCCCTCACCCCTCCCTCCCGCAGCCGTGCGCAAGAAGACTCCAATATTCCGGATATTGTACGAACCACGGCGACCGATTATTTTTTCTTCTCGGCGTTCTTTTTTTCCCTCCTCCCCCTACCCCCCCTCTCTCTCTCTCTTTCTTTTACTCTTCCTCTTCCACGTCCCCTCCCTCTCGCTCTCGCGCTCTCGCTTTCTCGCTCGCTCCGCCCTGCTGCTCGTCCGGTTATTACGAAACTCGCTTTCAACGGAGGCTGGTGGCACTACCTATACGTGCCACGAGAGAAAAATGTCGGATGTATGCCCGTAGGGCTTTGTCATTTTCGTCGTGGGCTCTCTCACAGCTTTTCCGCGCTTTTCTGCGCGCCGCTTTCGCTCTCGGACGCCGACGGCGAAAACCCTCTTCCTTCCTGGCACGCCACCGGCAATGAAAATACGCGCTTCTTTATTTTTAACGCGCGGTATATATTGGCAAGCCCTTTGTGCGCCCTCGTGCCCTGCGCCACGGCGCGATGCAGCGTCTCGAGCCTTCGCATCGCGAGGACGTCGAACGCAATTCCCTGGATTCGATTCCCCGCTGCCTCGGCGAGATAGGAACGTCTGATTAACGGTTAGACTGTACTTACCGTCGCGGGAATCCGTAACCGTACGAGCATTCGTTCATTTTTGCCTCACGTCGTCTCTAATTGGCTGTACTTGCACTCTGCGTGAACCCTATCGAAGACGGTACTCAAGAGAAATTCGTATTATACGAGATAAGGTGACCTGTTCAATGAATGAGCACTTACTGGGAGAGATCACAGTGGTGGGGTCGTCGATTTTAATGAAACATTTTCTGGTGAATCTAGAGCGAAGATAGACATACTTCATTCCCTAATCATATCTTAACTTTTCCGGGAAAGATCTATTTTTTCCAACATGGACCAGGTTTGCTTCTCGGAATGATATGAAACAGCAGAGTGCCTATGTAATTCATTAGCATTCGGAAAATGTTCATACTGCTGAAAATATTTATGTTCCAAATGTTTCTATGAAGCATATTCTGCATTTTCTGCAAAAAATATATACCTAGTTACACTACTGACCACTCCACCAATAAATAAATAGCGAGATTAGAAAGAAAAAAAAGAAAAAAACATTTTTAAAGAGGGACCTAGAACTCCAAATAAAAACAAGAAATTGGAAAAACCCATAGACATGAAATAAAAGTAATCTTAAGAGGGATTTGAACACGTAACTTCTACCACCCTCGCTGCCATAGATGTTGAGATATGATGAAGAAATTAAGTATATCAATGAATTTTCTGGATATCATGAAATTAAATGTTAATTACCTTGATAAATAATAAGCATTGTCAGACATATTTTTGCTCTAGATTCACCAGAAAAAGTCTCATTAAATTCGAGGACCCCACCACTGCGAGCTCTCCTTGTGAGAAGTATATTCTGGTTTCCCATTTTCAAAAATTTGTGTCTTGAAAATGCTTTCTTACAATATGAGTGTTGTAGAAAGGATTAATTTCAACTTTTTTCTACAAAGTTACGGAAGAGGGATGGATCACTTATTTTCGAAAAAGTAGGTCTTGTACTTGACGACGGGTTTGGTTCTGTTCCATAAGATCTGATATTATAGTGCATGTATGTAGTGTACCGGAATAGGATATCACACAGATATGGATCATCAGATATGTATCAAAACCGGGTGCATATACACTTCCAAAGGCGTCGATAAATAATATCGTGAAACATGTTTCATATACCATCCGAGCTTTTAACTATGCTCGTGATAATTGAAACCCATTCGTTCCGATATTCCCTTCTCTTTTGCTAACGCATGGTTTCAATTTGGAATAACTAAAACAAAAATTCGCCGAAACAACTCGCGATATTAATTTCAGTAATGTAACGTTGTATGTTTAATACCGCGCCGGTGCATTGAAATTGTTAATTTATTGTGCTGAATAAAATGTGCTTGACGTGCATATGGGAGAGCTGCTAAATTTCGACTGGCTCCTAGATTGAAGCGCATGTATCTCGGACAAGAGAAATATTTTCGGTGCTATCCGCGGTATTAATTAACTAATGAATTATAAATGCGTTTCGCTGGTGCCATCTATTTTGAAAAAGAGAAATTTTCGCTGTGTTGGGCGTGGTATAAATTAATCATGAATTATGAATTCGAAGCCACACAGACTTCATTTTTAATTTCGAAGAGAAAATGACAGGGGTTTTCGATTAATCTTCCCGTTGTATTATTTTCTTTTTCACCGCGAAATTTTGATAATGAGAAACAAACGAAGCTGGAAAAGCGGAGACCTCTAGACGCTAATTTGATAATAAGGTTACTAAGATTACGTTGACACTAACAGGTCATATTAGTAGAAAACACTGGTAGCGTTTTACGTAAACCTAGTGTTATACAGAGTGTCCCAAAAATGAGATACTTCCTTGAAAAGGGTGATTCCTAAGGCCATTTGATTAAATGCACCACAGTGTTGTGAGATGGTGCGTTATGATGACCAAAAGACGTGTGCGGACTTTTCGAATAGTCTCTGCAAAATTTTCTCCATTTTTGTAGTGAATTCTCACAATTTCTATGCGTTGCTCGATCGTGTAATTCCCCATGACTAAACCTCAATGCTTCCCGATGCCAATTGTCGAAGATTATTACTCTATGTTCGCCACAAAAAAAAAAAAAATGGCGCGCAATTTAAAATGTCAGGTTATTTTGAGACGCCCTTTATTCTGGCGTCGTCAGTGGGACCAGAAAAATGGGCGTCACGCGTAACGATCTCGAGCAGCGATCGCGTAACAGGTTTCTCCTCGGCTCGAAAATCAATTCTTCACGGCAGTTTCCGGGACTTGTGTTCGACGAGGGCGTGGAAGGTTCCGTGGGAAGCAGAGAAGAAGAAGAAGAAGAAGGGCGGTGTAGCCAAATTGGACGGGGTAGAATGGAGTACACGACGGTCGCGGACCAAGAGGATTTCGGTAACGAGTAAAGGGAACGGTGAATTTCATTGGCGGAACTCGTCATACGTGCGGTTTCACGCGTGTGCCCGTGGTGCCGGCGTGGGCTTTGTACCCTTTGTCCGCTATTTATTTATCCCGGTCTAGCTGGCGGGGCTCGTCGCGAAGTTTTCCTTGCGGATGCGTCTCGTGTTTGTTCTACGCGCGCCGTCACTCCCTCCTTAAAGGATCCCGTTCATCCGTACGTACGGGCAGGTTTGCACAGCCCCCGATACATTTTCCCTCCCTTTCCTCCGGGAGAACGGGGCCGCCGTTCCCGACGACGCGGCGAAAGGAAAATAATAAATCTAATATTAATCCTATATTCCTGGCCGGCCCGTCCTTTGATGCTCGCACACAGTAGCTTCTTTGCCTCGCAGGAGGAGCCTCGAATTTTCTGCGAACGGTGCTCCGAGGGCCGCCCTCCGTCAAATAGGGATAGAAAACGCTGAATCTCATTTCGGGGTAGGTGGGGGGAGGCGGTCTGGTTGCTTCTTTTTCCCTTTTTCCGCCACGTTCGTTCCTCCTTTTTTGTTCCAAATTCCGGCGGACCGCAGCTCCCGCCGCGCTCGGCCCGAATGAATTCTCGTTTCCTTCTTTTCTTTTTTTTACCGTGCCGCCGCGAAGATCCGTCCGGTAACGTGTCACATAATACGTATTTCGACGAGTCTTTTACTGGGCGGTTTGTGACTAACGAACGATTCTTCGGCGGCAGAAAGGAAACTGTCTCGTCAGCGTCAGCCTGAAAGGACGAGGAAAAGCTCGTCGCAGGGCCCCGCCACGAAAATTGCGCTTCGCTCGCACGCGCGAAGAAACGAGACCGGGCCGGTGTAATTTGTTTTCAGCCGCTGCCTCCTTTGCCTATTCCTTCTGTTTTCGCCGTCCCCCCTCGTTCACTCGGCCGGGACTCGTGTCTCGTGCCTATTTTCGAGTGCCAGCGAGCTAATGAAGCCCGTCCGAACTGCCGCAATCGCCTCCATCGTCGACTATTTTCTTCAATGTAGTCCACCGCGTCCGATTTCCAGATTTCTCCCTCCAGACTGAACTCGGCTGGCTCGCTGGCTCGCTCCTCGCGTTGTTATAATTACAATTTTCTATCGCTCTCTTTCGTTTCACCTGCGTCAAGCTCGCCAGTAATGGCGGAACTAATAAAATTCCACAAATTTACATAGCTTTTATCGAATGGTTCGCAGTTTCACCACCTTCTCCAGGGTAAAATAAAAGTTTCGAAAATATCATTACAGAACTGCATCTTGAACTTGTAGAACAAGCAGATGGTAGTTGGCCGACTGCGGTTCTTATGTATGTTTAGCTCGACTTACCAGAACTTGTTCCAGTAGCACGTTTAACTCGTTTCCACTGTAAGAACGAGGCAGGCTGGTGATGAAGATTTCAAACAGAGCGTAATAAATTTGAATGGCACTCATCTATTCTAAATGGAAGTCAGATTTCATTCTTCTGTTGTTAGTAGACAGTGAATCTTCATACAAAATGTGTTTAATAGGTTGAAGATAATATAATAATATTTTAAATTCTTCTAATATTTTTGCTGTTTCAAATTACGCCTAAACATTTTTGTCATAAGTGCATAAAATCCGCTGTGTAGTTGTTAGTACTGAAGCGGTCAGGTATATTGTAAACAATGAATATAGATTTTATTTTTCTACTAGGAAATTGTTACAAGTAAAGAAATTGTTCGTATAATAGCTAGCACATTTTCATTTCACTATTTTCCAGGTTACAAAGTTACATTCGTCGGAGTTAGCACGGCGAACAGATACTATCCGTGAAGGGTTAAAATCCTAGAATAAGAACCGTGCAAAGTCGAAATAAATTCAATGTTGTCATTTCGTTAAAGCAACATGTAGCGCTCGGTAGATTCGGTCTCGAGAAACATTAACAAGATCTCTATCCACTGTGGACCACAATAAAATCCCACATTTTATTCCGCAAGCGTGATCTACATGTATCCGCGCGGTTCACCGGCCGAGTATAAAGCGGCCAGCGAGATCTAGCCGAAACGGCGCGTGGATTAGGGGAGCGTTGAATCGCATTCTTGCAGGGCAAGACTCGGCTCGCGTTATCGCGCGCAGGTTGCAGCACGCGAGGGTTAATCAGAAGTTCTGCGAAGTGCAAGTCCAAGGGAAACGACCGAAAGAATTCAAGGTCCTGGCAATTGGCTGCACAAATCGTCTCGTCCCAGCAGCGGCAGGTGTTCGCGGCCGCAAATCGCGAGTCGCAGACGGTCGGATCGTGCGTCAGGTTCATACGGCGTAATTAATTACTTTTCATTTCTGCGGCAGCGAAAGTTTCCGTCCGGGAAAACCAGCTGCCGGGACTCTTGGCGGCGCGCGACTCCATCGCTCGTCTCTTTGAAAATTAGTTTGAGCATCGCGGCCAAACGAGGGCGCAGTTCGTCGGGGGCGAGCGAAACTCGTGCATAATGACGCCAGATTGAAAAAGTTTGTCGGTTCGAGCTCAAACGGACCGCGCCGCGGAGGCCCGGGGAAGAGACTTTATTCTTCCGCGGCGAACACCGCGTCGCGCAGTTCAGCCGGCTTAAACAGAGGTTACGCGCGATTATCCTCTTTCGCCGCGTGCCGCAGCTTTTCCAAGTGCTCCGGCAACCACCACAGAATTCGACATTGCCACAATTCCGAGGTGCACTTTGTGAAAATCGCGGGATCCTCCTTTTATAGTCCCTAGCCAGAAAAAATTAGGGCCAGTCGCAAATGTTTGGATGTTTTCGTGCTTTTAGTAAACTCTTGAAAGGCCTAAACGGAATGTGATTACTAGACTGTGGATTTCATGCATTTATAATAAAAATGGGCACGTGCAATTTAAAGCAGCGGTCGTATTCAAAAAAATTTCAGGACGTCAGTGTAGGGTAACTGCACCAGTGTGAATGAACATTTAAGAAATTATTCAGGAAAATATTTTATTTAAAAAAAAAATGGCTCCCTATACTTCATTTGTAAAAAATAAATGAACACCACACAAATAAAATGAAATTATTATTATTTTTCTTTATTAAACGTTAAATAAAAAATATAAAAACTACCAGTCAATGGACACTACATTCTAGTGATTGGCTTAAAATTTGTTGAAATATACAAAACCGTTCATTTACTGGTACCCGTTTATCAACTGGTGCAGTTTTACCCTATTTGTTTCAGTTTAATACGATAATTAGGACAAGAAAAAATGTTTTATTTGGGTTCTGTGTCTTGTAATCCAATTGTTCAAGTCAATTGTTAATTCTATTAACTATTAAAAGTCCATGGTTGAAGACTTTTTAATATTGTTCAACAGCAATTTCACTTGTGAACAAACAAGTCACCTCCATCGCGAATAAATGATTATTAACCAGTCCTACAGGACAGACATACTTCCCACCAAACGGACGTATACTTAACCAAACGAAGCCATTCGGATCCATAGATAAACCAGCTTTGCCGAGCTAGGATGCCAATTCTGACCCTCTAACTCCAGCGGCTCCGATTACTCGCAATTGGAAGAACGAAAATGACGCACAATAGCTAGAAATTGTCTGCCAACTCAATAGCAAACGCAACGGAACGAAATTGTTCCGTATTTCCGACTCATCTGAATTCACGGAGTACACGGGCGCTCATCTTAGGAAAAAAGCAGTTATCATTAAGAATACATTCAAGCGCCGCAGGAAGCGATAGCCACTTGTTCCGAGAACGGTGCCTTGACGCTGTTCCTCCGGCGTCGAATCAGCCAGCGCGGCTGCAATTTCCGTAACTACTTTGCCGTTTCGTTCGAGAAATTAGCTTCGACTGCGAGAGCGTCTCGGATAAAGAAAGCGAATCGCGTGACTCGCTGTGTTCCTTCTTTTTCTCGCGGGGTCGAGTCGACTTTAACAACGAAAAACGTGCGCACAGAGGCCGTAGAGGTCGTAAAAAATAAGCGCAGAGAGCGGCGTTAATTACAGTCGCTTCTTTTATTTTGGGGCGGGGGGTGGCAGTCCCTCGCATACAGTGCGTATTTGGGAGCAGGGCGGAGAGGTTAGGATAACAGGCGGCCAATGAGCGAGGGGTGGCGAAGCGCGCGGTAAGAAGACGTCGGTGAAGAAGCCGAGAAAAGGTGGAGCCCTTTTCGGGCCGAGGTGTGCCGGCGATAGAGCTTAAGGGAAGAGCTTTTCTTCGCAGAGGCACAGACCTCGAGACCCTCGTCGAATCACCTTTGGGAGTCGATCGAGCCCATTCTCGGGTTAAACCCGAACGCGGACTACCGATTACGGACTTATTTATCGGCCCTATTGTCCTCTCCTCTCCCCTCCTTCCTCCCTCTCTCTCTCTCGATCTCTGGATGGCCTGCGAAGCACGCGTCAAACGCTCGAGAGCTTTTCTTTTCTGTCGCGACATATTACCTTTCACCTTCGGTCGAACCGTTCGCCGCTTTTCTATCCGCGTCGGTTTTCGAGTCCCCGGCAATTTGTCAATCCCCCTTGGCCGAAGTGCTGCCTTAAATCAACGTTATCTTTTGCCGCCGACCGAAAAAAGTCCGTCCGCATTACCGTCAGGATTCGAGCTTATCAGTGATTTCCCGGGGCCGCGGGGAAAAATAGTTTTCAGGTCCGGCTAATTGCCCATGGTGGTCGGATCGCGGGCTCGAACGATGGGTTCGACGTGAAACGGGATTAAGAACCTGGTCACGGGGTCTTGCGAAGAACATTGGGCGAACGTCGCTCACCGATCTCGATGAATCTAAAAAGATTCTCGATTAGCTTGAAAGGTTCGATAGGCAGCGGATAAAGTTACCTCTGGAAGTGGGGCTTAGAATACTAGGGGTGAAATTATCGAAGCGAGGGTAGAGAACGAAGCATCGTTCCGAAATTGGGGGGAAAATGGCACTTTTAACCCTTTGCACTCGGAGCTATTTTAACTCGAAAATTAAACATTTTTTCATTTTATGGATATGCAATTGATGTAATACCTCATACAATACTTAAATGTTTAGTCATTGATTAGATACCAACATATTTAGTAATCTAAACATAATTGTGAATAATGGTACAGCAATTTGTAGTGGTGATTACGAGTATTAATAAAAAGTAACGTCTTTGACTACTGTAATGCTTACTCGGGAGCAAAGTGACGCCGCATAGGTACCCTCGTTCGCAATACAATGAAAGCCGTCCCGAGCCATCGACTTTTAGCGAAAGAAGACTATAATGCTAGGAGGTGCAGTTTTTTTTTAGGGAACAGCTCGGTGGAAGCTTCGGAAAGCCTTCTTTTGGACAGAAATTACATCTCCGGCTTATGCACAGCGGCTAGATGAAAGTCAAATCGAAACGTAGATGGAAGAAGAGGATAAGTCCGCCGAAACGGCCAATGGCCTTTCAGCCGGCGTGTACCCTTCAACCCCCCTGGAAAACCGATATCTGACGAGAAAGGTGTCTGCGGAACGTATCTTCGCCTCTCGGTGTATCGAGACGACGCGACGCAAAGTGCACAAAAGCGACGAAATGCCGATGGAAATAACGTTTTACAAGCCGCTCCCGATGTACGTCCATTTGTATACGTTTCCCACGTATCCCCCGCACGTCTGGACGATTCGTGCAGGACCGTGGGGTGCCAATCGATGGGGAAATATAAAGTGTGCGGACCGAAACCGTAAGATACAGAACATTGGAAACGATACAGGGGTGAGCGTCTTATAGAAAAGGATCTTCGGGTTAAACTCGAGCCGACACAAATCACGTTTTCTTCCTGGCTCTTTGATTTATCGAAATCCTTGGTCTGAGCCCGCCGCGGATCGGCTGACCGAGGCAAATCGGATTAGGCCAATGTGCACAACGAGTATTTTATTGGGGTTTGTTTATTAGGTGATTGAATTCGATCGATAGTCGACAAATCATTGGAAAAAGTGGATAACAATCTGTCTAATGATTATAGACTGCGGATCTTTATGCAAAATAAAAATTTTCTACACCGATTGCAAGAAATAGAAACTAAATTGAATGATACTTCTTCCTGTAGTGATCTCAATACAGGAGAAATTATACAGGGTATCCCAAAATTCCTTCAACATCCGGAGATGGGAGGTTCCTGAGGTCATTTGAAGCAACATTTTACTTCGCAAAAATGTTATCCGCCGCTTTGTTTAGGAGTTATTAACGAAAAACACGGACCAATCAGAGCGCGACTTAAACGCGAGGAATTTTGGGACACCCTGTACATTGTGTGACACGCAACACTTCAATTCTTAAAATTTTGCTATAACTTCGATTTTCATATACTCAATTTTGCTGTAAATGCATGAAGATCCGCGCAGTCTACTTATAAGAAAAAGAAAAACTATAATTGGATACAATCAAACAACAGCTTTGATGACAGCACGGTAGCTGTATGTGCTAGACACATCTAAGGGCTGTTTCAAAGCCCGAAGTTAGAAGCGAGCTTCCAGAAATCTTCCCATATCGAAAAATTCAACACGTACGCAATGTTCCAGCAGCCCTTAATTCATGCAAAGGTAAATATACTCGAAGAATGTAGCCGGATGCGGGTAACGGTGGCACGGTGGGGGAAGATCAAATTGCAAAATTCCTCCGGTAGTTCGTTCCTCTTCCGTGTCCCGCGCGATGAACACTGAATCACTTTCTCCGTGATTCGAAAGCGGCCATGAATCTTCCTTGGGAATTCATTTTCACTCCGGCCCGGGGGCAGCTTAATCGGGTTGCCGGTACGGGACGAATGGGATAGAAGAAAAGACGCGGAAGTTTCTTAATTATGCTAGTGCGTGGCCCTCGGGGTAAGACCTTCTCGGACTGCAAGCAGTTCACGACTACCAAGACGACTACGACGACTGCGACGACGACTATTAGGAGGACGTCTCTGTTTCGGCTCCTCCGTCTCACCTCGCCGAGACTCTCCTCTACGTGACGTGCACACTGAACGTCCGATATTCGTCGCTCGATATATCCCTTCGGGGTTTTTGGTCTGGCATCCCTGCTCCGCCAGGACAGCAGCCCTTTGGCCATCCCTTCACGTTCTGCCTCGTCCTCCGAGCTGCCTCTTCTTCTTCGTCATTCGCCCCATGGAGCACAGCCGGCTGCGGGGGACGGACCGATATGGAAATAAGATCGATACCATTGTTTCGCGGTTTGCACCGCGAAATTGGGTCGTATTTTATTTGCCGGGAACCCATCAAGACGCACGACATCCTCGTCCCTTTTTCTCGACGCTGGGGACACCCCCGAACACACCCCTGATTTATTGATCGTCAATCGCTCCGCTCCTCCTTGATATTCATGATACGATTGCTTCCAGCCTATTTTCCGCGGAGCAGCGGATCGTTCCATTTCTAGGGACCGGTCGTATAAAACCCGTTCTGATTACTAACCCCGCGCGCAGAACGGCTCGACTGCAGTCGGCTTTGTCTGAGAGTCCGCAGTGTAACACGTTTTTCAGGATTCCACATGTAACACACGTTCTCGGTATTAGATGTCGTCGGGGTAGAAGCGGGAAGATATGTAGCGCGATTGTAGGATAAAGTAGAATCGCGAATGGGGTGGAATCTGGCTGGATAGTTTCGAACGTCTTCTCTAAGCCAAGTGGATTCGAAATCTTTACGAGCTGGTACTTTGGGAAATGCGTGTAAGCGATCTTTTCAAGTACGATCTCCAACGGGTAGATCAACTCGTGATCTTTCCGTACCGTGCAGTTGGGATCTGTTTTTGAATGAAAATAGTACGTGAGTCTGATCTAGGTGCACGGTACTGCACCAGCCAAGTTCTCGCACTACCTCCTTTTACAGGAAACAACACAGCCGTTTTTTAGAGGCTTATAACTCGGCATTGTAGGCAGGTGGAGAGATGCAATTTCGTACACTTGTTAAATGCTATCGTGTCTCAATATTGACGAAACATTAATCTTCCAACATTAGTAGGTTCCGAGATATGGGACCTCAAAAATCGCTTAATTTGTCACTGACTGGCTGACAGATCATCAAAACCTTTCGGGTACTTCCCAAGCTTGAAATTTGGTGCATAGGTCCACCATAAGAAACACTCAAAGAAATAATTATCGAAGTTTGAAATTTTACACCTTCAAGGGGTTGTATTGCAAAAAAACATTACGAAATAGGTACGTAGGATAAGAGTAATACCTACTTGATAATTGATGAAATTTCAACAAAAATTGATGAAATCCCAACACAAACATCCTGTAAACAGGAGCCATGTTCCTCTGGCCGTAAAAAGTTGTGAGATCAAACATAAAATACGGCCAAGTTCGTTAGCTCGGAAATACCTCTTGCAATACTGAAAAAAGCGTTTGTAAAAATTAGTTTAAAAGAACGCTATTTAATAGGAATCGGCTGACGCGTCTGATCATGGCCAACCAATTCTACTTCTCGTGACCGCCAGTACCGTGGTGAGATGACAGGCAGAGCCCCGCGACGGCACAGAGGCAAGAGGTGCCGTCGTTCTGCATAGTATTGGGTTGTCCGGGAAGTTCGTGCCGTTTTTGGAGGAAAATTGAAACGCTGCACATTTAAATTTTGGTATACATTTATTAAATTATATAGGTGCCATTCTGTTCCACAACCTTTCTCCATATTTCGTGGAACTTGAAAGTTCTGTCCTTGCAGAACCTCTCAGGTTTTTCGGCGTAAAACTTTTCTATATGATTTTTTATCTCGACCAAAGAGTTGAAGATTTTTCCATTAAGGGAATTTTGTAATGATGGAAATAAGTGTAAATCTGAGTGCGTGAATATAGTGGATGGGGTAGATCATCCAACAACTTTTTTCGAGTTGTCAAAGACACATGAGGCGCGATTCATCAGATTTTTCTCCGTTAAATCGTGCGGAACCCATACATCAAAACGGTTTGTGTAGTCAAGCTTCACAAAATGCTCGTGGATGGTGGACTTTGATATTTTTAACATTTCTGCTAATGCACGGGTCGTATAGCGTGGGTTATTCTCGATCAGTGTTTTCATCTGTGGTGGAAGGCATTCCCGGGCGTTCTTGATCTTCAAGGTTGAAATCACCAGCTTTGAACCCAGCAAACCACTTCCGCACAGTTCTTTCAGCTGCAGCAGCTTCGCCATAAACAGCGCATATCTTGTTTGGCGCTTGTGTGGCATTTTTGCCTTCCCGGTAAAAGAAAAGCTTTAAATGCCTATAATGCACTTTGTCTGCTTCCATATTCAAAGGCGTATAAAACTGACTAAAATAAATGTATCGTAACCAAAATTTTTTCCAAATATGCCTGAAGTGCCGTCTTCTAGAATATGTACGCATGCCATTTGTTTTCAATCATTCTGATATATTCAGACCTGTCTTTATACTACCTACCGAAAATCGGCACGAACTTTCCGGACAACCCAGTAGTAGTAGTAGTAATGTGTGTGACCGCTTCGGCTAATAGAAAGCGCCCTTGGTTTCGCGAAATTTTACTTAAATAAATTTCCATTTACTTCCTGTGTCCTCTAATTAATACGAAAAATATTTATTTTGCATCATATGTATATGAAGGTAATTATGAAGTAATAGTAACATGTTTCAAATAAACCTTAGGTCAGATACGAACAATGAAAAGAAAGTGCAAGAGTATTCTCGGCAGAGCTTGGCCAAACGCTGCCTCAGAGTGCGCACAGATGATTAAACCGTCACACGGTCGCGAGTGTCTTTGCAATCGGAATATTTGATTAACAATTAGGCGTAAGGGACGCCGGCGGCACGATCTGGTTGCGATGATAACAGCGGCAACGAGGACGTCACACGGCTGGATCATCGAATTACCGGGAAACCAGCTTCTCGCGAGATACGTCGTAAAATCTAGATGAAAATTACGGGGAAACGAGGCGCGCTACGTGCTTGGCATATTATTCCGTGGCTGGGGCAGAAAGAGTGGCAAGAACGCGCGGAAGGTAGGTGGATGAATAAAAAAGATGAACGGAGAGGAGGTGGAGGAAGGGAGAGAAGAGAAGAGAGGCAGCAGAGGGTGACTATCGTGTCTATGCGTATTACGTTATGTCAAAGCCGACGCATCCATCACACAGTCGCTGACACACGGACTCTTTTTCCTGTAGCGGCGTGCACGTGGAAACACGAAACGGAGACCCTCCTCGGCTCGGCTAGCTTCATGTCCCTGGGGACGGTCGCGGCGTCAGACGCAACACTGACGACGTGACCTCCAAGATGACGCGTTGCTCCACGACACTTTCAGGAATATGCGTGGAAACGTGATTTTCCGGCCACAGTCATTTCTTTCGTGTCGTCGGCCTATTTTTTCACACGCACCAGGCTCGTTTTTAAGGGTGTGGAAACGGCTCCAGCGAGAGTGTCGTGGCACACTCACACACCACTAGATACATGTACGTACATGAGGATCGCAAGGGTTCGGGATCTCAGAAACTGTTTCTCGATAATGCACATTTGGGGCATTTACGTAGTCACAATCGCTTGAGAAAAGATCATTCTAGCACTGAAGTACCCCAAGGTGGCCTACTTTTGCGTTTTCGAGGCGTAATTTGCAGTAAAGTCGGTTTATCTTAGCCAGTCCGGCAGCACCTTACTACCCTGGTTTTGTATCCACTATTTTCCAAAAAGCTGGATACAAAACCAGGGTAATAATTGTAAGGGATGGCCGGGATTTTAAAACGATAAATGCCGTGATAATGGATGATCTTTATTTCAAACGTATTTCTCCGGCGACGGACCTGACGAGACTGTTTTACGTTCGTTTGGTTTTCGACGTTCGTTTTTCCATTAGCAATGAATCGCTTGTAAATATCATTAACAATACACCGGGTGGCGCAACATGAACAACAGCTTACATAATATACTATTGAGTATTTTCCAAAAAGCTGGATATGTTTCCACACCCTTAAGGTAATCCTCTAAATAATTTTCTCCTGAATTGTACCACGTGTTAGTCAGATCAAGTAGGTAAAAAAAGTTCATGTAAACTTATGCCCGAACATGATTTAATACAGAGTTGCAAGTAGACAGTTCAGCGACGATTGTGGTTAGAAGGCGTTAAGTAAAAATGCATTTCATCCCCTAATAGTATTTTACATCTGAAAACAACGTAACACTATTTTTCGAATTTTTCACTGTTTTACATTTCACTCGCATAAGCGTTCAAAGAAAACGCCAGTTATATACACATGACTGAAGGTCAAACGGACGTCGCAACGAGTAGTAGAGATTCCCAAGCTGTAGGTCACGTCATGTAAACAACCGTCTTGCGGTTAGGTTAATGTAGTTATGTGAATGCAGCGTGGTCAGTCCCCAACATCCTTGCATTTGCATTTAAAGAGAACATTTTTTAGTAAAACTGATATACAGCATTCGACTATTTACAACTCTCTTTTTGTAACTTGAAACAGAATGGTAGTAACGAGTTTTTTTCGACGTGTCACACATGTTTACTTCTGGGAATGTAAAAATGCAGCGCGAACTGGACAGGCTGACACGAGGTAACGAATATGACAGCCGTGGCTTTTGAAATTTCATTCTTCTTTGTGACAGTGTTTATACCACATTATACAATAATTATGCAAATTAATGTAACTCGCGTAGAAACCACAAAATCATGGAAACGATGATGGCGAATATTCACTGAAATCTGTTTCTATTCAAAACGAAAGGTATTTCATCCTCTTAGAGCTTCTTTGTGTGCAAGCATGAAGTACATTTTTGCGTCGTATTAAGGATGACAATACTCTTTTCCCATGCTTAGTCTCATCACTCACAATCAAGCACCCTTTAATCTTCCCTCACCGATTCGTTCAATCGTCGTTCACTCTATTATATTTCATCGCGACGTCATTACACCGTAATCGTAATTTCTCACTGGGAACATCAAACGGAATCCTGCGAGAATTAACAGGATGATTCGAAGCGGTCGCGATCACCGCTGAAACAATGATAAGCGAAGGATTCGACAGACGAGCGTGGAATTTCGCGTGTGTTTCACGACGCAAAGGTTAAAACTCGCGTCGAAACGGCTTCGATTAACGAAGCCACGGCGCGGCTGCTCGGTCCCTTTGAAAAATGAATTACGAGCAAGGGCAGACGCGCCGCGCGAAACGTCGCCCGACGATTTTAATTTGAAGACCACGGAAGGCTTCGTCGCCCGTGGGCTATAATTCACGCAGTCCGCGACGCACGCGACGCCTCGAGAGATATTTTAACTGTTCGAAGTTCGCCGCGCGTTTTCTCTTTCGTTTCGCCGCGCTACGGAACTATGAAAATAAAAGCCTAGCGCGGTGCCTCCTATCTGGAACCCTGGGTTGACACTGCCAAATCGCCGCTGCCAAACGATCGCCCGGGAAAGTAATGCTCCCTCTTGAAACAATCCGTTCGAGGGGACAAGCACGCGACCGACGTCAGCCACCCGAACACCCGCGGTTCGAACATGATGGACAAAATCACTTTTCAAATTCTTCTGTGCAGTGAAAGAGGAATTTCGGAGGAATATCGGAACAACCTGTATATTTGCAAAATGCATACGATAGTAATATTCAATCATCATTTAAGAAGAAGATTTTACGGAAGTGGTGTCAAAGGATGTTACACCAAGACAATATGTTCAATTTTCTGTAGACATTGTTTGTGGAATGAATCAGTTTAGGTCAATTTATACTTGATTAACCCTCGTGAAACCAACCGGGTACCCATTTACTGCATTTCTTTCAACTGCTTGTTAATGTTCTTATCCAAAGTTCTTGTCTAAAATGTGTGTCTGCAAAGGAAAAATTAACACAATATCTTCGTCACATATAAACGATCCTAATAGCCTAGTGATATTTCAGAAACGGGCGAAGAGAAAAATGAGTTCAATGCATAACGACGCTACATGAGTAGATAAACAAAAGAAGAATAAAACTGGTACATTGTTGTTCATATATTCCAATAACTCAGACAACCAAAATTTTTCATCTTACGCGAGATTTGAAAAATCGTATTTTGACCAACTTTACCGAAGCAAATACTCAATTCGGCTTGCCAATTTCGTGCCAAACGGATCGAAACTTGTTCTCCGGAGTTAGCGTCGGTGTCCATCGTTACTATTCGTCGCCATCCAAGTTCCGTGTTTCTCGGACCAACAGGACATATCGTTGCCAAATGATCGAGTCGGGGAAAGTAACGGTCCGCAGCTAATCTTCTTTTTTGCGGGCCGGATACGACGCGGTGATTTTTGGCAGAGACTAAACAGGTAGAGATTGGCCAGACGAAAGAATTCACCTTTGTCAGGGCCTGTTAACGGGCTGGTCGATGGCGACTCGGATTATTCCCAATTATTTCGCGTTCGTCGCACAGCTCCGCGACAAATTGCGCGGGCGAGTACCCGCACGCGGCCGGCGACAATGAGTCGCGGGTATTACGCAAACGAGTCGAAAGGGGTGCCGGTTGCGGGGATTGTTACTTTGCAACGGGCCGCGCAAAAAGAGCCCTCGAGAGTCGCGTCCCTTTGAAGCCTCGCCTCGCCATTATCGGCGGCTACTCGGAGGTAGGCCGATCAAAAATAAACGCCGCAATGAGACAGACTCGCACACTATGATTCTTCGGGATCCCCTCGCGGAAGAGGAGAGGAGGCTTCGTCCTTCTTCTTTCTTCCTTTTCATTTAACCGTCTGGATCAGCTGGTGAGACTCGTTCGAGATGTACACGCATGTAAACATTAGTTCATAAAGAGTCACGAAGTAAGAGCCTATACAAGTTTCAATTGAAATCGAAATGTAACAGTATGTGATGTCAATGTACTTCTATATTTTTTGGTATATGGCGTTATATTTTAAAATTAATTTTATTTAAATGAACCGCCTCTGGAATTGTTTAATACATCATTCACGAACATCCATTTTTAATTCATAATACAATTAATGATTTCAATCAGATGAAACTAGCACGTTGATATTTTTAAATTCTTATCTTTTCACTGCTGTAAAATGCGCTTACTAACTTTTTTCATAAATGAAGCTAATTAGGGTAACTGCACCAGTGAATAAACGGGCACCAGTAAATGAACGCTTTTGTATATTTCAACAAATTTTGAGCCAATTACTAGAATGTAGTGTTAGTTGACTGGTATTTTTTATATTTTTTATTTAACGTTTAATAAAGAAAAATAATAATAATTTCATTTTATTTGTGTGTTCATTTATTTTTTTGACAAATCAAGTATAGGGAGAGCCTTAATTCACATATTTTTTTTTTTAAATAAAATATCTTCCTGAACAATTTCTTAAATGTTCATTCACTGGTGCAGTTACCCTATAGGTAATAATACGAGCATAGCTTTGAGTTCATGTATATGACCATTCACAGTAAGCTCGTTCACACACATAAGTGGACTAAAAATGAATGCAGTTTTACCACATACATTTATTATAGCAATTAAAATAGCTAATGAACGAAAAGAAGATGGCAAAGACGCGCCGACGAAGAATTATTCAACAAATTTATACCTTTGGATATATACTATTCTAAAAATGGCCAAAAATTTCGATAGAAAATCTAGCAACTCGCTCCACCTAACTGAGCCTGCAGAAATCAACGAATCGTCGTATCGCGTAATGCATTACGAAAGCAGTCCCGCCGCGCCGATGCGATGAATATTTGAAATTTCATTATCGTGTGCAGGGAGGCGGGGTTCTTGCCGCGTTCCGAACGGACTCGTCGGAAAAAGTAAATGGTCGTGCATCAAACAGGAAGTCGGAGTATGACGGCCAGGCTCGTCGGTAATAAACGTTCCTGTCTCACGCCACGTCGGGATGCGGCGCGTCGCGACGCTACACGGGGCACGCATCGCGACTAATCGAGCGCGGGGTCTGCGTGTGCCCCTTGCGAAACCGACGCAAGGAACGGGAAGAAGCAAAAATGGTTTGAGGATGGAAGCGGTTGTTCCGTTCTTCGGGAATAAGGCAACCGGCTGAACGGAGCCGTTGGTCTAATTACCGATGCAAACGCAAAGGGAAGCCACGCAATCCTCTTAGCGCGCGTGCCGCGTTGAACGTTCTCGTCTCCGCGTCGCCCCGCGAGATTACTCGGAGCAACAAGCGAGGAAAATCTTTGTTGTCCGGTGGAGAAACGCGCGCGCGCTCGTGTGCCTGCGCGTGTGTCTGTGCGTTAGGCAGACGGGTTCCGGAAGGAGATGCCGGATTGGGAGAGCGGGGGCGGAAGAGCGAAAGCTAGTACGTAAGCCTTCTCGAAACTTGGCGAATACTTGGCTGGAACACGAAACTTCTTGCACCAAGTGAATGTCGGATGAAAGACGGAAGGGATAAGACGGGAGGGAGGCAGAGGAAGCCAGAGGGGATCTTCCGCAAGAAGTCGAGGCTCGTTGCTCGCTGGGATTGGTTTCCGTTCCGACGTTCCGGGCTGCGTATGGACAGCTCGAAGTCTGTCTGTACTCGCGCGCTTCTCCTCGCCACAATTTTCGCCATTGCACCATCTACAACCCTCGGCGCAGCGGGGAGCAGGGTTGTATACTCCCTCCCTCTCTCTCTCTCTCATCCCTCTATATAGACGTCGCGCGGCTGTCTATTTGCGTGTCTGCACCACACTCGGACGTTCTTCGATCTTCTGCCGCGCGCGTTTCCCGAAGTCGATAGAACTTCGCGCTTAGGCGGGCTTGTTCGGGCTCGCTTTTGCTCTCGCGATGGGATCGGAATCGGAGGAAGTTAGTCCGGATGCACGGTTTGCCCAAGGAGAATTTCGTGGCAGCGCAAACACCTCAGTCGGCTCGTGCCTTGGGAACGTTTCCTATAAACAAGCTTTTCCTTGGGGACGGTCCTCTTATCAGAAGTATTCCGGCGAGGGTATTCTGGTCGAGAGGTTCAAAAAATACATCCTCGCTCTTAGATGTATTTTTTCACTTTACAAGGTCGGGGATAGCGATGAGGTGAAATCAAACATACGCAGGGTGATTCTGGTATCTAGGACAAGTTACTGCTCTTTTTTTAAATAAAAATAGAAAGAAATGATGGAAGAAGGAATCGTAACAATACACATTGCCCACTTTTCTTCGCGATGTTCCGTTGCGGCAAGATTAAAATTAAAATATTATCAGCAAGATGGCGCACCAGCTCATAACGAATTGTCACAAGATATTACCACAATATCTACCAAGGAAAATGATTTGGTACTCATAGCCCCACGCCTTGGCCAGCTCGTTCGCCGAATTTGAATCCATTGGACTTCTTTCTTTGAAGTTATCTAAAAGATAAATTGAATTCACGTTGTTTTGTATTGGTTGATGATTTAAAGGCGTTGAATGCAATGAAGGAACATTCAAACACTTCTTGCAATACATAGTACGTTTCTGACACAAAATGTCAACTATCCAGTGAAGTATTGACATTTCGATAACCTTGGTTAATACTTTCGTACGTATATAATAAACGGGATCGATTGGTTACGCAACAAAAATTGAGTTGCATTAAAGAATGAAGTGCAATTGCACCTGGCGGGTGCATCGATGCATCGGTGCATCCTAAAAAAAAAAAGATCATAAGGTACAATTTACTTTAAACACAAAGCAGTAACTTCTCCCAGTTCCCAGAATCACCCTGTATAGAGGAGCTGTGAGGAGAGAATAGCGGTGCATAGAAACAAAAATCACCGCACTGGCTATCCTCTCCTCCCCTCTACGCTACGCTCAGCTCTGCGCTCCACTATATTCTCGTACTTAGAAAATTCTGATTAGCGGGAACAGGAGGAAGGGAGCAAGGAAGCTAGCCGATGGTAGCAGAGGCGCTCGCCTCGCGTGTATTAACTCGAATGGAAACGGTCTGACGGCTGATGGTCGACGGGGTTTCAGCCATAGCTTTTGAAGTCGCATAGTTCTCAGTGCTGGCACGCAGACGTTGCGTGTTCAGGTGGACTCGGCCGGCCTCGGGAAGGGTTCGAGGGCCGTGAGGGGTTGGATGCGTGCAACTGCGACCGGTTGTCGTCACGTACAGCATCGAGTACGCGAATAGTTTGTAAATTAAGACCACGTTGGCGTACCCGACCAGCGGACGGGTCTCGTGGCGACTCGGTCAATTGGCAGTCATGTTGCGGCACTCCAGCCATTGATTCGACCGTTTCTCGCTGCCGGCAAGTGGTCTATCGAATGGGTTCTAAATGGACTCGAAAAAGTGGGACGAAAATCAGCGTGGCTTGGAAACTTATTCGCGGATAATAATATTGAATATTAGCTGTTCATGTTCCTAGATAAATGTATCATTCCTATTGTTCCGTTCATTTCCTTCATGAATGTATCCATCGCGATAAGTTCTTGTACGAACTCTTGGTTACTTCAATGCATTCCAAAGAAGTTTCACGCAAGTCGCTCATTCATAAGAAAAGTGACACAACTAAAAATATATTTCTAAAAGAAAGTATAATAATGAATATATAAATCGTGATGTACTTTATAAGTTAACCCAGTGTTTAAGCAACAGCAAATTATTTTACACCTCTAAGTTGGTGATATATAATCAAAATAATTGGCAATTTTAAGTAATTTTGGAATGGCTCTCCCGTTAAATTTACCTTTTTTATTTATATCACTTTTCTTACGAATGAACGAAGTTTGTGTTATGGGCTGTATCACCAATTGGATACAACAATTTTCAACTTTTGTCATGTCTTTTATTGTCCCATTTTTCACACTTCTCGACCACCGTGCGACGCTCTCTGAAAAGCTCTTTGTCTCGTCGAGGCAAGAAGCCGCATCGGAAGAAGGCGGTATCGTATCGCCGACATCAAAGACGCTAATCGATCGATTCGATTTTGCACGGGAGGACGATATTATTTTGAAACAGTCCTCGCGATCGGGGAAATTGTATTATACCGGGGATAATCGACAAAGGCATATTAAGCTCTGTCGGTATATCGTTTATCTCTCTTTTCCCTCTTCCCCTGTTTTCCTTCGTTCGATCCAACAAAAGGAGAGGCCACGACGACCGCAATCTGCGGACGAGGGTGGCCCTCTGTGTGTTCTCTGCAGACCGATCGGAAGAGCCTCGACTACGAGTAGCGAGACGGACGCGATGAAATAAAGGAACGCGCATTCACGGTCTGCCGAAGATGTAACTTTGATTATGCTCGGGTTCCACGCACAATTATTGGCAGCCCGGCAACGATGTGTTCGAAATGCACGCCGGATCTCGGGCGGATATGAAGTACCCCTCTTTGCGGTTCAAGGAACCGCGAGGAGCCCCGTGGTGCGAAACTGCTGTACGATCGCGCCCGTTTCTATACTTTTATGAAGAACCCAGAGAAGGTGTCCCAGTTTTAATGGAACATGATGTTTGAATAATTTAAATCATGGCTCATTTTGCCGCGGTTACATTCTCGTATGACTATACATTGACACCGTAAAAACATAAATGGAAAGTTCAATGCGAAATCAGCATTCTTCCGAACTAAATGCAGTATACAGGTTGAGTCGCCTAATGTTTGCCCTTCAAATATCTGTGTTGTTTGCAAAGATACATAAGTCTTGAGGACAAAGTTGAGTGGTAAAGTTTAAGTGATTTTTTTTTAGGGATACAGTAGAGTCGCGTTTCCACTGTCCTTCTCTACGTTCATAAAAAGAACAATGTCGGTATGCGATCACTGTCCTGCAGAACACAGGCTGTTGGACAGTAAACGCGACTTTACCGTATCAAGGTCACTTTCGTTTTATAAACAGTTCTTTTCGTTGCGAATTCAGTGGCTATAATTATTCAAGGTCATTCAAGGTCGCGGACAGAGGAAACGTATAAGATTTAAAACGCGAAAGCAGAATACGTTTACCACGAGTGAGACTTGTAGACAACATATTAAGGTCCTTCAATGTAATTGAATGTTTTCAAACACCCTCTAACCGATTACATTTCCAAACACGATTCCGTTGTCCCTTATACAATGATTGAAAATTGTGATAAGATAACTGTTCACCGTGAATGTGGCCAAAGTGCAGTGCAGGCCCGATTGCTTTATGAAGAAAGGTTCCCCGAGCGAACCACTCCTTCTTGGACCGCTCCTTGCAGACTTTTACTCTTGAATATTATTATTATATTATTTTTCACTGAATAAGATCAACGGGATTTTGGACACCTTTATCTATATCGTTTTGTGGACTCATCTGGTGTTCCAAGACTATGAGGAGTTAACGAATAAGACGAACAAAGGACGGCCGGGCAGGTGGCAGCAAAGGAAGCAATTCTATTACGGAGTCAATTCCATCTGGATTGATCCTGGCTGACGAGTTATGAGGTCGGATGCGTCGGTGTGTCCAGCGTCAAAGAAACCAATAGTTCCCGGCCGTTGATTCGAGCGATAGCCGGTCGGAACCGGTTCGGCTCCGCGTGGCAGTCTCCGCGGTGTCCGTTCGTGAAGTGAGCACCTGTCGGCTCCCATTTGGCCTCAACTACTCAGAAGCCGGCCGCGGCTGACCGCAACAACGTCTATACTACTGCCGGTTGCGGCGTCGTGTTACATTGTAGGTGCGGCGCGCCGACCGAGTGGAGTAGATCCCGGTAAAGTCTGTCCGACCGACTCCTTAGTCAGGATCTCCTGGGAGATGGACGGCGTCTCGGCAGGTAATTGCACGAAAGCCGGCGAGCAAAGAGAACGAACGCCGCGCCTGGAGGTGGGAGTGGAGCGGAAAAGTGTATTATCGGGGACGTCCCGGTACCAGTCTGCCTCGGCCGAGCATTAGAGATATTACACGGGGTCCTGCGTAGCATTAAGGGTCATGTTATATTTCGCGGGCCGCGACGGGGGCAAATCTTACCACCCGGAATTTCCGCAGCCGCCGACGGAATACTGCGGCGAGACAGAGATAACCCACTACGAATGACGGCCGACGGGATGGAGTACAGGGTGTGCCAAAAATGTTGGATGATGCATGCCATCTACGTATGAGGAACATCCTTTACTATTGGGTTGTAAAGAAATTTCGTAGCGTTTTTGAAGCAAAACTTTAAGACGAAATATTTAGTTTTGTACATAATGTTATTCTACAATGTATTTGCCACTTTGTTCTATTACTTGTTGCCATCTATATGGGAGCTTGAAGATTCCATTCTTCCAGAAAATGGCCTCCTTCTGGGAGATAAACTGGTCCACGTGGTCTCTCCAAGCTTCTAAGGAGTCGAATTTTTTTCCATTCAGAAAATTTTGCAGGGATCGAAATAAGTGAATGTCTTATTCTCTTATTTTCTTCCATGACTGTCACATATGTCAGAATGTGTATACAATTCTTTTGTTCTACTCACACATGAAACATGCTTTCGGCGCCATCTACTGAAAAACGCTACGAGCTTTCTGTACAACCCAATATTTTGTACGTCGAAGCTTTCCGAGATATTGACCTTTCTGCGAGGGCAAAGGGTAGAGCCGGATAAAGGGGTCAAATGTGCCCTCAAATCAAATTGACCTTTCTTCACACCATTCGACAGAGTCCCTAAAGAAAACCCTCTGCGGTAGCTCTCTTGTCGGTACACCATTCACAAAATACAATCGGTAATTGTTTAAAAATCGAATGTGCAGTCAAAAATTCGTAGAAAACAAAAGTAGAATGTTCGTGAATTTCTTCATAATTTTTTGTTAAGCAGAACGGAAGGAATGATTCGTTAAATCGTGCTGAACTCCTACCCCTGTGGTAGGGGTAGCGGTTTGAAACTGGTCACATAGCGACGTACGATAGAATTGAAGATATTTATATAGTTTCCAATCGTCGCTTTTACGAAAGGTTAGTCGTATCTACAATTAATATTAGATTGCATAGGTTCGTGCCCGATTTTAAAAGAAAATTCAATGGTTAAATTTTAAAGATTGGTTTCACAGGCGGGTTAAATTAAAATTAAAAAATGGTTAAATCTTCTACAATTAGGAAAGAATGGTGACTATATGTATAATTGATTAATAAAGTTGTATCCTTTAAAACGTAAGCATTGAATTTTGTTTTCATACCGGGCACGAACTTGCACAATCATCTAATATATTTTAACAAAATTTAATTGTGGTTATTCCATTCCGACAACGGAATCCGCGCATGGTGGCCCATACTTCGCGGCACCGTGCACTTCCCAATAAAGGCGATGGAACTGTAAATATTAGTCGCGGAGCACGATGATGGGCAACGACACGAAATTTCCCAAGCTTTATGCCGCGCGGGTGAGGCCCGCGGGAGTGGAGGACGGCTCGGATGTGCGGGAAAGTATCTTTTATGGATAATACGTTTTAGTTCGCGTTCAATAACGCCGGGACGATATGAGGAACGATAAAGTTGCCGGGCGCGCGGAAAGTGGGCGTGTTCCTCTCGCCGCGGCGAGGAAAAAATGGCAGTGTCGTCTCGTCCGTCGTGACGTTTTATCGAGTTTGCCGGCTGAAGATTAAGCTGATGGAACGGCGGGGGAAAAGTAGCTGCGCGCGGGACCGAGAACGGGGAAGCAGCACTCGCGTAGATACTCGCGGTCTTGGGTAAAACGGGAGGGAATAACGGGACGCGCGAGGAGAGTTTATTGCGCGGAGATAAAGGTGGACGTCTGAGGGCCCTTCTTCGTCGCATTCGTAACTTTCTGCAGGTACGTTTCGCGGGCCAGTAGGCGAACGTTCAGGTACGACGCGACGGGGAGCGGCCGGCCGTAAACTCTCGAGCGTCGCAATCGGCAGATATCTCGAGCCCGAGTTTAGTGCGCCATGTCACATGCCAGCGGGACGTTCCGTCATATTTAACGGTCCCGTCAGCGACCGGTGACGAGACCTCGACGTCAACGTTTCCCGTTGGCCCACGGACGATTGCGCTCCCGAGACGGAGCAGAACAACCGCCGCCCCGAAGACAAATGAAAGTCGTTCCTCCGGGACGAACCGAGCGTGCTTCCTTCTCCTCGTATCGGTACAAACTTCTTTTCGGATGGCTGACGAGGGGGTCTACCTCCGCGCGGCAATGAGACCTGTTAACAATTTCATCAGACCACCCCGTAGCCAACGAGCCGTTTGCGCACCGATCTATGAAATGGAATTTTGAGTTTATACGCGGGTTTCGCAACGGAAGGGTTCGCGGAAATGGGATGATCCGGGGGGATAGCGTTGTACGCGGAACTGGCCAGGGAAAGGTGATCAGTGGAAATTAACCCTTTTCACTCGGAGACATCTCGTGGAACGCCTACCAGCAGGTCCACCGTTTTTTTTTATTTGACTTCCATTTTCTTCCAAACAACTTATTGTTTTAACTGGAGATCGTGACTTTGAACGTGTACCCCTTTTACTACATATATTATTTACCCCTTGCCCTACAATATCGTGTCAGACTCGAGATGAAATTCTATTTTGGTTTCGTTAATCTATAGTTATTGCAGGACATGTAGGCATAAAAGAGATATACATTTTTTTCCTTTTTTAGGAAATTACGAACTACAAAGAAAGTTCTAATCACTGGAACCGTAAAATAGATCGTAGGGCAAGGGGTTAATAACACACGTGTATTTACATATACGTACTTTAGCGTGTGTCATTTTAAGTGCACGTTAAATACATGTGCATTAATGGTTCCTCATTTTTATTTGTAGAACTTTTAGAAGATTGCTTCCGCAGTTGTTGGTACAATCTTTTTTACAATTGGTATTGTCGGATCTTTAAGCAGACATTTGAAAGACGTGGGAAACTAAATGTCTCAGAATTGTAAAACTGGCAAGAATGGTGTTTTCCAACAGCTAAGAATATTGTTATTCCAAAAGAAGTCGTTCATCATCAGAAGTGTCAGCGCGATAATTTCTTGTCCGTGCAATGCGAATGAGAAAATTCAAGGGAATATGAATTTTTGGAAAATTCGGACTCGCATAACTTCGTTCCGCTTAATCGCCGGCAATCTATCTGTGTCCCCTGAGAACGGACATCCGATTGGTTTGCTATGTCCCCTCGCCCGGAGGGAACATCCGAGTGCAAAGGGTTAAATTCCTGATGGAATTTAGAGGGTTCCAAATGCGATAAAAGTTTATGTAAGGTCGAATTTATCACCGTTGTTTTATCCCAGTTTTATCACCGTTGATCTGCGACGTTTCGACGATTGCCGGGTCTGAGCTGTGCCCTTCTCGGTAAATGTTCCGACGTTTTGCCACCGTTGCAACCGCCTTCATTAGACCGGCGGCGCGGCGCAGTGTTAGAGCGCCGCGACCGCAGATGAAGGTGACTCGCAGTGCCGCGGCGGAACGTAACATGGTAACCTCGAACTGTGTAAACTTGTAAGTGGAATTTGACGCTAGGTTCTGTCTTGTATACGAGATTCTAACGCGCTTGATGCTCTACTCAATTCGTGTGATCTTATACTCGCGCACCTTTGGCATTAGCACGTCGATTATGCAGGTTTACAAGATGCCTTATTTAACGCTGAAAACGAGTTACACTGTAATATAAATCTCGAGTATTTCGCAGAGTGCGTATGTAATTGAGGAAGCGTTTTAAGAAATTATTGAAACATCTGAAACATTACATAGCGGATTTTCTTACATACTTCCATTGATTGACTCTAAAAACATTTTATAAAGCAAGTCCAACGAAGAAATTCGAAGATTTCTGACAAAGTTATAACTTTTTAAATGCGGCAATCCGGATAGCTGGTTTATTACGAAAAACTTGACACTACGTTCTTTCCAGATTGCTTTTATTTTTACGATCATCCTAAACCCACGGATTCCCAAGAAGATTTTCCATCTGCCAGCGGAGTTCTTATTTAATCCGACTTACCATTGCTCTCAATTTATGAAAAATCCGATCTTCGAAGGAGGAAATTTATAATAAAACGTGATTTATTGGAGGCTTTCATTTTCCGTGCGAATACTTTTCTACCTTGTAGAATGTATAAAATAGAACTTTTGTAAGTATAGCTCGTGCTACTGCACAAATATAGTTAAAAATGAGGCATTTCTATCGAGTCACGTCGCCGCGAAGAAATCAGAGAGCTGCGCCCATTTCCCGGGAGCTCAAACTGTTGCGCTTCCCCGAACGAAAGGATTATCCGCGGATGTTTTAATTCGCCGTCGAGGATCGTGGCTTATCGAAATCCTGGGAGTCGCAGACCCCTCCTGCTAGACAATTTGCATGACATTTCTCGGCAGCGATGCCCCGCGAAACTTTTCGCAACGACGACGCGACGCGGCGCGTTCTACCCGCGGGAATATTCCCGTGCTCGCATCCGCAGCGATCGCTCCGCAAGACTGTCGATAACGTGAAATATTATGACGCCTTCTACAGAATGCGGGACTTCTCTCCCCCGCGACTACGTCGGCGGAGTCCTGTGTGACATTTTTAAGAAATTCCTCCCCGTATTACCTGCCCGCCCCTCCCCGCGCTTTCCCCCCTTAGCGGCGTTTTCTTGCCGCGTCGCTCCCGGCTGACATTATGCTAACCAGACTCCGACCCTCGATATTTCGAGGCTTCGGCGCTTTCCTTGATCTACGAGGCCGGTTTTCCCACCCTCGCTTGTTAACGTGTTCGCGGTAGACGAAAATCATGCGTCTGCGGATCAGCCCTCCGTCCTCGTGAGCCTACTCCCGCCGGGAGTATTCGTAAAATCGAGTTGGAAGCGGCTTTGCCGTTTTCGATTTGTTATTTCGGACCTGGCACCCACTGTTTTCCTTCGCTCGGCCATCGCATACGCACACTGTGGCACAGCCGCCTCAGCGGACCAACCAATAGGACAGCTGAACATCGTATATTCGAGAACTTCACGTCGAAGTCTCTCGAAAGCACTATTTTTTATTACACACATTTTATACTCCCTCCATCACATAATGATAGTGGCAAGTGAATATTTAAACGGGAATTATTGGCGAATGCAGCTCTAAGTTCTGTTGTAGCGCAAAATTGCAAATCAAAATCAATGTTTCGTGACATCTGTCATTTGTTTTGACGCATCTTTCAATTTTTAGGTTAACCTAATTATTACGATTGATAATTATTTTTCTAATTTCGTCCGCTGATCGAAATCAATTGTTTTATTTCAGTTGAATATATCAACCCATTGTAAAAGTAAGATTAAAAAAAGAACAAGTTATGCTGGAAGCAATGAAGAATGATGGAACTAATAATTTTCAGCTCACGCATATAGGGAAAGCGAAGCTGCAAGCCAAGGGATCCTACCTACAAGTTTAAAACGCAGTAACGAAATTATTGAGAAATCCAGAAACTATCTGAACACTGAAAATAAAAATTAGGAGTAATGTTTTTAATTTATTGTTTAATGTGATCTAGTTTTTCGATAATAAATGTTGCGTTTTATATTTATTTTCTTCTCTTACTATTATTATGGGACAGAGGGAGTATATTTTAACAGAAAACCTATTTATCTTTCATTTGTTAGGCCTCTTCAAGGTTATTTGAAGGTCAAGATTGCCTTAGATAGATAGATTGCCTAAAACCAAGTCCACAAATATGACACTCACACATACAGAGTACATGTATGTAAATACACCTGTGTTATATTAACACACTTTCCAAACCACGATCTCTAATAACTATCCGCTGTCTATTTATCAATTTATATTTATTCAAACGAAACGAATTTCCCACTCGATAGTTTTAGGTATCAGCAAACCTACCGATTGCATTTTCGAGTCGTAGCCGAAGGTAACCGATTAGGTAGAAGTTATGCGAACGTAACCGATGGAACAGCGAAAGCATTTCCGGTTACGGCAGCGATTCAGCTTTCATTTCCGTTGGAGCGGATAAAGAAATAGCTCGGGGAGATTTATCCGCGACGTAACGAGCAGCGGAACGCGAAACACGCGAGTTTCGCGACTAGCATTTCGCGAAGACAGTGGGGAAGTTGGTTTAAACGGAGCTGGCAAACGGAACGCGAGTCTTCCTAGTCGGAAAGCTGTTTCTGCAAGCCCATGCGACCCCCTGCTAGTCCATATTTCTCTCCGCGTGGCTACGGGACCGTGCGCGCAAATAATTCTTCCGGCAAGTTTCCGCGAACTTGCGACCGCCTGTTCGCTCCTAGGAGTATTTACATAGTCGTCCTGGATGCGCACTCGTGCGACGAGTTCGTCGAATCGTCGATCTTGCGGCAAACATTAATTCGTTGCGAACCAGACAAAGTTCGCCGGATCGTAAATTAAGCGTCTGCGGATTTAACGAGCGGAGCCGTCGATCGGGGAAAAATCGACGAGACGCCACGGTTCGGTGATCAGGCGGAGAACGTAAATCAAAAACGTTATACTAATTTTACGACGGCTCTTCAAAATGTCTGTGTCGTTCATTCTCAAGTTCGTCGTTTGAAGCCGCAGGAAGAGGTTGAAGGAGTTTGGCTAATTTATTTTACGGTGTGCAGTGGAATTAGTAGTCGGGGAAATGTTTTAATAAAACTGGGTTACTTGCAATTGTTTGAGAATGAGAGCATCAGATTCTCTCAGAACGCATTATACATATAACCGAATATTCCTGTGCAAATGCTGATTAAATGAAATTACGTAAATTATTGTGATTGAAAATATTTGCACAAACAATTCACTGTTTATATTCCTTCGTTTTCGTTTGACATTTTCATTTGACCAATTGCTATTTCATTTATAATCTCGTATTTTCAATAAACGCGTTTAATCGCAATAGAATTATGAGGAAATGAATTCATCCAACGTTGTTTGACGTCCGCAGAATAAATCCTGAAAAATAGCATAAACTGAAGGTACGATTACCATAAATACTGTATTACTTAAATAAATTGTTGATTTTATGCATTTATGTTAACATTGAATCGATATAAAAGAATTTAAGAGTACTGCTATATTATTTTCAACTTACTAAAATTATTAACTTTTTGCTGTACAATTTTTTTCGCCGTTACAAAGATTAAAATTGTCTCGAGTGGTATAGTGTTTACTCAGATTACGAAGTGTCATACAAGATCCTTTCGAAACGTGTGCATTGTGCATGCATTTCATCACATATCTTTATGTATTATAATTTACGATTAAATACTCCAAATAATCAAAAGAAATTTCATAAACTTGATATATTTGCAATAATCGTACAATACAGTAGTGAAAGTTAGTGCACAGAAATTGTGTTGGGGACACCAGAGACCTTAGTGTATCAGTTAAGGATTAAAACAGACTTGGGAATTGACGAAAGCTGCGGATCCATCGATTGCCGCAGCACAAGCTAGGTATAACAGTATAGCAGCGGACTAATCATCTAATATGTATAATTGTCTGTGATCGCAATCTGCACTGTTGCAGTAGAAGTCTGACGTTGCACCGAATCTCTCTGAACCAATATACATTTCTGTTCTAAATGTTTAAGAATATAAGTTATATACATGTAAAATACAAACATAAATATGAATATTTATCGAATCACCACTTTTTCCTGAACGTCCGACGTGTCGTTGATTTATACTACTGAATTTTCGATAAATTTCGGCCGTCTAGCTTTCCGTGGAGTTGTACTACTGAATTTTTGTGCCACCTCCTCTGTTATCATATTCTCCTAATACAAAACACAATTTTTGAGGTTTTCAAAAATTTTCGACCGTCTGCTTGTCGCAGAGTTTTTCTTATTCTGGCTTATTTTGAACTTCTGGCTTATTGTTTGGTTGTACTACTGGTTTTCGTGCTACCTCCTTGGCAATCATATTGTCATAGAAGAAAGCCGAAATTCTCACAAATTGAATTTTGATGGAGGTTGCACAAACATTCAGTAGTACAACTCAACGGAAAGTCGGACGGTCAAAAATTTGTCAAAAACTCCGAAAATCAATTTCTATCTAATTTCAAAAGTTCTTCCCTATCCAAAAATTTCGAAGACGTTAATCTAATTCTACTATCGAATATTCATATACAGGGTGGGAAAAAAAGACTCTTATCTATCAATACGGTACGGGCCTGAGGTGATGTGGAGGAATTGGTAATAAATAATCGAACTCCGTAGTAGGTTTCCTTAACACCAGTTTATTCAAGACAGTGCTTTGTGTAAAGGAGAGTGGTTGTCTTGTGGGAACTCTTGACTAACTGGTTACCAAAAACTCTGTCGGGGAAAGTGTAAGTAGGAAAGCGAAAATAGAAGGGTGAGAGAAAACCGAGTAGGTTTTCACAAAAAAAAATGGTCTTCATTTAAAAGAAAAAATTTTTGCACATATTAAATAGGTTCAGCAGGGTTTACAAAAGAAAATTATTAATTTCTTATATCAGAAATCATGCTCACAAAATTTTCATTTTTAAATGCTTGTTCTACCTGGAATGTTTATTAAATTTCATCAATATCGACATTCTTGAAATTGATAAGCATTTAGAAAGTAATGTGAATGAATTAAACACCCCGATGTGAGACAAGTCCATTTTTATCAAATGAACTGCTAGATCGGCAGTCATTAAAAATCGATCGGGTGTCATAAAAAAAGGGAGAAAGCAAAAAGACTCGCCAGGGCCTGACAGTAGACCTTGAACAGGCCCAAGCGAGACCTGGGAAAGCATAGAAAAGTAATACGGTACAATAGAAAGAAATATGAAGAGAAATGCTTTCTGAAATTGACAATGGCGTAATGTAGCGTCAAGGCCGCCACAGAGGCGTGCGGCCGGGTCAACGGGGCGTAGCCTTTGAAAATGCCTCGTATCGAGCAGTTAATTCCCACTGGTGGGTTAAAACGAGCGAACGCGACAGCATTCCGAAAAGAGAAAATGGCGGCAGTCCTCGTTCCTTCGCGATCAGATCGGCCGTCGAGGCATTTATTGCGTGGATAGAATTTTATTGAAGCAATATCGAGTAACTTTCATTTGTCAGCAGTGACGATGTCCGTTGGCTGTCGGTTCCCATCAAAGCGAGCCAGTCACATGTCGGCGGGACGAATAAATTTTCGATAAACCGACGTCGACGGTCGACGATCGTTCCGATTCCGCTGTCCCGACGACGCGTCGGCGCGTATCGAGTTTCCGTCGCCCAAATAACGCTGAAATATGCCAGCCGGGTGACAGGGACACGTCTGAGCACGGAATGCTTCAAAATAAATCATATACCTGCCGGAAGTTTCCGTTGATATTCAGGTGTTGTCCCGGCGATTATCTGCTGCTATCAGATCAGGACGAAGGAAGAAGGGACCAGGGCTATCGACGTCGCGGGCACTGGACCGAGGTCGTCCGAAAATTCGTGGAAGAATTAACGATAGCTCGCCGTGCGACGTTAATGCGAATTTGCACTTCTTCGCATTCGCCGACGAAAGCGGCGTGTGCGTGGCTGCAGGATTCGGCGACCTTGACACGAAGAAGATTCGACAGCCCGTAACGCTGCGAAGATCGTCTGGTATCGGGTGGTTGTCGCCGGTGATTTACCAGGACGCGTTCGCCGATAAATTCGCAGCAGCAGCAGCAGCAGCAAGGCGAGCTCAGCTCGGCGGGCGTTGAAGAAAAATGAAGCGAAAAACGCGGGGGCGTAGACGCGCGACGGGACACCAGGCAAAGGCGGAAATTGCGGGCTACAGATGGACCGAACCCCTTGACGGTCCTTCACCGAACCGTCTCTTTGTGATCCTGCGGAACGCGATGCGTTTCATCCTGCAGACACATTACGCTTGAATTGATAAGAACGAAACAGAAAGGACTGCGCACCGGCTGAGGGAACACGAAATGGCGGGGGGTGGGACGAGGGGTGAAGACGGGTGACGAGAGAGAGAGGGGTAGATGGCGAGCATCACCCCTTCCGATATACGTATATACACGCGAACTCGCCAAATTGATGCATGGAAAGGGGATGGCGAGGCGGCTCCTCGTCCATCAACGGCAGGATGCGTCCGGGGCTGAGGGGGGCCGGTTGCATCTAGCGGGGAGGGTGGCCAGAGACGATGGCGTGGTTCGCGGCAAGTGCAATGAAAACCCCCCCGTGTATTTATCGGCCATGCCGAAAGGAATGGCGGGACGGGGAAAAATAGCGAGAGCCGCGTCGAGCCGCGTCGGGGCCAGAGAGTCACGAAATGAAACAAGACGGGGGTGGAGAGCACGGCGGGGCGAGAAAGGAAAGGGGTGGAAAAACCAGAAGGGATTCGCGAAAAAAAAGTAATCCCGCCGGGGGGTGGGCCGTGAAATATAGTTACGCGTCCGCGTCGGTCGGTGGAAGCACGGGGCGGCCCCGGCCCTCTCCGCGGAGAAACAGCGTGACGGCCGATCGGTTCATTTCACGGCACGTTACACGCGTAATTTTCGAATATTGTCCTGATTTATTCGCCGTATTAACGTCGGCTCCTGGAGGAACCAGCTCACGTAGACGATCTCCGACTCGACCCCCGGCACTCCCCTCCGACGAACCACCATAAATATTCAAGGAGGAGGCGGCGACAACGAGAACGATCGGGAAAAGGTGAAGCCGGGGGAGGCGCGACATCGAGATGATCCGAGCGCTCGCGCGCCCGCGCCCGGAACCGTGGAAATCTGATTTGTGTTACGGAAAAGTTTGATTGCCGTTACCATCGCGGAGGGTCGCCCTTCGACGTGGTTCTCGCCGTCGAAATACTGAACGCGGAATACTCGATGCTCCCGCGAAACGTTATCGCGTTACTCGAGCCGTCCTCATCGACTCCTGACGCCGGGAAATCTAATTTTCAGGCTCGTAAACCCGCGGCTATTCAGATCCCCGGGTGATTGGTGGTTTACGAGATAGCCCCTCAAAGGGAATACCAACTGTTAAGCTGCTATACCACGAATTCTGCCGACCGTACCCGCGTCCCACTGTTAACAATTGACGCGCCGAATAAAAGTCATTCGGCCCCGTTCTGCGAACGAGACCTACCGAGAAGGGATCATCAATTGATCGACTTCGATCTCTGCGAGTTTTGATTGACAAGTTCCTGACGATATACAGGACAGTTTAGGTTAGCAGAGATTTTTTGTTCTTATGATACAATATGTAGTTTCAGAAATGTCTGGAAAACGTTAACGTTGACGTGCAAACTGTATTTTTAGGCTAAACTCAATTCCCGGTAAGGATAACTACCGAGTCCGCCCTACCATTCTATGAACGACACGAGGTTACTCTTGTGGTAGACAGTATTTCGATATTTAAACTTGTTAGCAACAAAGAAAAACACGAATACGAAGGACAGTTTAGAAGAACTGGGAGTTGGTCTGGACCTCATCGAGCCAGTAAGTCGGCAGAATTTTATGGGATTTTCGTTAAAAATATAATTGACCCATTGGCGTACGAATTCAATGGAATGAAAAAGTGTTCCTTCAATATTAAACCGAGACACTTCGTCGCTTCTTTAAGCGGACGACTTCGACCCAGCTCTTGCCAGTGCGAAAAGAACTGTTTCGAGAGCATCGAGGCAGAAGGGAAATTATAGCGACAGCTTCTATAAGCAGTGCGACTATTTCGTCGCAGCAGCGGATTCGACACACGTGAATGGGAGTTTGCGAGGGTCCGCAAGACGACGGCGTGTATCGTCCTCCGTTTGTTATACGCGAGAAAACCGGCGGAAGCAATTCAATCAGAGCTGGTAGCGGCGAACAGCTGAGACACTCGGCCTCGTTCCACCCTTGGCTCTCTCCAACGAGCTTGTTCCACGATCGTTTCGCCCGTTTCTCTGCGTTTCCCGGCATGATTTACGACGCGGGAACCGCGCACGTACAACGATGTAAGTTAAACGGTCCACTCACGCACGCCGTTTCCTCAGCCCTTCGCGGATTTACCGCGTGGCGTGCTGCCCGACACGGAAAAACTGCATCTGCACGATGCACGTACACCGTGTTCTTCCCACCGGAAGTCTAAGATGAGTTTTCCTTCGGTGCAACGTGCCCCGACATACTCGAATCTCGACGTACAACCTTCTCGTGACCAGGGATTTCTACCGGGTGCTCTTCGGAATCCAAATCAAAACAGAAATACTAAAATGTTGCTTTCTAAAGTCTTGCGTTATTGTTTCAAGCACATTTAAAGCCACTCGCACAGTAAATTCTGGCACGGACAGTGGTTCCGAAAGCAATGGAAGCTACATTCAGTTCATTGTCTGCAGTCTTTTCTTCTACATCTTCATTGTAGCTCTTCCAACATTCTCCACAAAGCCAACTTTTTGTATATTTTCCAGTGTGATGTAACACGCAGCCTTGAATACAAGAAGAAATGAGAATTCACTTCCACGAAGTATTATTCTGTAATTTCTTATCCTTAATTCTAACGTTGCATTTATTTTTACCCTATATATTATAGAGTTCAAGTATGGATGGTGTATGTATGTATGTGTGTGTATTAACAGACAACAAAATATATACAGTTAGGAGAAAAACTAATCACACATACAGTTAGGAGCAGAACTGATCACACATACTTTAAGTCAGAATAACTTTTCTATGAATGAACCAAACGACGTCAATTTCTTTGTAAGGCTGGAAGAATTAGTTTAGTAAATGATGTAAAAAAAATACGTTGAAAAAATGCATTTGGTCGGAATTGTGTAAAACAATAGTAAAAATTGATTTTTACGACATTTTTAGCTGGGCCAGTAACGAAAATTTAAAAGATGTGTTTGGTAAACTCGTATAAATTATATGTATACGCTCTGAAAATTTCATTGAAATTGACTAATTGGTTTACGAGTTATAAACGATCAAAAGTGGTAACAATTGCAATTTTTCAAGATTTCCGGCCTTTTTACCACTTTCGATCGTTTATAACTCGTAAACCAATTAACCAATTCCAATGAAATTTTTGGAGCGTATAGGACAAACGCAAAGTTAAGAATCCATCGCAGGAGGACGCGTTTCCTTCGGGTTTTTCGAATATTCAAACTATGGTAGATTCCCTAAAAATTTGCCAGTAGGTAGTCTAGCTGACCTTCACGGCCTCGCGCTTGTCCCTTCTTGAAGGCTTTACGACGGAACGCACGGCTTAAAAGAAATTCGTGGAGGCCTCGTCGAACATTCTGCGCTTCGGGAAACACAAACAGAAAGGTCCCTATGGGAAGCGTCATCGGCGAAAAGCGCAAAGGGCGCGTCGAGTGTCGAGAGGTTCGACGCGTATAATTGTGACGCGCGGTGAAAATTGTCGATCGGGAAACCAGATGGATGGTGGACGAGCGATTTTAGAGAAAGAGAGGGTTGCTGTTGATTATCTTGGACCGTCGAACTGCGGACGTAGGCGCGGCGAGGTGAAATTCGAGTGGCAGAAAGCATGAGAGAAAGTGGGGGAGTGTGAGAGTGAGGTAGAGAAGGACAGAGGAGCCGGAGGTAATGCGGGAGGCAGGTGAATACGTGGCCGGGATTTTTCGCGAATCGATTATGGCAATTCAATCAAGGACGTGAGCGCGAGGGACAGGGATTTGTCGTTACGACGCGGCGGACGTTGGGATGCGGTTTATCCGGACTTTCATCCGCGCCCTTTCGGATGTTCTCCATCCATCCCATCGGAATCCTCGGTGTTTTCTTTCCGTTTCCGGGCAACTGGATGGCGGAGAGTCTGAAAGAGACTTTCGCACGACACGAGAGAGAACGAAAAAGAGAGAGCTGGAGAGGAAACGGTTGCCCGACGGGATTGCCGAGTTTTTCGGGGTACCTTGCGGCTTGAGTGGAGATTAGAGCTACCGGAAATTGAAGAAATTGACAAATTTTGTTGCGGAACTAGTGGCCATTCAAACGCCGGACTGGATGTTCTTCGTCACTGTGTGGTTAAGGGAGTAAACTGGTTTCCAGAATTGCAAGAGTGCGGGATTCGCGTTCTCATTTCTCGATAATACAAAAATGAGCGTTCTCAGTAGTCGAGAACGCTAGATGAAAGATCGATCTAGGCCGCTATTGCCTTCAGAAGTTGTTTACGAAACGTAATTTGCATTATTCGGAAGCATAAAACTGAGATGTAGCTATCCTCATAGCTACGAGCTGCCGAATAATGCAAATTACGCCTCGCAAACGTAAAATAAAGACTTTCGAGGGCGATCGCGGCCTAGATTGATCTTTTATCTGACGCTTTTGACTACTGAAAAATCCCATCTTTGTATTATCGAGAAACGAGAACGGGCATCCCATACCCTTGCAATTCTGGAAATTAAGCTGTAAATACTCTGTTCACGCTTACAGAGAGTGCAATATTAACACTAAACCTACTCCGAAGAATATTAAATCTACGTCCAAGTTTCTTAAAAACTTTTATCGTGTCAGACTCTGTTAATATAAAAATTCTTAATTAAGTAACGGCTTACGGTATTATAAAATCTGGATACTTTCATATCTCTAGCATAAAGTCGTTTTATTTTGCTAAATTGTATTTAAACTTCAGTCACGTAATCCGAATGAAATGACGTTGATATCCCGAAATTTTCTAAACGCGAACGAGTTAATGGATCATATACCCACACCCTAACGTTGCTTATTATCGAATCCAAATACACAATAGTGAGTAGAATCATTGTCCGTTCGTCAGTCACCGGACTGATTAATTTTGACCTATCACTACAGTTTGTCAGACACAACTATCTATTTCACATTAGCTACCAGCTAATCTATAGTTACATAATTCAAAACAATGGTACCCGTGCGCATTCAATCGGAGTGTAAATAAATGATCACTTCAATCACAATAGAAACTATAACTATATTTAACGTGCCGCGAAAGCTACACGTCAGCGATAACAGTACAAAATTCAGCGTTGGCTGGCTCCGTCATCGCGACTACGACCCGGTGTCATAACTTGGGGAGCTAATTAATTTTAATTGATCCGGTCATTGAATCTCCTCGCGTTCTCAGAGTTCTCGTCTCGCACGTGTTTTCCATAAGTCTATCAGAAGTCTTTTCCGCGGACGTGTCCACGTTGAAAGCACGGCGGACGATAAGGAGTCGCGAAGTCGACGGCGGCCCCCTTAATTTCTGAAATCAAAGCAGTTCTCAATTATTTTAATCAGTTCCCATCGGTCGGGCGAGAAAGCTCGTCGTTGACCGTTGCGTCATCTGATTCGATCCGACACGCTCTGAAAACAGTCTTTGGGAAGTGGCTGTGGCTCTAAAGAAAAACGCAGCATGTCACAGGTTCAAAGAAATTGCGTTTATGCATTACTTAAATGGTAGAATACGAGATTTACAGTGACTTGCATATAATGTTCGAACACTTTTACAAAGACGATGACTTCTTTACTATTGGCCCAGACGATTTGGATTTTCTTTTAAATTTACAGAATACGTTTTGTGATCTGTGTAAATTATACATTCCGAAAATTTCATTAACCTTTGCAAGGTAATGTGGGGTTTCAGAGACCCCAGCTTTAAAATAATAAAATTAAATCTGTTTGTTTACTTTTTAGCCTGTGTTATTCTTTATCCCAAAATTATTAAAAACGAGGCTATTTATGAAATTCATTTGTCGGGGTTTTTATATATATAAGAGTTTATAAATTCATTTAACGTTGCAATGAACCACAACACACTTGACCATTGTATGTATTCGTAAGTTATGTTACGCCTTTTAAAGAATACATCCTTCGAAGCTCGTTCGCTGGACAACATATTATATGCGTGGTTGAATTTGCTCTTTTATTAGTTATGAAAAGAATGATAGTTACCTTGAAATTTCGGAAAACATGACCACGAAAATACGACTAAACATTTTCTTCTATCACGAAAAACAATAGGGATACTTAGCATTGGAAGGAAAGATCAAATTGAAAAATTAAAATATCGAAAAATCGCGGCGTTCAACTTTTACAAAATTCATGCAAGAGTATGCTTCGAGTTAATTTTGGAATATGAATCAAATTCGCATGATTACAATAGGGGACCTTCGAATCGATTTTAAAATGTGTTGCCACAGGATGTCATTCTCGGATCAAGAGGGTTCAGATTAAGATCAGAGGAATATCTCTAAAGTGAAAGCACGTGAGATGCAGCATTTTTTCCGAGCGGCGGAGATATAATTCTTGGTTGCGGTGTGGAAGCGCTCGCATCCTTCCCGAAGTTTTTAATTCCTGCCGGGCGCGGTATCAGACGCGTCGGAGTAGGAGATATGCGACCTTACTAACGGCGGCCGACGTTTAAAGCGCTTCGCACCATAATTTCCTTGATTAAGCCGAGATACGTGGCGAGTTGCCAAGCAATGATGGGGGTGAGTGTGCGGGCGATGGGGTGGACGACGGGGGCAGAGGGTTCGAGGCCGAGGGCGCGAGTGTCCGCTCGGCTCGTAAATAACATCGCGAATTAAGCGTGTAATTTCCGTGCGAATTACGAGCGCGCGAGAACGTGCCGCCATCGCGTCGGGGCGACCCCCGTTCGTGCTCTCGATACCTTTGGTCGCTAAATAAAAAATAAAACGGCGGGGACGAAGGAACGGGGGTGTGGCCGAACGGGAAATTTATGATCGCAGCGACGACACCGGCCCTGACGAAGTCCGTCAACGTCGAGACACGGTCAGCGGGCTGGTGATCGATGCCGTACCAAATCCGATTACACGAGAACATTTTTGCAACGACTGCGCCGTCGTTTTAATGCCTTGTAACTCATTCGCTTTGTCGGCCCCGCTCGGAATCGATGCCCGGCCACGCCACAGCGCACCGGCCTACGTTTAAGCAACGCGATTCGATGCCCGATGACAACTATTGTTTCGGAATACTTGCCCGCTCTGTCGATCGAGAGGGATTCGTCTGATCGGACGATTCGACAAGCGATGCAAACGATCGACATGCGAGCTATTAATTGCGGTGTCGAGTCCGGCGTCCGTGGATTAACGGTTGACACCTCCTCTGATTTGTCTACTAACTATTGCACCCTTGGAAAGCATCCGATTGATCTCTCTCTTTTTGTTTTCGCAAATGCGTAGTATTCGCGCACGTTTTCGTAATCATTATTACGATTTGTTTAATAATTAGAATCAATTAGTATTTCGCTTTTAATTTGCCTTGACACACACTTTCGTATGATATAAACAAATCGACGGCCTTCTTTGTTCCTAAGAAAATAGTACAAATAGTCAAATTTTCCATTACGTCGATCGTAGATAGTGTAAATAAATAATTTAATGATTTCGGCGCCACAGGTTCGATCAAATGTTACTCGCTATTGAATTTATATAACTGGTTTACACTCAGCGAGTATGTCAAAGTTTTATTGGTATTATCCGGTTTTGTTGAACGATTACTATAGCTTACAGTATTTTACAGACGCAAAATTTCTTTTGGAAATGGTCCACATTTGGATCTGAACGTCGAGGACAATTTAAATTGCAAAATTGCTTAGCGAGTAACATTTGATCGAACCTGTGGCGCCGGAAGCATTAAATTGTTTATTTGTACAAACAGTTGCTTGCAAAACATACTATTACTGTTTCCTCTTTCAGTTCTTTCCTATATTTATGTTAGACTTTATTATTGCTGTGGAATGGTACAACTCCGCGTGTGCAGTGTTGAAGATATAAATGGTTGTGTACAGTTAACTGTAACTAAAAACTGATGATGTTTCATAGCGCCCGACTTCGGTCCTCGCTTTTCCTTCGCACAAAAGCCCCGTATATCTAAGGAATGTGCACCGCTCCGTAAGCCTACAGTTTTGAAAGTGGAAATCGTTGCACAACCAATAATTTATTATCTGCAAGGAAAACGCTGGCTAGTAATAGTGTGAACACCGTAGTCTGTAGAAAATATATTTAAATAGATGTATAACATTACTATTTACATTCTGGCAACTATTTCATTCAAGCATTGTTTGCTGTTGTAAATATGGAAATATTTGCAATTTTTTGGTTACGATATACAGTAATACACTGAATCTGCTTAATTTCCGAGTAACTATATCACTTACATCATTACTAAACAACGGATCTTTATCACCGTCCGAAGGAGACAATGACGATTAGTAAGATGAGTTTCGTTAACGACAATATTCCGAAGTTCAAGCGTAATTTGAAATCGTTCGGATCGTTTCCAAGACAAACTTAATTATGCCTTCCGAGTTCCTAATCAGCTCCAAAAATTGACCTTTCTCTACCATTGTCTTTTCCTTTTTATTTACGGTATCGCCGGTGATTATCGATCATAGGCAGCCAGGAAAATGACCTTTCGCCGAAGATTGAGAACGCGCGAGACCCAGTACGCATCTGCTCCTAGTGATTGATGCGTAGATTGCGTTTGCGCGACGCGCACCTGGGTCTCTCGAATCCGCCACTTCGTTTTCGGATTCCCAAAGCATTGCGCGAGATGAAAGAACCGACTTATTTTTTTCTCGAAACAAACTATTCTCAACGCGGCACGCCGCGCCGTTCGCCGAGTATTACATTTCTCCCGCTGGAAAATGTTCCAGAGTGTAGATCAATCGAACCGACAATACAAGATCGTCGAATGCTTGTTAATTCCGTGTTGAAGTTCACTCCATAACACTCGAGCGCTCGAGTTAACGATCTACCCGACACGAACAACGAGTACATCGAACAAAGCGTTCTACGTGTTTTCAATAAATATTCTTCTGTGTTACGGGCGAACAATATCCCTGCGGGGCTCGTTCCATCTCGAGCACTCAATTGGCACTCTTCTACCGGTCCTTACGAAGTTATTCTCGATTACAAGTATTACTTTCCCATAGGCGAATCGATTCTACGTGGCTCTTCAACGAAATTACTTCGCCGAGGTAAAACGTATCGAGTTGGCAAAGATGTAATGTATCCGGCCAGCTTCTCCGTTACGGGAATTTTTCGCAGCTCTTCTTGTCTCTTCCTCTCGCTCTCTCTTCTTCTTCGCGAAACGGGATAAATATTAAGAGAATCGATTAAGTAGACTCCCCCCAACCGGAGAAGAAAAAAGTGTCGCATGAGCGTACGTACTTTCCGCCAACTACATTTTCTCAATCGCGCTGTTGACTCTGGCGTCTGGCTATCGCAAAGTATCCGAAGTTTCCCTCCAGCTGGAACTTACTTTCGCCGTTTAAATATTTGACCGAGCAAAATAAGTTTCTCGCATTCGCTCGGCTCCCTCCGGGACCGATCGATTGGTCATCCAAGAACTGCCGCCAATTATTCCGCTCGGACGATTGTCGTCGTTTTCCTATCGGCGACGCGATTTCGACAAACGCATTCGCCGACGAATATCAAGCACGTGGCACACTGGTCCGGGCGGCCGCGATCTAGAAGTCCATTCAGATTTTAGCACTATTTGGAAGTTTGAAAGTATAACCAAGTTGGTTGTTGGACTTGTTTTAAAATCAGCTACAATGTTATGAAGTCAAAAACATATATTGATCTTCAAAAATTAAAGGTGACCTGACATTTTTACAGAATAAACATTTTTTTTAATATTTTTGTATTGAAACTTCTAGACCGTTAAATGAAGATTAACTTCTGGTTAAAACATTTTTTGTCTCGTTAGAAAGATCACGTTCAGTTTTAAAATTAACAATAATTCATAATGGTATTTATAAAATGTTGATCTTTAAATGCTTGTACAATTTTTAATGAAACTTTTTAAAGTTTAATCGTGCCTGAAGGTGATGGATATTCAGAAAGCGATATACATTCGAGAAATATTAAAATATCCACTGAAATATCTGCGACTCTTTCAACAATAATAATTCCTGAAGAAGGACGAAGGTGGAAATAATTCTTGCGGCATCACGCCGCGAAAACTATACCGAAAAAATTCCAATTTGAAGAAACGCGGAACTATTTGGAACTCGAAAGATATTCCACGTCAAAGAGAAATAATTTCGACAACTTTCATTAGTCCATTAAGAATTACCTAGTCAATAAATTACGTTAAAATACATTTCTATTTCGCTCCAGTTCGTTGCAATTTAGGTAGAAAATGTTTATCTTGCATAGAGATCCGCTGTCTACTTACGAATGACGAACGTAATCGACCAGAACATTCTATTTCCACCATAATACAATCAAGAAACTTGTAGTTCGGCGCACTCGCGTCCAGCACTCACGAGAAGTAGAATAGGTCGGCCATGGTCAGACGCGTCAGCCGCTTCCTATTTAACAGCACGCGTAACCACCTAGTTATTCATTTATTCTACTAATTTTGCACACATAGTCACCTAACGGCCACGTGTGTCCTGAAACAACCTGCATACGCAACAGTCTGAACCAACCGATTCGGCGAATGTTTTATCCAGCGGGACCCCCCCACCGAGATGCTCGTTAAAAAAAGAGAAAAAGTGTGACGCAGCTCCCGGACCTGGCAGCCGAGTATCTGCTCGCATAGCAGTCGTCGCGAGACTATTAGCCGAGGCCCATGGTTGCTCGCTGGGAACGACGCGGATTATTCGGGCGTAATGCGGCCGGAAGTCGTGTGGACGATGCAGGCGCCGGGGAACGTTGATAACCGGACCGTGTCCCCCTGTCCTCGGCCCTTTCTATTTTTTATGACGCCCCGCCACGGTGGTCGCAAAAGCTTGCACGCGCACGCCGCAAAACGAGAGGGCTGGCTCGCGCCGCATCGGAGCGAAAAGAGGTGCCGAGAGCCCAGAGAGAAAGAGAGAGATAGAGAGAGGCCGGGCTCTCTCGCGCGACTCGGCCGGCTCGCTCTCTCGTTGGTATTTCCAATTTCACAGAGCGTGGGTTAACGAGGCCCGAGGGCTGTAGAAGTTAGGGCGACCGAGCCCCTGGAACGTCCTCTGTCCCCGCCAAAAGTGAGCCTCGATGGTCCCACTGTTACACCTCTTCACCCTCTCTCTACCCCTATCCCCATACCCGCGGGTCCCTCGTTGCGTCCCACACCCTCAACCAGCACCCATTTAAACGCGGTACCCTGTCGCGTACGGGGTTCCGGCACATTACCTTCGCTGATTACCGGCCTGCCCCGCGGAGTATGTCACCCAGTCACCCCCGAGACACATACCTTCCGGAATCCTGCGACCCTTTTCCTACCGTTGGTCCCGTATCTGCGGAGATAGGCATCGCAGGAAGCGTTTGAGACGAAGGAACCAACGAATGAACGAACGAACGAACGAACGGTCGTCTATGTTCTCCGTTCTCCTGAGATTTAAACGGTGTTCCTCGTTCTTGTCCCGCCTCGCCGCCCGTCGCCTTGTCTCCCGACTGATATTGGATTCCACGCTATAAAAAGTTTATTATACACGCGAGGTTGCATGCGCGCCGGTGTCTCTTAACCTCGAGCCACGGATTCTGCCGGATATTGAAGAATTTCGGTGGCCCCGGTACCCCGCCGCTCCTCTCCACCCACGCGATCGTTTAATTAGATTTTTCGGACGCGTCTGCGGTCTTAACCCCTTACACTATAACCAGTCAGACTCGTGATGAAGATTTCGAACGTCTGTGGAATCTGAAAGTTGGATATTTTATGCTGACATTGAACCTGTTTTGGAGGAAGAATATGAAAAGTTGGAGGAGTTCTAGAGTTGAGAAGAAAACTTTACTTCTCCCGGATGATTAGTTGAATTTATATTGTTTGAAAGATATTATAAATAAAATATCAAATGTAAAGTTTAGGTCCAATCTTCAAAGAAACGCGTACGAAAATGAACGACGGTTCATTGATGGAACGAGGGTAAATTTTATCTTTGATCATGTTCATATCCCCTTATTTTGAAAGTATAACAGCGAAGTTGTTTTAGTAATCTTATAATTTCCTGTATGTATAATAACAGCAGTTGTACGATTTTCAATAATGTATTCATAATTATTGAATTTTACCGTTAGATTTTGTATGGAACGCAGCGTCTGAGTACGTATATGACTAAATATGATTATATTATGAAAGGAAACAAATTCTCAAAAATAAAAAATTATTTTAATTATTTAAGCTAGTTAATCGAGGTTCTACTGTACTTTCTTTTTGTGGAGAAAAATGTTCTATTATTTTTTTTACAATACCATGTCCACATAAAGAAAGCGGAAAGCGGAAAATAAGCTAAATATAAAATTAGATAATTTACGTGCGGCAAACAAAAAAATTAAAACTCAAAAAATAAGATCCACCCTAATGCTCGTTCACCGAGCACGTCACCCTACAAAAGAAATGACCGATTCTACAGTGAGAATATATATTTGGTTTACAGAGCAGCGCAGAAGTTAAACCTTTCGTCGAGCCCGCACCGTCGACGTCGCTCCGGGGACGAGAACATCATCTCGGACGATTTGCCGATCTTCCCGAATGGATACGCGGCTTTGCTTCTCAAGTCGCCGCCGCCCGCGCCGCCGGCTCTACTGCGGAGGATAGGCGTGAAAGAGCTGACCGGAGTCGGCAAGGTATGTTCATTACCCCCGCTATCCGTTTCCCGTATCGCAAGCTCTTCTTCCGCCAGCTCTGCTAATTAACGTCATGTATTCGCCGGTTAGGAGAGCGCGGCCATTTGTCTGTCCCTTGATAGAATTTCCACGCGGTTTAATCGGCGGACAGGAAAGCGTAATCCGGTCTGCCGGCTGCCATAGTGCGGCGAGAATGCGTATGCGTGTCCGTACGAAATTCACAATTTCTAAACGATTTCGTTTTTCACCTCTAATGCACTGTTTCAACACATTGATCGCATGCTCGGCGATCATAAAAATTCGCTAAAATCGATGGAATTTATTTGATGAAACTGGAATTAAGCAGATAAGATTTCTGGTGGTGACTAATTCTTCGATTCTTGTATAGAATAAATATTATTTATCACTAGACTGCGGATCTTTATGCAAAATGAAAACGTCTGAATTTATTGTGGGAAGAGCAGGAATAAAATTAAAATTGATTTCATCCCTTAATGACTTTGTTACATTACGATATTCTTGAATTTTTCTAATTTTATTTTTCATTTATATGTACGTAATGTTGCTTCAACGTTAACGGTACATTTTCTTACAATATTTTATACATATTTGTATCTTTGATATACTGGACAAGACCGGCGATATATTCCTCAGAACCTAACAGAATGGGTAAGGAACCAGGCAACTTAGCATTTTTTCTTTCATTCTCATATTTTTTGCATTCTATTATTAGATGATTCATGTTAACCGGTACTTTACATATATCGTAGATCGTGTTTCCTTTTTTATTTAACAAAAATGAATGAGTTATTTCTGAGTGCCCAATTCTGATTCTAGAAATTGAAGTTTGAATTTGACGATCTACTAGACTTGAAAATTTTTGCCACTCAAGATCCTCTAATTTTTTACTGTTTTATATTTGACCCAACCAATTTCTTCGTAAATGCATAAAGATCCGCAGTATATTTATCGCAGCAGAAATACATTTTTAAGTCCGAGGAAATAATATCGAGGAAATTGAAGAAAACATGCTATAGTCAGAGTGACGTCACAAAGCTATAATGTAGTCTAATCCAGATAGCGATGACGTGCTTAGGGAGGGGACCCTATCACGACTCTACAGTATGGATCGTGACGTCACTGGTTATCCCCACTACTGTTACATTGATGGAAAAATTCTCGAAAGACTTTTCGGGAGACTTTATAGAATGCGGAGAGTTGAATGTTGTTAATTAGATAATGGTTTTATTATCATCAGTTACTTTTCGAACATTTATATAAAACCGGTTCTTCAAAATATGAAATCGGTTTCTAAATAGGTGTTTAGCTAACTAAATCGGTTTCCGATTCGCACTGTGGTGCAGACAATTCAAGAAACAGTTCGGCTTCCGGACGGCTGGTTTGTCCTCCGCTTATCGTAAATTCACGCGCGTTCGATTCCGCCGCGCGGAAGAACGTCGCAAGGTAAAGTGGCGGTCTCGTATCCATCGTATCGCATTCCATTCCGGCGCTTGTATACAGGGTGGACCACCTAACGTGACCACCTGAATCATTTTCGTCCTTGACGCAGCGATCAAACATTATTTGACCACGTAAGATACGGTTCCGAAGGATCTTCAGGGTGAGGATACACCCAACTCTTTACTCTTTCTTCAACACACCGTATAAAAAACATTATGAAAATGAAGTAACAAAAATTGAACTGTATAAGTTCTGAGATATGCACAGTGAATCCGAAAAGCTTCTGAATATAAAATTTCAGGACCGCGAGAAATTGGCGATGATAAACCTGTTGTAAGTTCGTAAAAAAGAATCGCAGAGCAATAAACTTGGACTCACTTTGAAGCTTGAGGAACGTACATCTACAAATCCTTATTCATTTTGCTCTAAGATATTTTTCCTAAAAAATGGTGCGACTTGAAACCTTTGTAAAAACATTAACAAACTTTTTTCGTGAATGAATCTTCTACAGATTTGAGTCTCCCCTATACAACGACATCTTAAAAATTGCTGTAGAATTTTTTGACTCTGTTATGGAAGAGAAATGAGGACGAAGTTCGGTGGTGTGAAGTCTTCGCGATATAGTTTGCATTTCTGTAAAGTTGGCTGTACATCTTCCATTTAAACATTAATAAAACGACTAAAAAAATTGTACATAAAATGTTTCATAGCATTGAAAAATCATTGACGAGAAAAATTGTTCAATGTTTTCAGAGTCACATCTGAAAATAATCGAGGTGATCGCGTCAGGTGGTCCACCCTGTATACACCTGCGTGTGTGCTCGCTGGCTCTATGGAGCGGCGCGGCGCGCGCGGAAATCTTGGTGGGCCGATTTGAAATGCAGATGAGCGTCTCGCGCCGCTATAAGCTGCGGCTGCTCCTTCTCCTCGGTCTTCCTCTTCCTCTTCCCGTTCCCGCTCGGATTTGCCTCCCGCGCGACGTATCCTTCTGCCCGCGATCCTACGCTTGAATATTCCTTTCGTACCGGATTCTCGGATTCGCTGGTCGCCCGTCGAACCCGGTTTACCCGGAGATCGATCGTCATCCTCGCGACTATGTCTGAATCGCGGTTACTCGAATGCCACCGCCAGCTACTTCCGGCGAGAACTCTCCGAGTGGAAGTGTTCTCGAATAGACAAGATTAATGATCCTTGTGTTATTACGACACCCACGACTCTGCTGATTTCTCAGACACGTCGACGAAATTCCATCCGTTTGCCACTTTCGGGATCGTATGTTGCTCGACCTAGTCACGTTCTGCTTCTCCAAACATTTCGTTAATTATTAGAGTGCTCTTCGTGGAAAGTAAAAATTGCAAGATACTGGAGACTTTTCATTCCCACAAGGAAGGCAACTTTTTTGACAATACTCATTGTTTATGAAGATAAATAACATTTAATATTGTGATGTCCAGAAAATATTTTGATTTACTTCATTTCGTATAGGATTTAAGTATTTACCAGACAAAAAGTCATTAAAACAAAATCGAAAGGCTCGCAAGTTCTCCCTTATAACTAATATCTTGTTCGCCAAATCGGATGCCCGTTTCCGCGATTTAAGCAGCTGAACGAAAGCGTTCGAGTCGCAGAGATTCCAACGAATCACGGGCGCAAGTATTACGCGATACTCGCTACGATGCGAGACGCGAAAATCCGCACGGAATGAAAACCGCTCGCGGTCGCGCCGACCAGTCGGTGGGATTGTTGGAAAATAATTCATCCGAACTAAGGGCTTATTGTTTACCGGCCGGTAAAGCTAATTAAAACGGGGCGATGATGCGGAGGAGGAGAAGCTCCCCGGTCCGTTGGAACGGTGTGGTTCGGGTCTGTCCCCTTTAAAAGTCGGGCCACATTGTTTTGCAAACGGCTTTATAAGCAACCGAGTGCCGGCTTTCGTTTGTCTTTGCTTTCTCTGTTTCTTTCGTTTTCTCCGCACGAGGATTCCGCTCGGAACACAAAATTCTCTCGGATCAGGGGCTCTTTGTCGCGCGTACAGCGGCGCGGAAAATTCAAGAAGATTGTTGGCATATTGGAACAGCGTTGAACATAATTTTTGTACAGTCTTTCTAAAGTCTCTTTGTAAAGATCTGTATAGTCTTAAAACACGCGTTTAACTTGTGGATTTTAGTGTCTGAGTCTAGCGTGACCCAGAGTGTCGTACTCGTCAGTCAACTGCTCAGGTTCTGAGCAGAATATTTTCATGCAAATTGCCCCGACTCGATTACCATCAATTTTTAACACCCTAATTGATGAGTTAGCCACAAGAGTCAAACAAAATTGTCGTCTAGATTGAAAAATTAACTTCTGTGCCAACTGAGTTTTCCAATTTCGGTGAATCCCAACTAATCAGCTTTTGATTCGATAAATAAATTACTCCTACTTCGCGGTGCTCTGATCGTTACCGACTCGGTAACCACCGATTTCAATGGTTGAAGCATGTTCAAACATGACTTTCCTCAAAGATCACGACTTCAAACGCATTTGCGAGTTTGCAAATTTAACCGATATCGAATCCGACGCTTCTTATAAAAACCCCATCCACTTCATGCATCCTGTGACATTTTTACCGTTCAAAATTGATCGTGCTCGCTTAATTACGGATTAATGCTCGTAAATGGATTGCAGGAAAAGTGGGCTGAATTTTTAACGCGAGTTTACCAGACATGTCGCGGTTAGTCCGTCGCGAGCGAGCCTGGAACGCAATTGAGCGAAAGTCGATCAACCTCGGAATTAGACCGGCAACATTACGGTTATAAAAGCACCGATAGAAGCCAGAGCTTTGCGGCCGTAATTATCGTCTCTGTGACAGACGGAGCGCACGCGCGCGTGCTCCAGTCGAGTCCGTTTCGCTGGCCACCTCACAGACAGTCGAATGTTTAGTGTCTCTATGAAGAGAGTAATTAAACCGGTAACGGTAGCGCCTCGAATACTGGCCAAACGCGGCTTTCCTTTGGCTTTCTGCTCGTTTAGTCGCGAACGGTCTATGTTCTGGCGGACGTTACAGCGTGCCCCATCCCCTGAGCTCTCGCATGTGCGCGTTTTACCGGACGCAAGAGATTTTAGAGCTTCTAGCCCCGTGTGTCTGACCGTCTGCACGCTTGTCCGTCGCCGTTCCTAGTTTTCGGGCCACGCTGCTCCCTGCCTCGGCTTCCAATTTGGCTTCCAGTCGCTGTTACTGCACCCGCTCGTCGTTTCCATGCGTCGAGCCGATGCAACACGACGCGATGCGGCTTTGGTTTCATCATTTAAGCGCAAACTTTTGTCCGGACCGGGCAAAGTGCTTCTCCTTCAAACACACGATCCTACGGTCCCCTATCTCTTTCGATTTTGATCCCATTCCAACATGCATTCGACGAGAATATTGTACACACGCTCGCCAACCTCAGGAATTGAGTGCGATCAAAGATTACGCGGTCTGCTCAACCTTCGTCCATCCCCCAGTTTCGCAACCTAAGGAGAGGTCACAGTGGTGGGGTCGTCGGTTTTAATTAACCTTTTTCTGATGAATCTAGAATGAAAATAAACAATCCCTTGTCCGAGCGATTTTGACAATCCTCATTATTTGTAAAGGTGATAATCATTTATCTGTATATCTCAATATCTTAATTTTTCCGGGCTTCGTCTGATCTCACAGTATTCTTGGTACGCAACAATATTGATATCTGCCAAATCTACTTTTTCCAATGTGAACCAAGATTGCTTTCCGAGTGATATCTGAACAGCAAAGTGCCTATGTAATTCATTAGCATTCATAGAATGTTTATACTGCCGAAAATATTTGTATGAAATGTTCTTACGAAGCGTATCACCCTACGCACTGTCCGTTTCCTGTACAAAATATATAACTAGTTGCGCTATTGACAACTGTACCAATAAATAAATAGGAAGATTAGAAAGAAAGAGAACGGAAAACATTTTTAAAGAAAAGAGAAACGAAGAAAAAAGGACTTAGAGCTTAAAATTGAAAGTAGAAAAGGCAAAAATAAAAACACTCATGAAAATAAAAAAAATTATTAATTGTAAGAGGGATTTCAGTTCGTAAGTTCAACCACCCTCGCAAGTATATCAATGAAAATTTTCTGGATATCATAAAGGTAAATGTTCATTATCTTGATAAATAATGAGTATTGTCAAAAACTCTAGATTCACCAGAAAAAGTTTAATTAACATGGACGACCCCACTCTTCTTGTAACACTCAATGGCAAAACATTAAATAAAACGAAACGGTACATAATTAACCCTTTTGCAAATTATTTGATCGAGAATAAAGTAATAATAATTCTTCGTGGATGCATTTTCACAATCTCCATAATCGCACATTAGAAAGACTAGAACGCGTAATTTTGACTGACGTTTTTAAAAAATTTTCGACGCAGAATTCAGCAAAAATTCGTTATTTCCAGTCGCAATTTTAAATTCACTGTTTCAGGTACTTTTAAAACCACTCGCACATTCATCGCACTGTAACCAACTTCATTTTTAAATTCTGCCACGGACAATGGTTCCGAAAGCAATGAAAGCTGGTTCATTGTCTGCCAGTCTTTTCCTCTACATCTTCATTCTCCACAACGGCAATTTTCTGTATATTTTTCAGTGTGATGTAACACGTAGCCTTGAATACAGAAGAAATGAGAATCCACTTCTATGAAGTATTATTTTATAATTTCTTATCTTTAATTCCAATATCGCAGTTATTTTTACACTATACAATATAACATAAAAATAGAAAATTTGTAGCAAAATGTAAAAATTTTTTAAAATCTAGAACCACGTAGATAGATTTTGGAATTAAGTCTGTCATACCTCTGTACGAATCGGTGTGGTGTCGTGTCGATCTTGGAGAACTCATTTCTTTATTATACAAAGCACAAGACTTGTTGTCTCGACTGTGCTTGGAGTTGATAGTAACTCGGTAGTCGAAACAGTTCTGATCTCGTTGTGACCACATAGAAATTAGGAAAGCTTGAAGGTAGGAAAGTAGTAAAGAAAGAATTGACCGAAATTGTTCGCCCTATACAAGAGAAAAAGACCAAGCACTCAGAATTTTTTTCCAAACGTTGCTCGTTCGTGAGCTTCACCATGATAAAAATGTAAGCCTTGACTGACGTTTCGATATCGACAAATCATAAAAAGGTTTTAGGTTATGTTCCGTATTATGAAACAAAATTGTTATGTCCCTATTGAAAAACCCTTCATTATGACTGCATAGAGCTAATCCGTTTGGCGGATACGATGAAGACGTCCGAGTCGATTCGTGTGGCAAATGTTCCGATTTTCGGCGAATCTCTGGCCAATCCATGACCCGTGTGGCCCCAATCTGCGAAAGAAAAACCACGATAGATTGAGAGAGGGTGGTCTCTCGCGTCAGATAGGAAGATCCCAGCTGCGACTTCGTCTCCGACAAACGCAAAGTCAATAATCCATCGCAGGTGGGGGGAGAAAGGAAGGAGAAAGGGAAAGGAGAGCGTGATTTTTATGGGCTCGTACGACCGTGTACCGGTTATTTTCTCTTTTTTCTCCGAGAAGATGGCTAGCCGGACGGCTGAGCAGCACAGCGAACGAGAGAAAAAGAGAGACAGAGAGTGGCAGAGAGAGAAAGAGAGGGGAAAACGCTCGGAGTCCTGAGCCGCAGGATCGTGGGAGCAGGACGAAATGAACCGTGATCGCCGGTGGTCGTGGTTCCCATCCGGGAAACAACCGGGAACTCTCTTACGGACCCGATCGGGTCTAAGATAAAGAGACGGGGGACGCGGGCTCCTCTCGCAGACGTATTCCCGCTACTCGATCTCGGCCAGGAACAACGGCCGAGAGGAAACGAATGCCGGGAAATGAAGTTTTAAAGCCGAGCCGAGTGGAACACGGACGCGATTGAGGCGGAACTTGTGCCACGCCGAAGACAAATAACGGCAATATTTTTTGGGGTTTGTTTCCGCTGAGTACGGGGAACGCCGACCCCCGAAGAAACAGTTTCAAGTGTTCTTTTACATCGATTGGTTTACTACGCGCCCCCTAATTTGGCGCTGCAGTCGCTCGCAGGCCAAATCCATTAACCACCTTTCGAGTTTTTGGATATTTTCCCGACTAAACGCTTCATTGTTCAACAGTTTTTCTTTTTTGAAGAGTCTCACTGATGTGTCTGACTATATACAGACTTATCTACTTTATACATTCATCCAAGAATTTTCTGTCATTTTGTGTACATGTAAATACAAAGCTTTTTTGCGTTTGCAACGATTTAGGATTCAAACGTATTAAACAATATTTTAAGTGACAAAATATAAAGTGATTTATATTTCTGCTATTCTAGAATTTAGAAAACTTTTTTCAATATTGAGTTTCGTGTTATTTCTTATGTTTCTCGCAATTCCTATGTTACGTTCGTTTCCCTTGCTATTGGCGAGCAGAAATCGCAACGCGGGAAGAAGAAAAGCTGCAAAATATAATTTTGCACACTACGCATTTAGCTGATGAAAACTGTATCCAGAATATAGAAGTTCATCAGCAAATTAACCTTATGCACGCGAAGCCATTTTAACACTGGAACCCGAGGAATTTCATCCAACCTGGAATCTCTTTCATAGCGAACACTTTCCTCCGTTTCATGCGTGTCTTTCAAACATTACTGTTAAGCGCCGCTTCGTTCAGCCGTGCTAATGACATTTTCTATTAGGCGCACGCGCAACTAGCTATTTTATATTATGTGTGTACAAAATTAAATTGCAATATGCGACAGCAATTTAATATAGCAAACAACCTAAAGCTGTTCCACGGACAAGAAAAATAGAAATTAATAGCACCATACATCGCGTTTCCGACTGAAAATTTAGCTATAGTATATGGGAATAACAACAGCTTCAGGGAATGTTAAAAATATCTGGGAAAGTAATATGAAATGTTTTCAAATTTTTACTTCACGATAAATTCAAGTTTATCATTCCATAAATTTTCTTCTTAAAGCTCATATTATAACAAAAATTGTGCAACATCTAGATCAATTTAAAGGTATTATTCTATTAGTTCGCGACACATCCGATTCCCTTAGACATTGTTATTTTCAGAAAAATGCATGGGTAAAGCACAAACCAATTTCGTAACACCAGAAATTGTCTGCAGTTGTAATATGACTTCAAACAATGCTTCGCCGCGGCGAATCGAGCGCAAAGCGTTTATTTCGTGCATCATAGTTTACCGAGTCGTGGTTGATCACGCTCTATGGTCGTTTAAAAAAAAAAATCGCCTCGGTCCCACCTCCCCCATACTTCGTTAACGAAGTTTGTTAACAACGCGCGATGAGCTTCTGGTCGAGTTCGTTCCAATCAGACGCGGTAATTCGTTTCTCCGTCAGATTATTTCGACGACGATTCGAAGCCCGATCGAATTTTAGCGGCTGGATCGTGAAAGGGGGTGAAAGGGGGGACGAGAGCACCCCGCGAACCCGTCGGCCAATCGGAGTCTGTCGGCTGGGGAGATAGATTTATAGGGGAGAGAAAGTGACCGTGGACGCGAGGCGCGGAAAGTTTTCCGGGAAATCATTTCGCTAATTCGAGAGAATTGATGTGGCGGGTTGCCAGAGGGTCGTCTCCCTGGGAAAAAGAAAGTTTTATGGCCCGTTCAATACGTAATACCACTTATTCCCCTCGATTATTCGTTTATCAGCTCGCCATTCATCCAGCGTCCTGTTTCCGACGATCTAAACACTGTCTTCCCTCGTTTGTGTAGCGCGAGATTCACATAGATAGAACTCACCAATAATTTTGTCTTATTGGCAACAGCATCTATACCTTTTCCTTAACCCCTTGCCGCACTTTGACGAGCCAGACTAGTGATGAAGGTTTTTTTTAACAAAGTCTAACAAATAGGAATGTTACGCGTTTCATTTTAGATTTGATAAAATTTGATTCGTTTATAATCAATATTTAAGCATTAGAATAAGTGTAGCCATACAAAAAATATACATTTTCTTTTCCCTTCTACGACATTTTTGTGCATAAGGATGTTGTAATCACTATAACTGTAAAAGACAAGGTACGGCAAGGGGTTAACACCCTGCACTACTATTTATTCTGTGGTTATAGTGATTAGAAATTCTCCATCGTTCAGAGTTTCATAGAAAGAAACATATAAGTTTATATTTTTGGTATATCCATGTTTTCTCCAAAGGCTATTGTATAGACAACGACAAGAAAGAATTTTATTTCGGTTTACAGAAAATTAATACGTATTTATTAGACTATGTTCAGAATCTTCGTCACGAGTGCGACTCGATATTGTAGGGCAAGGGGTTAAGTGAAACAATTTTCCTAATGTCCACATTGACAAATTGTAGGATTCAAAGTACACTCTATAAAAACAAAAATATAATGATGATCATTTTTCTTTCAAAGCTTATTGTGCTCCAAATACCCATAAATTCGTGTGCAAAATCTTAATGCAAACAGCTCGGTAGTTCTTCTAAAAAAAATTCCTAAAGCACGTTGGAAAAGCAATCTCGAAAACTTGAATACTTCGATCCTGCTTGTTTGATCCGAAATGACGGAAAAAGTTTTGACATTATTTATGGGCTCAAATTCATAGTATAGTAGGTCGTTGAATTTTCGTCTTATAAGGTTAACTATAACAATAATTTTATAATTACATAAGTGATCAAAAATACATTTTCACATTTACAAAATCAAAATGATTTTTATTTTTTGATTCGAATAATTTTTTCCGAAATTTCAAATATATATAGAAGTTAGTAGATGTTTCAATACTGTTCAACTTTTGTTCGAAACATTTTTTCCTCAGATTATCGGAAACCCTTGCAAAATCCACCGTAAATTATGTTGAAATGATGTAATTTATTATCTTAATACTAAATATGTAGATTACGAAATTGTTTAATAAGTAAATACATATTTGAAGAAATTTTTGAATTCTCATATACTATTAATTTTCATTGCGATACATAGGCTGCGACTGTTGATGCTCATTTCTACTTAAATTAGTTATAAATCTTCAACCTGTGCAAATCTGGGACTAATCCCTTTTGCACTATGGTGACAAACCGTGATCGAATGTAATGATACCAGAAATACCACAATCAAGTTACATAATCGTAAAAACACTTACAGAATTATTGATTATGTTAAGATATTAAAAACCATACTGATATAGATAATAACGAAATGAGCTTCTTTTAAAATTTTGAAGAATTTACACAATTTCCTTAAAACACTTGAAAAAATCGCTAATGAAAGAACACTGTTTCAGAGATTGTGTAAGAACGCAAAGCTCTAAAATCTTTTAAAGAAGCAATACTGCAACCTGATTCGTCAGACCTTAAACTACGTCGACCAGCAAAAATTTTACGACTTACGCAAAATTTTGAAATCGACATTTTTCCGACTCTTCTGTCCAAGTACCCCACTGTGGAGCGGTTCATTTCTCGGAAAGTGTCGTCGTCTTGGACATTGTTCGTTGAAAGTGAAAGAAGCAGACGGAGGCTCATTGCGGGGCGAGGATCGATCGATCGTCGTTATCCTGTGTCCCGGAAATAGTCGCGAGGACATGCGCAATTTGATCGAGGAAGCTGCTGACCAGGACGCGCCGTGGTCAGCGGTTTAAACCCGCGCGTTTGCCAGGGTTCATTGAAATGTCCGGTCTTAGGCGGGTTGCTCGGTCCTTGGGAACAAGACGAAAGGGCTGCTGGACACCCTCGTCGCAACCCTCTGACCTCAGAATACCTAATGAGGACTTTTGATTTTCCTCCGAGCTGACCGGTTACCCGTACCTCCACGAGTCTTGGCCAATTGCGCGTGTTATTTGCAACGACAAGATCATCCTAAGCTCTGGAATTGATGAAGGTAGGGTAGTCTGGCTACATTCGGCTACTTTGGGTTACTCCTGAATGTCCGCGAAGATGTCGTTGTCATTAATTTCGTACGGCAACTGTCTGTAAAATAGTATCTAATCTCTTCTAACGATCAGGATCAAAGTTGAAATGTTGTTTGTTCAGAACAGGGAGCGATATATCATCTCACGAAATTAAATGTTTATGATTTCTTTGTTTAAAGACTTGCACTATTGAAGCTGATGCACAGTAAACTATTTTTCATTGCAGTCGATCTTCGACGACTTTTAATAATTTTTAAACAATGGTTGTACGCACGTTAAAACGATCTACTAGGTCGTCCACAAAAAAGCATATCAGTTCATTTAAATACACGATGCAGTTACGATCCTTCATATTTTCCGCTTTTTGAAGTTAATAAAGGGGGAAAGAAATTTCTGTTTGGCAGCAGTTATTTTACTTTTAACTGTTAGGATAACCAGACCAATTCGTGTGCACAACTCTCTTCATTTCTTACAGCGTATGAATTGAAATTAACGTGTGATAATACTCACACTGGCACTCACGAGGGACATTACTATTTTATACTATATTACATTATTATTTTTTTTATTTGCAATAATTCTTATCTAGGGGGCGAGAATGGTCCTCGTAGTTGCGAGTGGAAACCTTATTTTTGCTAATATCTCGGGAACCAGAGAGTCCACGACAATGATGTTTCCTTTAAATTTGCATAGTTTTGATCGACAAATGTAGTCATATAAAAAGATTTCAGCACGATATTATTTGTTTAATCAATACTTAGAAAATTCATCTTCTCTTTGCAATATTTCTTATTAATTGTTTCTCGATATTTATGTAACTTTGTGTACGTAATTTACTTTGTTTTTGACACATTTAACAATAATTATTAAATATAAAATATGAATTTTTAAATATTTATCAAACAAATAATTTTTTCTCAAATTTTTTGTATGACCATATTCCTCGATCGACAACATACAAGTTTTTTAAAAATCGTTGCCCGTTGAGGGACATTTTCACCCCCTTAAAGTGATTGTCAGTAGCTAAAAAAATAATAGCCAAATATTTTTCAACAAAGTATATACTGTATGAATAATGCAAATTACGCCTTGGAAACGTAAAAATAGGACTTTAGAGGGCGATCGCGGCCTAGATTGATCTTCTATCAAGCGTTTTGACTACTGAAAAATCGCATCTTTGCAATACCGAGAAATGAGAAGGCGCCTCCCGCACCCTTGCAATCCTGGAAACGAGTCTATCCCCCTAACCGAAGGTTTTTACAATTATGTCCGAAAAGTTGGGTGCATATATCGAGAAAAGTTGTTCGGACAACTTATTAGTTGTTGAGAATGTTGGCCTTGACAACATCTGACAACAACTGGATCCCCTTTTGCAAATATTTATCTGATGGGCGTGTTACTCTTGTCAGCTACACGCGTTCTTACGAGAAGTACGAATCTAGCTTGGCTAAAAATAATTTGGTAGCCGGCGTTTAATTCGATTTCGCGCGATCCCGGTCTAATAGAGGACGATAACAAGGTCTCACCGATGGGGTTATTTTAATAATGAATTAATTCGAGGGACGTTATAGGCACCGGGAAGACCGACATAGGGGGTGTTTGTGGACGGTCCGCAGGGACCCGGAGCACCACGTGGGCCACGTGGTACCCACAGGATAATTGGAGGCCACTGCGGTTTTAGGGACTCTCCTACAGCCCCTTCCGGACCGTTCTCTACGGAAACCCTTACGTACGAGGCTTGTATGCGTGGCAGTTCGACTGCTGGTATTATCCGGATTCCTGATTCGCTTTGCTGCATAATAATTAAGGATTTCGCGTGTCGTGAAGCGCCGTGGCACCGCAGCTTGCGCGCCGCCGCTGTTTGCCAGACGAAACCATATTGTGGCCTGTTACGTGGCGGCTCGGTTGCCGTTAAATCACGTTTTTATAAACATTCGAAGCCGACGGCGATTATTAAACAATGGTCGTGCGAATTTTATTTATGCTCGCAAATAAATGAATTTCTCGACGCCTGGATCAATGTAGAGTTGCGTTGGTATGCGAAATCCTGAAAGAATAAATTCATCCGTTGCGATTACAGCTTGTTCCCGCGTTCCTCTTGCGAGCAGACTGAGGATTTTTATTCTCATTATGGATACACAGTACAGCGCAGTAATATTTTTAGTTTTGTTTTGCTGAAATGCGAAGGGGTTGTTACTTATTTCTAGACTATTATGCAGAATAAAAATTGTCTGCATTAATTACAGGATACAGGAGCCGCATAAACACAGCTATGTATTTCTTTTCTTAATAATCTTAACCAGTCGGAAATGAGATTCTCCGCTTTGAATTTGATCTATTCATTTTTTAATAACTCCGCGAAATTTCTCGGCTGCGGATAATTATACGTGTGCACGCGGAAATGAGGGAAATAGAACGTTACGTTTGCATCGCTGAGAATTAATGGTACTTCATTTCTGTTACATAGAACTCTTCCAGTTGTTGGTATTGTTCCGGGCTTTGTGGAACAACCGACGAGCGTAGATTATTCGTAAATGCTCAACGAGTGTGCTTCGATAATTTTTACACGGTATTAAAGGTGAGTCGACGGCGTATTTTTAGCGTTAATGGCGTTCAGTTAACTGTAAATTTCATTTCCGCATTATTTGCCAGGACAAAATAAGGAAATGATCGAACACGCGTTGCCGGATCGTGCAAACCGGATGGACGAGGAACGCGCACGGGAAACGCGATTACGCATTTTGGCGCTCGTTTTTCAACGCTGCGGCTGCGAATAGCGCGGCCCTACTCGCCGCGAGTCAAATATATCTTGGCACGATGACGATCCGGTGGCCAGAGAAGCGTTTAATTAGCAAACGTGCTTTGATCTGATTTCAATGGAGGTGAAATTAAATCACCGGCCGAGAGAGTGACGACGACCAGGAGTATGGGGCGCGGAATTATTTTGTTGGCCCGCGGTATTAACGATCCGAACCATGCTTCCGTTTTTCACGGATTTTCCTCTACTCTTCGCATTTATTTTACAGTACAATGGGATTCCTTGTTAGGCCTCATCCACTTTATTTCAGTAAGAAGTCACGCGTAGTGCGCGTTGTCTGACTATGCGCCGACTTATCTACTTGGTAGCCATCTGAATCATTCGATGCATGTGTCTCGACATGTTTTACTTGCGTGAAACTAAAAATTTGTTTGATTGATTTTCAACTACGATCTATACGTTCCTATTATTACTTAAACTGAAACCAGCGAGCATAATTCTGCTCTAAAATTAATGCTAGATGATTTGCGATGTAATTTGTCAGGAGGAAATTTGGAGAAACTCATATTCGTCACATTCAATTTTGATTGTGGCTATTAATTTTATAAATAGAAAATTTATGAAATAAATGATTGTCTACCGTTTGAAAGTTGTACCATTTAATAATAACTGTTACAAATTTCCTTCATCAATAACTGTTATGAGCGTTCGAAATGAACTTCTCTCGTGGATAACTGTTATAAGCGATCAAAATAAATTTCTTTCCTTGACAATTGTTATGAGCGATCGAAATAAATGTCTCGTATCGATAACTGTTATGAACGATCGAAATAAATTCCTCTCGTCGACGACTTTTATGAACGATCGAAATAAATTTCTCTCATTGATAATTGTTATAAGTGATCAAAATGAATTTCTCTCCATGATAACATTTACCAAAGATGGAAAAAATTTTCTGTTAATTATAATCCTTATTTGTAACCAATACGATTTTAGTCAATGAAATACTTGTTATTTCATGACTATTTTTCTTTCTGGTTATAACAGTTAGGGTCCCTGCTTGTAAGTGTACAGTGTACATTTTTGAGCCGAGTACCGAAGAGTAACGGGAGAACTTTGAAGAATGAACTTCATCAATTTCGCCCGCGTTTTATTTCTCGGAGTTAATCGGTTTGGCAAACGAGCGGCTCGTACTGCATCGAGACAGCAGCTACCTTTTCAACATGCTCCATCCACGTCAAGATCGCGATCCCAGCCGTCGGAGCCGACGTTTTTTCTCCCGTCTGTTAATTCGAATTCCCGCGACCTCGTTTCTGCACCGGGCTCGGTGCATCGCGACACGTTTAATTCCTGCGCGCGTTGTCTCTAATTGAAATTACGACACAAAAGGATGCTCGGGCCGCGCGCGAAAGGCATCCCCGCGCCTTTGGAAAGCGAAACATTTCTGCGCGTTTCATTAGGAAGCCCTTCATTCCGCTCGACAACGGTGCGGCGCGCAACCCGCTGGGAGAAATATTTCAAAATGAATTCCTGTTTAATTCAACGGGCCCGGCCGAGGAACCGTTTGGCCTCCTCCCCGCGCTTGGCTCGAGCCGCGCCTAAATAAACCAATTATTAATTACAGCGTCAGCCAGTAATTCGGGCCGGAACGGGAAAGAAGGTGGGGCGGGAACAAAACAAAACTAAAAGAAAAGAGCCCCACTGATATCAGATTCGCGGAGGGCGGTGAAATGAAGGCAAAGGAAAAAATACGAGTTAATAACTTCGCGTGCTCTGTACGCGCGTCCATTTCGAACGGCTACGATCGGAGGACGGCCGACAGCGAGCGTTATTTACGATCGCGCGCGAGTATTTTCCGCGGTCGTTAATTGCCGGTGACGTATCGCCGGTTACAATAGCGTCGATCCCGGTCCCCGGCCAATGAAATCCCATATTCGGCTCCCACGGCGCGGCGCGTCGCTGGACAGGTGTTGCGCTTCTCTCTGTATCGACTCCGCAACACGGTGGCGATTGCCATGCGAAATTCGTTCCTGTGTACTGGGTGTCTCGATACAGGTGGTACGAGCGGCACGAGGTGATTCTACAAGCAACGATAAGTGAAAAAGAACGAATAACCTCGAATTTCCTCGATTGACGCTTCGTTTCCGAGAAAATGGTGCTTGAATGTTCGACGGTCACGCGTGCCCTTGCGTTCGCAGGAAGGTTGGACGACATTTTTGGGACACTCCGTAGAACCTTGCTCTAAAAATTAAAGAATGATAATGTAATAGGTAAGCAAAGCTTGAAAAATCCATGTGTAGGTTTCAAACAGAAGGAATTTATTATTTATACCTTTATAATGTGGTGTAACTTCTGCGTTACACATTTCTTAAATTTCAACCATAAACATGAAATAGCGTTACGTATTATTTAAACTACGCCGCACAGACACAGCAAACAAGTATATGAAAAAAAAACATAAATATGTATCGCACTTCTTCAATGTTCTGGGCTATAATTTCGAGAGCTGTATTTAAATTATATTGTATTTCATTTATATATTGCATTTAAATTAATTGAAACGTTTGAATTATGTAATTCAGTTACGACGTAATTGAATTGCTATATAAATGAAATACAATGTAATTGAATTAGCACAACTCTGGTAACAAATTACTATGTACCACAAAACAATACACTAGTTAACAAATTGACTATCACATCAGTCAGTCGGTCGATCAGAAGACACGAATCACAGAATTGAAGAATTAAAATCACAGAATTAAAAGAGCAATCATTGGGATCAACTCGAACTTTTCAGTTTCGACTTGAATAACTCGATTACTTTGATGTCGTGGGACTCTTCGGGGCTGTAACTTGGCAGTCCAACGTGGTAGAAAGAAAACAGGAAATATCGTGTGCACTAAACTCCTGAAAAATTATGCATTTCGGTCGCTTGTGTCGTATACCTCGCTCAATAGAAATTCTATGGCCGATGGATTGCGTCGTAACATGATTCGTCCCATTCAAAACCGGTCCCTTTCACACAGCAGCTCTCTTCAACTTTCCTCATCGTTTTTCACCTCGTCGGCAGAGTTTTGACGCTGGCCCGTGTAACATTCGCTCGCCGCTGATCGGCGGAGTTTCGCTATACTTCCTGAAGGAATTTCCCTGATCGCCGGCAAACTGGATTCCCCGCCGCGTATCGTAAAACAAGGAATGCGGTGCAGGAGTTCCAGGGCCGGTCGCCGCGGCCTCTGTTTTATTCAGAGGATCGCGCACCTGTCGTAAGTTTACACGTGCCGGGTAATTTCTGAGGGGCGCGCACGCGACGAAAGGTCTACGGCATTAGCTCTTTCCCCGGGCCCGGCCGAATTTATTCGGGACAAAAGGGAAAAAGAACCGGCGGGAATCGGTTTTAATATCCTCCGCGCCGAATATTTCACCCCGCCAAGGAATTTCCAGAGTTTCGTTACGATACGCGAATCTACCCTACGAAAAATGTTCGCGCAATTTTCACTTCTCCGGGGTATACAGTCTACAATTTAGTCCCCACGATTTTTTACGCGCTCTCGATAGACTGACAAACACAAACAATGTACTTAACAAATGTGAATCAGTTTTTAATAGTCTACATATTGCATCATTAGGAATTTGAGGAAAAGGTTTAATTTCAATGAAATGTTACCTTGACTTTTTTAAATTATATATGATTTCGTAGCTTTGTGCGCGATTTCTAGAAGAATTCAATTACCTACTATAGTGTGAGCTTGAGTTGATCTTCAATTAAGAAATTGGTATTGAACAGCAACTCTCTCCTTGTGTAACGAAGCCATTCATATCATTTTTTGTTCCATTTCTTCAAAGAAATGTGAATCTTCCTTAAAAACAAATCGATACAATAATCAATTACAGGTTCAAGGTTGCCGCATTTGACTTATCGAAGTGCATCAGTCATTGACGCTTTTAAGCTTCCAATTTATCTGGAAGCTGCACGCTGTAATTGTAACATCTGTAGAGTTTTCCTGCGCGAAGCAAGATAAATTGTTAGGAAAACTCCGCTGACACTTTATTAATGCGGCTTGGATTCTCAACCTTCGGAAGAAGCCAGTCATCAATTTCCAACAGGAACTTATTAATCACTCTGTATTGTGATTCTTGTGGAACAAGATTTTATGATTTCAGCCAATACCGTTAAAAGCATTAGGCGCAACCACGCTTTCACGAAAGATAACAAATAAATTGCAAAATCAATCGAAAATTAGGTAATTATTTACAAAGAGGCGCTCCTCCCTGAATTTGATTGAAATTTAATATTAGATTTTGACGGGTAAACTTTTCCTTACGGGACCAGAAAGTTTTGCCTTTCTCCTATAAATAATTCTCTATTTGGTGTGTAATCCAGTAGATTTGAACGAGGAGATCTTAGAAATCGAAGTTTCGATCCTGCAGGATCAATGGTTCAAAAGTTATGGCTGCTTAAAGTTGAAGAATTTGCGATGTTTTTGACAGGAAAGAAAAGTCCCGTAAGGAAAAGAGCAGCCATTTCGACATTTTGAACAACTTTTTTTTTCTTTTCATATAATAGGGGCTCTCCTAGTATATGAAAAGTAAACGGTTGTTGAAAATGTGTGGTTGCATAACATATTTAAATGCCATAAAAATCGAGAAGAGAAATGGATATTTGTAAATAATTATCGGAAAATACATTATCTATTAAAAAACATTCCCTATTTTAATAATATTAAATGTGAATAACCACATTTAGCCTTTATATAACCATTTATTGTTCAGCTTTTTTTTTAATCTAAATTTAACGGAGCACAAAGTATGAGGCATTTCAGCTATTGTTCGATATTTTCCTAATACACGTTCTAATAAATACACTTACTCATTGAAATCGAAAAGCTGAAACCCATCATTTCGATGAGCCCAGTAGTTCCATGAGTTCCATTGTTAACCCGAGGATTAGAATCCCACCATTTTGATCCGGCGTTTCAAAAACATCATCCATCTACTCTGCTATTGTCATCTCGCGATTCTTCCGTTTTTGATCTACCGATGTAGTACACACGCTGTAACTGTCAGGAAATAAAATATGGTTGATATATCTACGGTCTTTATGGGAGTTTACGCTGCGCCTTAAGAGCAGCGAACGTTTCCTCGTGAAAAAATACACAGGCACAAAAGGACGGGTCGCGTGCATTGGTTTGCACAGCCGGTCGAGTCGTTTTACGATCGCGCCCGCGAAAATTCGGAGCACCATGTGCGCTGGGGCAACAGAAAGAGAGCAACTGTACAGCCATAAATCAACACGGTTGCAGCGCCATAGATTTTTTAGCAACAAACCGTCTACAGCTACAATCTCTTACCAAAACTTTACACCGCTCGATAACAGAGTTCGCAGAGTACTGTTCAAACACAACGATCACTGCCGCACTAAATTGACGGAAGGGACGATACGTTCAAAATTCGGAGCGATAGAAAAATAAAGAACAAAACAAGCCATAAAACATGTCATACCCCATAGGCGGAGCGTGAAACACACGGAGTACATGCTAATTTAAACTGTCCAGAGCCATATTATTAATAGTCAAGTTTCCGAATATGCATATATCGTCTTTGATGAAAGCATTCGAATTTAATTGCTCATTCCAGCCGGACTTTGTAATTCAAATTTCAATAAACGAATCGCGGTACATGCGGTGTGATAACGATTGACCACAAATGTGTACGCGCTTAATAGAAAGGATCAAAAGTTGCGAAACTGATTAATCGGTGTAGGAAATATTAATTAGAACGAAGGAAAAATATATTGCGTGCAAGGAAATTTTAATTAAAATACATACACTGTTCGCGTGTTCACGCTTGTTTGGACCGTGTAATTTCATTTATTATTTTAATGTATTACCGTCTGAAAGTATCCACAAAGCATTAACTAACATTAAGTATACTCTTTAGATAAATTCGTTCACTGAGCTATTGTAAAAATATTGTTGTTTTTTCATATCGTAATGCAAAAACGAAATTTCATGCATCCTTTGCAAGAGATGGGAGGCAGATAGACTTTCATTTTTTGTTTTAAATTGCACCCACTCAGCTGTATCACGAATGTATAATCGTATAACGTACTTCGTAAATATATAATTGTATAATGCTATTCATAAATGCATAATTGTATAATACTATTCATAAATGCATAAACACTTTGTAGCAAACAATTTCATACCTTGTACGCTCCAGTTTTCTCGAGTGAAGTCAAACTTGTCGAATTGAAACGCAAAGTAGGAGCGAATGAGATATCACCGACATCAAAAATCTGTTGTCGAGAATGCAGGGATTAACGAAAACACAAAACGAAAGAAATTTTTCACGTTTCGAGAGCAATCGTAGCCGGGCCAAAATATTTAGCATCGTGACGGTCTCGTAAATCATTACCGTGCGTTTCGAGGGGAAAGTGAAAGAGTCAGTGACAGAAGACACCGGGATATGACGCGTACCGCGTGTTCCATGCCACGCGTTCGTCGACGTTAGTTCTGACAGAGTAATCCGTGAAGGAAAGCTACCCGTGACGAGCCTCCGAATTATTTGCCCGACCAAATGTGTATATTTTTACGGATGCGCGTGTCTGCCCCGTGGCACCTGGCGCGTGTCAGAAACAACGAGAACTAACGACCGGTGGCTGCGTTTGAAGTGAAATTTTTGTTCGTCGGTCAAAGAGAGGTTTATTGTTGCTGGCGTTCTGAAACGGATAGCGGCGATAAGTGTCGACGGAGCTTTCACAGTGTCAATAATCCTTGAAAATTTTCGGATAATTCCTCCGAGTGGAACCGGTGCACAGTGGTCCGGACCGGTCGATCTAGCAGTTCATTTGGTAAAAAATGACTTGTCTCATATACTTATACGTCTGCATTATTTTCTATGCAATGCCGAGAATGTCGAGATATTAATGAAATTTTATAAAAATTATAATTAGGACGAGCATTTAAAAATGAACATTCTGTGAATATGATTTTCGATCGAAGAAATTACTAATTTTCTTTTGTGAACCCTGTCGAACCGATTTAATATTTCGTAAAAAATTTTTTATAATGAAGAGCATTCTTTTTATTTTATGTAATTTTAGAATTACAGTTTACTATTTATTAAATAAATAATTCTTAATAGACTAACGAAAGTGGTCAAAGTTAGTTCCCTATGACATGGAATATCTTTCGAGTTTCAAATTGTTCTGCATTCAAAACCGATTAAATTAATGAGATTTAAAAATCATCATTTTATGAATACTATTATGAATTATTGCTTATATCCAAACTGAACATGATTTTTCAGGCAATTCCGATAATAAGACAAAAAAATGTTTACCCTGTATAAAATCAAGGTCACCTTTAATTTTTGAAGATCAATATATATTTTTAACTTCATAATATTGTAGCTGATGTCAAAATGAAAACAACGACCTTCATTGTTATATGCTTAAATTTCCAAATAATGCTAAAATCGTAATGAACTGCTGGATCGGCCGCCCGGACCGATGCAATGTGCGGTGGCCCGTACAATCGCCGAGGGAACACCAGGAACGTAGAGTTTTCTAAATCCTCCATTTTCTGTTTCACTTTTGATTACGCGAAAATTAACACTGTGGACAAAAGTCGAACATATTCTTGTTAGGTTTCGATCTAATTATTCCGTAGCATCGTTAGTCCTTAAGTAAACCGTGTAAATGTAAACGTTAGTTCCCGAAAAAATCGATAGAGTATTAGTAAAAATTGAGTATACATTAAAACCTAATTACTAAAATATGTGGGCTCATTTGTTCGATATACATTGTCATTTGTTGACGAGTATAAAATAGTGTTTGTTATAAAAAAACAGTGGATCTTTATGCAGACTAAAAATTTCCACCTTAATTACAACAAGCTAGAGCTAGAGTGAAATAGAAATTTATTTTCTTTCGTAACATCTTTAATAGAGGTTGAAAATAATATAACGAAATTTTAAATTCTTCTAAAATTTTTACTGCCTCCTATTGTGTACTCATTTTTGTCGTAAATGCATAAAATCCGCTATTTATAAATCTATCGAGTTACAAATACGGAGAACTTGAACGAAGGAATGCACAATTGTAGTTTCGACTGAAAAAACTTCTGTTTTTCTTAAGTGAGTAATTGAAAGGAAAACGGTTCGAAACATGCTGTAGTTTAGATGGTTTTATATTAATTGGGGTGTTTGGCGAGACCACGGCTAGTTAAGTCCATTAGAGCGGGGTAATTACGATAGAAACTTTGGGGGAGGATCTAATAGAAAGCCGTGCTAGCGAATCGTCGGGCAAAGCGCACTGTCGGGAGCATCTGCCATCTCCCGAAACGAAAGCGAGCGGCGCGGCGCGAATCGGCTGTGTGCTGGTCGCTGCTTTAAATCCCTGGACACGCTTTTGAGCCTGGCCGCGGCAATTCAATCGTGTACGAACGAACGAAACAGTTCCCGTTGCCCCGGAGCGTAGGCGCAGCAACGGTGCAGCGTGAATTTCGGTGTAATTTTACGCGACCCAACCCCCTGTCTCCGCGAGCACACGCGGGGCGGGGGTGGAAGAGGAGGATCGGCTATTTTCTCTGGAATTTCTCATTTGTTCGATGGAAATCCGGCCGCGAAAGCGTCCACCACGAACGGCCAATAAATTTTTGCAACGCAACCCGGTGAAAACTTTAGCGCACGAGCGCAAGCCCCCCTTCACCGTCCCTCTTCCCTTGAGCACTGGTGCTCGGCGCATTCTCTGCGCTTAAACCGGACAAAAACACCGGAAGAAAAAGCTGCATGCGCGCTTGTGTCTGCGTGGGGTTGTGCACGCGCGCTTTATCCGCCGTTTCTTTCGGTCCAGCGGTCAATCGGGAAAACCGTCCGTCCGCGCGATTAACGATCGATTCCCGGCTAGCACACTGGACCGATTTGTTTGAGCATAATCAATCGGGGCCCCGGCCTGTTTGACTATTGACATTCCGCGGTGGAGCGCGGTTTAATCGTGCACGCGTCGCTCGGCGTATTATCATTCGTAACTACCGACCCACCGAAAATTTCGATGCGCCAACCAGTGACACAGGTGACCGATCGGGATGAAAACCGGTGGGCTCAATTAGGGCAAAGAGCAGAGCCGACGTGAAAAATCTCAGCCCCGAGGATTCACGCGTTTTGAACATACGGATATTTTTGAGTAAGGACATTCGGCTGTGGAATAGCGATGGACAATTGAGGCGGATCGAATGCGGTGTTACCAACAACTTTTTGGAATTGTTAAGGGGATAAATAAGTTTCTAGCAACTCCAGCTTCTTAAAATTGTTGCGAACAATTTGTATTGGAGAATTTCGATTTAGATGGCGGACGTTCCTGACGGCTTTGCCCGATTCGCGCGTGCACGCCGGTGTGGCTTTCTATTAGATCCTCTCGCCGCGGTTCGTTCGCAAAGTTTCTATCGTAATTATCCGTTCTAAAGGGTTCGACGAGCCGTGGTCCCACTAAACACCCCTGTAGCTACGATCTTGTTAGAGAATAACTTCGGCGCGGCGCGTATTTAACTAGAGCACGACCCGCTCGCCGTGTTTCGTTTAATTCCGATTTCTAACCCTCCGCCGCGATTCCACCCGCCGAAGAACACCCACCCTGAGCCACGGACGATGCCGGAGCTGGTTCGTTAAGGAGTTAAGCGGCCTTCCTTCCCACGGATCGACCGGCTGTTGCTCGTTTCAGATATTAATTGATCTCTCGGCCGCGGACTCGCAAGTTTCGAGGCGGTTCCCGGGAAATTTCTCCGGTGAAACCCCGGAAGGCCCGATGGTGCTACGGGATGCTAGGGTTCATCGTCGTTGAGTACAGCAAAACACTTTTACGGGAAGCCAATTATAAAATGTGAAAATTGCAAAGTACAAATGGGGACTAACCTGTTTATTGGCCACACGGCTTTTGTCAAATACAGAAAAAAAACCAATATTGTCGGTGCGGTCTGGCGCTCGAGAGTATTAAAAATAAAAGTAGAAATAAATAACTCGGTAAAAGGACAAAAGCGGATGTAATAAATAGAGTGGAATAAATATGGTATATTAAAACTCCGAATAAATCCCCGAATGAGAGGTACAGTGTAAATCAAATAAACAAAATAAATATGCCGGCGAAGAGGTGTGTGCTTTGACAGAGGAAACTTTTATTACGTGAAAATTACCTTTTAATTTGCACTGCTGTATCGTAGATTTGAGAAACTGCTTTAAACAGCGGCTAACGTATTCCTTCATTTCGAATGCACTAAAGACAAACTTCTTGACTGACCATCAATGGGGTAGACTACTTAAGAGAGTCTCGTATTAACACGAACTAGTACAAAGAATACCATAAAATCGGATTAATTAATTTAATGAAACAATAAGTCAGCGATCATGCCTCGCCGCGAAATACCGGTTCTCGTCCGATCACCGAAGTTCAGCAGCGGTGGGCGCGGTTAGTACTTGGATGGGTGACCGCCTGGGTACACCGCGTGTTGTTGGCATAAAAAGGTGGTTCGGAACCCACCTTAATAAAATGTAGGTCCCGCTGAAATTGGGCGTTAGTGAGAGTGGAAGAGGGGGAGAGTGGTAAATGGATTTGAAACCCTGAGGGGACGAAATATTACTAAAAAAAAAAAAATGAAACAATAATTGAACTGTCAGAATTTACCATAACCATTTTTATAACTGGATAACGCATATCCATGCAAGATAGAAATTGTCTGCATTGATGATATAAATTAGTAGGTAAGATATACAAAAAGGAGTTTGTCAACTTAATACAACCGTTAAAGGAATAAATAAATTTTTGGCAGATTTACCTAGCGTAGAAAGCTTCCTGCTTTCGCGACGAATGTCTGTTTCGCTGTAAACGAAGCTGGTTGGTACGCGATCCGCCTGTGTTTCATGACGTCCGACCGGTAGTCGAGGAAACGTTGTTTAATTTCAACGAACACGTCCGGTGTGTTCGGAGTTCTCGTGTATCATCGAGGAGCAACATGATTCTGAACGAAAGGCAAACATGCTTCTGACGAAACCCTTTCTGTAAGCCATAACTAGAGGTCGGATAAAGTACGCTGCAGGTACAGAGAATCACTATATTAAGGTCGGTTTATCTTAGCCACAGAGTCCAGGCCAGTCGGATAGAACCTAGAAACGGCATATAACCCGGTGGTATTGTACAAAATACTATACACGTTTATACTAAATGCTTATAATTCGATAAAACAAGCCAGAATTCCTTCCTCCGCACGCCAGTGGCAACACTACCTTTCATTATGCATAATTATTGTTAAATGACAGAAAAAAAGAAAATCCTAAAACACGTATCCCCTATTTTGGATCAACGATCACACACCCGAGTTTACATTAAAATTAACTAACAATAAATAAGAGAAACTGCAAAAAAATATAAAATTTTTAATATATCGTTTAAACAAAAACCTTTTGTTAAAATTTTCTTACGCGACTACATTTCCCATTGAAAAACACACAATTTTTAAAACAATTCAAATTTTTCCGATATCCGATTTCCGAGTGTATGTCAAAAAATATGGTTTTGACCCCCAACTTCGAGGGCTGTTTTCACCCCTGCAAAGTGGATGGTTGCCGATAAAAAAAAAACACGTGACAAATATTTTTCGAGGAACTACAGCTCACATAAGTTTCATCAAAATCGAATTTTCTCATCTGAATGTGTTCCCTTGTTAGTGTGTGGCCGACTCGAGTATCAATTTGGGTCTACGCTGTGTTCGATCTTAAATAATGCCATTCTTGATAATCCTTTCAGTATGTCCTTGATGTAAATTTTAACACAGCTCTCTATCTTTTGTATACCGTTGCTCACTCCTTTGATTAAGGTTATTGTTATCCGAAAAATTCGACTATTCCTAAGGGAGTTTCTTTGAGGCATGTCCCCCAGCGGTTCGCTAATCGCAGTTGAGCACACTGACAAGACACAACACTGGACATGGAAGACAAGTAGCTGCAGTCAGCAAAAATGTCTCAGGATGGTACAGCGCAGGAACGACGGTAACAATGATTACGCGACATTCGGAAGCCACGGGAATTTCAGGTTCAGGGAGAGCAGGAGAAAATGACGCGGGATCATTAAAGCGCCGGGATTCCCGAGCCGATCAGACCGAGATCAAAGCGACGCCACATTCGATGGACTCGTGTTAGATGGCGAGCTGCGGGTCGAGGCCTGGCCGGCGAACGGGCAGGATTAATTAAGGTCGTTTGTCCAGCGATTTGCGCCGAAATCAAATCGCGCTGGACGAGCGCGCGACGCCGCCATCCAAGGAACGTAACGAATGGGTATCAAGCGCTACCAGGAACCGGTAATGCAGGGGGGCGTTGCACGAGCCCGTCGCTCACCATTACTAAGCATTGTGTCTGCGGTTCCAGGCGATTTGTACCCTTGCCGACCACGCGTCAGGGACATTTATTAAAGCGGTACTCGTTCGACACACTAAGAGCAACGGAGAGCCCTGTGCCCCTGTGAAACAGAGAAGAATGCAGAACGACTGGACCATTTCGCCCGACCTCCGCCCTTCAGAGGGCTTACCGTTTTCGCACGGACGAACCACTGGGCTTCCACGATGTGTTTCGTAACTTTAGATAACGGATTCCCCGATTATGAAATACAGGGTGGTCCACTTGTATAAAACCTCCTAAATGTGTCCTTCAGTTGTCGTCGTATAAAAGACCATTTTGTACGCAGTTTGACCGATGTCGATGCACGAATACTTTGCAGGGAATATTTTTATGCCGAGACCATTTTTCAACCCTTTTTCCACAGATATCAATTTCAGTGCACACTGAATGAACAAGCTATAAGAGACGCCCGCATAAATTGACAAATTTACAGTGGAATAATCAATGTCTACATGAAAATCTAACTACACTGAATTCTTATTACCATTCGGAAGTATTGAAGCTTGCATATTCTTCGCACAGTGTGGCGCTAATTATTTATTTATTAACTGTAAGTGTATACTTTCTTCCATCACCCTGTGTACAGGGTGTTCCAGTATTGATGGTATAACATTGCAGCTCAGTTTCCGGACCAGCATCCATTTTGTGGAATCATAATTAATGTAGTCCCTACAAAATTATTTGATTTGCACTGTGCACCCTGTTGGCACAATTCGCGACGCGACAACTGCGTGAAGAAGGCAATATTTGAACTCTAGCCATTTTGCAACTAAAAATGGTAAGGTCATTGTACTACGGTTTTTCCGTAGCGTCGTTATCAGAGTATTATCGGCAGCTGAAAAGAAGCCTCCTGAGACGGCACAATGGCAAGGGGCGTCTCTCGCTCGGCACGTCTGTTCCTACCATCGATCCTTTCGCAGTCTGAATGTTTATGCTTTGACGGCACACATACGTAACATGTGTGACTGTTATTTAACCCTGAAGTGACGCGGAAGAGATCCATTTGTTCGATCATCGGTTTGTAAGAAATGAAATCATGAAATTTGTTTACATTTTACGACGTTGTAAAACTGATTATTGACGTTGAAAAAATTATTTTATAATAGCTCAATGTTTTCTGAATAAAACAAAAAAAAATGTAGCTCGATCGGACAAACAGTTCCTGAGATAAAAATTCGTAAGTGATTTCCCTTTCTCGCCAAAATGGACAAACATTGCAAACTTCAAAGGCCTGTAATTCCTAAACATATTCTTAACCGGCAAATTGATGACTTAAACCCCTCCTAATTCCATATGGGCTATAGCGTAGTTCATTTGGAACAAAATCGACGGTGATGACGTAAAAAACGTGATCGATTGGCATGGAATGACCTTCCCATATTCCTTCCAGGAGATTTCTTTTCAGCTCCCAATAATATCCAATCGGCCAACGGACACACCTCCTGCGAGAAATTCATTTTTACCACGTTTTTATTAGCTCGCTTTCTTGTTTGTCTGTTCGGTACAAATTTTGCAATTGATTTTAAATTAACTTCCCGATGAGCTAGAGACTTGTTGAGGTTTTGGCCACGTTTTGAGGACCACTGTGCGTCCGCTTTCTCTCGGCATTCCTTCGTTCGAATTTTCGAACAGCTGGTTATCGGGCGCGGGGGCTCCCGTTCGGAAAAAGTTTGATCGACGCGAGAGCAGTTACCAGGGGCGGAATTTCGGGCTTGTTTGCGACAGAATTCCTCGCGCAAACTCTCCGGGAATTCTCGAGACGGCGCGGAGGCCGGTAATATCGTAAAACTCGATACTGGCGCGTGCTTATGGATTATCGATATTTACCTGCGTACCCTGCAAGAAGTCCGGCCCGACCCATCGGCCTTGGATCCTGAATAAACAATATTCTCGGGGCAACGTCGGAGTCGGACCACCATCGTCTCGACGCATTCATACGTCCGACGGCTCCTCTCGAATTCCCTTTGAATTTCGCGTTTTACGCCGTCACTGTCTCCTACTTGAACTTTATTATACCGGGACCGGCAACGGTCGCAACAAAGCTGCTCGGGAATACCTCAGGAGACAGATAAAATATACAAAAACCAATGGCACCGTCACGCGCCTACCTTCGTCGACAGACTTGTATGAAAATGCAGGCTTTCAGCTGCTTCTCAGTCACCGTCCTCGAGCTGCATCGACTCACAAAATTTACTGGCGATTCTTTCCTTCGTCTTCGTGAGAGCGTCTTCGTGACGTATGCTCCTCGACGCGTCGATTCCTTTTGTGACACGTAATTGCCGCGCGCATAACGACCGCACTTCTCTCTGGAAATAATTCGGTCAGGTGTTCCAGATATTCTGCTTGTGGATTTTTGCCTTGTGGTCAGTTTGGATAGTAGATTTTACGAATCTACAATAATTCTTTATAGTGTGCTGGCAGATTCGTTGGTTTTAATTAGATAGTTGAAATATATTCATGAGAGTTCGTGTTTCGATGGGCAAACTAAAAGAAATTGAAAGCAAATAGCATTTCCATTTCCTTCGTCAGTGGGTTCTGCGGACTGCAAAAGAAGAAGAGCTATTGTCCACGGGTTGGCTCGTTAGTTTTCCAGAGTTTTCTCAAGCTCATGTATTCGGAAATTTCAGAGTAACGTCATCGATGAATTTTTTTAAATCAGTGATAAAAATCATAGATTCAAACTTCGTATGAAGGGCAAAGACAGTAGACAATAACGAATTGCCATAATTCAGGACGGAGGGGGTTACTGTATCAATCCGAATGTCAAAGAGTGTTAACAACGTTCAGCAGGGAAAAAGGTCGTTTCATACCTCAGGAATCATGCCCTACAAAGGGTTAATAAACAGGGTGACTCGCGCGAACCCCTCGGCTTCCAAATCCTTCTTTGATCTCCCATTCCGCGCCACCTGAATGTCCTCCTACCGTCGCGTCGTCCCTTCGAAGTGGTATAAAAAAATTAGGGTCTCGTTGGTACACGACGAGAATCAGCGTACAGTGGTCGGGACCAGAGAATTCGGTAACCTTTTGACAATCGATTTATATTGCTCCCTACAGGTCGTTCCTGAATTAACGAAGCTGAATAATTGTTAGTTATTATGGACACGTGTGATCGACCGTTTTGGAAGTATCGTATCACATGTGAAAAACAGTTACCTAGATTGACATTGCTAGATTGAAGGTCAACTGGCGGTTATATAGAATATCATCAAGTTCGTTTGAGCATCAGATACAACATTATGGAAACAAAGATCACAGTTCCTTCTAAAAAGAAAATTATCGAAAAAAATTTGATTTAATTCTTTAGTGATAGCATCAATCAGTGGGGACATTTAATGAATCAGTGGATCGACATTCAACAATTGAACTAAAAATGCTTCGACACCAGACATGTATCAGGTCAGTTAAGTTGACAATGAACGTGTTAAAGATTTCATAAAATATGTACGGTTAAATTTACACGTTCCAGCCCCTCCCATTCCACCACAGTGAATTCCTGCAAAAAGAACGCTACACCTCTCAGTCCCCAACTATGAAAGTACCCCTAAATTCCTCGATCCGGGCCAGTGCGCGATGGGGGTAGGAGGTAAAATCGCGCTGCGAACGAGTAACACGAGTCGTTAGCGGCTAATCCGACAGGGTGGTGGTAGACGGGCACGCGAAGGGGATGGTTCGCAAGCACACAGGTCTAACCCGGTGGAGTCCGCCCCTGGGGTTCAAGAGTTGCTCGAAAACAAGCGGACAGGTTTTTTTTGCGAGGGTCCACCGCGGGAGATAAAGGCGGGCCTGGCCAAGGCCAAAGGGCCAACACACGGGGTCCGGCGGCGTGTTGATTCAAGTGGGCACGTGATAAAAATAACAATGATGAGTTAATGCAATAACTGTGTACCTTCCGAACCCTCGTGTCTGTCTCGCTACGCGGGGCCGCTTGAACACGCGTTCCGTTTGCGTACGCTGGTGTTTGCGACCTACACTACCGCTCATAAGTATTTGCTCGACGCCGTTAGCCTGTGTGTCCCGGGGTAAATAATATCAAGCGACTGATATTCTGCTCTCGAAGTCCATTGTCATATACCCCCCCCCCTCCCCGTGAAACATTCTCCGACGAGATTCCAAAGTGTGCGTCCTCCGACGATTCTAAATCCGCGCGTTAATTGTTTTGCCGTTCTTTAACACTAACCGATCAAATGACCAGTCTCATATTTTATTTCTTCATTCAAGAATTTCTTCACATATTATCGCAAAATTATAAATTTAAGCTTGTAATTTTATGAAATAATGTCCCACATTTTACGCTCGGTACGATTAGGGTTAATCAGTCATAACGCGAGCTGCAATTAAACAATTAGACTCCGGACCTTTGAATCGAACGTAGTCGTGCATTTCTCTTCTCAGTAATTCGAATGAGATGAAAATAAACCAACAGTGCTGCATTCATTTTCGCTAAAAGTGCCGAAAGTTTGCAATTTACTGACGAGTAGACTGTGGATTTTCATGCAAAGTAAAAATGTTCTGCATTAATTATATACATAATTACAAATGGAACCAAGTAAAAATTTGTTTCTTCCTCTAACCCCTGGTGCTGTTACATCGGGTCAGACTCGTGATGAAGATTTCGAACAGAATCTACTAACCCTTTGCACTCGGAAATTAAATATTTATTCGACCTACAATATTTCCATTCTCTCTCATACAATACTTAAATGTTTAGTAATTGATTAGATACCAACATATTTAATAATGTAAACAATATTTTGTATAATGGTACAGCAATTTTTCGTGGTGCCGTGTTATTAATTTCCTTTCCACTGAAGTACTGTTTACTGTTGTCAATATATAGCTATACAATAAATATAAACTTCTGTCTTGTTCTAAGAAATTATTAACGACAAAGAAACTCCAATCAGAACCGTAAGACGGAAATGATAATTAATTTTGTCTCTCTGCTGCTTTATGCTTCAGCTACTCATTTCTGTCATAAATGCGCAAAACACAGTCTACTGATTAGAAAAAAAAAATGTTCGAGCGGTGAAGTTGGATCATACATATCGCGAACACTGTTCTTGGAATAGGGAGATACTTCTGGACGATAGTGTACCGAACACGAGCATACATCCGGTGGACTGATTCCCAATTCGAGCTCGATACCGCTCGCGCCCTTTCGCTCTTGTCGCCCTCCCTTCAGTCGTTACTCTGTGCCTCCATTGGCGTAGCCAGTGGTAGGGGCCGATTGGGAGGGCGAAGGGGCGCCGATAAACCGTAGCCATAGCCGATGGAAACTGTATTCCTGGTATTTAGCGCAGGCCCTACCAATTTACTTCGCGCGGCCAATAAACCCTAGCTAAACGGGATTAATGCCTGGCAGTATCGCGCACTCCGAACTTTCGGACATCCCCGTCGTCTCCCAGAGGCACTCGCCGAAGAAACGGGTCCGTTTCCATGAACCGCCTTTATTTCTCCCCGACCGACCATCCCCGGGAACCACCCACTCTTCGAGTTTTACGTCAAGCGTGACGCGATTACGATATTTGCGTTCTAATCCGGAGGGTTCATCATGGAGCTCCCCGGGGGTGGAATGGCTGACACCCCATTAGGTCCAGGGGAAAGTATTTGACTCCAGGACGTACCTAAACTTTACGCCACCGTCATTATCTCGTTCATAGACTGTGGGCTTCCGTGTATTTGCCAATTTTTTGGAAGCAAAATTCTGCTAGTCGATGTTGACCCTTGTGTGGGTAATTAACCCTGCATTGCTTACATGGGGTGTGCGATCCCCAATAAATTCTAGATAATTCTTATTAGTCTGATTACTATTATTGTTCAGCGATTAATTACTTCACACATACTGGAACACCACATCATCCTAAATATTTCTCGCATGAACGATGCAAAGTTAAATGTGTAAATTGTTACAAAGCTTCAACCTTTAACTACTATGGCAGGTTTGCGAGACCAAGTTCCTATTTCCTTTCCTGCATATCTTTCAGTCCAATGTTAAATTCGTGAAATTATCGACGGTTTATATGTATCCAGTTATCAGTAGGATTAATTTACTCTTTGGATCAGCTAGATAGTTTCAACGTCTATAATAGTCACCTGAGAGATATGAGTTCGATGCATTTAATTCTTAAAGTTAGAAACAAATAATTGTGAATTTTATTTTTTCTCAGAATTGAGGACCATGATGTAGGATTTAGCTTCTTGAGAACAGTTTTCCCAATTATAAAAATCCTCGCAAAATATATTCAACACCTCATTTAAAAAAAATGGAGGTGGTTTTGAAATTTTCAGTGCATCACTAATTCACGAACACATGTTTTTTCACTATATTGGGTCCACCACCGTACCATGCAAATTTTATAATACTGCTAACACTAGATACCATGTAACTGATGGAACAACCGCAAAGGGAGCAATTTCACATGAAAAAATAATTCGAAAGCAGGGAATGAAATTTTTTCATAGAAAACTTCATTTCCAAGATAATCAAGTTCAAATGTATGCATGTCTGATACGTGTGCACGTTACTAAATTATTTATAAGTACTAGAGCTTTCTATTTAAAAAGAACTCAATCTCCATTTCTTTCTCCAATTATTGTATAAAATTTAAACTGCAGCTTTTTATGCAAAATAAACATTGTCTGCATTCATTACAGGATACAGTAACAGGATACAGAAAATACATTCGATATACATCAATATCCACTGAAGTATCTGTGACACTTTGAACAATAATAATTCCTGAAGAGGAACGAAGGTGGAAATGATTCTTGCGGCATCATACCAGGAAAATTATACTAAAAATATTCCAATTTGAAAAACTGCGGAATTATTTGGAGCTTGAAAGATATTTCATGTCAAAGGGAAATAACTTCGGCAACTTTCCGTCCATTAACCCTCGAACAACGGACTATTTATATAGCTAGATAATTGGCAATGCTTAAGACCGTTCACAGATCTAATTAATAATTTTTTAAAATTTACTTTTGATATCTTTCCGATATCCTCGATGAAACAGCAATTCAGTTAGTTTAATTGACACAAATTGAGTACTTAAATGTCAATTTGGATGTTCCCGGTCAAAATAGACTCCGGCACAGTATACGGAGGGTTAAGAATGACTTTCTTAATAAATAACGAAGTGGAATTCCAAATTTGAGGTATGCATTTTCAAGGTAGCAGAATGCTCCCGCGCGTATTCGTCAGATCAGTGGAATCGCAGAAGGGTGAAATCAATCGTAACGCCGTTAATTTCGCTCGCCTCGCTGTCGATCCGGGAATTAGCAATTTAAAAACGCTCGTTAAATCCACGAAGACGTTTCTCCGCGAAGGGGGTACGTTCCCGTTCTCCCCCGTCGTCTGCCAAAGGTCTTTCCCCCGACGATGTCGAAGCGGCATACCGGATGTTGCTTTGGTTTCGGTGCTCACGACTGTTTTTGGAGTTAATTGGCCGCTGGATGGGCGAGAACACTGCGCCGGTCGAGGCCCGCTGCATAATTAATCCACCGCCGGCTGACCTCACGGTGCACTGACCACTGTTGCCGCTGTTTGCGCATTTCGAATAGCCAGTTGCCAGCACAGCCGATAGCCAGTTGGCTGAGGGCGCATTGACTTCTGCACCGAGTGAAACACGAGGCCCCGGAGGCTGTCTAGATTGCTCTAGGAAGGCGCTTTCATCCGTGCCTTGCTATCGTTAGCATCGAAAATTGTGCTCGGGATAGCCCGGCCGGCCATGGCCGGTCCCGATCGCGATTTAATTACACAGCGGCCGATGTAATATTCGGATTTAAACATCCACCGTGTCCTCCAACAGCGCCGGGAGCGGACTGGTATACCGCAGGTGCGCGTCCCGTTTTATCATCTTCTAACCGAGGAATCTTTCATCGTTAATAATTCAGCCTCGCATGGCCCAGTCATTTAACGAAAGTGCGCTCACCTATAGCGGCAGCCATATATTTACTGCTGCTCAAAGGGAACAATTTTTAAAATTCCCGCACGCCACCTGATCTCTTTTATATTGCAATTGGTCGGAATTACATGAAAATATAGAAAAGACGCTTCTTGAAAATTTTTCATTTGAGCAAGTAAAAAATGAAAATTTATTATATGCTGAGAATTTCATTCAACCCCTTATTGGAGGTTTCCACGCAATCGTTCGCAACGCTGACATTATGCGTACGTAATTGTTCACCTCTAAAATAACATAGTTTCGACATTTTTGTAAGCATCCCAAGAAACCGCGAGCCATTTGGCATTTAAAAAATATGACGTGCACGTAAGTACAATATATTGTACAGTCTACCACTGCATATTCGACGTCCAAGTAGGTACCTAACCGCGCGATCACTTATTCAGCGTCGAGCGAATGCAGCGGCGCACTGTGCCGCTAACCAACGCTAATCGCCGTGAATATTTCAGACAGGCGGCTTTAATTTCGCGTGCAGTTTCGACGAAGTTAAACTGGCCGGAGTCTTCCGAGTCTGCCGGGGAAACTTGGCAGGCATCGAGACATCGCGGCAATACCAATATTTTGTCGATCGCTCGCAGTTTTCCTCGGGCCCGTAATCTTCCTCCGCGAGTACACGGTATCCGGAAGTATTTGTTCTGCTTTAATGATTTCCTCGTAAATAATTCCTTCTCCATTAGAACGTCCCCGTGGTGGGCGCGAGCGGGGCGGGGGGTTGCTGTTTACCGAGCCGAGCTGCCAGCGTGTTCTAAGTGAACGAGTGCATCGAGCGACTTCCACAAAGAGAATATTCATAAAGTCACCAAGACCGCCCTTGTCCTCCAGGACGTCGACGATGGAAGGGGTAGGGAACCGGTAGCAAGTTGTACGGGGTGGCTGAGCCGCTTAACGGCAGACGATACCCATCTAGTTCGCCTACCCCCTTGGGCGAAACCCCCTGCCGCCCTCCCTCGGCACCGGCTTCTCGAATCCTTCGTTGCCAACGAGCCGATCGTCGGGCTCGCTAATTTACGTCTTGGTGTGTGCACCTGTCGTCGGAGGAAGCGACGACAGCGTCTCATATGGGCGCGATAGCTTCCGGTGACGGTGTGCTACCCGCTTGAAATACTCCCAGCGGATCCGTCAACAGCCTTCATCAGGGACTTGATTTTAACCGGGTAATTGACTCGGAAAGACCAGCGGTGTATCCGGCTGCAAGGTCGCACTGTTGCACAGCTGTTCTTGGACAACTAGTAAGAAATTGTTCTAGAGGTCCTTGTTAATATTCAATACACTCACAGTCCCATGTCCCATGCACAGGGTGAACATTATACAGCGTTACAGACGAATATCTTCGAAAATATTGATTATAGTATAGATTAAAGTTGTTCACCGAGGGGGATATCATGTGGTGGGATTTCTATTTTTCCCGATGGACACTCCAAGGTGAGAGGAGGGTCGCCTAATTTTTTTAAATGAAAAGACCTACTTTCTGTATCATGCATCGATTGATTATGGAATTCATGTGTCCTAAATCTAATAGTTAACGAGATATTATCGAAACAATTTTCTTTCTTCTTTGGATAATATCTCGTTAACTATTAAGTTCAGGACATATGAAGAAGAACAGTTTTATAGTCGGAATTTGATACTCTATCGATCTATGGTATAAAAATAGTACATTCCATTTAAAGAAAAAGAAAGTTGACCTTTACTTCACCCTGGAGTGTTCCCAGGTAAACATAAAAGCCCCACTGCATGATATCCCCCTCGGTACTGAACAACTCCCATGTGAATTTTTGCGTATAATCAATATTTTTGGAGATATTCGTCTGTAACGCTTTATAATGTTCATCCTGTAAAGGGTGAATCATATAAGAAAAGCCACCTGAATAATTTATAACCTACCTTTCATACATTTTTTCACAATTGTAATCAAATTGTTAAGGACAGAAAAAAATTATTTTTTTGGAGGTAGAAACTATTCTATTACGTAAGCATTCATAGTGAATTTTTATTTAACATCTTTTACCTTTATGACCTTAAATGACCTTGAATAACCTGGAAGGATTATATCGCTGAGATTATCTCGTGCAGGGCTATAAACGTAATAGTTCAAAAATATATACTTCCATTAAAAAAAAACTAAATTAACCTTCAAATCTTCTAAGCACTTTCACCTCAAAAAAGAGTTATGTTCACCGCGTAAAACAGGCCCCTCGAAACCTTGATTTACTATCTTTTTCTAAATAAATTAAGTGATAGACAACGTTGTTGTTGTTGCAAGTATATAAGTTTGAACATTCGATCATTTTTAACTTTGTCCTTTATTTAAAGCAGGTATGCATGCGAAAGAATTCAACTTGGTTAGCTTGTCTGGCCATTGATCTTTATTTCTACTTCTGCTGAAGGTTGGAAGTGACATTGATGCATTGTTGGCTGTTCTCAGGAATAAATTATGGAGCCCCTCTACTGTGGCAGTGAAAAAACAGTCGATTATCGAGGACTTTTTCAAGGAAGCTATTAAACGCATGAAAACTTCGTACGTTTATGAATGTGTGTGCTTCTGGAATATTCACTATTATTTCATTTTTATTACTATAGTCATAGCAGTCTCGTAGTAGCAACGGTTATACTACACGACTGTTTAAAAAGCTGAAATAAATTCTGAATTTGCACGAACGTGCCTGTTTACCGAGCTGTAACAAAAGCATATATCAACAAATAAAATTGAGGTATTTGTTTTTCATGTCTCGAAGCCAAACCTTCAATTTAACTCACCTTTACCGCGAACGTAAAAGGCAACGACAGATGTGGCTGGCCAGCGTTGGTTTTATTAGGCAGCGAGTTAAGGAATGCACTTCATAGTTACTAGTATTTTAGTATCCTCGAGAAGGTACTAGTTCTTACGGTCTGTTCGCGAAAGGACCTTTCTACTAAAAAGATACTAAAGCAGCTATACGGCCACCGCAAAACCCTCGATCCTACCTATCGAACCACTCTTCTATACGTTATGAGCTATAACTTGAACTGTGAATAAGTAAACACCTATAACAGTGTTTTAGGCGCCGAGAAACGACAAGAAAATGGACCTCATTCTATTCACTGAATACGTAAACATCAAAACAATAACGGAGCAAGCTTGTTCAATCACGCGCTGCTGAAGCGTTGTGCGTTGATTGCGGGGAACACGAGCCAAATAAAACTGTGTTTCTCCAACAATTTTAATAAAACAATTTCTCACATTCTTTTAGTCATGCTAATGTTTGTGAATCATTTGTCTGATTAGATAGTCTATCGATTTACAAGAGAATGCTCGCAAGAAAGTTCACAGGTGCAAGGTTACAGGTGCAAGAATTATCCCAGTCGAATAGAAATCGATTAGGTTCCATCGAGGGAGCAGATGATCGCGCGATAGTAGTGTTAACACCGCCGATTCAGAAGTAGATTTCGGTTCAGACCAAGCGAATTCGATTCGGATAAGAACGCTCGAAGACGTGACCGCGAGAGGAACGGTTTTTTGTACGCCCTTGCCGATTCGCTGGCTTTCGGCGAATCAATGGAAAGAAATTTCTCGTTTCGCTAAGTTCCCTTTAACGAGGAATGAAATTTCATACGTTTACGGGGCTCCTTTCAGCGCGAGCACACCGCGCGTCGGCGAAAAGTCAGATCGGGGTCCTTAGTATTCCGGCGCGCAGGACTCTTTCCCCATTTCCCGGCGAAGAAATCCATTTTTCCTCAAAGAACGGATACGCGGCGCGAGATCGCTATCCGACCAGGTTATCTCGACGCTCGCGTTCACTTATTTTCCCTCCTGGTCCCTCCGGCGGATCGCGGAGGTTCGTCGAAGCCCTTTTTCTCCCTTTCACTCGTTCCGTCGATATATCTCGAATTGGCGGGCGCGACCATTAATTTCATTTTATCGTCGCTTGGGATTCGGAGCTGGCGGCGCGGTAATGCGTTTTAAATGTAAAACAGGCTAAGGCCTTCGGCTCTAACGGGACGACTCGCCGATAAAATTTGATCCGAGCCCGAGCCCGACTCGGGCCCGAGTCCAAGTCCGCTCTCCGTGGGTCTGTCCGTTCGACTTTGATCTCTGTAACCCACCTCTTCCTCTTCTTCTTCTTCCTCCTCCTCTTTCTCTTCCAGCCATCCTCACACGCGCTCCCTGGACCACGGATTGTCCATGGACTTCCGACAAGCCGCCTGTCCACTCGTAAATATCGACGACCGACGACAGCTTACAAACTCGCGCCGTTGTATCACCGGATAACGAAGTGTACTCACTACGGCCGCGTGATGTACGACGGTTTAACGGCGGTAACTCTATTACAGAATGCAGTTCGTCGGAACGGGTTCGACCGAGAATTCTCTGATGGATTCGCGGATTCAGCTGTGACACAGTTCTCCAGCGGTTACGTCGGAAAGATAGCTGTGTGAAAGCAGCTGTGCTGCTCGTCGACATTCTCGTTCCGTTCGAGAGTATTATCAGTCTCAGTGAAACTTTTTCCTATGATCTACACTTTCTGATGTATCATTTTTGTGAATCAATGGACCGAGAACTTCAGAACTTTTTCCAGAATAATTATCGGACCTTTCGCAATGGGATTTTTTGCACACACGTTCATTGATGTTTGAAGTACATGTGTGATTTTTTTCGAGTAAATATAATCGCAATTACACGAGTTATATATTTTTTTATAGAGTATGTTTCATCGGTTTGAGTGTAGTCGTGGTCTGATCCAAAAAAGAAATGAAAAATCTGGATTATTTACTAAATTACCAATTTTTATTATACTTCCAAACCTTCAGCTCACAATAAAAAAACTAGATGAGATTGACGGATTTCGAAAATTTTTGTTCGTACGATAAGAAGGCACGTATTGAAGATTCTCTGAATATTTCAAGTGAATTAACACGAGTGACAGGATACCCGATAAATTGTCTGAACTGCACACGATGATGCACAACACGCATACGTCCGACGCGACATCGCGTGGCCGAAAAAGGTGATGGCCTACCATTAAGGGGAAGCTGAAGGTGCGCCCGGGTCCAATCCAGAAACGTGGAAAGGACCATAGGGAAAAAAGAACGGCGAGAACTTAGGAAACAGCCATTTCCTTGCATTAGGTGGGACGCTTTTTGCTCGTGGGGTTTGTAGCCGGGTGGATATAGCTCGCGAGGGGGTAGGAAATATGAGGGGACCCTCTCGGTAATAGACGAGCACTATTAATTAGGTAGATTAAACTTTAAGTGCCCGTCGTTAGCCGGGACTGTAGGTGGTTCGTTATCCTCGAAAGAGAATGGCGAAAAAAAAAGAGGAAAACGGAGAACGCCGGGGGTGGCGGACGAAAGAATATACACGGGGGCTGGTTCTCCTGCGATGCGACGTTTACACGCAGAGGGGGTGTCGTTCTAGGGGGTTGGGGATACACTTGGCGGGTAGAAATGACGGGTAGAAAGCGGTTTGGAACACGGCGTAACGGGTAATTGGACCGTGCACGCGAACGTTGTGTATGATTTCCGCTTTGATCGGGCCAACTGAGAGATTCGTTATCGGCTTAAAGGTGGATTTATACAAGAATCAGTCTTTTTAGTCTGCTAGATCAAGTGAAAAAGAAAGTGACTCAAATCTCCGAGAGAGAAGTCGAGAAACTTCACCGTTTGTAGCTCACAGAAACGTGTTTACTGGTTTCAATAAAATGTTCCGAACGTATATAACTGTAAACATATTTTCTCTTCAGCTTTCTACTAAACTAATTCTCCCAGCTCCTCGAAAAGATTAAGTTGTTCGGTTCACCAGTAAGGAAAGATCCTTTTTCTAGCTCATTTGGCTCAGAGTATATCTCCCGAGTCTGTCCCATAGATTCAATAGAAAAATTGTCGACGGTCGACTCTCCCATCCGCGCTCATCCATTTCGATTTCCTCCGCCAAACAATCGAGTCTCTCCGGGAAGAGGTCTGTCAGTGCTCGAGAACATCGTCGTCGTCCGGTCGGAGGAATCCAAGGAGAAAATCAAAGCTGCGGTCAAAAGCCGCAAAAACCGGGCCGAGTGATAGTCGACCGACTGGAAATTGCAGGGGATGAAATTAATGCCGACCACGCGTGTACAAGAGGAAGCGGAGATAGGGAGGAACAACCGTTTCCCGGGTTCGATCTTTCCTATTTTCATTCTCGGCCCAGGACTCGGCCCGGGATCAAATGTAATTTCTGTTAAAACTGTTACTTCCTTCTCGCTGTCCAGTCGGAACGAGACGCTGGTCTTGGGGGAGTCCATTAGACGGCGGCACTCGTGAACCGGAAGTCCCTCGGGAGTCGCGCGCGACAGAAGAAGAAGCGCGGCGCAACCGGAGGAGTAGAAAGAGAGAAAATGAGAAAGTGAGGAAGAGAGAGAAATACACTCCCAGTCAAAAAGTGTCCCCATTTAAAATGAATCGCTCCGATATCCCTGAAATTATGAATAATATCGGAGAACGTATCGAACAAAAGTTTTCACGGAGGGCTCAATTCTATGCTAATGGTTTCTTTGTAGGTCGCGGAGTAGAGGACATATAGAGATCACTTTCGATTCATTTAATAGAACCGCATTTTTTAATATGTCGATTGACGTAGTTCATTATTCTCCATAAAAAATTATTTTATTAGATATATTTAAATCCGAATGTTACGAGATGATTCTCAATATTAGTGTAGCTTGTTCCCGCGAGCACTTTGTGCTTCCGAAGATGTGCCACATCCCGGCGTCCAATCGATCTCAAACTTTGTACCGATTATGTGAACGTATGAAGTCAAGTAATTGAATTGTACGGTGTCGTAGCAACTTCTGAAATAACAAGAGGAGAAAGGTTAGCAGTTGGTGTTGCTGATGGTACTAAGAATCAATGAACTGTCCCGCACATGGTACTGCAGGTGCAAGCAGATGGAGAAATCCTCAGCTTTCGGTAGATCCTTGAAAACTATTAAACACGAATAGGTAACGCATTGGGATCGTTCACCCCACCGCGAGGGAAGCTGTGCTCTTCAGCAGAACTTGTCTCGTTCTCCGCCTCCGTCTCTTCCCAGTCTGGTCGTCGAAAGGAAGACGCGAGGGGTCAGGGAAAAAGTTCCCGTTAAACGTGACGCAGACGAGGACGACGGCCGCGAGTGAACTTGAAAATCAAAGTTCGACAGAATCGGTTTGGTCGCTGGTCTCGGAGTTCGCGGAGACTTTCTTCGTCCAGCCACTCATCCTCGGGTCCCGACGACGCTATAACAGTTTGGACACTCTCCGAACGGCAGCGATTTGCTTCGGTCCGCTCCATCGATCGTGTCGGAAGACACTGTCGAAAATCTGTCCCCCGTGCGCGCGCCCCTCAACAAGTGGCCCTCTCGAGCATCGAGAACGTCGTGTACCGACTACTCTGATACCCGAGGAAACGAATATTACCATCCTAGGAGAGGAGAGGAAAGGAGAGAGGAGACAGCCAGAAGCGAGAGGAAGCGCCGCCTAATCTTTCGCTGGGTCCCGCGGTGACAGGGTAGGCCGTGGGCGTGAAACAATATTGGTATTTCAGATATTTTATTAAAGTTCCGAACGGTCCAGGATCAGGACAAGGAGAGAAGGACGAAGGAAAGGGGTGGCGCGGTTTACAGTCCTCCGAGTACGAACCTACTATCGATTATTGACTCGAGAAGCGGGGGCGGAAGGAGCAACCCATACCCCCGTCCTTTCATTCCGATCCCGTCCACCTGGGAAATCCTACAGCCCTGACGGATGAACTCGCGATATTTAATTATAGAGCAACAGGACCACGGAACTTCCACGACTCTAGCCGCCGTTTTTGGCCTCCACGGTGTGTGCATGTGTGCGTGCGTTAGTGTGTGCGCGTATGTGTCCTTCGTATGCACCGCTGCTGCCTTCGCACGACGATAATTCCCCAGTTATTCTACTCGTTCGAACCATTTATAACTTTAGATGTTTTCCATAGATATCTGGAAAAGCGATACATACTGGGAGGTTTACAATTTAGTCTCCATGATTTTTCAGTGTTCTGGGGGTAATATAAAAACGCAACAACATTTTAGAAAATTTGACAAGATATAATTCTTACCAAGTTAATGCAATTACCAATGTTTGCGCATTTTAACACGTCGTCTTATGGAGAATTCATAAAATTCCACTTCAAACCCTATTTAAACCTTGAAAAAACGCAACTGGAAACTCCAGTTTTTTTTTATATGTAGTGAAAATTATGTAATTAATTATGTTCAAAATTCATTAGGATTCACCAAACAGTTACACAGCAAAAAAATTATAAACTGTTACAAAACGTCAAATTTATCGTGTTGTCTCCCACTAGCATGGAAGCGCGACAAGTGTGGACCACTGAATATAGCTACAGAGGGTACAGTATTCGCAAAAGTTTAATGCAAAATACACTCATGAATGGCTTTCATTGCCAATATATTGATGGATTTCGAATTTCTTGTACTTTTGTCTCCCGTTGTATCTCCAGAACATCCTCAATTATTTGTTGACTTGTTCTTTTAGGTAAGAACATAATCTTTTACAATGTTTTGAACCACTGTATCAGATGTTGTTACTTGTTTTTCTACACACAGCTGAAGGATATGCTCTAGGTGGTGGTACATATGTCAGTAGACGTAATCACTGCTTCTTCATCTTCGTGCCACGTCTGGACACGTCGAGACATCCACGGAAGAAACAAAATCTCATTCGACCTTCGCCGTTTCGCAAGCCGTGGAATCATGGGAGGGGTCTAAGCGATGCGTTATCTCCGACGCTGAAAGGTCCTAGATCCCGGGCGCAGTAAATTTAAACCTCTCCGTCTCTATCCGTCCGTGCCATCCGGTTCGCAGCTATTTGATTCTCGGACGGAACAAACGAACGACCCCCGGAACGATTCAATTTCCAAAATCCGTTGCATCGTCCGTGCCCGGGCAATCACAATGGCATCGGAGTCACCGGGCGTGGGGATCAGGGAAAAGGATATCGACCGTGCGCCAGCTCCGGAAATGTGGAAAAAACCGTCTCAGATTTGACGCGGCGGCGCGGCGAGGAAACGGATAGATCGAGGATAAAAGAGCGTGGCCGGGAAAAGATGGAAGCGTGCCGGATAGACGACGTCGACAGGGCGCGAGGACCGTACATTGTTTCCCAGCAGACCAGTTTCTGGTCTGAGAAGGGTCGAGTTCGCGTCAAACTACGGTTTTTGCGGGGAGACTGCCAACGGCCGGCTGCGTGACGACGTTTCGACACTGTTTTGCCAGCCCCGCGACCGGTTCATAGCGCGTTTCTTGCTTAGAGGTAACAACCGTCGCTCGACACGCGTCGAAAAGAATCCACGAACCCTCGCCCGACAATCCTAAACGGCCGCCGTAACGTTGCCAGGAACCCGCTGACAAGAAACCGCCGCGGAACGGAGCGTGTAGCTTTTCATTTTCGTCGAGCGATCGAAAAAAGATCGGCATCCGAGCAACGTCGAACGGGGACGGCCGGCTTTAAACGTCACGATACGTTCTTATTGGCTCGTTCTTTGCCCGCTGAAATGTTAATGAACATGGTAATTAAGGAAACGGGACTTGATTCGTTGATTTATGCTACCTAAGCGCGCGAGCGGCGAGGCATTTCGAACGGATCCTTCGTAAACGTTCTTTGCAGCGTGCTTGGGAAACTTTTGGTTGGCGAAACTAGTTTTGAATGTTGCTCGATACTTTTCAACCACCTGTGAACATTTTTTTACAGAAGCATGTGTTCACACTTTTTCGAATTTTGCTGCTTCAGCAATGACAGGGTTAAAAATAGTTCAAGGTAGATTTGGAAAAATTTATTTTATAGTATCTAGATATAAAATGTACAAATTATATTTCATAGGTACTATAAGCCAATAATTTATTCTTTTTTAATTCTCGTAGCTACTCGCTTTAAGATTATACTTGTAAATAATCCTTATGTTCTATATATTATAAAAAATTTAACCCTTGTGCCAAGGGAACACCAAGGGGTAGAGTGCAGAGGACAGCATTTGGAATGCTCTCTCCATGTTCCCGAGAAAATCCAATAAATATTTTCAAGAGCATAGTTCGAGAAAATCACCCTTAATGCAGGGGCTATTTTGTGCGAACTTTAATGCACGCAGCATCAGTAACGTCTCGAAGTTCATTTCGCCGATAAGGCGACGCCTCCTGACTCGATGCACAGGGAATCTGTGATGCGTCTGGCGTAGTTTTCGTCCTCAAAAGGCATCCGCGAGTGTTTCTAGGATGAGCACCGTATACCGCATCTCATCTACATCTCGAGGACCTATAATAAGCGACGATGAGCGCGCCAGCATAATGCCCCTGAATTAATCCCATCCCCAGCCTCGATGAACTCGCAGCCATTGCGTAACTTTTCAAAGGTGGAATTAACTCGATCTAATGAAAGTATAAATACGCTTGCGCCGAGTGCAAACGTCGCCTAAGAATTCCCGAAGAGATTTTGGGATAAATTTTATCAAACTACGCGTTTCAAAGGGTGCCAACACGAAACTCGAACCAATGAGTTTAGTCTATTATGTTATTAGTTAATAAATATACTCTTCCTGCCACTAAGTTGTCATGCTCAGAGACTTAAACGAAGTCAAATATTTTCTAATTTTTTTTAAGATCACGTTTTAATTCTATTTCCTTGTTATTTAACCCCAATGAGTTTAGTTTATTATGTTATTAGTTAATAAATACACTCTTCTTGTCACTAAGTTGTCATGCTCAGAGACTTATACGTAGTAAAATATTTTCTCACGTTGATAATACGAAAGAATGTTATAAAAAAAACGTAGTTACGTTTACATCCAATTTTTTTAAGATCACATTTTGATTCTATTTCCTTGTCTGTTGATATTCCAACTGGTGGTGGAAGAGTGGGGATGGATCGTGTAAATCAAGCATTAAATTTAATCAAATTTAACCGAGCATTGTACTGTGTCTCTTTTTTACTTCAAAGACGTACCGATTTCGGGCGAAATACTGCACTGTGAGTCGGCGAGTTCGGGGAACGCCGAGCATGTATCGATAGCGAGTGATTATCCCTTCCGGCAGTAATAACGATGGCAACGATTGTTTGAAAAGTGCTTCGTCTGGTTCTAGGAATGCCTCGTTCCCTTTTCTTGAACCGGTCGCAAGTCGATCTTCTGAAAAGTCTGCTTAGAGAGTTGTACAAACTCCCTTGCCTATGTTACTCCTCCTCCCCCCGCCCCGCGTGCGAACGGAACACTCCTGGAAGAAACAATACCCGGCTCTCGGGCTGTGTCGTTTCGCTTGCCTCCGCTCCTCTCTTTTCATCATCTTTCCCTTTCTCCAGGCCAGCTGCACTTTTATCCTCAATCTCGTGTGCGCATTCACTACGTGCCCAGGACGCTATATTAATCTATCTTCCCGTGCGCGGAACGTGCGAGATTAAATTCAGAATTCCCCGGCTACGGATAAGAGCGAAATAATTTCGGCTGGCCGTTTGAACACCTGAACCGTGCGACGTAGGGCCCGGTTACTTTGCCAAAGGGACACTCTATTTCGCACGGGATTTAAAAACAGCTATACCTCTCGCTAAACTGTCCTGCTGAAATTTGTCTATTGGGTGCAGGGGTAGGTTGTAATCATACCTGGACAAATTTAATTTGAAAGTGTTAGATTACTGTTAATTTTCACACTAAACCTCTACCGATCATCAAAAGTGACTGGTGTGTATTATATTATGAAAAGAACAAGATTAAATTTATTTATATTTTGTGTGATTTTTATTATAATGTACAATACAATACTTGGATAGAAAAATGTATTCAATCAACTTCAGTGAAAACACCTTTCGAATTGCAATAATTGTAAAATAAAGATTATAAATCCAGTCATACGACCGGCTGTGGTAGGAAAGAAATTTAAGAATTTATTATAATTAATTTTTAGATGAATATACAGGGTCCTATCAGAAAACTTCAGAGGACAAAGTGACACTATTGGAGGGGGCACATATAATGGTAAAGAAAAAATTTTTCATGTCATGCTTTTTAATGAAATTTCAAGGTCACCGATATTTTTTTAAATGGAATAGTATATTTTTTTACGATAGCATGATCGACAATAAGAAACAGAATTAGACACTGTAATTGTTATAATTAATTAAATAACAATTAAATAATTAAATAACAATAGACTGAAATAGACCTGAATAGGACTGTAAATACGAAAGATATTTAGGTGTTCCCATATATGTGGGACACCCTGTATATGCAACAATTGAATTGCCAGATTTGTTGTGCAGTAAATTTGAATTGCGTTACGCTGAATATTTGATAAATTGTACGAGAGACAAACGAGACATAGACTCGCGCTAAAACTGGCTAGAAGAAGGAAACATATCGGATTCTCTCGGGGAGGAGAAGGCTCGAAGCGTCTTGATTTCAATCCAAGCGTTCCCGGCCGATCGATGCGCTATCACTCAGCGATACTAGAGCAAGAGTATCAGAACAGGGTCCATTAAAAGCCAAAGCGAAAAATCTGCGGATCGTGAAAAGGTGGAGAAGTGGCCTGAAATTGGGGAAGCACTCGAGCGATATCCCGCAGACTTTTATTTTTAATGGCATCGACTGGCGCAGAAAAGTTGGGCGGCCGGGTAAATAAGCGGAGATAGAAGAAATTCAGCCCTAAGCCCAGCCGCCGAGCCGTCCCCTTTTAAATTCTCGAGGTGCTATCCCCGGCGTGGCGAGGGTGTTGGCACCTCGAGTCACGCACACGCTCAAGAAACGTAAATCCATCCTCTCTCTGTCTCTCGTCTCGAATTCCCTTTGCCCCGGGTCCCTTTTTTTCTTCTCCGTCGGTGCGTAGACGTATCCTTATCTGACTCGCCCGTCGCCGAGCGAGTAATCGAGATGAGATGAGAGGGATGGGAGGGAAAGAGAAAGGACTCCTAGCGTCCTTCTGCCCTCCCGCGTTTCTCTTGCCGCGAGTTCTCTGTTTCTGCCGGGCGGAACTTCGGTTATTTGACTTGCTAATGCACTGAAAATACTCCGCGGGATTGTGGGAAAGAGAGGCGGGATCGACGGGAACCGCCGAAGATCAGTCTCACGCCTGTTTCGCGCTCGACGCGCGCCATTCGCGTCCAGAAACTATCCCCCTACGTCCGGAAACTTGCCCCTTAGACGTGTCCGTTTTCGTTAAGCCCGCTAACGGGACCGTTTTTGCCGTCCGTTTTGCTCGCGCAGTCTATCACCGCCGCGGAGTGCAACGGCAAAAAGCTACGTGCTCTAACTTGACGCTTAACAATCCATTAGGTTGAGTGGGAAGTTCGTTACGATCGAATTGAAATCTAAGCTCGATGAACGATAGAAGTAAGGCAAAAAATATACTATTACTCTTTAAAACGTTAGGAGGGCTGTCGGACTTTCACCTTCTTAGACTTGTCTTCACTTAAGGTTGCTATCTATAAAATCGCGAACCCTGCACGAATCTCATTAAAACCACAGACTTTTTCGTCTGACACCCGGACACTTTTAACTACTTTTTAAGGTTGATATGATTCCACAAAGGAAAGCTTCGGACGGGAAATTAGGGCTAAATATGTATTTGCCCATAATTATGTAAAAATGGTATATTTCAAAATTTAAAAAAAAATGGATTTATCCAAAAGTAGATTGATTAGCATGAGCACAACCGCAGTCAGGTTGTTTTTTTCCAAGCATGTTCGAATTTGTCATTCGATTGAGTCTCAAGTAACGCTTCTTGCCCCTCGAACGAATCCTTAGATTCGATTAGGCAGGTTCGAGGGCGATCTAGGTTGGGGAATGTTTGAACGACTTGAAGCGTCGTCGTTTGGCTTGTCGAGCTGCGAGGAAACAAACCTGCCCCTTGTATTTACTTCCAATTAGGTGACACGTGTCACGAGCTTCGATACATTTATGGCTGTTTTTGCATCCCGGAGGGATTAACCCTGCGCGGCATAAGGGGTGAAACTATCAAAACGTCCGGACCCTATTCTAATCTTACATGCACCCACGGCTGCGGTTTGACGCGAGTTAGACGACAGAAAAAAAGGATTTGGTGTGAGTGGCTGTTGATATTCTATGTACATCTTGCTGGGCTGCACGTATTCGATAATTAGAACAATGTCAGATAGTAGCGATGGGATGAAGTACCTCGCGAACAGGTTCGAACTTTGATTGAATGAATTCGAACTCTCTATACGTACTTCGAAAAACAATACAATAGTACTCCTAAGTATACTCGAACCTATGCCAGACAGTTTCGAACCTTTTACAAGTACTTTAGTAAATGGAAATAATGATTCCTAGTATATTCGAATCTTGATCGAAAAGATTCGAAACTTTTATGAATATCGAACCGGAAATTCTCTGATTTTTCTAATCGTTATTTTTTTTACTTTTAAAATCAATTATGCTGTCCTCTAATGCATAATTTAATTCAACATGTATAAGTATAATTTCATAATCTATCGGAAATATTATTCTGAAATGGTTACGAATTTAATAAAGAAAGTGCTTAAAACCTACTATGCAGTTCTGATTTCCAAGATTCGAGTACTACTTGTGAAAGAAGTACTTATAAGTATCTTTGCGAAACTTGTAAGTACTCATTCCAAATATAATCATTGAAACATTATTGCTTTTAAGTAGTAATCGAAACCCATTAAATGAAACTTGGTTGTTGAAATTGACTATCAGTTAGAACATTTAGACATATCGCTCATGCGCAAGAAAAACGTCATAACGTAAAATTTTGCAGTTTTCGTTTTATTGCATTAAAATACTCGCCAGAGTATTGATAAATACATTTTTATGTCAATACATACTTATAAAACTAACCCCACAGATAGTTTTATTTGTTCTTACTTGCAGCCACGGCTAGTTAAACTATCAAAGGACTTTGAAGCGCTCTCCTGTAAAATTTGTATTTTTATATTTGTGACGTTTTTCTTGTGCATGAGCGAATATGTTACATGTAGACTGCGGATTTTCATGCAAAGAAACAGTTGTTTGCATTAATTTCAAGAAGCTGCGTAGTATACTACATAATATACTGTAATAATAGATAAAATATAATATAGAATACTAAATAATACTATGTACAGATACAACCACCCTTTTAGTTTTTAATTTCAAATTAGAACGATCGCAGGCACAACAATTTTAATTTTCGCGTAGATTGAAGAATTCCTGTTAGGATATTTGACTGCCTCGGGCATTATATTGGCAGGTTTCAAAGACTAATATTTTCTTTAAACGAGATTGAATTTTCTTGGAGAAAAGAGCGTCTGATAGCTGGAGTATGACGCCGGGAACGCCCTTGAGATTTTGCGTAGTCTTTCGTTAAGGAATTCCCAGGGAACCGCGTCGTCGTCGGGGCCCTAAGGTATTATTCGTCGCAGCGTGTGCGATGGGGTGCTTCGAAACCACTATTCCGGATATCGGAGCGGGTTGGACGGGCGTATTCGATGTATTATTAATCCTTGCCTAACAATGAACGGAGGACCAACGGAATTCGCAAATTGAGACCACGGAGGGCATCTGTAATCCCAGATGACAGGCTCGCGTGGATAATTATTATTCCATGAAGAAGGTATCTTGTCGGTTCTCACGAATCACTGAAATATTTTAACCCCTCATCGTAAACAAGTTTCTCGCAATTTTCGCAAGTTTTGCGAATCTCCAAAGAGGTAAACTACAAGATTCTCCATCAAAAATCAGAAGAAAGTTCTCAGAGTAGAAGATTCTCCAGAAAAAAGAAATTCACCCTTAAAAAATTACGAAGGTAACAAAATGAAAAACTAACGCGTCCGAAAGAGCAATATATTCAATTAAATTAATTTTATATACTTTGCTATATGCAGTCGTAGTACTCAGCATAATATTCAAGGATTTTACGACTTTCTTCTATTGATAAAACCTGTATTAATGCTATCGGCGCACTCTGGTTCGATCATTCGATATTTAAAAGCAATTTTGCAAATTACCACATTGTTACTTCAACGTTGCTTCTATTAAATCGTTTTAATATTTCGTACAGGAAGAACTATGCATTTAATAAAATCTTAACAATGAAGCAGCGAAAAATAAGATTATGTAGTAATAAAATGATGAACGTATTTTTTCTCAAACATCGTTGTTAAAATCGAACTTCCGGACCTAATTAAAAGCTGTCGGCACCGAATTATTAATTATTAGTGCCAGCCTTGGGAACCGTTCCGGCAACAGCGTTCCACAGAACATTAGCAACTCGCACGGACAGAAAGCATTTTTATAAATAGCGAGGGTCGCATCTTGAGGGTTGCGCGGCATCTTTCGCTAGTTGGAGAACTTTTAGGTGTTTCGACTGTTAGGTTCCTAACACAGCCCCGTTGGCTACTCACCCCGTCCCCTCGGGGATGAGTGACGTCCGTCGAGGGTGAACGGCTCGAGATAACCTCTGCGCTCGATGGGCGAAAAAGTTAAGTGTATAATTACTTTAGGATGACGAAGCTCAGAGCTCGGGAGCCGCGAAGAATTCGCTGACTGTAATTTAAATCGACTGGAGGGTGCAGCGCGCGGCGACCTGTGCACCGAATAATTTATAAATTTGTTAACCGCTGATAGTCGAGTCAATCTTCGTTCTGGAATATTTGCTCCAAGTTTCACTCGTGTCTCGTGCGACACATTTTAAAAATACCTTTAAAATCCCAGTATCATCATATTTATCTACCTGGTTGTTCTAGGAATACTGATTACATAGTATAGTACAAGAATAGTACACTTTACTGAGCCAAGAACAAGAATTTTGTTATCAGTAAATCGGTAAAAATGACCGGTTCCAGATTTTTTATTTTGCAATTATGGAAGTAATAAAAATGATTTCATAAGGAATGGTTGTAGAGGTGTCTTTAGTAGAGCACGTATTACAATAAGGGCCGCACGAAGCCTAAATAAAATCAGTCTTTTCATTTTTAAAACGGAACATGTACCAGTTACCTTTAGGGCTCGGTAGGTTTAGTGCTAAGGGCTAAAACCACCCTCTTAAAATATAAAAGCACACTTTAAACGACAAAGCTGCATAGTTTTCCTTGTATAATAGTATGATGAGGATAATTGGTGTAGAAAATTGAGGAATGTAAGAAGCGGAGGGTGTAGCTACCCTTATCTTGACTGCTATCCTTTTCAGTAGAATGGGTAGAACGAGAATTAGTCAGCTAATTATGGTCACTCCGTATGAACGTACATTCGACTACGCTCGAGAAAGGACCACAAAACATGCAAGTGGACTTCGAGTCGCAGTTGCGACAGAGGTTCCTCTTAATTACAAAAAACCAAGTTGAACAGAAATTTATTTCTTCTCCTAACCCCCCTTAAAATAACGCTTCCATCATAAAGTATCAGATGTAACACAACAACCTAATCATTTTACATTGATGTTGGCGTTTCATTTTCATCATTTCCGAAGAAGATCGAGATTCCGACGATCGTAAGAGTTTAATCTGCAGGCCAGTTAACGTAGGACGTTTAATCGCAATGAAGGTACGGCGAGTTTAGAGAACGATCTCGCCGGAGGTATTAAAATGTTAATAGGATCGTGGGCTGTCTAATTGACGAACGGTAAAAAAAAAAAAGGGAAGAGTAACAAGCCGGGAAAAGAAAGTTTTTGACCCACTATTCAATTCCATCAGGCTCCGGTTCGCTGGCGTAAGCCGTTTCCTCTAGAGAGTAAGCGCGTCCATCAAACGTCTCGTTACGACTGTTCCTGTAGCGTACCCGTCGCGTTCTCTCCGTCTCTCTTTTCCGCCGTCGTTCTTCCGCCGCGTCGGCCCGAGGGGGGAGTATCTTATCCTTGATGAAAATGAGTAAAATAATTTGACATGATCAGAGACGGAGACGCAGTTAAATTAAACGCTTGTCAAACAGTAGAGAGTCTCCGCGACGCGCGCGCGGCAATTTAATAGAATTCGGGAAATAGAAGGAAGAGAGAGAAAAAAAGAAACGAGAGCAGCAGGCGAACAGACAGCGAGAGGAGAGAATAGCAGCGAAATGATTTCCCCGTAGCTGCTCGCCCGGGCCGCGATAATTTGCTCGGGGTGTGGGAGGGCCGGAAAAATTTCACGCGAAATCGTAATTGCTGGCAGCCTCGCAGCCGATAATGGACGTTTTATTTATGAGTTCCGACGAACCGTGCGAATTATTATTAGCCAATAATTAAGAGGGCAATTGTTGCCCGCGAAAACCGACTGGATTGCCCGATGCATCTTTTGTCATCGTGATGCGCGCCCCTTTGTGCGCCGTAATAATCTTTACATCATTGTCTGGCCTGCAGAGAGCAACCAGTGTTTTACGCTTTGAAGGGTAATTTCATTCCCTCTCCGGCGCTCGCAAACTCTAGTCCCGCTGTTTCACTTCCTCTCTCTCTCTCTCTCTCTCTCTTTCTATGCTGTGCTTTCCAGAGTCGTTTTTTCATAGACCAGCAACCCCGGCAGACAGTTTTTAACGCTGTCACACGCGCACAGTACTCAAGCTTCGCAAAAGGAGGTTTAGAATTAATTTCCAGTTTAGCTTCAAATTTCCACGGTTTGCTGGTGCGTTTATCAAATTAGAAATTTATTTACGTGTCAGTTTTACCGACGTGCCGTGGCACACTCTTTCACGTATGAATATCTAACCGGATTATGCAAGTATTCTCTGCGTCGTAAAATAATATTTACCCCTTCCGTTGCAGGAATATAAATAAGTGAAACGTGAGATGAATTCAAGAATACCGTAGTGTGTCGTTTTCGAACTATTGAAGCTGTCGGAAGTGGAAATCGATTCTCAGTCGATTCTCGGTACACTTGGAGTTGGAGAGAAAATTTATATTTTGCTGAGAGGGTTGCAGCTTACTGGTATAGTTAATGGAAGCATTTTGTTCAGATCTTCTATTCTTTTAATAATGTTCTACTACAGTCGTTGGCCAATTGTCTGCATTAATTGCCAGATGCGGAACCTACATAGAGACTTGTCCCTTTTCTAAATCATTCTCTTGAGGTTAAAATCATACAATAATAGTTTTAAATTCTCTAAATGATTTTACTGTCATCCAAAATAGATGAGACTATCTACGAAGATTAACCCTTTGGACTCGACGCAATTTTAATTCCAAAATCCATACATTTCTTAAACCTGGGTCATTTTTACATTATGCAATCTTTTTTACACATTTGGCACACAAAATTGAACCTGCTTTCTCACACTACGGTGGAGCATTTTGCAATTTATAGGATACAGACGAATTCAATAATATTGAAACTGTTCGAATAATGCTATGGTAATTTTTACTGGCGCCTTAGGGTCGCCATTCGAGGTCAAACAGGTGTATTCAATAATATCTTTCACGAATAAATTAAATATGCGAGTCGTACTGATAACAATCGACCACCGTGCGCCGCGCGCGGTATCAAAATGTCGTCGCGAAAGTACGAGAAAGATCGAGCAAGAATTAGTTCGACGTCCGCGACGGTTCTCGAGACAAGCAGCTCACAACAGTTTTGCCGAGCTAATCCTGTGCAAGAAAACAACAGGAAGCAAACGTGACGGCGACCTGCACAGCTCTAGGATGATAGTAAACCCCGTCGGTGTCGCAGGGATTGCTGGCATTTTTCGGGAAATGGAAATGGAAAATCCGGTGAAACGAGGCGTTGCGGACAGGGGTGGGAGCGATGGCGGAGCGACGTATTACGAGACTCCGGCCCGGTAAATTTTTAATGGCCGTGGCTTAATTGTGCTTTGAATCCGAGCAGCACCCGCGAGCTGGCCAGAAAGAACCGGGGCGAATTAGGGGCTGGAACGAGATGGGAAAGGGAGCTAGCTAGCTGCCTAGCACCCGGCTCGCCAGCTCTCTCTGATATTCATGCATAGATGAAATGTACCGAGGAACTGCTCCGGGCCTGCTATAAAATGCATTACCGAAAGAAACACCGCGCTGCCACGAAGAAAGCGGAAACGTACACCTCGCCGATACCGAACTATCGCCGTTCGAAATTCCCCTGTAAATTTCCGTACGCCGCGACCGCTGCACCTGAATTATTCCCACGCGGAATTTTCCCATGCGCCCGCCCCGAGACCGAGCCTTAACCCTCTTGTTCATAACCGAACAATTTCACACTGTTTCATGCCCGGGAATCCACCCATCACTGGGTGCACGCTGAAGTATTGTATATGAAATATTTAACGAAATTATTTTAATTATTTCCGGCGAATTTAACGGCATTTATTTGATAATTTATTCAATTTATTGATTTGATTATATTCCACGACCCTTTGTTATAGCTTCATTAAATTATACGCGAGTTACGATTTCGAATTTCTTTTTATTGACGAACGATTGTTTCACCTGTGAACACGCAGATCGTTCAGAAATAATTTAAATAACGATCTGAACGGGTTAGATAAGATATTTTATCAGGATCGTAAAAAATGTGTAGCTGAAAGTCCCAAACGGGTACCCGCCGGTTATGAACAGAAGGGTTAAACACGGCGAACGGGAGCCGGAGCGGTTTTCTTGAAAACGCTCGCAGCTGAGTAATTAAATCCGCTGTTCCGCGGGCGGAACTTTCTGTTTCTCCGCGTGTCGTTCTTTTTCGCTCTTCCTCCGGCCAACGCGCCGCGCATCGACCGGATGAAATCAAATAGGGGAAAAGCGAACAGGGAGAGGATGCCACGGCGAAAGGAACGCCGGCAACGAATTCGAACGTCGAGGAAAATAAAGGGGCGCAGTTTTTCCTCCGGGGAAAAAACCCGTTACCGGAGAAATCGACGCGGAACTCGCTTTTTCGCAGATTCTTCCGGACAGTCGGTGGCTACCGCGGTCTAACGAGGTGTACCGAGAGAGCAACGACGGCTCGGCTCGAACCGCGTATCCACTTGAATCGCCGCTCGCCACCCATTTTAACCGTAATTAACCAGCTCTGGATATGAGTCGTACTCAATTCCCGCGGAAGTTACTTTGCGATCAGCTGAATTTTAATTCGCTACTACCCCTGCTCCCGAAAGCAAACTGAACGAGGAAATAACAGAGTGGCGCCAGGCTTTATTATTTGATAGACTGTGAAATGTGGCTGTTCGGAAACTCTGCATATTCTGTTTGCAAAGAGTATTGTTTCTGGAGTCTATTTAGCGGAAGATAATTGAAACTTTACCTCGTTATATGAAGTCTAACAAATTTTTTTTGTTGTAGGATTTCAACTTCCTTCTGTAGTATTGGTACTTTCTTTATTCTATATTCCCATAAAGATCCACAGTATAGTAATCGACTATGATGGACATAGATATCGATCGTGTAGATGAAGACCGTGAACGAAGAAAAAAATTCAATTTCTATCGTAATACAATAGAAAAGCTTGCAATGCATTATGTAAGAACGATGCTTACTTTGATTCACAATAGATAATTATGTTTGCTTGACGTTACTGTTAAAAATCGGACATTGCAAAACCTAATTAGCGGAGTTGCATTTAGACGAGACGCCCTGTGTATTATCCTGGAGCTGGGTGAACACATTGCGGGCAGAGTTAGTGTAACGTTCGATCCAGTGAAACTGAAATCCTGAAAATCTTTAACCGACAGTCCCTCCCGACGCGTCGTTTTCCCCTAGGTATTCCTAACGCGACGCGTTTACCACCCTTGCTGTGCGAGAGATCGACAGAACAAGCTCTAGCGCGCAAGTGTCAGGGGGTGGGATCCGCTAAAGTGGCTCTCGCACCTGAAACAGTTCTCCCGTCAAAGGCGGGCGGCAGAATTCTCTCGACACGAGTGTCGACTGCCGCCAAACCTTTTCCAACTAGTCGCGGGGAAAGTCTCCGACGGAGATTCCCATCCCGTGGTCGAAACCGACAATCCTGCGAATACGATCGTTCTTTCTTCCTGCGACTAGATAGTGCTAGCGCCGGACGTGAAACTGTTGCGCACCGCAAAGGCGAATTTACCCTTGTACCATTTATGGTTGGTATTTTGTTGAGCATTCGTTGGCAAACCGTTAGAAACTGTAAAACGTAGAACTGAGGCCATGAGCAGACGCCGTATTTTCTAACTCTAATTTCTCGAAAACAAGACGTCGTAAGACTTAGTTTCTCACGTAGAATCAAGTAGACTTGATCACGGTGACGTAGTATTAATCATGGTTATCACTAAACCTACCGAGCTTTAAAAGTAACTGGTACATGTTCCCTTATAAAAATGACAAGATTGATTTTATAGTATTTAGAATTTGTGCTGCTCCTATTGCGCAATACGTGCACTACTAAAGATATCTATACTATCGTTTCTTATGCAATCAGTTTTATTATTTTTCTAATTGTAAAATAAAATCCTGGAACCGGTCACTTTGACCGGTGTTGGTAGGTTTAGTGTTAATTACCAGGATTTGTCTACAGGGTGTTTCGTTTATCTGATAACGGAAATATCTTGTAACGCACTGAAGTTATTTAAAAAATTTGTTTACAGAAATTGTTCGGTATGAACGGTACAATCATATTGTCTAATTTTTTTCAGGACTAGAATAGTGGAGAGGAGATTTTCAAAGTCAAATTAAGTTTCACAAGATAGTGCCGTTATGAGATAAACGACACACCCTGTATAACCTTCTCTCCGTGTAAGGGATGCAAATGCACTCCATGCTGGCAAAAACGGAAATAAATAGTTGACGCATGGAAAATTTCCGAAAATTTTCTAAGGATGCTAGTTGTGATATTTTTTAAAATATTGTATACTTATCTTTTAAAAATCCATAAAATTTCACAAATATTTATGCGAACAAATTTTTTCTTCCATTTTGCTACAAAACTGTATAGGATCCAATTACTCCCCTATACACGGTTAATATTAAAATAGCAGTATTGTACACAGAGAGAAGGTTTAATCTGCAACACCTCGTTTCCAAGACGAGGACCGCCAAACGCATTTCCACAGCGCGTTTAGTATTCTAGTAAAATTTTCGAACCTAGAACACAACGATCGACCAATTAAGGGTGGGATCGGACAAGAGGAATGAAAGGGTACGGTATGGAGTGGAGAAACAGCACGGTCATGACGCGACCACGGATTTTAATTATACGAGGCGACCTTGTAATTCACCGAATAACCGAGCCACCCCTCGAATAAAAGAAACCACCGTGCGCTGGTTAACGAGTGGGGCCAACGCGTTCCTCGAATACGTTCTCCGGGCTTCTCGAGGGCACCGTTTCCTGCAACCATAAGCACCTTACACCCTCGTGTGCTCACGTGAAAATCCGTGCACTTGGCCACGGGGTCACGTTGAGGAACAGTAACACTGTCTACCCTCGTTCACGGGAACGACACCACCGGGATCATCCAAAATTCTTCATCCAACAGGGAACTTCGGGGATACCCGCCAACGACGCTACAATTAAACAATTACCATTTAGAAATTTCTTGAGACTCACCCTCGGCGAGAACCAACAGCTGTCTTGCTTGAACGCTTGTGGATAGCTGGCTTGGTGTGCGTGCTTCCCTGTGGGATTTAATCAAGTATTCGAACCTCAGTCTCTTGATATACAGTCGACTCTTTCATTTTTTAATGACAAAGTACGATCATTGTGAAGTTGTAAACGTTCTATCGTTCCGACGAGGTAGCTTCGTGGTCTATATTTAACAAGATAGTTAACTAACGAAAAAAATTTATCGATCACAACGTCCACTTTTTAATCTTCATTCGAACCTTAGTCTCTTGATATACATACAGTCAACTCTTTCATTTGTTAATGTCAAAATACGACCCTTTCAACGAGGTAACTTCGTGATCTACATTTTACAAGATACTTCTCTAACGAAAAAACTTTATCAATCACAAAGTCCACTTTTTAATCTTCACGAACCTCGTAAAATCTGGCTCGATCCGCCTCACTCCGCCCCCGAAGACGAGCTTGGTAATGAGCTGGATATGCATGTAAATTAATTATCCTATTAAAGAAGTTTCTCAGGTGGTCGCTGCACGGAGCCAGTTAAAGCGCGGTGAGGGATGGAAGATAAGGGTGGACATGAATGGTTAAAGGTTAAGTTTGCTCGATGATGTGTAGAACGTTCCTAGGATTTCCGGTCATTGATAGGGGAGTGCCGGAAGATTTGGGGAACGAAAGAGGGAGCAACACTGAGGCGGGTGGCATTGTAGGGGTAGGGCAAAGGTAGTGCACCCTCAGGTGCTGTTTCCGACCAAGGCAACCCTTTCGGAGTAATAATCGGGAACGATACCCCAGAGAGACGTCCGAGCCGCTGTGTATTAGAATGAATGGTAATGATGGAGCGATGCATACTAACGATGTTTGTAACTTGCTGTACATCGGTGTACATTCGTTTGCCCTCTCTCGACGATCTTTCTTTTCTGGATCTTTGGGTTTGTTTCAGCATCCTTCGCCAGCTACAAGTGAACGACAGTAATATTTGGCCACTTTTAAGAGAACGATAACTTTTTTAATATCAGATCATACAACTTGGATTTTTTTAGAAGCTATAACAATTAATTTACTAAATGAAATCTTTTTTCACGTCTTGTAGTGAACTTGCTTCTCTAACTGCTCTAAAAATATCCATGTCGAATGATCTGATATTAAAAAAGTTATCGTCCTTATAAAAGTGTCCGAACATTACTGTGATTTACTGTCTGACATTCAAGAGGATCTCAATATTGAAAATAGCTCTCCGAATCAGAGTGACTGGCATAATTTACAAATTAATGAATTGCAGGCTTTAGATATTCAGAAGCTTCTCAGCTTTCGTCGACCAGTTAATACATAGTGAGTTTTATTAATTCCTCTTTCCGTATTTATGGCGTTTTTGAAGTCGAGATAGATGAAGAAACGTGTATAGCAATGACTAGACTGCGGATTTTATGCATTTGAGGTCACCAGTGTATTAGTTTCACCTTAATAAGATAATTAGAAGAAGAGTGAAATTTTTATTTGGCTACTGTGTCTTGCAATCGATGCAAACATTTTTTATTTTGCATGAAGATCCGCAGTCTAGTAATGACAATGGATGACACCTCTAATTTGTATTTGCAGTAAAGAGTCTTTTAGTCATCGAAGATGGATGGCATTTCTAATTTGTATTTGCAGTAAAGAGTTTTTTACTCGTTGAGAGTGAATAATATTATATTTCCAATTTGTATCTATAATAACGAGTCTTGATATTTCTAATTTGAACGCAGACCGGTAAATTGATTTTCGCGAATCAGAGCGTGCAATAATTTTCGGTTAACCTTTGTGCCCGCGTAGTGAAGGCAACGGGCTAATAAACGCGTAGTAATACGATCTTAAGATAGCAAAGATTAAGATACTGCCGGATAATGGCGGAGCTCGTTACAGGCTCCCCGGAAGGCAGCCGCCTCGCCCATAAATCCGATATAATTGGGAAGCAATTAAAACGTATCAGGACCGGGCGCAGGGGTTGTAGGCAGCGGCCGGACTTCTTAATCGGGGGGAATTTAATTGGGGCCCGGACGATACGGGACGATAAAATTCTAATCGGTATAGTTGTCGCGGCGCGCGGTTCGTTTCGGAACGATCCGACGCGGTTGGCGCCCGGTCACCGAACTTTATCTATAATTCATCGTGCACCGAGATCGCGCCGTCGGATATCCTCCGGATTTAACTCGTCGACGTCGACGTTGCTTCGCGAGTTATCGAATCGACGAATTCGGAGAGGACGGAACTGAGATACGTCCTTCGGATAGTGCGGGAGCAGCGCACAGTTTCCGAACTTACCAAATCTATGAAATAATATGATACCAGAAAGTTATAAAAATTATTCACAACGAGAAGTCGCAAATGGTGGTGTCGTCTACTTTAATGAAACTTTTTCTGGTGAATCTAAAGCAAAATTAAGCAGACCCGTGTCCGAGCGTTTTTGACAATTCTCATTATTTATAAAGATAGTTAACATTTAATTTCATGATTTTTAATCATATCTTAATTTTTCTGGGCTTTGTCTGATTTAAGGATTCTTGGTACGCAAGAATATTGATATCTGCGACAGATCTATTTTTTCCAACGTGAAATTCAGTTCATTTTGCAAGAAATATTTGTTTCAAATGTTTTTACGAAGCATACCACCCTACAATGTTGTATAGGTAGACAAAAGAAGACAAAAGACAAAAGAAGACATTTTTAATGAAAAAATTATTAATCGTAAGAGTGATTTGAACACCCTCTACCACCCTCGCCACCATAGCTGTTGCGATATGATTAAGAAATGAAGTATATCAAAGAATTTTCTCTGGATGTCATAAAATTAAATGTTAATTATCTTGATAAATAATAAGTATTGTCGAAAACGCTCGGACATGGGTCAGCTTATTTTCGCTCTAGACTTGCCAGAAAAAGTTCAATTAAAATTGACAGCCCCGCCACTGTGACCTAGTCAGTTATAAAAATTCAAAAACCAATGTTCTTAATTTTTTCAGTTTCATTATGTCTTAATAAAAAATGGATATTTTTCGATGCTATTTTACTATGTATTTTGTATATTGCAATTGTATACTATAATATTGAGCACTTCTACATATGTTCAGAGAAACAATTAGGAATAATAATTGTTACGTAAATACTTTTTTCTCATGAGAAGAAATTATATTTCGAGAACGGATACAGTTAGATCGGGCAAATACCCCACCGAATCGATTGCAAGAGATTTGACTCGGTAAACGATGCGAATGGGGTTGTCGAATAGGGGGCAGGGATCGTGCAGAGAGGGTGGGATTGGGGGTCGAGGGAGAGCACGCTTCGTCGCGACTCGTAAGGATGGACGGAATTTAGATTGCTTATTAAACGACGAATAAATAACCGCGCCAAGTTGTTGCTGCGCTAAGGTGCTACCGCGTTCCGGAAATTTTCTTCCCGATCGCCAAAGAAAATTATTTCAGCTAGACAAGCCCCCGCCGCGTTTACGATTACACGAACTTTCCGCGCCCGGGCTTCGTGGAGCGTCAGGAATTTTCTCGGATATTCATTTCCATTTTATGGTATTCGCTTGAGTATCCGGAAACAGTTTTAACTGCGCTCCTCCCTCTCTCCCACGCAATTGGATTCCCTCGCGAAATGTTTCCGGTTGTTTCGGGATACACGCGGAAGAACTTCCGGTATTATCTCGCATTGTTAAACCGCCGACGATTTTTCGTCTTCACCGCAGCAAAATGTTTCAGTCACGGTCTTCCGTCGCGCGGATTTCTTTCGAGCACGATGCAGTGATCTGGATCAAAGAATTCAGAGGCGTTTCGATGTAAGTGGCGATGTACAAGGAATGTCGAGATGAAATTTTTTAGTGAAAAATGTGTTAAACGATAATTGTTTCCTGAATAGATACAATGCTACGTATTTTTCTGTTTGCTTGATAGCTGTATTTTTTCATTGTTTTTCAATATTGTTCAGTGTATCTGTATGGGTGTCTGGAAGAAGGGCCTATGTTAGACTCTTCAAATTTTACAGGAGCACAATTTTGAACTGGAACCTGAATTCTTCCATTGGAAAAAGACCGAAAACTTTAAATGTTACAGCAAACTAAGTTCCTGATTGCGTTCCTATAAAATTTAAGAACCCTGACATACGTCCTTCTTCCTGACCCCCATTTAATTATGGCTGGAATGTTTGGATGCAGTTAGTGCGACGTTTATCCTTGCAACCACAGATACACCTGTACACAGGAAATGTTCCATTGCCATTTAGGCGTGCGCTGGATTTTACCAAGAAGTTCGCGTCGAGGCAAGTCTGATGTTTAAGCTTGTAGGCGGGTAAGCTCTCGGACCACGCAGACGGTGGCGCCGTTAAACTACATTTTTAATTTGCAAAGCTTAGACGAGCAGCTTGCCACCCCTTCCACGGGGCCGTCATTGTACCGTTTCCGGTACAAAGGGAGCCGAAGCCGGCTTTGTTGTTTCAGAACCGCGCTAACGCCGCTAATGCGCGCCTGCTTCAACGACCAAGCCTCGATGCTTCCTGCTAATCCTGAGAAGAGAAGCTGCGGCATTTCTCCGGTGATCCGACTTTTCTGGTATTTGATTTTCTGTTTGTTAGCGACGGCTTATTTTTTACGAGAAATCGCTGCCGGACAACTCCACGCCACTTCGCTTTCGGTTCGTTTGTGCAAAGGGTTGAGACTTTTATGTTGCAAGCTCTACAATGGACTTTCTGAGGATGGCTGAATGTTGTTTAGAAGCACCACCCCTAACCTGACCCCCCCCCCAAACATAACCCAGACCTAGCCAAAATTCGTTCAAAATGAAGTAGTATACTAGCTGCGTAGTATGATAATATTATAAACACGAGTACTATAGAATTAAAGAAACTACTATAGAACATTTTAGTGAAATTCACACAAGAGGCAGGAAAATTAAATATAAGATAATGGATGTACAAAGTGTTCGCGAAGAAATTGATTTATTTAAAGATTGTAGGAGATTAAGGTTAGGGACAATTTGTCTGTCAGAATGTTACTGTATTGTTTATGAAAATCCGTGATCGATAGTGGTGTGCATTTCGATTCTGCACTATTCATTTGAACTAGCGCGCGAGCCGCGCTTCATTATTCACGGGAAGACACCCGTCCTGTTGAAATAATTTACGAAGCTGGCTGTGAGAATTCAAATCGCGAAGGAAGATCCATTAGGTCCGCTTTAAAATTCCGTTTCGATCGCCTGGGAAATTTATGTGATCCTATTCGAGCTTCTACGGTTTTTGGCGTCGTCTGCGGACGGCGCACTGTTCGTCCCGACGATGTGTCATTTTTCAGTCAGAGTATGGACTTTTACCCAGTTCACTGGACTATCGAGTACCTACACGAGGAATTTAATGATATTTCGAAACGTGAAACCTTCCGACACATATGGCGTAGAATGTTTCTCATTTTTATTGAAGACAGATTGTTTTTCATTATCATTCTTATACTGTCTAATGATATCATTATATTATTATACATTATCGCACAAATACAGAGAAATATATTTTTAAAAGAAATAGTAACAAAACTACTGAATCTTTCATAAAACAGCATAAGTGTATAAAAAGTAATGGTCATCCGTTTTAGGGGCGAATCTATACCTCTGAATAATTCCTTGAAGGAAAGAAAATTGTTGTTCAAGTTTGTTTTTACATCAACATCTTTTACTCAACCAGAAGAGAAGAAGGAACCATCTGTCGCAAAGAAATTGTTATTGAGATATAAGCTGTTAAAGTTTTTACAAAATTTGATTGTGTGGAGTTACACGTAAATTCTACTACTACAATCCACTGACTGTGTGTGGCTGTAATGTAATTTAAATTAGATATCTACTTTCCTTAATTAAATTCTCATTTACTTCTCACCAACAAATTTTTTAACTTTTGGTGATACATTTCTTTTTTTGTACAAATTTAATCGATTTTTTACTAATATGATTGAAATTTACGGGTCGGTTAAGTATACTGCTCGATTAAAAACATCTAGCGTAAAAATTTTCTTGTAATTCTGCAAGTTTAACACAGATTTTCGAAGTTAAAAATCGTTCAAACCATAATATCTCTATTTCTCCAAAATTCTGCAATATTTCAGCTTTAATTAAAAAAAAAAGATAACCGCTCTATCTCATTTCCATCGAAAGTTAATTGATTTTGGCACAAAATTCATCGGTTTATCCCACTGTGCGATGTCCGCAGACGACCCCAAAAACCGTAGCTCGGATAGGATCACATTTCCAGTTTGAAAATTCACGGACTTACTTCTTTTAGATATTGTAAAACAATTGATTTCTTTTCATCTGTGTTTCTTTAAAATGTGACGCTATAAATTAAGCATAATTTGTAACACTAATATGTACAGCAAAAAGTACATAAAATATTATCCTTTTATGCAACTATTTCTGAACGTACTAGGATACTCTAAGAAACTTTTGCAGTCACTCGCAAGCAACACTGCCACTTTATCTATCGGTTAAAATGAATATTGCTCTACCACGGGATAAAATTCCTTTCGTAGCTGACAGTATTGCTGACAAACGCTGCTCCTCGGTCCACGCAGCCGGTTCTATCGCCGGTGAAAATTTCCGTTTCACGACGGTTAACCGGCGTGTTAACCGTCGTGACGGTTGGCCAGAACAGAGGAGGAAGAGAGGACGTAGCCTCCGACGCTCTTCTCTGGCTGCTTTTGTGGGAAATAATTGAGACATGAAATACCGACGCGGCGCGCGCGGGTTTTGACGTAAGCATTCCATTGTCTTCCGCCGTCTCCTTTACAGGAGGCGAGAGCATACGAAAAACAGAGAGACGGAGAAGGAGAGAGGGAGAGAGGGAAAGAGATAGTGGGAGGGAGGGGCATCGCAGCCTCACAGAGCATAAAAGCTCTCGTCTGTGTTTATGCGTGTGTGCGCCTTAACCGAGGGGAGAAGATGCGTTCCAGCGGCGACGGCGATGCATCGCTCGGATGAAAGATCTGGATTAAAGCGCATCGTTAGTGCATTCGTTGTGTCCCGAACCATGGCAATTCGGATTACGCGGTTTATCGGCCGTGATCCACTTGCTATCAAGACGTTGCGCCGTAACTTTCTATTCGTGGATCGCACGATTCAAGCGGATTTTCTGGTTATCGGAATTTTTTTCGGAAGAACTATAAAACTCTTTCTATTAAGATTTTTCACACGTTTGTTTACCCGTATTTGAAGTGCATAAATCATTTCCGTCAGATAGATATAATCAAAATTACTTGAGTAAAATGTTTCTTTTGTAAAGTATGTTTTGAGAAACACCTGCTGGTCGTTAGCACGATTGAATCAAAATAAATTGAAAACCTTGATGATTTTCAGTTTTCACGTTTTCGTTGACGGGAAGATATTGATGATGAGTAGATTGCGGATTTCATGCATTAACGTTGGAAACGAGTTCGGGCGATTTAAAGTAGTAAGAGCGTTGAAGAAATTTATGATTCATTGAGATTGTTGAATACGAAAAGATAAATCTATATGATTACTGTTTCTTGCAATCGATACCAACAATCGTTATCTTGCAGGAAGAATAAAATCGCAGATTTTATGCGTGATATTTGACGTGCCGCAGGTAAAACGACAAATCCGTGTCGATATTGATTCCAAAGAAGTCGAAAGAATATGTCGAATGCGAACGATGAAGCGGCATTCACGATCGACAGTCTTTCGTTGTCAGAGTACAGAGAATGAAAGGCCGTGCGACGTAATGTGGAATACCATCTTCTCCGTTCCATCACGTTTTCCCTCTCGTCCAGGTTTTTTTTGTCGCACATTCTCCTGGAGAAATTGAGAAGGAGGTTGGGAAGCGCGTCGAGAAGCGAAATGAAAACACGAGCGCGTAACCGGGGACGGAATGAAAATTATTTCTGGTCGGTGGGCCGTTCGTTCCACGGGCAAGAATTGCGGCTTGAATTTTAGGCGCGGCCGCGAGAGTCTCGCTGGTAAAATACCGCCGGTCGTCGTCGCGATGTCAAAGTTTATTTAAATAATATATACCGGCATAACGCGCACGGTCGGCTCGGCTAGAGTGGAGCGCGTAAAATGAAAAACGGACCGGTCTCGGTGCATTACTTCGTTAATTTTAATTGCTCCGTCGGCTCGTAATTCTGGTTAGTTTCGCGTCTCCCCCTGAATACCTGAAGAACTAGTTGCTGCCGGGAAAAGAACCGGCGCGACTAAACGAAATCCTATTTAAACAGGACAGGGGCGGAGAAACAGCTGCGAAAAATTCCACACGACGCGACGCGCCCCCGTCTCTCGTCAATGAAACGATCATCCGTGGGATCGATCCATTCTTCGTTAACCCGCCGAGAACGACGTCTGCGCGCTGTCCTCGCTCGAAAGAACATTTCTAAATTTATTGTCAAACTGCGAAACTCATAGCAAAATTTTCTACATCAATTTTACAAAAACAGAAACTATACAATCAGTCTTATAAGTAGACTGCGGATTTTTATGCATTCATGGCTTATGAAAAACTTCAAAAAAGGCCGGAATATAAAATTCGATGGAATTCTGTCCAATTTTTATTTGGTTTGGATCTACAAACGCTCTGTTCCCATTAAAAATAACATTTTATTTCATTCCACTTTTTTAAAACTCGTCTAACAAAAATTAGAAAATGCATAAATATCCGAAGTCTACTTATAAGGTTAGATTGTGGTCTAATACTCGGGCAAACACTTTAAAATTTAAAAACTTAAACAACTCAAACTTAAAAAACAAAAGCAATTAAAGTGAATGCCACTCTTTCTAAGATCCACAAATATTTACCACTCTCCGTAATTAATAATAATCTACTTATAACTATGTCTATGTATAAGGATACAGCTTTGTAATCATACGTACAAATTCTTGTGGTCGCTAATGATCTAGATATTGATGCGATCTATATGAACAAATAAATTTTTAGAAATCCGAGCCGGACACGTTTGCAACGACAAAAGTTACTTCAAATGACCTCGGGAACCGCCCCTTTTACGGAGATCCGATATTTTTGAGCCACCCTGTATACATAGAAAAACATTAGCACATATCGTTCATGTTTCTTCATAAATAATCTGATCTAAGAAAAATTGTGTTCGCGTTTAAAAAAATCCTCGTCCGCAGTAGGTTAAAAATTGAATGAATACTATCGACTTTCTGGAATAAAATTCGGAAACTGATACTACTAAAATATTATATAGTAAAAATATTCAAATATTATGCAAGATACTATATAAAGATACTATAAAATATTCCAGCAAAGTCTAGGACGGCTGACTAAACCCTCCTTGCGGAACTGCATGCGCGGAACGTTCAAAAACCGGGATAGTCGAGATCGAGGCTTTTGATCCGCTGCCGAAATAACGAAAAAGGACATCGGCAACGGACAAAGTTATAAAAAAGAGAGGAGGCTGCGGCAGAGGAACGGTAGCTTGATCCCCAGGATCCCGCGTCTCGTTCGCAATTTGCGGTTCCCGCAGCTAACTCGAAATTGCGGCGTGTGCCTCCGCTGGCAAACCTCGTCGATAGACGTGTCTGGGCTCTGTATCTGCGGCTGCTGGAAACTCGACACTCGGCGTTAAATACTAGACGCGTTCGATACTCGATATTCGTCGTTCGCATTATCCCGCACGCGTATCTGCTGAAATCCGGAAACGCCGAGCTCTCGGAGCCGCAATGAAGATCGCGGGGGGGCTGAACGTTGGGCTGCTCGTTCCGCGGATCTCTTTTCCACGAATTTTCCATGCCGCGGTTAAACGAACGGATCCCGCGTTTCTATGTGTCCGAGACATTTCCAAATTTGTAACGCGAAAAACCGTGTTCACTTTCGCAACCATTCACGTTGTTGCTGGTTTATCTTTAGTTTAACGAATCTTCTCTAATCAACGTAGTAAATTTTGTACTTATTCTGGACTTTACAAAATGATTTATAGACAGAGTTTGTTTTAATATTTTTAGACGGTGAAACGCAAAAATATAAACACAAACATTAGTTTTCTTATATCATTTTACGTGATGTAAAAAATGATAATTGTATATAGAATGTTGATATTCGTTCGCATTTCATCTCTTAAAAACATGAACGAAAGTTCGCATTACTCATGGAATAATCGAATTAAATAAAAGGTATAGCCGGATAAAATTAACTCTATATCTCGACTGGGAGGGTAGTTATACAAATAGTAAAACGAAAATATTCTGAAAAAACTCTTACAATTGTAAAATACCCAGATGCACACGCACCACAATTTAGTAGCATTCTAAAATTGAAAATTCAGGTTGTAAAGGATCAGAATCATGGTCGTTATCCTGGCAATGTTGTAGCTGTCCCATAATTTTGTCCAGCACTGCAACGCATACTTTCGCTCGTGGAGAAGCTTCGCGACTTCAAGGTGTCGCGTGCTATTTTCCCTGTCGTCGATGGGTTTCAATCGGAAAGTGGCGCTCCTTAGACGGCTCGGAAAATCAAGGAAAACAGCCGTCGAAAGCTGGTTCAAAGGAGCCGCGAGACGCGTCGGACGACGTTCGCGACGCGACATCGGTCGCTGGTACCCGCGCGAGTTTCGCCGAGCGTGTGCGCGCGAGTACCGCCGGTAATTTATTCGCGCACAGAGCTCGATTGTCTTCTTGAAACGAACCTCCTCGCCACGGTTACTCGGAGACACGTGCCCCCGCGATTGTCGTACGTGCCCGTTCCATTTCGACGGACGTCTGCCGCTCAATTGCCTTCAATCTCGCGTTCTACTGCACACGAGTAAATTCTGCACGGTGCACCAGGTTTGTTCGCACAAGGGATACAGTTGTTTAACGTTAAATCTACCGTGCGGATCAAATCGACCAATTTTAGGGTGACCTGTCCAGTGAAGGAACACTTCATTTAATTACCGTATACTCTATCACTTATCTGCCCACTTAACCCTCGGATAGTGGGTTCATTTTGCCAGAGAGTCACAAACGGCCCACTCTAGAACCTATTTGAATGCTTGTGTAACATGTACAGGGTGCATAAAAAGTAATGGTCATCCGTCGTAGGGGTGAATCTACACTTCTGGATCGGTGGACATTTGTAAAAGAAATCGCTGCAAAATTGTTTATACCAAGGAAAATTGTTATTCAAGTTTGTTTTTACAGCAACTCCTTCCACTCATCGAGAATAGAATAAGTTTGAAAGAAACCGTATGTCGCAAACAAATAGTTATCGCGATATAGGCTGCTAAAATTATACGTATAGACAGAAGCCTACTACTACAGTCCACCTGCCGTATCGATGAGACAGAACATGATCGTCTGCGTGCCTCGAGACAAATGAAATTTAAAAGGACATTCGTCGCTAGCTTGTAAAAAGTCATTGTCTCCCTGCTCATTTAGATCGTCAATTTAAATTTGCAAAATATGAAAGAATTGTTATACATAAGAGTACAAATCCTACACTATAAAATACTAATGTAAAGTGTACTAAAAAACGAGGTACATATCTCAGGTCGATTTCAAGGAAGAAGTTTCTGTGAACGTGTTAAGGATGAAATTGAAAAAGGGTAAAGTCAGTAGGAATTCATTGCGAGCATCTCGCCCGGATTATCAAGCTGCAGATTACGGGTCCCAGATCATGACTCGCACACTTGCGAAAATGTCGGGCCTCGGCTCGCGCGAAATTATCTGGCGTAATTCGGCCCGGTCGTTTCCTGCAGTTTCAACACGTAGTGGCCGGCGGTGGAGCTCCTCCTCGCGACGGACGATCTCGCGTACAAATTTCGTCGAGATCACGTCATTCCGTGGTTTTCGCGATGGCCGTTCGCATAATTCAGCCGAAACGAGCGCATACGCGCACGTCCGACTGTGCATTGCCTCCGAATGCTCCCCGAGCACTCCGTTACGCAGTGTTACGATATACCAACCCAGCTGAACAAAATTCAACGTAGCCAATTTTACCGTATTTATTAATTAACGTAGAGCGTCGCATCAAACGGGTAGAATCACCACATTTTAAGAAAAATTATACCGTTTCTACTTACGTTTCGACTGCAAAATTCACTTATTAAAACATAAATGGTAAGTATAAAAGTTAATCCGCAATTTGTACACCATAAAGAACTTCGTGCGAATTAATCCTTGGCGTTCACGATTAATCAATTAGAACTGCATTTGAAATTCAAATCTTTTCACATGTTAGAGGTTCGTAATTATTTTTAAAGTGATGTGAGTGCACAGGACGTAATAGGGATTGTTTGTATTTGGACAATACTTCGTAAATAATCAATAAATTCGCGAAATCTGGGCGATAAGTTAATCTGTACTTTATGCTGTACAAATTGGAGGGCCATCGGCTCGGAAAGGATCAACTTCGGACACATACCAAGGTTGTTAGACTTCATAAAATTAATTTACGGTATTTTTCGACCGTTTTCAGCAACTTCCAATAATAATGGCATATTTTACAATACTCGCCCAATTGACTTTTGTCCAGCTAGGTCGACGATTCTGATAATACCGTGCAGTATTCCGAGCGTTCCGTTGCGAAGCAACGATACCCGAAGTACCGTGCTAATTTGACGGACCTGTTGTACACCCGTTGAAACGGTTCACGGGAAATTTACCGAATTTCCAAATGGGAACACGGCCTGCGGTTCGCCTTTGTAGACGAGCTCCAACGGGTCAAAGGAACAGAAAAATGGTTCTGCTACGTTTATCGCAAACAGGACCCGGTTATACGCGGCCAAGAGAGTCGCTAAGATTCGGGGGCTCTTTCTGCTACTTCTTCCTTTTTTTCGTCTTCGAGGTTGTAGTTTTGCTCCGAGCTATTCGTTTCCCGAATTTTGCGAAGCCATTAATCTCCCTGCGCTCGTTCGCTAACTTTGAATGTGATTTCGTAAACTGCGGATGTTTATGCAATTTACAATTTTTCTAGATGAATTTCAAGAAAGTGCAGGTAAATAAAAATCATATTAAATTCTTTCAGATTTCATACTCGAGCATTTTTTGAACATTTTTGAAAGCCATAAATGCATAAAGATCCGCAGTCTAGTGATTTGTATTATAAGATTCTCCGCGCTACAAATACTTCTGAAATCAAAGTATATTTTATTACAATTATAGGGAAAGCGAAAAAATTACCGATAAATACCTGTAAATATACCAGTATTTATGGGTATGCCTATGTATATGCCATAGCTGGGGAAATAGTATTGTAAATAGTAAATAGTAATATTTATTTTAAAGCATGTGTACAACATTGAAAATAAAATATTTTATTTGAAGCCGTAATTTGTGAAAATAAAATATTTTATTTGATGCAGTAATTTTTGAAAATATAATAATTTATTTGAGACAGTAATTTTTTTGAAAATTGTATTTTATTTGAAGAATATTGAAAATATTTGTATTTTGCCTTTATTTTCAATTTCAATTTTAAATATTATTGCTGAAAATAATGGTTCGAATTCAATACATTTGTTTTTATGCGGTTTCTCAGAATATTATAACAATGCAAAAAGTAAAATATTTTATTTCGTGTTTCAGAGAGATTGTTAAAATAGAAATATTTTATTTCGTGGATATCAAATTGTTGAAATGGAAATATTTTATTTTCGAGAAATCCTATATCTTATTTAAAATACTATTTTCTTTAAGCAAAATGAAATCTAAAACATTAAATAGTATTTCAAATATTTTTTTCACCAAATAATACCCAGCTCTGGTATATGTATAGCGGTATGCTTGTCCAAAATTTTAGTACTTTATATGTCGGTAGAATTCCCTGGTCTCGTAGCGCAGCAAATAAAGTGCCGAATTGATCGGACGCGGGGCGCATCTCCCGCTTAACATTTCTATTTCCATCTGTCTTATTATCGCCATAAACTTTACGACGAGATACAGCGACGACGGCGGCGTTCGGTGCCATTCCGCGGACGGAAGAAAATTGTCGCGCCTGTGGAATAATTCTTTCCTCGGCTCGCGGACCGCGAAACTCTCTCTGTCTAACTAACTTGTCTCGGCACCGGTTCTGTACGTTGGCTGTTCCACAGCCGCCATCCGGGGATGGTGAACGCGTTAAAAATTTATAGCTTCGCCGGGAAGGCTAGGCCAACGATACATTTCGCGCCTAGGCGTTACTGCCAGGTTAACGACTACGACCCGCTGCCGGCCGACTTCACGCCGTTCAATTATCCACGGGAGTCGGGACGCCGCGGGGTAATATCTGCGTCGGGTCGGTGGGAAACGCGAACCTTGTACATTTGCTCGCGGGCCAGGCATAAAGACGGTCTTCTGCTTTCGCCCGCACGCCCCTCGCGAGAGCTCCATGTTCTCATTTCCTTTGGCCGCATCCCCGACGAATCTCTTAATGTAACGCGGATTCGCATTTCGCTCGTTTACATGCCTCACGCCGCGTGCTGCTTATTTTTTTTCCAACCCTTTTTCACCCGCAATCTTCCTCTCGTCCTTTTTGTCAGCGATGGAACCTCCGAGCACTGTGTTTAACCAGTGTTCTGGTAATTGGCGCGTTAATGTCCCAAGTACTAGATTGAGCAACGTTGGAATTAACTCTCCACCTCTTACTACCCGCCGGACTCGTGAGAATTTCAAACAGAATCTCCCGAAGATAAATGTTATTTGTTTCGTTTTAATCACAATGAAAATTGCTGCATCAATTATAATACAATGTACAGTAGAAACTCGATTATCCAAACTAAACAGGGAAACACGACCGTTCGGATATTGCTACAGTTACTCGGATATAACGCTGGATTCAATTTTTATTAATTTGTACAATAAATAGTGTTATTTATGAATCTCCTGAGATTGAGCTATTTACATCTGAGGCACGCTAAGACGTCGTCGGAGGATCGGATCATCAAGGCCCTACATCAAGCCTATTCACGATCAAGCACGCTGTGCGACAATTATTGTGCAGCATGATGTTACGCAAACCCAAATTGTATTCACGTTGACACATAGTTTGAGCAATCGTTCAGTTTTTCACTCGGTAGTGATGAGTAGACTGCGGATTTTTATGCAAAATAAAAACTTTCTACCTGAATAGCTACGAACTGGGCTGAGATAAAAATATGATTTCTTTTTAAAAATGTTTAATAGGTTGAACACGATATAACAGTAGCATTAAATTCGTCTAATATTTTTGCTGTTTTACATTACACTTACTCATTTTTGTCATAAACGCATAAAATCCGCAGTCTAGTGATGAGACTCGTCTGACAATATTTGTGCAACACATTCACAGTACAAACGCAACCCGTTTGTTGTCCACAAAATATCAGGAATTCTGATTTTACACAACAGGTTGCGCAATTAGTCGATCCCTATCATTCACGATCAATCACGTTGTGCAATAGGCATTGTTGCGCAAAATGCTTGATCATGAATAGGCCACTTCATTGAATCCTTCTATTGTTTTAAATTGCACCAACTGGTGTTTCTTATAAATGATCACCATTACAGTAATACATACCTCTCTCTCGTCCTTTTCGTCCGTCATAAAACCTTTAAGATTAGTGCTCGTCGCCATTCGTTCACATTATTTTCGCGTGCGTGCCACTTCAACGGTCGTCGTTGCCTAATCTTAAAGTATATCTTCGGTTGTGAGTGGCGTCCTTCACGTACCACGTGTATTCACGTGTACCTACGCGTTCTGTGATGCGAATGTGTTAATTCACGTCGGGCTGTCACGTTGGAGCACTCCAGGTGGTTTCAATCTTTCGTCGCGAGCCTCCAAGACCGAAAAGAGTGAATTCGGTGGATGGAGCGAGCAGGTGTACAAGGCGGTTTGTATTTACGCGCGGGTCGCGTGCCTCCTGGCATAACGCCAGCCGTACATCGGACACCCCTTTCCCTCGTGGTCCTCTGGAAACCATCGGAGACGATATCGAGGCGCGCGCGTGCGTATCGTATATCATTGATAAACGTCCATACCGAGGCTCTTGCCGTTATCTTACGACTGCCGCCCCCACGCGATTGCGGTATCGTGATCTCTGTATGCGAAATGCCGGTGTTCCTTGCATCGACCCCCCTCGGTACCATTATTATCGTCTGGCGTCGAACGAGAAATATGGAGTCGCTACACACCCGTAAAGTATTTCTACGAATCTCGGAACCTCCTTGCATCGATCATAACTCGCTGCTAATACACGCCGGGACAAAAAGTTAGAACACGTCGAAATCAATGTAATTTCTGTTTATTAAACATTATAAATTCAATAGTTTTTATACACATATTTTCACAACACAATATATTAATCAGTAAAAATAAATGCTCGATATTTTATAGGACCACTTTTACATCTAATGAGTTTAAGCATTCGGTTTGGTAATGATTTATCTACACAATTTTATTTCGCATAAAGATCCAAAGTCTATTCGTAACTATGCTGGGTGTCTCCTGACTCCATCACCAAATTTTACTTAAGAATACACCGATGACCTTGCAGTTTTGCTGAACAATGCGAAAAAGATTCTTTCCTAAAATGATCTCATCTGGACTGAGTAAACAGGTTAGAAAGGGAAAAACAGTTCCACTGTAACGCTACCTTGCGGAACCGCAGTTTCATACGCGCGAACCTAATAAAAGCCCAGCTGTTTCGAGCGCAGCCGGAAGTCGAGGATCTGGTTTGCGATTCGCGGCTCGTTCTTCCGGCTCGCGACGAAGAAGCGTTCAAGAATGCTACCTGCTTCTCGTCCCCATCATCTCCGCCCCTAATGGCGCATTAACGCAGCGACCGCACGCGTCTAAAAGGTGCTTCAGCCTGAAGCCGAAGGGAAAGACAGAAACGCGGGCAACGAGCTGAAGAGAGTGATAGACAGCGCGAAGGAAGGCAGATAAGACGGAGAGAAGATGGCTCTGACAAAACTCGCACGTCGCGAAGTAGCCACCGCATTTGTTGTCCACGAAGTCTTGTTTTTCTTTTCAGTATTGTGATCATTAGAGTGCAGATCTTCGTGAAATAGAAGAATTTGTTTCATCAACAAACAGATAAACATATCCGGCTCCTCTCTCTCTCTCTTCAATAATTTTAAATAGTTAAAAATAGCCTGTAAATATTCTTAGTTTTGGCTAGATTGTAAAACAACATAATAAAGCAAAATTGGATAATTCCTGGAAACGAATGCAGTCATTGTGAGACGTGCGTTTTCCTCCGTGTTCGGAGCTCTCTAAAAAAATTTTAGGTGAAGCGTGGGTCATTGATTTTGAACGAAGTTGGAAAATTGACTTTTTTCAGCGTTTCAACGATTTCGGGCGACCATGCGGTGGTGCCTCTTCGATGGCCGATTGCACCGGCGTTATTTATCGCACCGCAAATAAGCACATTAATTAATATTCGTCCGGCACGGGCGGTTCCGCGAGGCGAGCCCGTGGTACGACCACTTTTAATGCGATTAACCCCGATCACGTTCGTTTTAATTTCCTCCCCGCGGAAAATCGCCGCGTTCCCCCGTGACTCTACATACATTCCGCAGAGACCAGTTCGTTAGAGTACCAAATTCGGGCTTGTTCCTCCCTCTCGTCTGCCGCCACCCTCTCCGAACGAATCAACTGGCGACCGATGGCGACCGATGGCGACCGTCGCGTCGGTCGAGAGGGTGGACTTGTCCAGTCCTCTAGCCCTGGGGTGATACTCGCAGGCCTTGATACCGGCTGGTGCCCAGCTACTGCGCGGTTCCCAGGACTAATGTTCCCTCGGGCGGGATGCTTTCGGTATCTATGTACACCCCTCGACTTGTTCCTCCTAGAATCTCTCTCTCTCTCTCTCCATCTCTGTCTCTCTCGTCCATGCCGCGTCATAATAAAGGGCCGATCTCCGAGATAACTGCTCGCAGCTCCTCGTAAAGCGCTTTACATACGCACTAAAAGAAACGTTAATCACGGGACCATCTGGCTGCCGGTGAACGACGACCTCTGCCACAACTCGGGTCTCTCCGTCGCTTTTACGTCGCATAATCAAGTCACCGGCAATAAAGCGGGTATTAACGTGTCATTCTCTTTTCGCTTCCACCTCCCCCGGCAGCCCTTCGCCGAGAGCCGAGCACTACAGTGATTCCGTCTCGAGGGCCGCACCCTTTGCCAGGAAGATTCTTTTTGTCGGAGGAACGTAATTGACCGGATTCGAAGAGCTATGGAATCGTGCGTGCGCAGCCAGACTATTTTTTCTTTATCGTCGGGACGATGATAATTGCACGAGGAATTAGAATTTTTTTTTTAACCCGCTCGGACATGCCGAGCTGCGCTCGCAGTTCAGTCCTCGTCCCTTCAGAAACTTTGGGATTGTGATGAAAAGGACACGTGCGCGATGGATGTTTGTGATTAATAGATCGCGGATTTTTATGCAAAATAAAATTGTCTGTTGAATAATCATGGGAAAGGGGCACCTGCTACGTATCTAGAATAATATTCTGCGGATCTTACGAAAGATTTCTATATCTTTATAAAATTCAATAAAACGAAATTGTCACGTTACAGAGACAATCCTCCGGCAAACAGCGAGCAATCCCTGAGGAGGAAAGGAAATCAGGGCTATAAAATAATTGAAAATAGCTGTACAAATCAGGCTTGCCGTTTCAGGGGAATGTGACGCAATAATTTCGGCAGGATTCGCCGGCGTCGATACTCCGGTTCTGGAGATAGCGTTGTTAGCCTCTTAGAGGAAACGCGCGATAACGCACCAGTCACGTAATTCGCTGATGGGGATGGCGGCGGCGGCCCCTGGAAACGGGTGGTTCCACCCCGTAAATTTCGCCGTCGACTCTTTTGGCGATGGTCCAGCCGATGGTCCTGGAAGACGATTGTGGACCTAGTCGGGAAGGCTACCTGGGTCGTCCACGGAGAAAAGCTGGTTCGAGCTGGCCGGGCAGGACCAATATTTTTGACGATTAAGGGAAAGAGGTGGGGCAGCCCCCGTCCGTTCATGGGGGGGAAATTGAATCGTACGGTTTCCCGTGTGTTCCTCCTCGAAGTCGTTTCCGCGGCCGTTGTCGTTGGCCCCTCTCCAGAAAATATAACCCACTAGCGGTGCACGAGCCACCTCTTTTCCCTCGTTCTCAAGCTGGTCGCCATCTAGAGCCATTCACGGAACGGCCCGGACGAAGTGGCAGCCGATAAATATCGAAACACTTAGCCTCTGTTTTCATAGTGGGTGAATTTGATGTTCGGAGCTCGCGCTGCCTTCTCCGCGGTTCTTTCTCTCCCCCTTTCTCCTCCGTGTCTCCTTCGTCCCCCTGTTTCACTCCCTTACCTCTTAATCTACTGGGTATTTTTCTTGGCCTCTCCACGATCGCCTTCGGCCTTTCATCCGGTCGCAATACCCTCGAACTGTTTGCGAGGAGAATGCCGAGTGCCGCTGGAACGTGAAACGCTCCGCGGGATGAACCTCCGCGACCTCCTCCGCCGAGTCTCGTTGTTGTTTCGGAAGGAATTTTTGTTGATCGTCCCCGCGAATCACTGATGCCACCCACCCTTTTTAAATCGCGATCTCCGTGCAATCTTTCCTGATCCTAGAATAGACCCGGGGAAGAGAACGTAGCTTCCGGATGCTTTTCTATTATCCTTTTGTGTTGTTACACACAACATTACATATTGTGTTTCCCAACCATTGAAGTAATATTTTGCGTTGGTTTTGTCCTCTGGTGTAGTAAACTAATGCATTGTGAGAAGAAATGATTTTCACATTTATTTGTTCCTCTTTTTAAAAATCAAGCTTGCAACTTCTGCGGCACGTTTCTTCAGACGTTTCTGGCTGACTGTAACTAATTATTTCGTAAGAAGCGCCGAAGAATAATTTCGCGTGCGCAGACATCAAAGCGCAGCATCGGGACAACTTCCAGATTACTCGATAGTTCGCGCCCCAAATGCATAAAAGACTGATATCATGCCAGTCAATTCGATCGATCAGATGTTTAAAGCATCGCCTCCTTTCGTCTGTTCGTCGCGTCGGCTCCGGTGGTCGCAATTAATCGATTCGCCGTAATCGTCGTGAAAATCATCGGAATTTGCGAACAAACTCTGGCCGTCGGTGGATTTCGATACAGCGTAACGTGAACGAGGAAAGACACTCGAGAAATGGGGATAATTATGCGGGCCGGGGCTGGAGGACATCTTCCTCGCGTCGCGGTATCGGGTTTATCTTTGTGCGGAGCAGCTGAATAGAACCGCGGGAACGGGTATTTCGACCCGGGGAGCATAACGGATATCCTATTATCCATTAACATATAATCGGGTCGACGACACTGCGGCCGCGGCGTCGCGTCGCGCCGGTTTGCACTCGCGTTCTCCGTTCAGTCGAGGGCTCATCGATTTCGTCGGGGAGACGTTGCCCGCTTGGCTTCGTTTCGTTTCGAGCGCGATATTTCGAGCGGAGCTCACTCGCCCCGCGACGTAACGTCGTTAAACGGCCTGGGATAATTGTCTGCCATGCGACGAGGAAATCACTCGAATTAGAAACGTCGTGGATTTCGCGGTGATTGAACGACACGCGACTGCTCCGGCAAAATTCGGAAGCGTCGGGACACGGTCGCTGCGACGCGGGCGGGGAGAGGTCGACGACCACCGTTTCGCGAATCCCGTCAGATAACCTCCGACGAATCGCAAACGCGAGCTCTATCAGCGAACCTTCCGAAATAGTCGCGGCCAATGAATTTTAACGCGGACGCCTCGCGGGAGCCGCGACGGATTCGCCGGGTTCGTCGCAGGGACCCGACGGGGATAATTATACCATTTCAAATTCACTCTGCATTTTGTAAATTAATTATCGTTACTGAAATGCTATTTCCTGTTCGCTTAATCCTAAATAAGACTCGGCCTTTTGTCGAACCGACGATCAGAACATTTCAGTCTTGTGACGTCAGATGGTCCACTAATTGCGTCATTTAATACATTCAAGACTAAGGCTAGTTCGTCGAAGTAATTTGTTGCTAATGTTTAGGAAATCTTTACAGAAGAACTACTGAACTATTTGCATTGGGATTTTGCGCACATATTTATTACCATTTCAAGTACACAGGTTATTTTTTTCCAGCAAGAATAATAAATATTGATCGAATGCTGATAGAAAACGAAAAATGAGGACATATACATATTAATCAGTATGAATGTGACTGCGGTCTGAAAGCTAAAGTGCGTCTTCGTAAAAATGGACAAAGATTGCAATGTTCCACTAGCCAGTAAAAATACTTGCATAAACTCCCATTAATTGGGTGTTTGATTTGAAACAGAATCCTATTACAAAGTGATCGATTCGCCGTAGAATGGCCCGTCTGTGTTTGATCTTTTATAAATGCGGTTTGCTTGGTTGTGATTGATTGCGCGCTGTGTGAAAGCGATGGTTGATGAATTCTCCTTTTGTGTTAGATTGCGGCTGTTACATGCGTTCTCCCAGTGCTGGAGTGGGAGATTATTGTTAAAAACCCATTGTACTGTCCCGTGCTGCGGATGCTGAAGAACGGTATTGATTTATAGACGGAAGTTTGCTCTTTCGTCGGGTCTACGAAACCTGGTGTGTTCGGATATTCCAGTATCGAGTTGTAACCATCGTAAAACAATTTGATTGGCCAAACCGACTTCACGTTTCCACTTTTTTTACCGAAGAAAGCGAATAATGTAAAATACCGAATTAGATTGTTGACAATCAGACTGGATTTTGATGCATCGGTGAGATTAATCAATTTATAATTAATGCCGATTTGACACTTCAGATTATTATCTCGATATTTTCTACAAAATCATGTTAGAAAGGCGTTAATGTTATCTATCTTTTTAAAAAAGTATTTCCAAGTAATATCAATACGAAAGATGGAATGCAGAGTTTGTTTTCTACGATATAGAATATCATGTTTCTCTAATATTTTCTCAGAAACATTTCTGCAGTTAATGAAAGAATCGACTATATTCTGCAACTAATTTCACGAAATTTCTAACTGAATTCTGCAGTTGATTTAACTGTGCATATGTACTATGAATTATGTAGACGATACCGTCGGACAATTCAATTAACATTTCGAGATGCATTATTCCATTCACATTTTGAATAATTATCGACTTCCATGAGAGGACGCGACGCATTTAAACTGTAATGGCTCGCTCTACTTCGATAAATGGCGATAATAACCTTGTCTGGAAGACTTTGAAGTGCACACTGCGGCTTTGATTTGCCGATGTAGTATTCGTGTCCGCCACTATGGAAAAAGTCATTGTAATTCAAAGGCTGTTCGAACGATCACGCGAGTCACTTTACATTTCCCGATGAAATCGGGAATAATTAATAATTGGTAACGTGATTTTATGTATCTAGAATATTATCAAAATTTCGTTTAGCCCCTGTATAGATTGTCGAAACATCACGCGGCCCGTCGACAGGATCGCAGCGCATCCGATGATCAGAGTGCACATCATTTGCAGTCACGTGCCGCGATTTGTATCGCTACGCGAGATAGAAAGGGTTAGAGCGGTGCGGGAAGGGCGAGGAAGGGAAGGAAAAGGGCAGCGAGTCCGGCCGTTTCCTGTGGCGCATAAAGCCGTTCTAACGAGGGCCTCGATTTATCGAACACGCGGCAGCCAGTTACCTCTTTCCGGGCGCTGTCATTACGCGGCATTATGCGGTTTTCCCGTTTGAAGTGTTAATCAACCGGCCGCCGCATTCCTAACCGCGTAAACGAACTCTAAATAGCCCGAAACGTAAACAGCGTGTCACGGCGAAAAAGGGCTGCTTTTCTCCACCCCAGATCCCCCGTTTCGCCGCTTGTTTCTCTTTTTCACCCCGTCACCCTCCTCTCTCTTCCTCCAGTTGCTTTTTCTATTCGTTGTCGGCGCTTGCGTTTCCCTTCGCTTTCCAGCGGGCCGCTTTGTATTCGATATCGCGACAACCCTTTGCCGAGCGGGCGAAGCTCGACGAAACGAACTTAGACATCGTGAAAGGAATCAAAGTCCGCGTTTCGTGCGCCGCCGCCGGCTCCACTGGAAATTCGCGGACGACGTCGTCTAACATTGTTGTCGGACAAAAGAAAATCGCGGACCCGCCACCATTTTTCCACGCCTTTCTCCCGTTGCTCCCGTTAATTAAATCGTGTCGAAGGACGAGTGCGTTAACAGCCGGCCGCGGAGATCAAAGCTCTCTCTCTCGGCTATATACATTGTACGCGTCCTTGATGTATATGTCCTTTCGTGAATGGCGTGGGCGGCTGATACAGCGACCGGGTGAGGGCTGACGAGGAAAAAAGGATTTACATCGAGGCGTGAACGAGGCTAGCCGCAACTCGACCGACCTCGTGCACCCGCGGCACCGTAATGCAACTCGGTAATTACGTTATTCGCAGCTGATTGGCTCGCTGCCGCCGCCGCTACCATCGTCGCGCGCGTCCGCGTTAACGCGATTATCAAGGAATCGATCACGCGTTCCCGTTTGTCTGTTCCGGAGCGGCTCGCTACTTTCGCTCTCCTCGGGTCCAGCGTTCCAGGCACGACCCGGTCCGCCTTTCCCCAGCTCTCTTTGCCGTTCGGCTCCGAGCCGCCGAAAAGTTTTCTTTGATTGGGCGACGGACGCAATTAAAGCGGCACGGGGAACACGCGAGCGAAGTTCCGAGACTAGGGACGAGGATAACTGGGTGTCCCTTGCTAATGAGCCAGCGAGACAGCCGACTGCTTCCTATCCGTTGAAAAGAACGATACAGGCTTCTTTTTCGGCGACGTTTACGCACACTCGAATGGAGACGCACTGGTTCCAGGATTAGGATTTCGGGATAAAAGATAATGGAACCATACTTCAATTTTCAAATTTCGGAGAAAATTTTCTCTACTTTCTCGAAAACCGTTCGTCTCAAGGAAAAAAGTAAAAGATGCGGTCTGTCCAGATCTACAGGTGTCCTTTAATATATTTTTCGGCGCGGTAAATAGTTTGGAAGATATTCGCGAGAAACGATTTTATAAGCATTATATTAATTATTTCAATGTTTAATCGTTTAGTAAAGGATCCTTTACCCGCTATCCAATCGAGCTCAAACTTTGCACAGATTTTTTTTTAATTATTTGAGACAAATCCGGAGGGGCTGCCGTAAAAGAAATTCCTAGTAATCACTTTTGTTTTATTAAAACTAAAGGAATATTCTTTATTCTTGGCTCATGTGTACAGAGCGTCAGAGAAAACGCAACAGCATGTTTTAATCCGAAACCATGGAGCGAAATTGTGAAGCAAGGGGTTAACAAACTTCCAGCAGGTGTTACGTAGACTTATGAGTTCGAAGCAAACTATTCGAAACCGACGGTGCAACGGGGGCGGTCAACTTTCGGGAAAACTGGGGACCGGTTTTCGATAACCGGATGGGTAGACCCTAGGCCGAGCTTACATGCGGCCATGTAGGCCGTTAAAGTAAATGAGCGAGTCTCCTTCCTAAGATCGTCCCCGAGGCCCGTCTGGAAAGCACTCACATTGATTTGTTCGCAACTCCTGGTTTATAGCCTCTCCGTACCCTAGGACATCGACCACTCCCGTATCAGTCCCGATAAAAACCCTAGCCGCCCCTCGTAGCCTGTCCCTGCTGCTCCTGGCCGTTAATTCAAATCGTTCAATCGTTCTGAAAAGGATCGTTCGCATTGGTCCGCGTCAATCTTCGAGTAACGAGGTTACACGGGGAACGAAGAGTCGGGATTACTACAACATCTGAAATAGTCGTGAGGAGGAACGAGAAGGGGCGAACGGCTGCGGAGGGTTTTCGAAGGGACTGTTTAACGTCGTCGCACCAGCGCAGCGGGCCGAAATTGATTTCAGCGACGTGGAATTGAACACGATCGTTTTAAAGATTCGTGTTCAAGAGAGGGAGCGAGGGAGAGAGAGAGAGAGAGAGGTTTATGGTTTTATTTCGGGCGCGCCGGTTTTACAGAAACTATTTCGGACGTTATTACGTCCGGGATAATGGGATTGGGATCGTCTGCTTTCGCGTTTCCGCACGGCTAGATGCGCCATCAGCCGCCGGTGGGTTATGAGCAGGGAATTACATTGATTAGATAACCAGAAACGTCTCGACAAAGCAATCTGTACCGGCGTTAATTAGTCATCCGAGACGGTCCAAGGCAATGAATGATTTAGTAGACCGGTCGCGCCTCACAAAGAGGTTTCCCGTGTTCCCGGCCCCGGTTATGCATATTGCAGGGACGTGTCCGTCATTCAAAATCCCCCCCCCCTCACCCGCTGTGCTCGTTGGCCCGTTTCCCTTTTTAGCATGACATCAACGGCACGATAAAGGACTTTCTTCGGCGCGATGACTTCCGACGCTGCCGACAAATCGCGACCCTTCTCTTCTTTTTTCGTGCGGTGGCAGCAAGCTATATCTACTAATTATTTATACTTTTCTGTCGACGTATCATTCTTATTTTCAATCACTGTGATAACAGATATGATAAGGTTAATATTTAGGACCATTCTCAGCATTGCCTGTGGATTTGTTTAACTGTTAATACGTTCTCTTTCTGTCGGTGTTGCGAGATGCATTCCCTTCAAACCTAGTAGAAACTAGCAAATAAAAATAATCGATATCTGCTCCCTTTTATCAGATCTGAAACCATTTATCAATTAGAGATGCTTGTAAGTATCAAGTAATCTTCTCTCGTTCGATCTTCGTGGTCCTCCTGTCCCGATAGCCAACAACGCGACGTACTACTAGATTTGTAGCATTATTGATAAACTTCCTTTGCAATCTCCACTTGTCCTCTATTCTGATGGGGGTTCAGTTCAGCATAGTTCAGTCAAGTGGACGTCTCCCTCCAATCTTTGGAGATCTTGTTGATCTTCTATCGCCCGACGGATACGATCTAGACCGGCTCTAATTCTACACATCCAGATGTCTTCGGTCTGTTAGCTGGGCACAATAACTGTGCATTTCGTGTTCGTGACTTCGTGCATGCGGCTCATTGATTATATTATTCCATGAAGTCGACATGTAGTTCGTTGATGAAACGCGCAAAGAAATTCACAGAGAGATAGAAGCCTGCGATTGAGAGACGTTCTTTATTCGGTAAAAATAGCGGACAGTGTGAAAAGGAGAAGATGGTCGACGCCGGGTTAGCCAAGAAAGCGAATTCACTTTCGAGTGACACGCTTCCACAGTCTCGAAACGCGAGTGGCTGTGCTGTAGGCCGGCTCTTTCCGTCGTCGTTTCACTTTCTCTCGAAGTGCAATTCCCCGGCCGGCTGGCTGTAGCATCGCCACCCAAGCAGTACTAACAGCATTATGCAAATGAGATGGTTCCGCCAGCACGAAAACGTTGGAACCCCATTCAAGATACTTCCCCATCCGTCGCAAAAACCGAGGTTTCGCTTCAGCCCGAGTGTATCCTGATAAAGTCTCACAGACAAGGGAGAAACGAGAGCAAACCTGCCACCCTCCTTTCCCCCAACTCCCGCCGACTCTTTTCCGCTCACCCTTTTTACCATCCGCTGGGACTATTTGCGATGTTTCGATTTTTCAAACAGTCCGCGGGAAACTAGCGAGCGATCTCGATGGACCCCGGCGACTGTGCCGTGAGAACGTTGCCTGAGAAAATTCTTTGAGAAGCAAATTCGGAGATATTTGTCTCTGCCTGTGACTTTGTTAATCATACCGTCGACGATCCTCCGGTGTCGCGTTAATGCAACACGAGGGTGTTGATGTATGTATACTATGTGTATACGAGACGGGAGATTCTGTTCCGGGATCGATTACCACGTACGTTGCTAATTTCTAGTGAAAGATGGTAGTCGCATATGCGTCGGATATTGAATTTCATGGTTACCATACATTCCGTCGAAACAATCAATCAACTTAATTTTCAGTTGTTAAGCAAACGCAGCGTTCGTAGCCAGTCGGTGTATTTCTCAGTTGTGTATTATATATCTCCGATGCTATGAGATGGAGTTATGCAAATGTAGTACCATCATTTCATTAGATTTTGCTCGATTACCACTTTAAACTCACATTAGAAGTCTCTAACCTGCGTCAACGTTTTCCTGTTACAGGGATTAGGGATGGAACTGGGAAGGGAAGTAGTGACTAGAGTCTAACGACTAGGGACTACCGAAGTGAAGGAGCTAGGGGCTAGGGTCCAGGGAAGAGAGGGAACTAGAAACTGGGGACTAAGAAAGAGAAGGGACTGGGGACTAAGAGCTAGGAAAAAGGAGGAAGTAGGGTCTAAGTACATAATAGAAAACTAGGGACTAGGGAAGTGAAGAAGTTAGGAACTAAGGTCAAGGGAAGAGAAAGAACAAAGTAGGAACTAGGGAATAGAAGACACATGGGACTAGGAAATAGAAGAAACTAGGGACTAGGGTTCCGGGAAGAGAAAGAACTAGGGACTAGGGGCTTGGGATGGGGACTAGGAACTAGGAAGGAGAAGGAACGAAGTAACTAAGGACTAGGTCAGGGAAGGAGCTAAGACCTAGGACTATGAAAGAGAAGGGACTAGGGACTAGGGAAGTGAAGAGGAAGTAGCTTCTAGGGAAGTGAAAAGGGACTAGGAAATCAAAGTGGTCCAATACGTCTACTAACCCACTAATTTGTAATGAAGGGAACTAATAAAGCCATCAACGTTCATTAACGTCGCTTGCGATGTACCTCCTCGTGGAGTACGCGTTAGTTACAGATTGCAGTAAAAGATTTCTCTTCGTGTAAAATAGGAATGTCGCCGGCAAAGAAACTAAGTCCGGCCGAAGTAATATCGAATTTAATTATCGACACGGCTAATACCTCGATAAACCTCGTTCCACGCCCCGTTTTCTTTTCCCGATACATTTCCGGAACTTTTGGAGTGCCGGCTGAAAGCTGCCGGGGACACGGATCGGAAAAGATTTCGCGGGAAAGCGAGGGTGGGTCTGCGTTTGACAGTCCACCGGTGGACAACGGAAGTCCGCGAATTGAAAGCGTGCGATGAAAGAGGTCCGGGCAGTCGCATCGTGACGCTGCAGTTCTTCGGAGGAACTGCGAACTTTTATAGACGTTCGCGGAATCGGTGCGACGAACACTTCGTCGATCACTCCTAACCCAGCGATATCGAATTACGCTGATCCTCGCAAACTTTCTTCGCGCTTTCCTTTTCGGGAGACATGGCCAAAAATTCGTTACACTCGTGTACAATACTTTATTATACAGGGTGTTCACGCTATTAAGCGTTTTTCTTGGAAATAATAAGCGTTATAATAAAATGAAAGAGGATAAAGTAGCAGTGTGTGTTGCAAGTAATGGCATATGTAACTGTTTTGTGTTTGCACTATTTTATTCTTTTTATACCATATGTAATAATTAGGAACTATTAAACCCTTGCACGTTACACTTTTTTTTAGGGTTTTCCGATTAATTTACGTTCTTCCTGCATTTTTCATTAAGAGAATCATTCTCCGTGTGTTCCAAATGAAAGCTACCAAGTTTCGAGCGAGCAGAATTACGTGAATTAGGAATTTATTATACGCGGAACTTTCGCTTCGGGTCAATCTGACCCGAACGGTTCGCGAAGATTAAACATTAACGACGCAGTTAACGAGTCCTCGGTTATGTGTCGCCGGTTAACGAGGAGGCATTGTGACCCGCGCGTGAATAAGAAACGTGGGGATCGTTATAGGAAGTCAGGGACTCGGGAACGTTGCAAGAAACAATAAAATCATCGCTAGGGAAACCGTCTGCACTTGAAAATTAGACCCGTCGCTGGAACTTTCTCGGCTATAAAAATCTATTGTTCTTCGGAAGTTCTTTAATTGTTGCAACTCAAGTTCGCGACCCGAGTCTCGATCCTGTAACACCTTATCATACGTTTCTCGAAAATATGGATCTTCTAAACCGCGAATATGCAACAGAGACTGCAATAACCAAGCTGCGGATTTTATGCATTCATGACAAAGCAGTGAACGTGTTAAAAATATTTCACGTCATCAATGTATTAGCTTGAACTTAATAGGATAATTATAAAAGAGTAATACAATTTTTATTTGGCTCCTGTGTCCTACGATCAATGCGAATACTTTTTTAAACTAATCATTTGTCTTTCCGACTGAAAGCAATCTGGGTAACGATGACGCACGGTGAAAACTGAGAACGACATGGTAGAGGCGACAAAGGCCCAAAATCATGTATTCATGATCGCGTGCCAGGCCAGAGACGCGTGTCAGCGACGAGAGATCCTGCTTCCTGGCGGAACTTTTCCCTGTTATCCTGTCGCAAGTGATACAAGCGTCGCCGATGATACAGCTAGGCGCTATAAACAGCTCGATTTCTCGATCCATAGAAGGGTGCATGGGAATGAGGAGAGCGTTATAACTCACGTCGCCACTTCCTCGGAACCCTTTCCCGGTGTCGTCGAAAGTTATCATCCCCCGTTCCGAGGAAGAAGCAGCTCGTCGCCGGTTTCTCGGCGCGGGGACGGATCGATTTCCATAAAGATCGCGAGAAAAACTGTTTGAAGGATGCCGGAAGCGTAGGCCAGCCGGCTACTTCGTCCCGGAATGTTCGCGACGGTGCTGCGCGTAGAAAGGGCGCAGAAATAGGCAGGTTGAAGGGCTCGACGCTGTGGAGGACGGTTTACGAGCAACCGGAGGGCCGAGTCGGTTTATCGGGTCTCGACCGGCTGGGCTATTCAATGAACGGCCGTTTAGACCAGCCGTAGTATTGTCGGACCAGACATCACGGAAATTCGACTTTCACCCTACCCGCCAGTCTCGAGTTCCTTCGCCGGTAGCTCTCCAACTTCCACCGTTACCAACGCGACACGTGCAAATGTCTGGCAGACCACGGTGTCACACCTTCCGTCGAAGTAGATTCTCATGCATCTTTGATGCAAGTCTGTCCTGCACACTCGATGCGTACGTGGCCTGGACACCTAAGAGGTCTCCGTCCAAGGACACTCGAGTTTATGCGGACGGCGCGGCGGCGGCGGGTGTCACCGATGGGGATTCCGTTGATTCCACCCGTTTCACCCGTTTTTACTACTGTTCCGCTGCTTGGGGACAGCATATTTTTCCTGGCCCCGAGAACTTGATCTGTCTTTGAACCCTGCTCCCAGGAGCTGCCTCGCCAGATGGTGGCTAGAGTCCTCGACAACCTCTGCTACGAATTGAGCTTAATATCTTGACTGCGAATGCAAAATTCGTATTCCCAACATCCCCCTTCTCCGTTCCTTTTGCGGCTGCTTCGGTCAGGATACGTTTCTTTGTATTTCCATATAATATCGTGAAAAATTGTATTTGTTAAGGGATACGGTTGAAGTGGAATCGAACACAGCCTAGAGAATTAAGTAACTGGAAAAACTTTATTAGTCATTTCGACCACCGATCATTGTTACATTGTGACAGCATTCTTGGATCCTGAGTTTTCATTTCAGAACTGTTTTATTTGAACAATATTGTACACGTAGCAGGAACTATCTTGTATCTGTTTCTAAGAAATGTTACAAAGAAAGATGTAGATATTCGGATCCTCAAACAAAATGATAGGAAATTTACCGTATTTTCCCTTCTCAGTTCTAAAAATCTGCACAGGCAATGTTAATATTACATGTCGTGAGAAGTCTCCAGTTGTATAGCGTTTAATATAAATACTTCAGCTGGTTCAGTGCATAAAATGAGTAGTGGAAAACCAGTAAGTGCGCCTGGAGTGGAAACCGGTCTACAACTGTTTCAAGAAAAGTTTTCTTAAATCGATGTAGGAAATGACGAAAAAATTCAAGAACATTCTATCTGATATCACAAACAACACAGTGAATTCTTTCTAAATTTTTTATTACAAAGTCGATTTTCAAAAAATCCCAAATTTTGTATTGGGGTGATCGGAGCACCGTATTCATATTTTTACGGTAGCAATGCCATATTACAATTAATATTAATGAGTAGACTGCGGATCTTTATGCAAAACGAAAATCGTCGGCATCGATTGCAAGAAGCCAAATTGAATGTCATTTCTCCTCTTAACGATTTTACAGAGGAGAAATCATATATTGACATCTTTAATTTTTTAAATATTTCAACGATTTTGAATACCATCTACTCAATTTTACTATGAATGCATAAAGATCCACGGTCTATTAATGAGTATAAAAATCTCCGAGCCTTACACTTTATAATTAGTCGAAAACAAACGAAAAATATCAACAACACAGACAGTTATTGACAATTTCAGTTAAGTGCCACCCCGAACTGATTTCACGGAGTATCGTGACGGAAATTTGCGCTCGTGAACATTAAAGATTGCAGTGCGTCGTTGATCCGCGTAAATTGCTCGTAACGCGTATCTGCCAGGATCTCGCGGAAGATTGCGGAACGGCGAAGTCCGTTCGAAAACGCGGCACGGCGGCGCCGCGCACCGGTATCAATTTTCGAGGAACCGTTTTAACGCGTTCAACGAAGCTCCCGGCTCACGGAGATCTTATCGTTCGTTCCCGGTAGCCGCCGGTAATTAGACAGCGCAAATTATTATTCTGGAGGCCGGCTGAAATTTATGGGAGCGTCGTTCGCAGCTCTCGAGCGATGCCGCGCGATAAACTTTCCTCTCGGACGAATTCGCGGCCAAGTTGTCCCGCCAAGAAAGAGCATACTCTCGTTCCTTTTTTCCCTCTTGCGAAATTCGGACAGCTTCCAGTCGTCGGGAAGATTATTATACGTTAGGCAGTTGTTAAAAGTCAGCCCACTTGACTATTCTACGCGGACCACGAACAATTAGGTAGAATTAATTATCTCGGAGCGCTCCCGGTTATCCATTCGCCGCGCTACCCCCTGTCGCTGTGTCCCACATAATAAGCCGGAATCTGAACTTCGAACTGGGCGTCGAAGTGCCTTAATCGGGCGGAATCGGCCTGCCAGCAACCTCTACGTTCCAACGGGCGTTTCTTCAGCTATCCGCAGTCAAACTGCCAGAGATTAGGAAAGTAAGAGTAGGCCATTGAATCTCGCAGAAGAGACTTCATCGGGTCTTTCTGCCTATTATACCGCGGACACCTTGAGCCTCTTACTCTCGTTTGCACCAGCCAGCGACTTTTTACTTTCTTATTCTTCTTTAACCGTCAATCTTCGACCCTGCAATTTATTCGACGTTGCTCGAGATCGTGAACCTCCGTCTCGATGACGGGGACGCGGAGACCTCAATTAGGGAGATAAGAAGTTTTTTTTTTATTTCTTTATGAAGTCCCATCGACCCGGCGGCGGTTGTTAGTGATAATTAAACTGCGGATTTTAATAACAATGTGGATTTAATAACAAGTCAAACTCGTGATAGATACTTCAAACAATTCTTTAGAACGTAGTACAATGCTGTTTTCTTGGAACCAATATTTAATCATGCAAGTAAACGTAGGCATTTAATAAATAGCTCAACGTTCCTTATGGTAAGATCCATGTGGACCAGTGTTATCATGACCGAATCTTAATCACGTTGAAGGCTACACTGGCGAAAAAGCAGCTGTTCCCTTAAGTCGGTAAATATTTCCCGTTGCGACGAAGCTGCTAATTTGCGTTAGAATACGTTTGTTTGCGTAAAATGCATAGAAAGCAGTGTCTACGTTTTACGTGACACGAACATTCAAAACAATTTGAAACATAGATATACACTACTGTGCAAAAGAAAGGAGCACCCAGTATAATTATAAGATATAATGACAAACGGTATCTTTATGTAGAAATTGTATTGTAGAATGATTAATTTATTGCATTTAACGATAATCAGCAATAAAAAATATTTTCAGAGCTATTCAATTCAACAGCGGAATCCTTTTTCAAAACTTACTGCGTTCTTATTTGATTCTTTATATGGCCAGGTGCTTCTTTCTTTTGCACAGCAGTGTACCTAACTATCCCGCCCGTAAACCATGAAAACCTCGTAAAATTTCTAGCCAAACCATGGAATATATTAGGTGTGCAAATAAGTTCTTTCCTGTGCAAATAAGCTTCCTTTCCATAAAATCTTGTCTGGTGACTCCCAATCTTTCTGCCAATTATTCTTGCGCCTGGGTCGGATTTTCTCGGTGCACCTGAATCGTGTTCCAAATTAAAATTTCTGGCTTTAAATCATTGGCACCAATTTTTGCATGTTCAATGACTCTAGTGAATTCCAGTGCTCCGTGGATCTAGTGTTAATCACGTTGTCGGCTAAACTGCCGAAAGCAGCCGGTTGTACAATCTGTTCTCTTAAGACGGCAAATATTTTCGGTTGCAACGAAGTTGCTAATTTGCGTTAGAATCCGTTTGTTTACGGTGGCCACGCGGGGTGACTCACGGACGAAGATCAGTCTCTGTGCGTCTTTGAACTTCGAGAGTGGAGAGGGAGCGAGAGAAAGCTCGCATTACGTCGTTGCAGAACTAGCGGCCGGGATTAAGCCCGATTCGTATATTAGGTACGTACACGCGGCTGTAAAACAACAAGGCGACGGTAGACGGTCGACTGTCGGGCCGGGAGAGCACACTCGCGAGAAGGGAGGCTGGAGGCGCGGATTAAGCGGCGGGCCCGCGGAAAGTGTCGTAAATTGTCTCCCGGCAGACTAAACGAGGATACGTGTGCTTTAGCCTCACAGGCTAAATGATAATTTCAGCTCGGGCGGCAGACGAAAGGGGGGAGCATCGAAAACGAATGGCGACAACCGGCAGCCGTGGCAGGGGTGGGTTCGAGCTTGAAAATAAATCGCGCCCGAGTATCCGCGTTTCCGCGGTCTTGATTTACCTCGCGCCCGGAGAGACACCGTCCTAGGCAATTTTCATTTTTTCCTCGACCGAGCACAGACTTACGCACGACCCACCGAACCCAGACGCATCGATTACCGCGAAACTTCTCCGTAAGATTGTTCTCCGAAACATGTTTGACACATAGGGTAAATCTACCTATTACTGCGGATGTACGTTTTATTGCGGTATTTTCTCCCTATGAGACTAAAATATGTAAAAGTAAATATTTTTCCTTGAATAAATTTGTACAGTTCAAAGGGGATGTACTCCCGTTGGCAAGATAAACAGAATTGCGAGTCATCCTTATATTTTTATAATCTCGGGATTTGAAAAACATTCTTCGTAAAGGGTAAAAATAAGACCATTTGTCTTTTTATCTCGATCACCAGAGGCCTGTTGTTCGTATGATTGTTCACTCTTTATATTGCTTTGAATTGCATAGAGGAAAGTTTTACTACTTCGATACAATAAAAATATTAAGCCTTCAGCATGACGTATTAATTGGTTGCATAGAACTTCATACAACTCCAACATAAATAAATTTTTATCCAATAAAATAGCTACTGTAATACAAAATGAGTATTTGCTAGTATACTATTCGGTACAGTTACTTTCTCTGAAGATTACAAGATTTGCGATAAGGACGTGACTGCATTGGGAGACAGTTCAGCGTGCACATGGAGATTCGTGCTCGGCCGATATGAGCGCTTTCTTTCATCGCGCCCTGCCAGTCGATTACACAATCTAATCCAACGCGGCAATAATTATGTAAACCATTTCGGGCCGATTAACGCGAGAACGAAGCCGTGTCGGTGATCGATGTAATTGAAACGGGCCACAAATCAACGTCGACTGCCGCGTGTAGCTACACGTGCCGCCCGCGTATACATCGGCCTATAACGCAATTTGTCTACGCTGCGTGTCCGGCTTAAAACACTTTTTTCCCCAGAAAGTCATCGAAGACTGGAACACCCTTTATTAAGTGGAGAACGCAGGGAGTAGGCTCGGCCCGGTTCCGGAAATTTCGCAGCTATTTTTCATCCCCTTTCGCGCCGAAACTTCGCGAAGGGTGGACCACTCTCGGCCGTTCTCTTCCACCGGGCTCCTCGGTTTGGCAGTTTCGCCGGATAATAAATGGCGCCTACTTTTCAATCGCGCCCTTTAAGAGTCAATAAGTGTCGACGGATGATGTACAGTCCTGTGCAAGCAGTAATAAGCAGGCCTGCTCCCGAGACGGCCTCCGAAATTCCTGACACTGGTCTGCACACTGACTCGAAAGAAGCTGCAACCCGTGTTGCTGATATCAATTTTTCTGAAGATGTTGCTGATTTTTAGCGAAGTCTCTAACTGAAATGTGTATGACTCGATTAGTAGTTTATTAGGGTACGGGAAGATCGTAACAAATGTTTCTTTGTAGACAGATTCAATAGCGAAAATGACACATTTTCGGAGCATTTTCAGGCGAATACTTTAATGAATAATTAACCGCGTCCACGGCCGAAAATCAATTCGCGAGTGCGATCGCCTGTCCACTCCCTTTCCACTGTCTTTGTACGGTGCCGGGAAATTTTATTCTGAAGTTCAAAGGCAGGCTCGACGCGGCCGACCACGGAACCAGCTCTCTGTGGTCGTTCGAACATTTTAAATTCGTTCATCGCCAGGCCGGTCAACGGTTGAACCGTAAATAATCCTTTCGCGGCGTTTTCGCAGCTAACGCGGATGAGGCGCGGCACGCACACACCCGGTCCTCGCTACCCCCGCAACAATGCTGCATAATAAGCAACATTGAAATTAGGCGGGGGCCACCAGGGTTTTAATATAAATTCATACGCGGCGCTCCTATGAATTATTCACGGCGTAATTTGGAAAAACAAACGACGAGTAAGCAGTCGGTGTATAGCGGCGGCTGGCGATGGAGAGCCGCCGCGCCAGTTTGCGACTGTGTACGAAGAAAGATGAACTATCGCGATGCAAACGGTTAACGCTACGGCTACAGTGGATGCGTTCTCTACCAAACCGAACGATGCTGTAAAGAGGCCGCAAACATGTAACGTAACACCATAACATCCCACATCCATCTTCATCAACGATATTTATGACTACACCATGGATCTTCGTGTGCAAATTAAATTTTTGTCAAATTCTAGGAAACGGATGTATCTTTCCACCATCTTGAGAAGGCGGTAATAATTTAACAGTATCCTCGAATTCTTTTGAGATCTTTCCATTTCTGTATTTTATATATTCATAAAATTAATTCCATTGAAAATCAATTTAGTAATACTAAATTTAGCTGGATCATACCGTAAGGTTGGAACTTCGTTTTCAAGTAACTAACAGTTGCGTTGTTAATTAATACTGGTTAATAACTTCGCAAATATTATGGATAGACTGCGGATCTTTATGCATTTATAGCTTCTGAAAATTTTTAAAACAGCATAGGATAAAATCTCGACAGAATTTAGTACAATTTTTATTTATGTCAGATTTGCAAAAGTTACTAAGCGTGTATACCACTGGAAATAAGATTCTATTTTTTTCCACTCTATTAAAATTCGTCTACAGAAATTAAAAATTGCTTAAGCATCCGCAGTGTAATTATGAATCTTAATTTAAGACCTTTTGAGCACAGTGGAGATTGTCGGATCCGGGTGATATATTTTAAATCGATTGAACTTGATAAGGAGGGCGATCTTCCAAATAATTACCCTGATAATATCTCCTTCACCATCCTGGGCGTTCACGATGCCTGTTTGCCTCGACGACGCCATCGGCGCGTTGCCATGAACCGGGAAACTCCGTTCCAGCTGTTACACCGAATCGAAGTGAACCAAGACAGCGGAAAAAAAGGAAGGAGTAGCTGTAACGACCGATGATAAATTTCACCTGCTGACGATTCGCGGCGGAATCGGCGAGAGTGTGTATGTGTACACGTCGACACGAATGGAGGGCGATTTTCGGGGGTGTCGTTACTACGCCCTTTGAAGAAAAGGGCTGCTAACACGCTCGTATGTCTGAGAGACGCGCAAATTGCATCCCCAGTTACCCGGGTGTATACGCGGCCAGATCTTTTCGCCGGCAAACACGAAAGTGCACTCTCGCGAGTTGCGAACTCGCAAAATACCATTAGGAGCGCTGCTTGTCCCGTTTATTAAGAGTTATGATCGTACGAGACACTTATTAGCTTTCGCGTGCTGCGACGCAGGTAACGCGGCATCGATGGCTCGCGACCATAACGCCGCATCGGATTCTTGAACACGGACATGTCTTTCGTTATAGTTCCGTAGCAAGGTCAGAGTCTGTTGGAGGAAGCAGTAAATTTTTCCTGATTTCAAAACCTGAGTCAATCTGAATTGAAACCAGCTTGTGTAGTGAGAAGCTATTCTTTATTTGAATGCAAGATCAAAGCCTTGTACTCCCTAGTAGCTTTTATGGTTGGTATAAAAATGGGTACGTACAATTTAAAGCCGTGGACACGTTAAAAATATTAAAGGACGTGAATGTATTAGCTTCAGCTTAATAGGATAATTAAAAGAAGAATACAATTTTTACTTGGCTCCTGCGTCCTGCAATCAATGTCAACACTTTTTATTTTGCATAAATATCCGCAGTCTAATAATAATAATATCCAACGTTGGACCTACAATTATTATTGTTGGTTAATTAACAAGAAATTTACGTATGATAATACTGCATTGGCCCAACCAATCTTTACCAAAATTTAAATATCATATGTCTTACAGACGTTAGAAACGTTGCTACAACTAAAAACTTGTTCATTATTATATACTAAATTAATTTTGTTGTTTTCTTATTTGTGTATTACGTGTTAACGTGAAAGTGTTATTTCTATGTATGCTATATAAACCAAACTAGGTTTACGGCATCAATAAATAAATAATTCAATAAACTCATTGATCGAAGTGAGGACCATTGTAAGCAGCATGCTCGGTGAATTATCCTGGTTCGCGTAGAAACCAGTCGGACAGTTTTAGCAGTTTAACGAGACGGCTCTTCGAACGTTGATCCACGTTTAGATATTTTTCTCATCAGGGTTCGGGCCTCGAGGAGCGTGCAGTCCGCTCGGCTCGAGTACGCCGAGTCTTTGGGGGCGGTTAGGCTGCAGGGGGTTGGGCCGCGGAGTAACGCTTGGGAAGGACATATTTTTCTTGAAATTTGTCGCGGCTATCTGCCCGGTGGGATCTACCCTCGTGTATAATTCCCAGCCGCAGAAGCTGCAAATCTCGAGTCCTCTATCTCCCTGACAAGCCCCCGTTCCCGCTGGCCATTCAGCCGCCCTGACACGCCCTCCCCCGAGGCTGATATAAACGTTTAAGATTTCTGCGTTTACGCGCGCGGAGAGACGGATTCTGGGCACAATAAACGCGATCTAAACACGCTCTTCGCCTCCCCCCCCCCCCCCCCGGATACGTGAACGCACCGATTCCGTGATCGGAGCCCTCCCTTGTCGTCGCGCGTTAAACACATTTGTATTCCCATATTTTCTTTGCCACGATCGCCGTGCTCGTAAGCCTAACGTTCGAACTTTCCTCGTTCCCCGACAGTATTAGACGAACCCAGTTGTATGTATACGGGACCTAGCAGCGCGGCGATTCCGCGGAAATTTACGGGTATAGTTCATGGTTCCGGATGAATTACGCGCCCTCGCGATATTGGGGCCGAGAGGATATGAAGCTCGTATCGTAAGCAGAATATTTACAAACGTCGTTCTTTAATGTTCCCCTGCCATGCTGCTGGTACAAACCTGGTCTTTTATGTATGTGCAAGCTATTCTTCTTTTCTCCTTTTTTGGAGTATGCTGCATTCGTGCATCGAAATTATTAAGCGAGCCGCAGACCTTTCTGGCTTTCGCAGCATCACGACAGGAGACAAGGAATTAATGATTAGACTGCGGATGTTTATACGAAATAAACATTATTGGGAAATGGGTGGGTGCAAGTTAAAACAGTTTAAGTTTGTCGATATACTTTCAGCTGTATAGAATTCACGAAGAGAAGAAGAAGTGTTTTACAATTGACGAAGAAAAGTTTTATTTTGCATTAAGATCCGTAAAATATCAACTACGGCATACTGCAAGTAATTGATGCATAAAGGAACATGGGTGACGAAAATTAAAACGAGAAAATATCGTTTACCAACCATTTTTCTTCGGTCCGCTTTGCATTTTTGCAGTCACGGCTAGGGAAGATAGTTAAATAGCCTGCTTTATGATCCAGGAAGAAACATACTATTTAAGTCACCGACCCCTGCGGCACACGCAATAAACAACACGCAAAACGTGTATCAACTATCGATTTCCAGAACTCCGTTCCGCCGGAGTTCGTCGTACGATCCATTCGGCCTCAATTCTTCCCCGTATCAAAGTCAAATCGTCCTCGGGAAAATTACGCGCGCGCGATGCAGAATCTAAATCTAAATCTTCGAAGTCATTAGCGGCCGCTAGAGAGCGGGAGTCCGCAAAATATTTTCTCCGGGATCGGTGTCGGTTCTAGTTTTCGGGGACAAAGTGTCTGGACGCGTGACGGAAATTAACTAATCGCGGCACGACTGTCGTTAGGGAGGACCCACGGAAATTTCGCAACGTGCAGGCTACGGCGATATTCGTTATCGTTAATACGTTGACACGGATATGTTGGCTTATCCGTGAGGTGTGCCGTTTCTAGCCGCAATTTATAGTCGGGCAGAAAATCTCAGAAATAGTTGAAAGGCCTGAGTATCCTAATAAAGGGTCTTCCATTGAGAGGTGCCATTTTGAAATTTATTTTTACTTTTTTTAAGTAAGGTGCGCTATATAAAAAATTAAAACGAAACTGGTATCTCCGAAACTTATTCAATAGCGAAACATGCTTCGCAAAATCTGAAAAAAGACACATTAATAATCACGATGAGACATATAATCGTGGTACTCTGAAAATGTTTTTAAAAGGAGTTTTTTAAAAATCGATTTGGCAATCAAACATTCCGAAATAATTCACTGTCGTGTTTGCTATTAGGTTCAAAGTTTATGAATACTTTCGTAATTGTTTGTTGAGAAGAACAGAAGATATAATTCATTAAACCGTGCTCACCCTATAACTACCCTTGTGGTAGGGGTACCGATTTGAAACTTGTTGTCACAGAGGGTTTTCTGTCCAACTGAAAATCAATTTGGTTTGGGGGGATTTACCAGGATCTTATTCTGCTTTCTTATTTATGAAGATTAGACTTGCTACTCTTCGACATGTGGTTAGTAAAATGATAAAATTGTAAAGAGAACAGCGTGTTTTTAAAAAATCTGAAATAACATTTCGTAGTGGAAGACTGTGTTCTTTAAATTAATAAAATATATTTCAATTTTTTTTATATAGCGTCACGTTTTAAATAAATATGTCTCGCACATCCAGAAAGAAAGGAATCATTTTATTGCCCCTCGTAAGAGAAAGTGGATCCATAGGTGACACGTGTCGTACGGATAGCCCGGAGCAGGTGAAATCAAGAAGATTTGTGGAGGATAGGCGCTGCGGGGGTTGTGGGGGCGTTTTGCGTCGTCCTTCGCACCCAACAAAGCACCCAACAGACCTGTTTGCCGAGACTAGGGTACGCAAGCTCGGATAAAGTCACGCGCGCGATTTAAGGGCGGATTCCGTGCGGGAAACGGCGTTTAGACGATCGTCACGAGCTGCAGTTCCGTGCGTAGCTGCCGTCCCATTTTTTCCCCTATATATCCCTAAATCACGGCTAGGGACTGTCGCGTGAGACGCGAGCCGATTGCCTGGCCTGGCCCGATTGTCTTCGGGATTATTCAATTTCTAAGATAAACACGATCTTAGCACGTTGAACACCGCGTGAATTATGTTCGAAATCACGCTGCCTTCGGTCAAGGGGTTGCGTGAGCCAAATGTTGCTCGGACCATGTATCAGATTTTATATTCTATTAGGTTGTTCCGCAGGTAATCGGAAATAACCGGAAGTACATGAAACCTATATATAAGTACATAAAATTATAAACAGTAATCAAACTTGATGTATAAGTTTATAGTTTTTCCACATGTGCAAAACATGATGTGAACGGTTTGTAAGTACCTTTACAGATTTTTCGTTCGAATGAATAAAGTTCTACAGTGCACAGATCGAAATACTGTACAAGTGTCCGACGCAGAGCAACCCAACACCGAAACCAGCGGGCAAAAGATTAAAAATTCGATTCCCAGTCTGGCATCCAATTAGCCAGTTCTTTTTCTTCCAGCGCAGTTAGAAAACCGTGTAATATTAATCTCGACTACAATCGGGTTTCCTCGAAGAAACTCCGGGGCTTCTATTTCATTAATCCTCTTGAAAGCAAGAAATCCTTTTGTCTGCTCGAAAACGCGCATCTATCCGCCCCGCCTGCAACGGTCTTTATCTCCTTATAAAGATCGGGTGTGCGAGACTGAAACGAATTAGATTACAAGAGTATAGACACGGTAAATCGCCGAGGAAGATTCGATCGATGCGGCCGCGCCGCAGTTTTCGGGCTCGGCGACCCTAAGTAAGAGACCGTGAAGGGGGCTCAAATTTCTGGCTCATACCCCGCATGCACTCGACCCCAATCTGGGTCAGTGGAGTCAAGGTCGTTTTCTTTAATTCGCCGATTCCCCATTCAAAGTAACCCCTTGTCGTTCCGTGGACGAACGGGGGTTACGGAGGATCCGCCAGTCGGGGAGACGGCGAACGAGACTCGGCCCCCTAGCCGAAGAAGCCAACCCCCGGCTGCAGCAGCATCCCCCGTGAAAACGTACATATTTAACGTGACCCTGCGTGAATAATCGATGGACAAAGGCGCTAGCCATTTGTACTTCTCCGGTCGCTAACTGCGCCCTCTTTAAACATTCACGCCGGCCCGGCGCGAGGCGTTTCTTTCCGCCTGGCTCCGATGGAACTCTCCGAAGGCTTTTCCCGTGCACGCCAACTGGAAAACAAGGGAACGTTTCGCACAGTTTTTATTGGTGTTCACCGGGCTCCTATAGAAACGGCCGCACTCCTTTTTCCCCATTTACTCCTGTCTTCCCTCCTGCGCCCGATGAGAAATTGCCGCGGTTCCATCATGAAATTTTCAAACGGAATTTTCACTTCGATACGACTCCAAAAGTCCACCCTTCAGTAAACCTGCAGAGCATTAAGCGCAAGTAATATTTATCAGCGATGGCAGCGAGCCAATTCTTTCTCATGATTTTCAAGTAATTCGGTAATCAAATAATTATATGAAAGAATATGGAGTCGGAATGTGACAGGAGTTTAAAATTGTTTCGAATTGTTTTATCTGTGTCTTTTGTTATCATATCACACCTTTCGATCATTGAATAAGACATTGCGGAATGGCGTTTGGAAACATACTGTCAGTAAATAAAAATCGTAGAGTAATCGGATAGAGGATGGTTGAAAACATTCAATAACATTTACGGGCCTTAACTTTTTTACTACAAGCCCCACTTGTGATAAATGTATTCTGTTTTCATATTTTAAGTCTTATACGTTTTCTCTGTTCGTGACTTTGAATGACTTTGAATACTTATGGTCACCGAGTTCCATTAAAAAAATTAAAGTAACCTTCATATCTCTAAAAAAATGACAAACAAAAATTTTTTGTTCCCAACTTTGTGCTCGAGATATTCAGACCCCTTGCCGTATTTGAACGAGTCACACTCGTCATGAAGATTTAAACAAAGTTTAACAAATACGAATGCTGCACTTATGAAGGAATTGGCTGGGTGAAATATGAAACAATAACAGGTTAGAAAAATTTCAGAATGTTCTAACGTTGTTTGTAATGCAACAAAATCATAAAGGGATGTAATCAATTTTTATGTTACTCCTGCCGCCCACGATCAATGCAGAACATTTTTATTTTGCATAAAGATCCGCAGTCTAGTAATCAGTATTTAAGAATAAAAATGAACGTGTAGATACACAAAAAAAAATACATTTTCTTATCTTTTCTACGACATTTTAGGGGTTGAAAATTTATCATCCTTCTAAGAGTGTCTGAATATTACCGTGGTTCACTGTACCGTGAATGCAATCATACTTTGCTATATTAGGGATTGACTCTAATTGAGAAGGCTCGTGCCCATCACTATCGTTTGCTCTCGCGAAATCTCAGTCCGCCGAAAGAGAGCTCGCGATTGAATCGTCGCGATACTTCCCGGGGCGACCTCTTTCTTCTCTTCCCTTGTCGATCGACCGGCACGATGGAGCTCATGAATAAAATCGTAATTTTTCAGATTACCTTCGCAACAGATTCTCGCCTCGAGAGAGGAGATCGGCCCCCGATAACGGTCCCGGGGTCCGGGAATCAAGCGCCTCTCGCGATTCTCGATACGCGGATACGTGCCTCCGCCCGACACGTATTCGGCTCGCCATTTTTCACGGAATTCCCCGAGCACTCTAACCGTCTTTACGGAAGAGAGATAGATAGATAGATAGACAGACAGAGTGAGAGAGAGCGAGAGAGAGAGAGAGAGAGAAGAAGAAGACCGTCTTCCGAGGCGTGTAAGCAGGCTCGTGTATCGAGCGGATCTAACGACCTGTCTCGAGCTTGTCGCGCGAGTAAACAGCCCCGGCTAATGAAAACAAAACAAGCTCGCGGAGTTGATGCTCGCGTCTCCTCGCAGGAATCTGCGCCACCCCCGCGGACCCAGAATCCCGCCGCGCGTCCCGAGCAGCTCGCGAAATTAATAATGCCTCGAAATTAATGAAAGTTTCGCCGAGGAAAAATGCTTCGTCAGCGAGCAATCGTTCCAACCGGATGCACCCGAGGGAAAATCTCGAAAACTGTCTGTGGAACGTTTAGGCTCCGGCTGAGGGGGTAGTTCCGCCGAAAACGCTATATTCCAGGTTATCTTTGTGATCTTTTTATCGCCAGACTGCGGAAACTTTTAGTACTGGGTCTTTGTGTACGATTTTATGCTCTCGTGAAGTTTGGATGGTTTCAGGCGGAGAAGTGAGAGTTGAGTTTGTTATAAATAGAATGCGATCTTTCCAGATAAATTTAAAGAAATCGAGATCAAGAGAAGTTTTATCTTCCATTGCAGTAGAGAACGTAAGGTCAAATTATATGACATTCTACTGCAATCTGTGCAGTCTCTGAACTCTGTAAATGCTGCTTTGTGCACTATAAGTGTATATAACAATATTCTCAGATCTTTTATATTTTCTTCTGTTTTATATTTCACCCAGTTAATTTCTTCGTAAATGCACAAAAATCTATTGAAAAGTCTATTGATGACTTTTACACGAAATAAAAATTGGCCAAATCGATTGTAAGAAGCTGTGAGTCATTTGTAAAAAGTGCGAAATGATATAACAACTAGGGATGGGATCAAGTATCTCGAAAACAGGTTCAAACTTTGATTGATTGAATTCGAACTCTCTATAAGTACTTCCAAAAGCAGAAATAGTACACCTAAGTATACTCGAATCTATGCCAGACAGTTTCGAACCTTTTACAAGTACTTTGGTAAACGGAAATGATACTTGCAAGTATATTCGAATCTTGGTCGAACAGATTCGAAACTTTTATGAATATCGTACCGGAAATTCTCTGATTTTTCTAATTATTATTTTTTTTACCTTTAAAATCAATTATGTTGTCCTCTAATGCATAATTTAATTCAACATGTATAACTACAATTTCATAATCTATCGGAAATGTTATTCTTAAATAGTTACGAATTTAATAAAGACAGTGCTTAAAACCTACTATGCGGTTCTAGTTTCCAAGATTCGAGTACTACTTGTGAAAGATTCGATTCCTTTCACATCGAAGTACTTATAAGTACATTAAGTACATTAAAATGAATACTTTTCAAATATAATCATAGAAACATTATTGCTTTTAAGTAGTAATCGAAACCCATGAAATGGAACTTGGTTATTGAAATTGACTCGGATTCGTGAGTACATATTGAACTTGATCCCATCCCTAACAACATCATTCAATTCTTCTAATCCACTTTTGTCACAAATGTATAGAATGCACAGTCTAGTAATAACATAGAAAACGTATTGTTTGTAAAAACTGTAGAGGGGGACGCCACGATTAAAGTTAAAGATAGTTTTTACCATACCGTAGTCAAGTAGATGTTTCATGCATCTCCTGAGATGCACCTCTCGCGAGATCAATTCGCAGTCTAAAGGCTACTTCAGGTAGGATCTATTATATTATGCTCGGCTTTAGGGCCGGAGAATTGTACGGTATAGAGAGGGAACTCTAATGAAAGGACATTCGCTCGAGATTCTATAGGGGGAGAGAATGTTGTTCTCAAGCAACTTTGCTTGCCGCTTTGTTGATAATGGACGACGGTACTTGCATTGCTATGATTAAATCTGAAGGAACGGGGGTTGGGTTACGTTATAAATTGCAAATTCATGATGGAGCGTTAAAATTATTCTCAATGAACTCGGACCGCGGCAAAAGAGTCCTTGGTCTGCTACTCCTGAGAATGTGGAAATGTAAACGGTGAGCTAATTGAAACATAATTTATGCCTCGAGGTTCCGCGACAGTTGTGAAGACATCAACGAGAACTTTATAACGATGATGTGTTTGAAATTTCCTTGATTAATGTAATCCGTTATTCTCCGCGACAGTCATTTTAATTCGAACATTGCACATCCTCGAACAAATTAAAATATGCACGGAACGTTCGATGCACTGAACGGCGAACGTTCTACAGAAATGTATTGTACCAAATACGGCTTAAAATGAAATTACAAACATGACCTGTCCTTTATACGTACAAATATGTACTTTATATGAGAACAAGTACGAAAGGCTCAAAGAAATAATGCAATTTAACCGATGTTCTATGCATTAGTGATTTTAAACGGTAATATCTCGAAAGTGAAAATATACATATACAAACCACAGATATACATATGTGTATAACTTTCTTAGATATCAAAAAGGCATAGTTAAAAATAGTGATTTTTCTTCGCAATTTCGGCCAATGGTGATTTTCAATTCCTTATATAAACTAATTCTTCTGATATCTTTAAAAAACTCAAGTTGTTCGGTCCAATTTTAAAGAAGTTTTTAAAGGGAGTCCACCTAATTTTGTCCTCGACACTAGAGTATGCCCATTCACAGGATCATTCACAGATTGATTCACAGGATTCTTCCTCAGGATCCGATTTAATGTAAGCTCTGGACCGAATTGCGCTACTCTCCCTTCGAAACAGCAGCTGAAAAAGGTCTAATAACTTGATCCTCGGAGACATTCATCTTCCACCTGCGAAACTGGCGGGTACCACAATCAGCAGTCGCGCGAAGTTTCAATGCAGCAGCGGCACAACAAGGCGCTTGTCGGTGCAGTTCCAGCATAATAATCCATCAGCCGAACAAATTCCGTGCGCGATGCATTGCACGAAGGCGTCCCAGAGGCGCCGCATCTTTTTCTACCGGCCCCGAACACGTTGCATCGACGTTCTTCGCGAATACACACAGCCGAAATTACCATTTTCGCGTGTATCGGGGGTGCAGGCTCGCCGCGGACTTCTTGCTCGCGGCGATTTTCTGGTTTCGCCAGGCCTCGGCGTCTTCCACATTGATATTAATGTTGCTCTTCCCAGGTTGGATTAATATTAATCGTCGTGTACGTGGCCATGTTGCATAGCCCCGGATGTTGCGTACCCCAGGAGATCTGCTGCTCCCGAAAACATTCATCCTTGCTGCCCCTTTTCGCGGTGAACACCTCCTCCAGGTCCACATGGACCGAGCTCGCGTGTTCAACATCCTTGAAAACTCGAGCCGACGTTATCCAGCGGGAGAAAGGGTTGGAAGAGCCTGGTCTAACCCCTGTTGGCTCTGGAACTTGTTGTAAGGGGGTGGTAGCATGTAAACGCTGCAAAATTTAACGATCTTCAATTGTAATTTCGTTTGTCATTTATCTAGCTGCTCTTTTTGTCGTACAGAATAATTTTTGAAGTGAAAACTGCTTTAGGCGCACCCCGTACACAATCGCTGAGCAGTGAATGAGTCTTATCCGCCACGCTCCCAGCTGAAACGCTATTCAAACGCAACAGCGAGCGAGAAACAGACAAATATACTATCGTCATAGAAGTTTTCACTTCGGTCGTGTGGTCTTACGCGCACAGTATTGGTTTGTTTTTGGTGCAAGGTATGAACCCGCGTACTCAACCGTCCGCTAGGCCGCAGCCATACTTAATCGACGGGGCGATGAACCAATCGCCTCGTCTTCCCTTCGCTCCGGTCCCAATTCGGGGGCAATCGCCGATCATTGGGGAGTTTGTTCGGGTCTCTCGCCCCTCTCCACCAATGAAAAATTCCTGAGGGTAGCAACCCCACCACCCCGCCGTACCAGTGACCCTCGCGGACCCAAGGTTTCGGCCACAGTGTCATTAGTAGACTGCGGAACTTTATGCAGAATAAAAATTGTCTGCATCAGCTGCAACAGACAAGGGCCAAGTAATAATTTCTTTCATTCTTTAATAATGTTCGTAAGCTGCAACTAATACATTGATGTTCTTAAATTCTTTTAATTTGTTCACTGTTTTAAATTGCAACTATCCATTTTTGTCATAAATGCATAAAATCCGCAGTCTAGTCATTAGTATAATGTAAGTGGAAATGAACACAGATGTGTTTCCGTGAGTGATCGAGGCAACCGCGTCAATTATTATGGATACATAGAAAGTGTACAAGTTTACATCTCAATATGGTGACCGTTGCGTGGTGAGTACCGTTTCATTATTTACCTTAATTGTGTCATTAGAATTAATTCTGCGTTCAAGCGAGTTATTGAAGTGCAAACTCTTTCCGATGTTATCCAGTAACAAGTTTTCATTCTGGAGGATCAATGGTTCAAAAGTTACGAGTGTTTAAAGTTGAGCGATTTTAAATGTTTTCGTAAAGGAGCAGTCTGGTTCTGCTCCGCCCTCATCAAATACATGTTTACTGCGGAAAGATCCGCATAACTTTGTCGTTTCAATGAATTAATGCATAGAATTTTGGGAAAGCATTTAGAAGGTTCTATATTTTTAGGAAATACATTTAAAAAATTGAGTTTTCGACCCATCTACATGAGGCTGCCCCCTTAAGAAGTCCCTGTTGCAACGCTAACACGCCACCGTCAGCTGCCTGCGGTAGTTTACGAGCCGGGAAATTAACGGCGCTCCTTGGCCGCGTATAAATTTATAAGGATGCCGGTGTAAATTTCATCGAGGAACCGCGTCGACCCTGTCTCACTAACGTCGATACAAGTCGCGGTTTAACCACCCTGCCGCTACCCGAATAATTATTTTAAAACTTCGGTATTTATCTCTTCGACTTCTGACCGGCCGAAAATGATATTTTGTCGTTCGAGCGGGACAACCGTTCGAATCTCGAGATAATTCAATCTGAAATGTGAGACATCCAATTGTATGATAAACAATAACACGTCAGAAAATTTCACCATTAATACATGGTATGTATTGTTTTTCACTGCAACGAGCCCTCGTTAGTTCGCACCGGATGATTAGCGATATAATTCAAATTGAAAATTACTAGTGTATTGATATCGTTTGTGTATTACATGTAGATTGGATTCAAGCGCGATCGTGTTTCCAGTAATTTTATTTTCTCGATAACAGAAACGAATTTAATGATTCGCAATTAATACTGGCGCAGTGCATATTTGTGCAGTGTACGAAAGGTATATTTTACGAGCTAGTTATACAAATACTGAATGAAGAATAGTTCGCTAATTTTGTACGTTTATTATTTTTGCAATTAAGATATTGGCTGGTCATCGAGAGAATGTTCTACTCTACAGAAAAATTGTTTAATCCTTCTCATTCTTAACCCTTAGCTCTCGAGTTTTGTGACTCTGATACCAGAGTTGTGCAGAATTATAATTAAATTACATTGTAATTCAGTTATATTGTAATTTATAATTCAGATGCTCATACAATTAAATTACAATGTAATTCGTAATTGCAATTGGAGTAGAATTATAAAATACATTGTAATTAAATTACAATGTGAACAGAAGGAATTTATAAATTTATAATATCTGAACAGAAATAACCTCTGTGTTACACATTTTTTAAATTTCAACCATAAACATGAAATAGCGTTACGTATTATGAACGAGGACGAGGAATAGAAACTACGCCGCACAGACAGCAAACAAGTGTATGAAAGAAAAACATCAAAATATTGCGCACTTCTTCAAAGTTCTGGGCTATTTTAATTACGTAACTGTAACAATTGCGTAATTGAATTAGCACAACTATGTCTGATACACCACTAAAAATTGGTGTACCATTACAAACATTTAGGTATTGTATGAGGTATTATACCGATTTCATATCCATAAAATGACAAAAATCGTGGAGAATGGAATTATCCTAGATCACAAGAAATTTTTAATTTTCGAGTTAAAATAGCTCCGATTGCGGGGGGTTAAAACACAGAAAGATTACAAAAATCAATATTAGCTGAGCACTCAAATATTCGCATCCAACTTCTGTTTGAAATTTCTTTCTATCTTTGCTATTACTGTTGACATTAGTCATCGTTACTTTATTTCGCAGGATGAACTTACTAAAGAAAATTAGGACTAACAAAAGCATCGAAATAGAATATTAAACGACAATGCAAAACAAAATAGGGATTTAAAAAGTCGAATACCTCGAACTAATCGATCACACTTAAACTTTCCAGTTAGCGACACGAAGATTAAGAGGCTCGAACATTTTTTTCAAATCCGTCTTCGAAAGTAGCTTAACCGAAAACATTTGCATCCTACTTCATATTCATGAGGATACAATGAAGTCGTTCCAAGTCTCGCTATAGTTTCTCCATGCAAATCCAAGTTTTCAATAACCGGCGAAAACAAAAATTACTTAAAAGTTTATTATTTCATAAACACTTTCGTGAAACGAGAAAAGTAGAAAATCCCTGCTCGAACAATCCCGAACGTCCACAACCAGACGGTGATCCGAGTACTATAAAAATCCGCGTTCTACGTGTGATATTTCGCTACAATAGATATTTTCAATCGGGGATCTCGTTAATCTCGCTTATTCAAAGGAAATTGAATCGAACGTATCGGTAGAGGCCGGATTTCGCTCCGAAAATCTTCATTGCAACTGAATGAAATGCGTCGAAACGGGAACAGCAGATACGGATTCGTATTGTCACGAATTCCGCGGAATTAATTCGCGAGAAAGATTTCGATTGCGGCAGCTCGACCTTAATTCTCGGCGGTTGGTGGCTCGATCTCCGTTCGCCATTCCGCGGGCAATTATGTTGGTAGCTCGCTATTAATTAACGACATGTGGGCGCAGCTCGGCCCATTGAGAGAAACCTCGGCGAAGATAGTGGAGAAGCGAGATAAAACGAAAGTAACGAAAAAAAAGCTGGCGAAACCCGTCGCGAAACCGCGTCGATTATGAGCAGGTAACCGAGTTACCGGGGTGGTGCATGGTTCGCGAGCTGCAACGTACCCGCTGCAGTTTTGTTCACTTTTCACGGTGTCAGCACGCCGTGTCGCGCTGGTGACGCCGCAACGAAGAAACAACTGGACGAATTAGCTCGTCAATTTGCTCGCGCTCGGCTACGAAACGGATTAACGGCGCCGCGGTTTAGTAGCTCTGCCGTCCGGACCCGTTAAGCGAATGAAACGCGGCCGTAATTGCGTCGTAATTAAACCATTAGCGGCGGCCGACAAAAAGAATAGGGAATGCGGCCCGGAATCAAAACGGCGCGCCCCACCGGTGGAACGGGATCAGCGAAACGGTGGATGCAGCGGGAAACGAAAGTCGGCCGATCCCCGCTGCACCAGACAGATGCATCAGGTCGGTGCATACGATGTGTCCGATCCGGTAATCAAGTGATCGATAACGATAAACTGGGAACTTTCGTGCGGCCCCGTGCCGCTCAAAGTGCGCGACACAATGCGCGAAAATTGCGAGTGCGTCGCGCGACAGTGATCGATCACTTGGAAATTCTACTGTGAAGTTCGCGTTCTGCCAACTAACAGGCGATTCTTATGGATTTTGATGCGCCGCACACGAGTCTCGAGACCGTGTTTTTTCTGTCCCCTTTGTCGAGAAATTTCGTTTCTATGGAAAATTGAACTTTTTTGCTGATATTTCTCGACTGAAATGCTTATATGTGGATTTTTTCAAGTAGAAGATGTACGGGTGAGTCACCTAATGGCTGCACCTCAAATAACTGTACTGTTTTCAAATTTACATTGAATGTCTTCAGCACAAAGTTGAATGATAAAACGGGGCTCTCACACGATACCAAAAATATTTTTGTTTTTATCACTGTTTTGTCACGTTTTCAGCACTAAATCTACCGAGCATTAAAAGCGACTGAAATGTTTTAGCTTACAAAAGTAACAAGTTTATTTAGATTTAGTGTCACTTTTAAAAATATAAAACCGGTAATTGTAGGCAGTGGTAGCTTTAGTGAGTCTCTGATCGTAACCTTGAATGACCTTGAATAATTATAGTCACTGAATTCGTAATAAAAGGGACCGCCAGCGTAGGTGTTTAAAAAAGAGTAGTTCCATTTTAAAAAATGAAGCTGACCTTGAGATCTCTAAATAAAATTCTACTTTATTCTCAAGGTATTTAATGTATATTTGAAAACAACAAAGATATTTGAGGTTTAAACGTTAGGTGACTCAGCCCGTATATTTTTGTAACGTTATTTATATTCAAATACGTTTGAGTAATGTTTAAAGCAAGCTAGACTTACAATTTATACGAATCCAGCTGGATCCGACTGCTCTTCATCTAGACGACTGTTCAATCCGTTTCCGAGGAAATCTTTCAACAATGGTGCCTCTCGACTCGATCGGATCGTAAACCCGTTCTTCCCGGTCCTGAAACCCTCTTTTCAAAGCTGTAGCCGAGAATTCGCTGGCGTTAGAGAGGCGTTGTATAGTTCAGTTCTGTAAAACGCTTTCGGAGGCAGCGCCATTCGATTCTAATTGAAAAAGATCGACCACCTTCAGCGAGGGCCGCGTTGGCTCTCATATTTCCCAGGTGTGTCGCGATTTCATAGTCGACGGGGAATCGAAAATATGGTGGACGATAAAAACGTGGAACGCGGCCGATCGTTATGCCGGCACTCACTGCTCGATCAAGAAGCCAAAACCGACTCGTCGAGAGCAAACGTCGGCGCTCTCTCGTAAAGGGATTAACCTGGACGACCATGCTGAGAGAGGGGGGGTTCGATCGCATAATTCCAGGACGCGGGCGATTAAAAAATGCTACCGAAAAATCGGAAAATCTCCGTGCGATCGCTCGGATCGATCTAGCCTCTAGAGCTGTCAAAAGTCGCGAGCGTGCTCAAATCGCTTCGGTGCCGTTTCATAATTTCATCAAAAGCGGGGACACGGGGCACGACCCTGCCATGCCGCCGCCGCCGGCTGCCATTTTGGTTTTCAAATTCATCCGGTCGGATTATGCAAAGCGCTACTCGGCTCAAAAACTGTGATTCGATTGTTCGGCGCCCGGCAAACAAAAATATTAGGCTGATGCATATGAATCGGCCGAATTTCGAATGGGACTTTCGGCGAGTACATTTTTGTCAGTTTTGCAGCGGATTTTAAGTGTTCCATGTGTCATTCTGACTGTACTAAACTCTTCTTCGAGCTCTAACGAGGTGTTCAACATTTTCGAAATTAGTCTCTTCCGGGTACTCTCAGAGTCGTTCTTCTATACACTGATTTTGATCTCCGAGCGAGACTCTTAACTGTACCACCTAAAATTCATTCCAAACGAAAGTTGTTCGACATCGAGGGAGGCATTCAATGTAATAATTATAGTGGCACATCCTACAATATGAAGGTGATTGCTGTTTACTTATCGGTGAGGTTCACAACAGTCAATTTAATTATATACTTTGTGCAGAAAATGGACAGTGCGTATGTTAAATATTGTCGACAGTATGAACATTTTATTAATGTTAATGAATTGCATAATACTTTGCTGTTTTGATATCATTCGGGAAGCAAACCTGGAGCCAAAAGTACGGAAAAATTAAGATGTGATTAAGAAATAGAGTATATCAAGATATTTTCTGGATATCATAAAATTAAATGCTAATTATCTTGATAAATAATGAGTATTGTCAAAAACGCTCGGACATGGGTCAGCTTATTTTTGCTCTAGATTCTCCAGAAAAAGTTTCATTAAAATCGACGACCTCACCACTGTGTCCTCTCCTTGTGAGTAAAAAATGATTAAAGTGTCAGAGCCATTAGAGAATTTTTGTCATACGATATCAAGGGATGTTGATAGACATCGAAATTATATGGGGTTAAAGACTAATCCTTAGACTGTTTTATATACACCGTATAAAATATATACCGTAATATTCAAGGCTCTACGTGATCCGGATAGCGGATATTTTTGAAACAGCGCGTGTGGGGCGTAACAATTTTTATCACGCGATCGTCGGATGAGCGAACGACGTCGTTTTGGATAAGGACACTTTAACCGAAGTCGGTGTGTTCGGGCTTGAAGACGAGGACCGAAAGGAAAGTGGCGGTTTACCGTGGAACAAGCTTAAACCGCGGCATTATCGGAGATTTTCGCGGTGCGTATTCCCGAAGCGAATTCAATGCGAAAGCGTCGCGGGCTTATGAATTATGAATTTACAAAGCGCACCGTCGCGAAGCCACTGTAACGATCCTCCCTCCATAGCTGAAATTAAATTGCCGTCGGAGTTCCAAGAAGGGAAAGTGGGAAACAACAGTTTGACGACTCCATCGCATCGGTACGGTTGAGTTACTGTTACGTACAGCTTTCACTCGTCATATCGGCCGTGGACGTATTACCGGTTTCTACCTAGTTTTCGAATAGCCGGCGAGTCCTTTCAGCTATCGTACAAAGTTATGCTCGCGTTAATATTGAAGCAACAGTACACACGGCGAGTCACCTAAGAAAAGCCACCTGAATAACCTCTATATTTTTTGAGATAAGAAGAAATGTTTCAGACAAAAGCTGTTTAGCTTCGAGGGGCCCATTATGCGGTGGTCCTAAATTTTTTCAGATGAAGCTGCTTGGGAGATTTGGCGGTCAACCTAGTTATTTTTCTTTAAATGGAACTACATATTTTTGAACTTTTACGTTTGTAGCGCTGCGTTATTCAAAGTTAGAAACGTAAAAAAGGCAGATACGCCCATTCGAGTTAACACGGCACACAGTGGGCGAAAAAGCGATCTTTTTGGACAAAAATCTGCCGACAACTCAGTTTTTCATCGATTCAATTGGAATTTTTTTTTAAATGTTCGTGGAGGACTATACCTTGATGACGTGCTGCGCGAAAATCGTTATCAAGATTCCTTATCCAGAAAACCCAGTAACTCCGATACTTCATCCGCCCATACCATAAATTTGCATGTCCCAGCTGAGTTTCCGACACTTCTTCACCCGAAACCGCAAAATTTTAAACTGTAAATCTGGCCCTGAAAATTACCACAATTCAATAGAATTACATTCGGCGCCGATGAGACTTACCATTAATTTATTGATCCAACAGCAGCGTTTTCGCTTCTTCAGAAAGAACTTCCTTGTGCTTGCCATCCTTTATTCTTAGAGAGCTTGTAAGTGGATCGGATAATGATAACATATGCCGTATAATGTCTATATTTTTCTTTTTGCAGCAACACATTCGGGAGTTTTCAGCTCGTGGTTTCCTGAAGACTTTTTTTATTTGTAGATAAGGATTCTTGATAACGATTCACGAACATTTGAAAAAAGAATTCCAATTAAATCGATGAAAAACTGAGTTGTCGGCAGATTTTTGTCAAAAAGATCGCTTCCTCGCCCACTGTGCGGCAGATCCTTGATTTAGTCGACTAGAGACAAACATCGCTAGGTAGCCAGAGCAAAGATGCACGTGACTCGAAACTGACGTAGCCCAGGTGCTGAAAAATTAGATACAGCCTTAGGAAACGTGGCAACCAATATTTCCCTGGGAACTGTGCACGCGGAACGACAATTTCCCACGCGCCGCGCCTGCCCGATATTTTCATTCGCAGAGCGTATTGCGTCTGCCCTATCTCACTGTCAGACTACCAGCTCCGTTCCTCTAGCAGTAAAATTCCAGGCAGAACGAGAGAACGGTCCTCTCCCGTTCCTTCCGATCTCCGTATTTCACCGGATCGACCGGTCGCGTCTCCTTTTCGCTCGATCGCGTGATTGTTTACGCGCGAGACCCCGCCGCGTGGGTGGAAGGCGGCCGTGTGCTAGGAGCGTACCTGTTGAAGGCTGCAGGTGTGCTAACCGGTGAAGAATGTAGCCACCCCCGCAGCGCCGTGCCGGTAATTCAATACATGCGAAACGGAACGGACCCGGCGGCGTGGCAGTTTCTTTTCTTTCTTTCGTTCTTCCTTTTTTTTTTTTTTCTTTATTCTCTCGCGAAACGGCGTTTGCTTGTGCGGCACCGGTGCGGCGCGTCTAGCGGAAAACGGGAAATTGAATAAAGTTCGAGTAACGATCTCGTGTTCGCGGATACATCGAGCGGAATGATATATTTGACAAGTTCGCGTATTGCATATTACTCGCGCGAGACGGAACCGCCGCTACCGTCTGACCGTAGACGTACCGATTCCACTGGCAACGCTTCCCTCGTGTCTCGCTTTTATTCGCCTCTCGAGTTCCCACTAGGAAAATTTCGTGCGGATTTATTACTCCCCGTCGAACTATGCTACGTTCTCTTTGGAATGGGGAGAAAAATATGCTGCTACGGTTCTTTACCTTCAGGAAGAACATCCTGCTTCTTTTTCTTTCTATTAACCTGGTCGCTACCGGCGCACAGTGGGCTGAAGACCGGTTTTTCGTGGCTGAAATTGAATTTTTGAGGTTTTATGTTTTGATAACGATGAACAGGGGCCTATCATACATTTCGTTCTTTCATTTAATTATAATAGTTATTAATTATTATTATTATAATAATTATTAATAGTTCTTTCGTTTAATCACTAAAAGCGATTAAACCGTTTTACCTTGCAAAAATGACAAGGCTCTATTTATTTCGATTTTGTGCAATTTTTATTACAATACGTGCTTGGATAAATAAGTTTATCCAATCGATTTCTATGTAAGCAGCTTCATAACGTCAGTAATTGTAAACTCTTAAATCCATTTATATCATTCCTGCTATAAGTGCATAAAATCCGCTGTCTATTTATGTCTTTCTAATCGTTCGTATTTAACAATTATTGTTGCATAACATAATGTTGCTTAATAAGACAATCATAAAATGTACAATGAAGCTCCAAAAATTCAATCTTGTTGTTCAATTCTCCTAGAAATGATTACGGTAAAATCGATTCTCGTTCCGTTCAAATTAAACGGGTTTTTCGACGTATTATAACACGGATACGTTAATCTCGATTGTAACGAGGATGTCTGGTCGGTATCCATCGCCAAAGCATATTTGACCTCAATTGAAACTGAGAACGGTCAAGCGATACGTTCCGGTGCATGGTTAGATGCAAACGCATTCGTTCAATTACATCTCCGATTACACGCGCTATCCGCCTCGCCAAAGTCATTCTTCTCTCTCTGATTTCGAGCAGCAGTTTGCCCACGTCGACGTCGTCACACAGAAACGACTGTTAGCCGCTTCCAGCCGTATCTGGTGTCTCGTATGATGCATATCGCTTGGCGTATGTCCGCCTGGCACAATGGAAGAGAAGGACGACGTTGGATAACGGGGAAAATTCTGGTTTTCTTATCAGAGATATGTTCAAAGGAAACCTTCCAGTCGAATAAAACATCAGTTTAAAATAATAAAATTATTATAATGATATTGTTACTAAAACGTCCTATTTGCTATATTGGTACTCAGCGCTTTTACTTTTAATTTTCATCTATTTCTCGTTTCCTTGCTTAAGGGGGAACCTGTTGTAAAATGAAATGTTTGAGCATTTTTTGCTTAAATCGATAGGAAATTTCTATAATTTTTGTACATTGTACGCTGCACGGCGCATTTACAGGATGCCATTTCCAAGCCGCCATTGCACCATTGATATTAACAATTAAAATTTATAAAAAATATTTTTTGCTACATTATTACATTAATAAAGGATACCACAAATTTTAAATCAATGTACGTATTACATTTTAGAAAAAAATTCTCGTAAAACGGACCATTTACACAAGGTACGCCCCTTAACATATTTTGTGCCACTTCGAAGCAATAACTTGAGTAAAGCGAAACTGCAGGTACGCCTGTTTGAACGAATACGACAGAACTATCTATAATAACTTAAAACTGGTCACGGAATAAAATTCAAGTTTTCATAGATCGGACTTGTATGACGAGTGTAAGTCATAAGTTTTTGATATTCTGATAATCTTTTAAAAAATCATGGAGTGCTACAAAACGTTTTCGTCAAGTGTAATACTTGTGTGGAACAATTATTGAACGGTCTTAAAGGTTGCGAGAAATGATTGGACGAATGCCAATTATAATTTTCATACACCAGTGGCCCTGGGAAACGCGAGAGGAGCAACGAGCAGAAAACCAATTCTACTTTCCTCCGATTAAAACTATTAATAATATATCCACAGAACGAAAGGAAAGATTCTACACGCATCGAAACCATTTTCAATTGGAGCGCAGACTTTTGAAACTGTAATGTCCGGCATGACAGTGCTCCGCGAACTTCGAGTTGCTCTCGGCCGGAAGTTGATCGATCCGACGCGGGACGGCACGAATATTCCCACTGAATCAGTGATCCGAAAGATTCATATTTACTTTTTCGCGAACGTAAACCGAGCGGAATCCGCGAGTGGGAACGAGATAACCGCGGGCGGAACAACATTGTCCGCGGCGCGGCGCCGGTCCGGTGATTCGAGCGAAAAATTTCACCGGCGCTGACAGCGAACAATTAACGGCGATTCAATTGGGAGAGCGCGTCGATTCGACGGATCGGATCCCGGCCCTCGACCCTTCGCCCCACGTTTTCGCGCCCACGTATACACGCGCGTACGGTTATTCCTCTCCTTGAAACGCAAGGTTGCGACCGCGATCGTCCCATGCATCGTGCCGCGTTTATGAATATGTAGAGGGTGCAGCGTGGCAGTAGCAGCGACCAGCCACTGGTCAGACACCGGAAAACTCTAGATAGCAGGCGCATGAATATGCTAAGCGTATCGCGGCAACGAGAGCTAACGTCGTTCTTTCTTTTTTTCAAGCCAAACCGACCTCTAACTCTTGCCGCGCGTTCAGCCGAGGGACCAAGTCATCTTTCCTCTAACGCGCAACGATGTCGCAGTATCAGTACCATTCTCCATTTCACGCTGTGCGTGTTCTAGTGACGACCTTCGTCGTACTTGGAAAAAATTAGTTTTGAGCTTTCCCTATGGGACATCCCTTAGTATTTGTCTTTTGGACGAAGTGTCGCTATTTGTGCTTCCTTTTCCGTTTGACAGTGTGTGTATGTCAGAGTGGATCTTGGCTATGCTTAGTAAAAATGCAGGTAATTATTCGGAAAGTAGAACAGTGGTACTTTCCGAATAATTAGTTACCTTTTTTGCTTTTATTTTTTTTACCACGGTGCACCTCGCCAAAAAATGTGAAAACATATATGAACAGTACTTACATTTATATGCCGATACTGTGAAAACGTAAATGAAGTCGCTCTTAAACTTCAATACGAAATCTGAATTTCTCCGATTATTTATTTCTTACAACCAGGAAAATATGCCAAAATCTAATTATTCCATTTTATTCCGCAACTACCCACCCGGTCGAGTGGTTAAACGGTTAAAATTAAAGTAGGGGTAAATTGAAAGCGGACTGAATAGAAAGACGTTTATGGCACTTAAAGTTTTAACAGCCGAGGAAAGAATAATCTAAATAGACAAATATCGCGTCGCAATACTTTGGCAGCAGCATTCTCGAAGAACCTTCCCGGCGGCGCATACTGGAAGAAACGCGGAACAAGTTGAAGAGTATCGAGCGAGGACGATTTCGCGTGACGCCCGGCCGTTTTCATGAGCGTGTAATTATCGTTCTGACTGGCGCGGGCATATTTCTCGCGACGTTTCGCCAAGAAGCGAGTAATCAAAGACCAGAACCGCCGACAACGCCAATTTTCGCGATCGACGCGACTCGAATGCTTAACGGGTCGGCGATATTGAAACGGGGGTGGCGAGATTCGCCACGGCGAGTGATTTTTCACAACGCCGCGAACCACGCCGCGAGGTTCCCGCAACCGTTCAACAAGAAAGCCAAGAACGACAGTTGACAATAATATCGGCGTGGCGTGACAGTCGGCCGTAAGAGACGCCGCGTAATTGTTGTCGTCGCGAGTAATTGCACTGTATTTCTGCGGCACAGTGCCACTTTCCCGACTCGGACGCCCCACTACCTCTACAACGCCAATCTGACGATCGATGTGCTAAAATCCGAGATAAAGCTCGAACTTTCCCGTCACTCGTAATTTTCGGTGTTCATATCGAGGAACGGGCTTCGTGACGAACAGCCGTAACGAACGGAACCGCGAGGCAGTCTCGGTTCGACGATAGTTTTCAGTGCACGGGAAAGATAGCGTACGGGAGCGGCCGCCATCAAGAATCTCGCAGACAAAGCACAGTGGTCCGGACGGCCGATCATTTGGTAAAAAAGTACTTGTCTCGTATCGGTATTCAACACGTCTACAGTACTTTCCAAATTAATGAAATTTAATTAACATTACAATTAGAACAATCATTTAAAAATGAACATTTTTTCTTGTGAATATGATTTTCGATCGAAAAAATTACTAATTAAAAAAATTTTTTTTTTTAATGAAAAGCATTTATTACAGTTCGTCCTTTATTAAATAAGTAATTCTTAATGGACTATAATCTAAGTTATCGAAGTTATTTCCCTTTGATATCGAATATCTTTTGAGTTGCAATTAGTTCCGCATTTTTTCTAATTGGAATATTTTCAGTATACTTTTCCTGGTATGATGCCGCGAGAATCATAACACCTTCGTACTTCTTCAGGAATTATTATTGTTTAATGTGTCACAGATACTTCAGTGGATATTACACCTTCAAAAATGATTAAATTTTAATAAGATTTATTAAAAATTGTACAAGCATTTAAAAGTCAACATTTTCAACAATGGATTATTGTTTATTTTAAAATTGAATGTTTTTTGAGACAGTTCCGATAATGAGACAAGAAAGTATTTTAAACAAAAGTTAATCAATACTTAGAGGTTTACAAATTTTAATACAAAATATTTTTAAAAAATGTTTATTCTCATTAGCCACATGTGCAACATGTTCTGTTGCATTTCTTAGACAAATACAATATATCAAAATTTAGATTATAACTTCTTTTAAAATACAAAAATAAATTGTACTTCTCACACACAAATATTCAAGAAAATGAATTGACATTTCAATGGAAATATTAACAAAAAAGTATAATTTTTAAAGAAATTAAGATATTTAAAATCAGGTTGTGCGTAGCTCGGTTCCTTATTAAAAAATACACAACTATCCAACATATTCGACCAAATACGATTCGGATCGATAAATTTCGAGGGCTGCTTTCACCCCTTCAATACGAACGATGGCCGCAAGATAGAAAATGTGCCGAATATTTTTGCAAGTACTATGCTCTTGTAAAGTGTCGAAGTCTATCGATCGGGAAGAAATGCGGATCATCAGGAGTTCCGATGGCCTTTAATCCTCACGCGTGATTCGGGACTTTATCCCCGGGTTGGAAGACGGCAATCGTCGCGTCTTCGCCGGCGAGATTTATTGCCCCATGGCTTGAAGCAGACGCGAGCAATTTACATTCCCGGCTATAGGACGTGCGCTTGGTTCCCGGCGTTTGAAGGTGTAGCCAATCGTCGGGACGTCACCCCCGACTAGACTACTCGACGTCGAAATTACCAGGGATTACGGCAGCGGGACAGTTGGCCTGCATGAGATGCGAAAACTGATGGAAAAATTTCCGGGTTGTGACAACGGCACCCTTCGGCCGGTTTCATTGTGCCGGTTTATCGAATTATTCAGAGAAAGAAGATTAAGTATTACGGAACGCTACGTCACACAGTCGAGTGTTTGGCCTGAAAAGTTAGCCAGAATTTCATTGCGAAAAGTTTGTCTGGAAAGAAAAATTTTGGTTTGCTAACATAGTGAAATACCTAAAAAATAGTCATGATTTATTCCACGTGTGTACTACAGTTTTACAGATATTTCACATAGACATTTTGAATGATGGCACTTATTTCTGACTTCATAGTATTGTAGCTGATGTCAAGGCGAAACCAACCCTGGTTTTAAACCTTGAAATAACGCTACAATATTTTATTTTTTTCATAGCTACAATGATTTATAATTAGTGGTGGGATCTGAAACACTTCGAGTCGCTTTGATCCAATGTTTATGACGAAAAATTCGAATCACTTCCAACATAATTCGAAGCTTAGAACTGTTGAAGATCTTGGTAGTCTTGGAATCCTTTAATCCAGACCTAATCGATGCATTTACACGTAAAGTTTTTTTACAATTATCTCGTAAACTAAAGTCGACCGTCGAAAACTTTAATGGGAAATGTCGTTCACAACCATGACGATAAATTTCAAGGTCATTCAAGTCAGAGAGGAGGTATCACATCGACAAATTCGAAAGGCTTCATCAAAACTTTCAAGAGTTTCAAGAATTTCTAACTTCGAATAAATATGGAATTGAATCGGAATCTTGTAGCGATTGATTTGTTTGAAAACTTGCAAGGCATAGTATTGAATGCCCATCGCTACTTATACTAATAAGATTTGTATGGTAACAGGTAGATACTTGAACAAAGGAGTATACTAAAAAGTTTCCGAAGAAAATACTTCTACAACTATGCAAATTGTGAAAAATCTGAAATCCGTCATTTTGACGGAGTCTGCAGAGTTCTGGCGTTAATCGGCAGTATTTAGTCGCGTGAATATCGTTCTGGATTTAGCGTCTCACGTGGCCCGACGATCGTATTAATATCGCACGAAATAATATCCCGTTGAACCGTGTTTGACGGAACGGAAGCTTAATATAAAAGAAGATTCGGGGACAGAGGAAGGAATCGACGTTCCTGAGTTTGACAACAATGTGTCTCCATCTCCCCGTCGCAGCAATAAAACCGGCGCTTGACTCGCGGAAACATTTATCGAGGGATGCGTTTCGTCTGCCTATGCTTCGGCGACGTCGACGACAACGACGAAGCCGGATCCCACAGAGGATACAAGAAATCTCAGGGTCATGCGACCGAGTCGTCTTGATTATTTCGCGAGAACCAACGACGAAAAATTCGACCGTGGAACGGGCGGGCGAGGCCTTAATGGACCCCCTGCGCGCGCCATTATGCTCAAAGGATGAAAGGGTCCTTCAAAGGATCCTTGGCTCCACTTTCATTTGCATTCGGGATTGGGAGAAGTTCTGGATCCACCGTTTCTTTCCCGGAGCCAGACGATCATCGCAGGCGTGGCTGATACGGCCCTTCCCTAATGAGGAATTAGGTCAACGGAGTTCGACGGAAGAAATACGTCTAAAAACGACGACCATGATGCCGTGGAGGAAATAAACGGTGGTCTGCGACGGAATGGAACGAGGAAACACGCGGAAGGGTCGACTTCTCGTCGGAATGAAGTGGACCGAAATTAGTTTACCTTTGAAAACCAATTTCTTTCTATTTCTTACCTCGCGCCGTCTTCCGTTTCCTTTCCGTCGAAAGGGCCATTTTTCTGTTGCGATCCTGCCCATCCTCCGCTGCGGGGAGATTGCCGCGGAAACGAAAATAATAAAAGAGCCACGCACGATCGAAGAGCAATATCTGGTAACGTTCCGAGTAATAACGGGCCACGGTGGATTCCCGCTTCGCTGAGTACCTTCGAACACTTTCTGTTTTCTCTGTACAGAGCAGACGTAGACGCTCGCCGCCGCTCTGTAGATACGTTTATTTCCACAATTACGGAATTAAATGTCTCGGCTATTGACGGACCAGGAAATTGAAACTTGAGTGCTCCGTACGCCCCAGCCACCGAAACAAGAATAAAAATTCTGACGACCGAATAGGGGAAAAATGGCCCCTGACGCTGTTTCACGCGTGTGAAAATTCAACGGTTACGCTAAAGTACCCTTTCAATGACTTGCTCTCGTGCCGAGCGATTTTTGGACTTCTCGATCCATTTTTTTGGTTATCTCGAGCAAGAAAGTCCCTCTTGACTTAACCATTTTAAGTGTCATTTTTATTTCGAATGTGTAACTGATCGAAAAATACATTCAGATATGTATAATAACGTGACCTTGAAATGACCTTGGCCCTCGAAAATTAAAGTTTTACCTTCAGATCAAGGTCAATGTCATGTTATTACACATATCTGAATGTATTTTTCGATCAGTCACACGATGCAATAAAAAAATGTAGTTATGTATGATAACTTAGAAAGAAATGACCCTCGGAAAAAAATATTCTTGCCAGATATTTGGTACATTGACAACATGCGCATTAAGTAACAAATAGCTTTTTCATCACAATAACCTGAAGAGATATTTAGGTGGCCTTATTTAAACGGACTACCCTGTATAACTGACAATGAAAGTATAAATTATTTATCAGGTTCAGATCAATGTTAAATCATCTGCCCCTGTTTTAATGGACACATTTCTCACTATATGCAGATCGAAAATTGCAAGCTCACCGAACAATAAGCGTAATAATCGCCTAAAAATTTGATCGGTTTACGAGTACAAAAATCGAAAATACAGAACAATGTCACAGCGACACGTACAACGAAATTCGAGTCAGACCGGATATTTTTGAAGTCGTGCAATCCGCCGTGCCCGCAGACACGGGGCGACAGTCCAACTTGGAAAAGGGTGCAACGGCGTCAAACAATCTGACGGAAAGGTGAAACTTTTCCATCCACTTCAGCCGGAACGGTTGGCCCGTCGCGACGCGCCGCGTCGGTTTCGTTTATTTCACTTATTTCATCTGTTTCTTCCGTGCCAGCTACTTTCTCGATCTATCCCGACTATTCCGTCCGCCTCGGCTGGTTAATCCGCATAAATCAAAACAAGTTCCAAGTTTTTCCGATTCGCCTGGAGGCAGGGAGCCGCGGGTCCATGGAGGCATCCCGCGGCATCGCAGCCGCGCGGGGGATTGATGACACTCATAATTCGCACCCGCTGTCAAGCTGTTCTCCTCGTGTTTGGACTGCCATAATCCCAACGGCTTAGCACCCGGAGGACAGGCGGCGGCCGTTTATCTCTCCTGAATCCCGGATTATCGCCGAGTGATATTTTTTAGACGCGTCTCGCGTCACCGCACCGTCAGTTCCCCGCGGAATCTGGAGAGGGAGGTTAATTAAAATCGAATACGTTTGCGCGAAATGAGACGCGAAAACTTCGGAGCCTGTCGTCGACGCGACGCGACGCGACGCGACGTCTCGGCAGGATCATGCTTCTTGGATATCCCTCGTCGACTTTTCGGCATCGCCAGAATCTCTCCTCCCTCGATACCGCGGCAATTAAATCAAAGGCAAATTCGTTCGAAAGTTTCCAGCTTGCTATCAAAGAGCAGGATAGCTGCCAGGGTTTGCCCGGAGGGGGCGAACAGGTTGGAGCCGGTAACCGGGTGTAACTAAGTAAACCGAGCATTTCAAGTTGTTCCTTTCCGCGTAGCTAGACGCCGCGCCGGCGATATTAAGCGCATAACATGTACCCCCTACCATCGTTCCGTCAGCTCACCCCCGCACCCCGTCACTATTATACAGCCATTACTACGTCACGCCGTTGTATACAGGGTGAGTCGCCTGAAATATCCCCGTTGTCCTTAACGCGTTGAATGCCGCGCGAATTTTCCGCGTTTCGCACGAGTCTCTCGCCTGGTTCGTTTATGTTAGGGGAGAATTGGGTAATGGTGGTCAGTATAATTATTACAAAATTACACGTCCTAAAATTTCAATTTTTCTTGTCTACCAAAACTTCTCTTACCTTACTCATGAAATTAACAATTTTATAATATTCCGATAAGTGGATTAAAACGCGTTACAGAATCTTCCAGAAGATTATCGAGCATCAGAAGGATTAAATGAAAGCCGCGCGAATTTTCCGCGTTTCGCACGAGTCTCCGGCCTGCGGCGTTTATGCGAACGTTACAGTATCTTCCAAAAGAACGTTGAACATCAAAAAGACTGAATGAATGATGTGCTAATTTTTCTCGTCTGCTTCGTTTATATTTGGGTCAGTATTCTTATTACTAGATTGCGGATTTTATGCATTTATGACAAAGATGGGTACGTACAATTTAAAACAGTGGAGGTATAAAAAGATTTAAGGCTACCAGTGTATTAGTTTCACCTTAACAAGATAATCAAAGGAGGAATGAAATTTTTATTTGGCTCCTGTGTCTTGCAATCAATGCAAACATTTATTTTGCATAAAGATCCGCAGTCTAGTTATTACAAAAGGACACGTCTTCAGCTTTGCATTTTTCTTGTCTATCAAGATTGTAGTACTCCAATACATGGGTTAGACGTTACAGCATCTTCCGAAAGATCGTCGAGCATCGGAAGGATTGAAGGTCAATCCGTGTGTCCAGGATCCTTCGAAGATCTGAGAAGATCAATCATCCGCCGCCAAAATGAACTCACACAACTCGCACAGAACTCCCTTTCCCTGCAGGAAACGATTAACGACGAAACAGCTCCGATAAGCACAGTTGCGAATGAGATCGAGGGGTCAGAGAAATTCCCTCGATTATACACTTTGTTGTTCGGATCAAATAAATCTGTACATTTAACGAGCGACGTTAACGGCGACTCTGCCACGTTAAAAACCCATAAAACCGACTTTCTTCGCGAGACCGACCCTCCGTTCACACCTCCCCCACGTTCACTTTCGATCTAACCGAAGCCCGACATTCCCGAACGGGATTCCAGGGCCTCCTCCCAATTAAAAATCTCCTAAGCCGCGATCACGCGAACCGAAACGTCCGCATCGGTGTTCCCGGCATCGTCGGTATGTTTCTTATCTCGCGGTGGCGTGGAATTTCCAGGATTTAGTAGGAGGCCGGGACGTTTCGCGGCAACGCAACTGTTCACCGTTCCAGGGATAACGCAATACTTCCGCAGTCGTCTCGCTGGGTAGAAGTTGTTCGACCGAAGTCCAGGGGCGGGTCAAAGGGGAGTGAAACCGGCCTCGGTTAGGGTTGTCAGTCAACCAGCGATAGGCGGCACGGCAGAAGCGTGCCACACGCTACTACACGCCTATACAGGGTGTCGCCTGAGTCGCTTAACACTCGAGTGGTACCATGTTTGCTTAGAATGCGACGGTACCTATTCTAAACTTATTTTTTAAAAGTTTAACACATCCCCTGCCACGCGAGTTTTACCCGTTTTACACCAGCTTCATCTACAACCAACTCTTTTTTTGCATGTTTCTGAAATAACACAGCCTCCCCGCCCAAAAAAATATACGTATACACAGTGGATCCAAAAACTATTCTAACTCGCAGTTTCAGTTTTTGTTCCATTTTCCCCATTTAATCGCACCGAAAAATTTAAAAATAAATCTGACACATTCGAGAGCGAACAATCGAACATTTTTTTCTGGTTTTTCATTCTCTGCAACCGTAGTTTGACCATCGAACCACATATTCGAGAATTTTTGTCCGGTTTTTTAGTTGCAAACTACGGTTGCAGAAAATGAAAAACCAGATAAAAAATTCGAAAAAGCACAGATTTAATATTGAAGCTTATGAGCGACCACCCTGGAAACAAAAATGATGAGATACTGTCGTCAACCGGAATTTTATTCATATTTTTAGCCAGGATGCTACATAGTTACAAAAAAGAAAATCCATTGTTTTCAACGTTGTTTCTATGAGAACCTAAGTTACACTTGATTTGCCTCAATCCTTTACTCTGAATGTTGAAATGTTTAATGTGTGCCGGGGTCCTTTCGATCACACCTCGTACTTCATCGTCGAAGAGGATTGCGTTCCGGGGACCGACCGAAAATCGCAATTGTCCCGCACCCTACAGAAAGGGTGGCTCGTCACCCCTGACCCATTTCGCGACGCAAATTTCGTTGGAATCGGGCGGAGATCGCCCGAGGCGCGGAATTCCTGGACACTCGTCGACTTGCACCCTTCGTCCAAACCGGGGGCCGAGTATTTAGATACATCTAGCCTTGGGATAGATAACCGTTCGTCCTTTCCGTGCGCGGTGGTAGCCGGTATAGTTTTCGGGGCGAGGAGGGCACGCATAAATTCTAACTCGTCGAATCAAAGGGTCGAAGGTATCGGGCTATCAAAGGCTTTATCTCCCGGCCAGGTCGGGACCGCACAATAACCGGTTTATCGTTTGACTGTAAGTCGATCTAAGTTCGATGTGGGTTATGTTTCCAATTCCGTGGCTGGTAAATCTGAAACTTCCAGACGCCGCGCCGGCTGAATATTTAGTCTAATTATTATTCAACTGTGACTGAACATTTACACCGACTATCCTCGGGTTCGCCCGTTCCCGTCGATTTACAGTGCTTCTCGTAGCATTGCTCAACAGATTTGAACTTCCCTTGCGTTTTTCGATACTCCATGCGAGACTCCCGGACAGTCTCATTAATTAAATTTAAAACCTCTGTTTTAGTTCTAATAGAAAATTTAATAGAATTGTCTTCATTGCTGCAACAAGAGCGCGCGCGCTTGCACGTATCTTCTCATTAAACAAAAATTTCCAAAACGCCGCGCCGCCGCCGGCTGAATATTTAGTCTAATTATTATCGAACTATGACTGCGCACTTAGACCGAATGTCCTCGGGTTCGTCTGTTCCTGTCGATTTACATTGCTTCTCGTAACATTGCTCAACAGATTTGAACTTCCCTTGCGTTTTTCGATATTCCATGCGAGACTTGATTAAATTTAAAACCTCTGTTTTAGTTTTATTAAAATTTAATAGAACTGTCTGCATCGCTGCAACAAGCTTGCACGTATCTTCTCATTGCACAAAAATGTCTAAAGTCGCTGCGCTCCCTTCGTAACACGCATAAGTACTACCTAAATATGCACACGCGTGCTTACCTGGGTGCAGTGTCGGTTGCAGCTCCGGATGAAATGTGTAATTAAAGGATCAGACTATCCAGTGTATTCATCTGGCATCTCGCTCGCTCTCTCTTTCTCTCCCTCTCCGTCTCTCTTTGACGTTCTGCAAAGTCTGCCGACTGCATGACGGCTGTGTAATCTTGGAATTAAGAGGAATCTCTTTCGCAGCCGACACTCGTTCGTCATCGTTCTCCCGGTGACGATCATTCGTTTACTCGGATGTAATTCAATCCGGCACGCGGCACGGCACCGCGTGGTGGCCCGTCCCAGCCCGTAGCGCACCGTCGCGTCGCCAATGAAAAATCCAAAGGATTATCGAATTTGCGCAAACGTGGCGTGTCCCTTTTATCGCCGGGCCATCCGCCCAATCGAAAAAACTGCTGTCGGGAATTTGATTATCGGTGGGAATACCGTTACGCCTCGAAAATCGATTACGTCCACGTTTCCGGCGCTAACGATGGCCCTTTTTAAACAATACCACGGCTGCCTGTATATGGTAAATAAAAAGAGTGCCGGATTTTGCAACTACAGCTTACCGGCAATCTGCTCGGTTTTACTTTGTCGGGTAAATACGTCGACGAGTGATACGCGATCGGTACACACAAATTCTAGTCAAACTCGCGTTCAAATTGCGCTCCCTTTCAGCTGGATGCTGACTTGGAAAATGTTGTTTCACAGACTCGGAAGTTGTTAATGCTTCCGATGCATTCGAAAGTTTCGTTGCGCGAGTTTTAAACGGGTTAATTCGTTGTTTCGCAATCAATTCGGTGAGTCGTTGTTTCACAACCAGAATTGCGATTGCCATTGAGTAATTTTTCCACAAATTCTCTACCGTGAATCGTCAAGATTTCAAATCTACCGAATAGTCGACATTGAAATTGCACAACGGGTTACAGGATTGTCGAAAATGCACCACGTTCCCAGATTAATATAAGAGAGTAAGGTGTATTCTTAGCTTTAGCATTTTTCATAAAATAGTCTGTCTAACGTATCGTGTCGCAACCCTCATTCAGTACGAATACTATGGACGAATGCTTTCGCCCGAGAAATATACAAAGTTCTATTAGTTACAGTTCTCCCTTCTCCCAAGGATGCAGAAGAGATCGATACTCTCAACCAAATAAAAGAACCCCCGCGAAGGGTGTACGAAGACTTATTCGACAGACTGTAGCCATTGTTAAACTGGAAGGTTAAATACATATTTCCATCTTTTCACTAGCGGGGATCCTCCGTCTGCAACGACAACTGCCCCAAGGAAGTTCCTTATCAATCCCGGCGTATAGAGTGACACAAGACAGAGGGCGGTTAATGCCTGAAGTCGATCAACTTCGGGACCGCCCCGGGGTATCCGTCGATGACGTTACTACCGTTTTAACGAAGGGGTTGCCACGAAGGAATCACGTTTTCCCTCCAGACGATGATTATTTAGATTATCCGCGATCGTCGAGTAATCTCAGCGCAAAGAGAGAGCCCGGAGAGCCCGGAGACGAGAGGGAAGAGAGAGGAGAGAGAGCGCCCTGCGCGTCGTCTCCCGACAGTCGCTTTGATGACATTCGTCGTCGAAGTTGAATCCCCCCGAGGCTGTATCGCCTCTTATAGCGGAACTGTTACCGAGAGACTGCGTCGCTCGGTTCGATTAATTCTGGTTATTTGCGTCGAACCGATCGGCTGGAAAGGATCTGTTTTTGTTTGTGTCCCGGCTGCCAGAACTTGAATATCGTATTGTTGCGGCGGACGCTCTCTGATCGGGAGGCATCAAATGGTGTGGTTATTAATTGCGAACAGAGTATCGGGGATCGGGAAACCGGTCCGCTTTAGAAACTGGAAATGCGTTGTTCCACTGTTACACCGGGGACCTCTATCAATTTCATTATTAGTCGTTGTTCGCCCATTACACTCAACGCTTGGTGCTCGCGCTTTGTACCCGACTGCCGATGCTTAATCATTTAGTTATTACCAAGGATGCGCAACTAATTTGTTACGAACACAACAAAGGATATTCTGTTCGAACTGGAGCAGATCGTGGTATTAGATTTGATTGTTAGCTACCGAAAGCAATCTCCCCCCAGCAAGTGCAATAGTAAACGCACCTTATCTCTCAGCTCGTGCTTAAAATAAATATCTACAAGGGGGTGTGCGGCGGCTCAATAATTATATATTCTTGAATTTTCGAAAATCTTATTTAGGGGTTATCACACACACATTTTAGACGGTTTTTCGAAACGCAATTCTCTTTATAAAACCTTTATCCTGGATAAAGTGGAACCAAGAAATTATGTAGATTTTTAATAAGAGGAATTATGCAATTTCCTGCGAAATAGTATGCAATTAAGAAAAGTAAGTTCCGCGAGTTCCAAATTAAAAAAAAACATTTTACGCCAATGTGTAGTGATAAAAGATAATGAAAACACTCTTCAATATTCAAATTTCAGACAAAATTTTTTGTTTGGTCCATTCTCAAGTTTTTCGAGAACCGTTTGTGTTACGACCAAAAGTAATACAACATAAAAGACGTAGCCCGTCCAGATCTACAGGTTTTGTGTAACACATTTTTCGACGGGGTAAATAATTTAGAAGATATTCGAGAAAAACGATTTTACGAGCATACCTCTTGCCCTACGATTTATTTTACGGTTTTAGTGATTAGAACTATTTTGTAGTTCGTATAATTTCCTAACAAAGGTGAAAATTTATATATACTGTATGTTTATATATTCTGCAATAGCTGTACGTTAACAAAACCAAAGTAGAAGTTTCTTTCAGTTTAAAGGAAATTAGTAGCTTACATATTTATTAGACTCTGTTCGGAATCTTCATCAAGAGGGTTAATTATTTTAATGTTTAAGGGCCTCGCTTTACACAGATTTTTTTTTAATTATTTGGAACAATAATGGGGTGTGCCTCAAAGAAATTTTGAAAACAATTTTCGGTAAGAGTAAATAAGAGCCACCCTAATGTACAAGCTGGCACACTGTGATGCCTTCGAGGTTCTTCCTTTTCTTCTATTTATCATGTAAACATGTAGAATCACACAATGATTGAAGTCCTCCCTTCCAATGTACAGCCTCACCTCTATATATTTTCGGTAATTACCTCGGTACGAAGTTCCTGATTTCAAGATGGGTGTACGGGTTGATAGCGATTTTTTTTTTATCGAACACCGAGTGCCTGGAGGATCGTAAATTGGGGGATAATGGCCGATGGCGCCATAAAACATTTCTGCACTTTAACGTCCGTCCGGGAAACGACAGCGGAGGTTGTGTATGAGGCACTGCCCGACTCATTCCCATTTGGACGTTGAGAAATTAACGGCGGGCTTCCGGCTCGGGGCCCGTTTCCGGTGTCACCGGGCCTCTGTTCAAAGCGAGAAACTGCCGCGTCGAATCAACGCCTCCGGCCGCCAAACGGAATCTACCTGCGATAAAATAGCGAGTAACAATGGTAACGACATCTTTATTGCATGCAAAGTGGAAAGAAGAAGCGACCGAGAAAACCGTGTAATTGATGGGCCGAGCTGGTGGCCTCAATACACCGTGGAGCCTCGTAATTGGTCTCCGATGAATAAAGTCTTTGAAATACACCTGTCGGCAACAGTCGGTGTCAATTAGGTTAGCAATTCATTCTGGAAACGGATCTTCTAGAGTGATAATACAATAGGGGTGGGCAAAGAATCCTCGAAGTTGGTGAGTAACCTTACTGTGGTCCTCAGTTAAGCTACATGTCTAAAATAATCAGAAAGTTTTAAAAGGCTTAATTATCTCAGTTTTCATGCCAGAGGATTTACGTTGATTGGATCCTGAGCCCCGCAATTATTAAAATTGCGAAGCTGCTTCCATCGGAAGTTGTTAACACTAAATCTACCAGCACTAAGTTTTAAGAAAGGAAGAGGGCGAGGAGTTTTTAAAATAAAAATTACATCCGACAATAATTCGTTTATAATAGTACCAGTGTTATATAGATATTAGCTTTAGATACATTATTTAGATTATATAGATTTATTGATTGAGACTTTTATGGTGATACGCATTTAAACAAAATAGAACACTTACGTATTTGTCAGGAAAACAGTCCCGTAGTCTCCACGAGTAAAACAGCAAACCTGAAATCGGTCGTTTCGAGGGGCTCAGTTCCAATACTAAAGCATCATCGGCTCCGAGCGTCTTAAAGGGCTCGCGTTCATCGAGCAACCATTGCATCACAAAATCTCTAAGCATCTTATTCAAATCAAGAAAAGTCCGGCATTCTCAATTGGTCCAGCTGGTCGCGACCAAGAAGTCGGGGACAACTGGAAAGCATTGTAGGGGTTCGAGGATGCGATTCATAGGACCGTTCGTGCGGAACAGATATCCAGTCCTGGAGTCGGCCTTTTTACCGAGACGCACGAGAACGTTCAATGGAAGAAGAAAGAGAAAAATCAAGAAAAAAGGAGAAATCTAGACGTTGTACGAGAGAAGGAAGGAACAGAGAGAAAAACGGGAAAGAGGGTTGGAGGAAGGCAATCGATATGCAGAGTTCTCCCAATAAGACGGGGGACGGAGGTATTTCATTTCTCGATCGCCTAGCGCTCGGTCTTTCGACGTACCGCATCGCGTACGGGCTCTACTTGTCCTTGAGGAGGAAGGCATATCTAGATGACGTTGTAGATCGGAGGGTTGGAGGAGTGTCCCTTTTTCGCGAGCCCCGGACAAGGCCGTATGCAAAAGATAGAACGTGCGCCGCAATCCGAACGAAATCTCGAAACGCAATTTCCTGGACAACCGGCCGAACGGACGTCGCGACATTTCGCCTCGCTCTGCCTCGCTCTGCTTCGTTCTGCCTCGCCTCGTCGGTACACCATCGACAGGGAACGTCTATCCCCGTGCAACGAATGCAGTTTTAACGACGCATCGATGCAACCTCGTTGTTTCCCTTCCCCCCGGTTTCGCGCTTGGATATTTCACTGGACCTTTTCCGAGCGCGGCCACGTCGAACGTTGATAAATCGCCGTCAGAACGGCCAAGTGTTGTTCCTCGGGCGACAAACGGCGTGTCTTATGATTCTCGAGAGAAGAATAGGCCTGGGACCAACGCAAACTGTTTTAAAGAATCAGGGATCCTCGAGAAACAGGGTCCGTTTCAGAAACTCCTGGTGAAAGTCGAAGATGGAAAGTTTGGAACGATTCTGTGTGTGGCATCCATAGACCGTGGAAGATTTATGAGCATTTATTGTATGCGCAAATAGGTACGATATTGTTTGTATGTATAAAGAAACAGACTTGTTTATCTATCGACTGTGATATCATTTTGATTTTCTTTTTATTATGAAGCAGATGCTTCACGAAGCAAATTTCTTTTAAACTCCACAGTTTCATTTTCATTCGAGCTTGACCCAATTGCTCAGACACTTTTGCCGCGTCGTTACTAATTCGTGGCATCAAACAATTCGACGAAAATCGATTCTATTTCGAACAGGCGAAGACTGTTTAACTCGCGCATTATTTAGATGGTTTGGCGAAGTCGCAAGTGCAAAATGAACTAGTCGATTTAATGCGAACCGTCGATATAAACGTACTCGTAGATATCAAACGTGATCATTTATTGAAGAAGACAGTTGAATAATTGCTAACGAATAAGTTTTTGGTCGGATTGCATGAAATGAGCATCGCGGGAGTTCATCGAACCGAACGGGCTAACGTGGGTCGCCGTAATTTTAGACCCGACGTCCAGTTTCTGTCTGAAACTGTCCATCAGATAATTTTAATGGAGCTATTGTCCGAATAAAGGAAGATTTCATTCGTTACATGACATTAAGCTGCCCCATCGAAATCGCCGGACGTTCGAGAATACCAGTTTATTATTCTTGCTTGTATAGAATCGACCCTTATCAAGACCCTGTTAATCCTCCTGCATTAAAGGAACTCACTATCATCAGTCACGAGAGTCTACACAGAGAAGCTGCCTTCCGAATATTCCAGATACAGAACCACAGGATTCCGATAGTTTATACTTGTTAACTAAGATTGGTCAGATAAATAGATAAATCACAGACATCAGATCATGAGGAACTTTTCGTTTGTTCGATGGATTTACGATGGATTTATTTCGTTGTTCTGTTTTACGTACATTTTCATGTGAATAAATAGAGCCAAATTCAGTCAAAATTCGTGTTATAAGTGTTTAGAATATAAGTTATGTACATGTACAATACGAACATTTTATGTATGAATCTGATTTCCGCAAAAATTTTCGATCGTCTGACTTACCGTTGAGTTGAACTACTGAATTTTCGCGTGACCTCCTTCGATATCATATTCTTCTAATACAAAACTAGATTTTCGAGGGTTTCGAAATATATTCGACCGCCTGGTTTGTCAATGAGTTGTACTACTTAATTTTCAAAAATTCTCGACAGTCTGGCTTGGCGTTGAGTTGCGCTACTGCATTTCGTGCCATCTTCTTCGATATCATATTCTCCTAGTAGAAAGCCGAAAATTTTCGAAAATCTAGAAAAATTAAATTTTCTATTAGGAGAACGTGATATCGAAGGAGGTGGCACGAAATTCAGTGGTGCAACTCAACGCCAGGTCAGGCTCTCGAGAATTCTAAAAGTTGTGTAGAAACCGATTGTTTAAGCATTTACAAGTACCTATATTGGAAGAGTTTGCGATAAGAAAGCTTCACATACATATTGATCAGTCCGATACTAAAAGGAACGTTCAACTTTCAGGTGAAGGTGATGCTGAAAGTGTCTCCAGGGGATGGGGGAAGTTTTTTCAACGCCGACAAGAGGAAGAAACAGGTGACCCTGGTCGATCCGACAGCCGGACAATCCTCTTCAGCTGAAGATCGCAGGCCGACGGTGGCAGCGCCGAAAATGTTCGCGTTCGACGCGATATTTACCGAAGAAGATTCTCAGGTAAGCGTTCGAAGTTCTCTCGACTTCCGTCTACGTAGCACGAGGCGTCCATCTGGCAATCGACGAACGCCAATTTTAATCGTGACCGTCAATTTCATCGGCTTCCCCGGGAAATTCAGTGAAACGTCGGCTCTTTTCTTTCTCGTCCGCGGAGAATCGTTTTTCCACGGCCCTTCGATACCTTTCAGAATCCTCGAGGAGCACGGAAAAGCCGGCGCTAGGTGGATAAATAGAAAAAGGAGAGGAATTCCGGAGAAGTTAAGGGAAAGAGACGGGGGTTGGCAGGGAGGTAGAAAGTCAGAACGTTGAAACGTCTACGTGCTCCGTCGTCGACTTACGTTCATCCTAGAGACGCAGAAGACGTCCCTGCCTGGCGCATAACTAAACTAATTTCCCCGACCTCTAAACTCCCTCCCCCGCTCAGGAAAATCCAACCCACCCACGCTCCACCGTTCCTCGGGCGAATGTTGCTTCTTGCCCATGACTTCTCCTCGGTTCGAGGAAATCGAATCGAACGTTGATGATCGTGATTATTTTTCAATTTACGCGCTCGATCCCACGCTCGGCCAGAACATTTAATAGTGCGATCGTTCCCTTCTGGAACTCGTTCCATGATTATTGGAGAACTTGCACATTGAAGAAAAACTTTCCGCTCTGAATCGAGCTTTCTTAAGGAAAGTTGTGTGATCGTGGAATTTAGTTTTCAAGAAGTTAACCACTTAAGTATAACATGATTGTGGACGAACTTTGTGCAAATTTTTACGGGCTGGTCCGAAGAAATTGTAGTTTCGGTTATCTCATTTGTAGCTTTAGTACATTAAAAATGAAATGATACTGTAATTGATCCTGCCGGAATTCTTGTAATTCTTCGAAAATTTTTATTTACTTGATTTAATTAGTTTGGGTTGCGTCTGTGTTTTTATTCGTCTTTGCAACGACAGAATAGCTGTGGAATTGATAAAACATTGAAACTGTGGATTCAACTTAAACATTAGAATTTGGAAAATACCATTTTTGGTATTTTTAAATTTTGTACATCATGTTAATTATTTTTTTTTTGTTTATCGTTATTATATACATTTCTTGTGTTATTCAATGCTTTCTTTCATTTTGGTACTTTGTGCTATTTGCCCGCTGTAAATACACGAAGTTTCACAAGTTGATTGTAGCCTTTCAGTTTGTAGAAGGTAAAAACATAATTCAAAATTTCGATGGTTGGATATAATTACTCCAGTATTTCTTCAATGACATTTCTAATAGGTATATCATATATGTAATCCGGATTGTTTCAATAATTTTCAGATTCGGATATTTTATTCCACCGTTACTAAAATCATAAAGATGTTCCTGCTAAAAATTATTAAATCAATTTATTTTTACAAGCACAAACAAAATACGGTTTTATTGTCGGATCATTACGATTAATGTTTAGTGCGAATACAATTTAACGTTTTATGGCGGGGGTGGAAAAGATATATAAAAATAAAAATCTACTTTGAACACTTTGCATGATTATTATTATTCGTATAGGTGGACGCGTAGAGGATATATATGAACGTCATTAACTTTTCTTAAAATGAAATCATTTTTTATCACATCACTTAATGCATCTTGATATTCTTTACAAGAAAGTGTTAATCTACTTACATGTGAAAAAATCTGTTATATACGAGATATGAGAGGTTCACTGTGACGATTATTTGCGTCATAAATCATAATTATTACCATTCAATAGTATCATTAATACTTAAACAATCTAGTTTAATAGTTCCAGTGTCCAATACAGTAATCGCTCCTTCGTTGTCCTGAATCGTGGGCACGATCGTTGTCCAGTGCCCTACCCACTCCACTGCCTGTCAACGAGAGGATTAGGCCTGCGTGTATCTGGTCGCCAGATGTGTCCCAGTACAATAGGAAAGGAATATGGCAAAGAGAAAAGGAGTTTTCTAAAGCCAGACAGTTGACTGCTTTTGACTGCGAATGCTTTTCTTTCATAAATCAAAAATAGTGTCCGGGCACGGTCGTTGTCCGCTCAAACCCCCGGCCTTTCGACAACGAACGAGGTTTTACTGTACTCGGATAACTGCCCCATCGTCCAGCTAATTCGAATATCGTTTGGGCCATTCGATCAACTCGTCGAATTACCTTTCACCGCGCCGAATATCATCGTTCACCTATTCGTTGCCACTGTTCCCGGAAGCGGCGAAGAAGTACGTCGATCTATTCATGGCGGAGCCGAGGCGCAAGAGAATGCCGCGCGTGCAGCCATCATGCTTAGCGATCGATCAGCGTCTAGGCGGTCTTTCCTCGTCTTTCGTCGTCTTCGCTGGTATCCTGGCGGCTTGCGGATTTTATTGCGTGGCATTGATGAACGACATCGCCGCGGAAAATGTCATCGGGGACCGCGGGGTGTGTTATAATATCGCGGCGTGCATAGCCGGCCGTGCTTCTGTGTGCATGTTCACCGAGATATTTCGGTGGTCTCCGGGGACATTATCGAACGTCGGATTCAAATGAGCCCGGAGCTACTCGGTTTTCCCGTCGTCCCCCTCTAACCCTATCTGTCTCTCACGTTCGCACACACACGTGGTTACGTATGCACGGTTCTCGTATCTCTGTTCCGCGTTTGGCAGCTCGTTCTCTCTAGGGACTAGCCCTTCATTCCTCCAGCCAGACTCCCTCTCCTCAAACCCCATGGCCCTTTGACGCACCCCATACCATCCGCCCGGCCGTGTTTAGAAGAACCATAGAAACCAATCGATTGATTCGATCAAATGTCCGCGTCCGCCGCGACGATTGTCATCGAAAGTCACAATGGCCGACTCTCCTTTTTCTCCTGCCGCTTTTTTATTCTCCTCTGCCGGTTCCCTTCCGCGACGTGTGTGCGTCGAGAACGGTGTGTGCACCCCGGCCAATAGTTTTCTAGACCGTTCTAAAGTTTGGAATCGATGGAGGGACCGCGGCCCAACAGAGGAGGGACTCCGGGAGAATGCGTCTCGTGGTCCTGGGGGACGATTCCGCCGTTTCTGATTGGCCGCGGCAGTCAAACGCAGCGCTCCGTGAATATTTTAAAGACCGTCGCCGGCCGATCCCGGCCCGAAGGACCTTCATCTTTCATTATTTAGGCCCGCCCCGCGGTCATTCTATTTTTGCTATTCTCGTCTGGCACGCGGGCCGCCGGACGCTCCAAGGACTCGGTGTCGTTTCGCTTTAACGATCCAATCAGAATATCGAAACCTCTCTGACCTAGAACATTTTCATTCTACAAAGTGGTTCTTCTATCTTGCACCCCTTAACCCTCATCCGTCCTTCGTATCGGTCTCACACATTTTTCAGATAAAGGACGATGGTATTCTAGAACAATCGAATCAAAACTTTGTGGTCTCATCTTTTTAACATGAACTATATTTGTATGCAAGATGTCCCACCATTATTATTATTATTCGCAGCGAGAAATGTAGATTAAGTGGTTTCGAGAGATTCACGTACTGGTATTGGTAGTTTTTTTTTTAAATGGAACCGCATATTTATGGTGAAGCTTTTTATTCACTACGAAAAAGTATTAACCCATAAATATGTCGATTTAAAAATATATATATTGTGCTAAGAATATTATAGATATGTCATCACTTATTAAAATGGTTAAAGGAAAAACAAATTTTGATTTCGTTCCAGCACCTCTCAATTAATGCAGAATACTTTTATTTTACGTAAAGCTCCGCAGTTTTATGAAACTTCGATTCTTCGTTAATCGAAATGGTTCTTCGTGACTACACTGCGCATCTTTATGCAAAATAAAAAATGTTTGCATTGATTGCAAGACACAGGAGAGCGAAATAAAAATTTATTTCTTCTTTTAATCATCTGATTAAGCTGAAGCCAATACGCTGATGACTTCAAATCTTTTTAGTGTGTACGATATTAATCGATATTAAAAATGTTTCCAAGCGTCGATCATGGCTGGTTTCGACTGACTCCTCAAGCTGTTCCGAAAAGCGAATCATTTACCTATGATCGCACAAATGTTATTTGACTCCGTGATTCGCCGAATCAACTAGCCCGATGCTGTGTACTAATTGCCTAGATTGTCATTAATGTTGTCCTATGGAAGTCCGGTAGGCAGCCGGGGTAAAAGTCGACGCGACGGTGCAGCAGCGCGTGGAATTGCATTGCGCGCGGGCGCGCACGTGGCAAATGTAATCCAACCTGGTTGCAATTCCGATTTGCCGATAATCTTCGGCCAGCGGATACCTTTGCTACCTGAGTCCGCAAATACGCGAACCGCGAATACGCTTGACCGCTGTGTAGAGAAGCAGTCCAATAGAACACGCAAACACACCGCGTTAGATTGATTATGGGTCAGACGAAAATTAACGTGGCCATGGTCGCCGATAGCATTACACGCCGGAAACGTTCGATACACAAGCTATAACGTTGTATACTTCCGTCATCGACATTTCTAAATTGTATTTCCACTTAGTGGAGAATGAGTCAATGGCGGTCACCTGCGCAATAATTATAATAAAATTAAAATATCAGGTGAAATTGTTATTTAAAGATACGTTTCATAAACTTTGATTGTATTAATTTACTCGTACAAAAACGTCACCATCGACGATTTTGTTCTAAATTAAGGGGTTTATAAGTTTATAATTTGTTTAAAAATTACAGGTCTTTGAAGTTCGCAATTTTTGCCCATTTTGGCGAAAATGGACCTCACTGACGAATTTTTATCTCAGGACCTGTTTGTCCGATTGAGCTATATTTTTTTTTTTTGTTTTATTCGGAAATGATTGGGCTATTACAAAATAATTTTTTCAACTACGATAATTAACTTTATAATGTCGAAATATTTAAGAAAATAATTTTTTTGCGTTTTTTATCGATGATGGGTCAGAGTGATTTAAATTTTGAAAACAATCTGGTCATATTGTTAGGAGTTTTCCCTTCAAAAAGAGCTCTTGAAAAGGATGGAGAATTGAAAATTGGCGTCATAATGAACTGGAGAAGGACGCGGTGTACCTCCATTTCAAGTAGGCGAGTCACGCGCGTCGCTATAAATGTATAGTCCATACACTATAGGATAGTCCAATAGTCTATACGCTATACATACAGTTGTACATACCACTGCGCTGGTCTCAAAGCAATTCCAGCAGACTGTATAAGACTAAATGGCCCTCTTTATACGTAGAAAACAATAGTAGTAACCACTCTTGGCCAACTTGATGACTTAAACCTCCCCTAATTTCCCCCCATGGACTACAACATATTTCACTTATTGGGTTGGCAAGAAAGTAATTTCGGTATTTCGACGTGAAATGAAACCCAATTTTGTTATTTAATATGTAGCTGTCGCAGCTTTATGAAAATAGCCAATAACTTTATTAAGCTGCCAGGTATATGGCAAAAGATCATCGAACAAAATGGAAAATATTTGATCGATTGTAGTTCACTGCTTAAAGAAATTATTATTTCACCTCAAAATACCGAATTCTTGCCAATCGAATACAATTAAAACAACATCGTCGATGACGACGTCAAAAAGTGATCGATTTGGGATGGAATGATTCACAAGAAAAAAAGTTAGTTGCATATTCATCTAACAAGGGACATTACCCACGTGTAACATTCCGATTATTATGTGCATAAAGAAGTGTTTGTTTTAACATTTGTCAGTCGTTGATTGAACATCGTTTATAAACATTGATAATTCCGTCCACTGCTTGAACAGCTTTCTATTCCACACAATTCTGTTCTTATCGATAAACAACACTTTCGAGTTTGAAGATTGGTCTCATCTTCATTCTATTAGCCCGAGAATCCGGTCATCCCGGGGTAAGGAGCCGCGAAAATCGATAGAGAAAATTGCAGGGGCAGATATTTTCAGCAGTTTATACGTTTGTCAAATTGCCGGACCTCTAGCAAGCTGTACCGATTTGTCCTGCGAGCTCCGAAAAGACGTTGGGAAAGGTATCGAAGAAATTGGGACTTCAAAGGCATTTCCCTCCGAGGCAGCGTGCCTTTCTCCTTGGTCGTTCTTCCGTGCGGGTGTCTCTCGCGGAAATAAACTTCGAGCGAGCGTGAAACTACGTGGAACGTTGTACGTGTCTATTCTTTCGTAGAGCATCGCCACGAGGATGAATGGCGCTGACAGCTAGCGATATTACGAATTTATCGAGGATTCGACCGGCGCTTAGTTGACGTAACGTCAGCCTGACTCACCTTGCTGAATTTCCGTCGTCATTGTAATTCACTTCCCGTCTCGCTGGAATTCCATGGAACACCTTGAGGATTGGACAAGTCGAGCTGTTCCCTTTTCCATTCGCGAGAACGCGGGAAACTGGATTTTCTCTTCTCTACAAGGGAAGAGAGGTCTGCGTCTAACTGCTGTTCCTCGAAATCCAATACATCGAAGCACGCTCGCCCTCGAGATGTGCGCCACGTGGATTTCCTTCGGGCGGAACGACTGGCTAAAAATCAATCCTCCATGCGATACCGTGCCATCATTAACACTGGAATTACCTAGTAATAAATGCAATTGGTGTAGGGGAAAAAATTAAGTCGACTTCCTTAAAAATTGCACCAAACGATTCGAATTTTTTTGAGATGTTAGGATTTTTTTACTAGGTCATGGGTACAAAATTATTTTTGAGATTCTTCGGAATTTGGAAGAGACAAACGAAGGTCACCATTTTTAATTTTTTTGTCTGGACTAGAGATTTTGAACGTGTATTTATTTGTCCCCATTTTAATTTGTACAATTTTTGGAAGACTGATATTAATTTATGCATTGAGACTGCGATTTCACAAATTCCGCGGTTGTTGATAGAACAATAAGTTTAAACATCATTTTTAATAATGGAATTGCATGATATTGCCGAATCTTTAAGCAAACATTTCAGATTTAATTACATTTCGAAGCCTGAGCGTTAATATCGACAATAAACTGGAGGGTTAGTTGATTAAATTTTTTTAATAAGACTGGTTTTCAAATTAATTATTGTATCTATTTTATATTTACATATACCCGTATCATCCCGAAAATTAATAACTGTATCCTAAAATTAATACGAACTAAAATGCGGATACGATAATACACGTGTATTTAAATTGTATGTGAAACAGTTCACGTGTATCCGTGTGCTTAAGTACGTGTACGTGAAATAGACGCGTGAAGTAGGGATCTCTAGTCTGTACCTATAGAATTTAAAATATGCCTTTTGTTTTCTGCAATCGATGCAAAAGTTCAAATAATTTCAACATCGATTCAACGTAGACGTCCTAAGCTCCTAGCCGAGGGTACGGCTTCCGTTCCGCGCGGATGGAAAGTGGTTGAGCTGCGAATTTGTTTTTCCCTCGTAATTGAATCAATTTTTTCCCGGTGCACCATCGATCACTCACTGGGAGATTTAATCAACCGGGAGATCGCTCGTCACGCCGCTCCATCGTATAGTGATGACTTTATCCATTACGTGACGGAACGGAACGGAACGGTGTGTGTCCGGTGCTAGCATAATCTGTATAAGGTGCGAGACAAACCCCTTTTCAGATGCAATCAAAACACTTATTCGTCAGGCCGTCGCTGAACAAGCGGAGAGAGAGTGAGAGAGAGAGAGAGAGAGAGAGAGAGAGAGAGAGAGAGAGAGAGAACCTGTCGATCTCAGGTCCCGTCGTCCTGCGTCATCCTGGTAAAGGAAAAGGACGTGAAGTGTGCTCGAACGGCGGCCGTGGGTCCGGTGTGCAAATGAAACCTGGCCAAATTAATTGAACATCCATCTCAATTACGGCGCTCAGTACGTGAATACGGTCGTAGATGCATTCCCGTTCGAGATCTTACGCGTGTGTACACAGCATATATCGGTCGCGGGCGCCGACAATTCTATCCCTGCGGACGATCCGGCAGGACAATGCATCCTGGACAGAATAATTCACTGAGGCCATTATGGTCGGTCCAGGACAAGGGCTTTATTATTGACTTACGACTAATAGTCACGCTGCGGATTACGCGTGTGTGTACGGTGCGGTTCGCGCTTGCGCTCGTCCGCCCTCCCTCTCTCTCTCTCTCGCTCTCCGTCTCTCTCTCACTTTCGATCAACGTCGTCTGCTCGAGCCTCCCTCTCTCTCCACCTTTCACCCTCTCGTTTTCTCTCGGCCTTCCAGTAATCGGCGTAGCTGTTCTCCGCATAGCGTGCCTTCGATCTATTGCTCATTTCCCGGTGAATGCTGATCGAATGAGCTGCGTCGCGATGCCTGGAAATTCACAGTCCTCTCCCTTTCTTGTACTCGGATCTACGAATTTCCGGTGTCTCGGCGAAAGCAGATCGCTTACGTCCGACGCGAACAGAGATTAGTCCTCGATACCTATGGCTCGTTTAACGAGTCGAGCTAGCGCAAATTAACCAGTCGCTGGCTGCTACGGTGACTCGAAAATCACGGGAAACGGGCTCGAACGCTCCAACCCTTTGCACTTGGCAACCCCGTCTTCATTGATCCCGGAAATTTTGAATCTCATATGAGATTTTCTCTAATAGAAAAAAAAACCGGAAATTTCATGTAATGAAACGAATGTTTTATACAGAGTCTTATGTATAATGTTTGTTGTTCGACGATACCAGACTCACGTGGCATTAGTATGCAGTATTTCTGCTCCTGAAACTGTGGCTTTATTCAGATCAGAGTTCAACGCAGTCAAAAACGCAGTATAAAAACAGCATTAATCGTCGAAAATGCAAACAATAGTCTCGACAGTAAAAAATACAAAGGCTAGTCAAAAATAGTAGAAAAAAAATACAGAAAACAGCTTCAACAGTAGAAAAAAACAAAAAACAGTTTCGACGGTAAAAAAAGTAGCAAAAACAGTCTGGGCAGTAAAAAATACAAACAAGTATGAAACAATGGAAACGTGAAAAGAATTGCGAAGAATCGATACGTTACTTCTGACTTACTAAAGTTACTAAAGAGAGAAAGAGATACGTAAGAATAAATAAATAAAAGCATAAAATCGTAAGAAATTCGTGTTCTTGACGTTGATGCAGACAATTTTTATTTTACACAAAAAACCGCAGTCTACAATAATAAAAAAGAAAGATATTTGAATCGAAGTTGCGAAATTTATATTCAATTATTAGTCCTCGAAAGCAAGCTATCGATAATTTTTCCTCAAGTTATTGTCACAACTTGACGAAGTCTGATTAAGGGGAACGAATCCTTCGATGAGTTCGGCTCTCCCGTTACTTTACGCCCGGTGGTATTCTAATTTGCGGGCAGATTCGATTATAGTGATTGCCGTGAAAGTATTCGTGACCCTTCACGGCGATGAATTAAAGTGGAACGATTGCTCCGTTGTCGATATTCTTGGGGAAATGAATATTCCGACGACTGAAACAGTCGAGAGGAATACAGAGTAAAAACGCAAGCTTCTGCAGACGAGATAAGAGTTTTATAAATCGTTAAAAACGTATGGAAGAAGTTTGCTTGCCCGTTCGACTAGTATAATTGCGTCGGTGAAAAAGTGTTGATGCAAGTCAAAACAGTTAATCATTGGATAATGAATAAATTAATTTTAAACTTATTATTAGTATTACACTTTGCAAAAAATATGTTCTCATTTACATATTGAAAAAATAAAAAATTCATGGGTATCTCGAAAGTACTGCGGGTGAGCATAGCCAATTTTGATACCATATACAATGAAACACATTATTATTCGGACACTTTTAAAAGGACGGTAACTTTTTAAATATCAAATCACGCGATTTGGATTTTTTTGAGAAGTTAGAATATTTAATTTATTACTTAAGGCGAAAAAGAAATTTTTAAAACGTTGCAATTGATCGGAATTACAAAGAACACTTTTATGTGTGTGCCAATATTGAAAATTTAAATAATACGTTTTGTAAATCTGTATCAATTACACATATTCTGAAAATTTCATCAAAATCGGTATTTACAAAATAAATATTTACGTGCCTTTAAGTTTGGAAGGCAGTGTGTGTGCTAGAGTTACGAAACAAGTTCCGCGAGCAACGAAAGGAAACATCGTCCTCGCAGAATCCGTTCCAGATCGATTTGAAATGGGCGATCGCGTTCTTCCCCGACTTTAGAAAAAGTGTATCTGGCAGGTCCTCGACGATATCGTCCAGATCGGTCTAACAAACGAGCAGCGTCGAATAGGGGTTGATAGCAGCGTTCTCCGGCAGACGCACGGTAATCTATAAACCAATCATACGGGCCCATGGAACGGATCCACCCCAATTGGTCGCATCTATATTCCTTGTTCTGCTCGGACCGGATCCGTCCGTTCGACCGCATCTTCTCGCAACCCACCCGGATGACTCATTTCCATATTACAGTAAGATCAATCCGGGCCAGGACTACGGATCCACGACCGGCCGATGAAGTTTGGCAGGTGTCCGTCACGTTGATCCTCTAAAGATCGCGGCGCCACAAGCCAGCCGCATATCAAACGTCTGAATCTCCAATGAAACTTTCGGTGGCTGTACAGGATGTTCTGCAATGTGTGGATTCCACTTCTGAAATGGGCAGAGGGCGACACACTATTAACAGTTCATAGAAACGTGTATCCTATTTGATCCTGTTTTGATTACTCACCTTGATTTGTTTTGATCAATTTTGCACAGTAGACTCTCTTATAACTCGTTTAAAAAAGACTGAATTATGTGTTTTAAATGGCAGTGAATGCAGAGAAGTAAATGTACAAAATATTGTTTAAAAATTTTGAACAATTCTTTTTATTAAACTATTTACAATTTCATCGAATATCATTAACTCCTGTATTTATTTTTAAATATTAAAATTAGTAAATATTTTTCATATTTAATACACGTCCAAATAATTTTGACCGAGTATTTTCTGCCAGGGGTAGCAGGTAATTTCTGGCCTATTATGCCTACAAAAGATTCCGGTTGATCGTTACGAATCGGTTCATTAAAAACCGACGAATTTTCAGAACATCGAGCTACCAATTTTCCGTGTTCCGACGTGATCTTGAAAATCGATCGTGCCTCGTTAGAAAGCTGTTAGCAAACAATGGGGGTCGGAGGTATACATACGGTACAATGGGACGTGAAACAAATTTTTCCGTTTGACCACGGTCAATTTTCCGTGAACATTCCGGGGGCCGGAAAACTCTTTTTAATTATTTTTAACAACCGTTGTTCCGGGCATTCCGAAATTCAAACGAAAAGGGAAATGAAGAGGAGAGACAGACCGGTCGGCCAAAGGGTTGAAGCGAAACGCGGATAGGGTTACTGACGATTTCGATTGCGCATCGCTCAAACCGAGCGCGTTGGATTTCGCGAATGCTTTTTTGATCCGACCAGCCACCGCTATCTGCGGGGGCGGGGGTTTGGTTTTGGTTAGGGGATGACGCGAGGGTGCTCTCGCTTGCTCCCCAGGCGCCAATGACGCCAATCTCCCGTGTAAATCGCGACATATTTCACCAGCTGCCGGGGTAGGCACGGTGAACCTCCATGCCTACACCCTCTGCCCCAACCCACCGCGCTCTTTCACGCCCTGCCGAGCCCTCGATCGGTCTTACCGCATTACTTTGAAAATGCTTCGGATAAAAAAGTTCTACGAACTGTTATCTCGAGAGTTATCGCGCGGCACCGGAGTTTCCCGTCGAAGTTGTCGAGTTGAAAATTCCGCGACGAGCCGACCCCGATGAACCCCGTCAGCTACCGGAGACCTGTACCGTCAGCCTGTTTGCAGTCTGGTGGCTTGTAAAATCATTTCAGATCGCCACGTTTCCTTCTCCGCTTCTATTCATTTGTTAGACGCACAGATTTATTCGTGATCTCTCTTAGTAATCGATCCGCAATAGCTTGATTTTAAACCAAAATCTGCCATCTGGCTTGAGAAAATCTTTCGAGACAGCCATGCTCCTTTTTACGTTTTCGCATTAGATGTAGCAACTTTAATTTTAATTAGCAATCAAACGAAAAAAGTCAGTTTATATTTTTTTTCTACGGCACAGCTCACCGAAAAAAACTGAAAAAATGCATAAAGAATAATTATGCCTTTAAACCAGGGATGAGCAACCTTTTTTTACAACGGGCCAGCTACAAATTTAGAAATGTTGAGCGTGCCGCGTGTAAGAAACTTATGATAACACAAACACTAAATGATGAAATCAAATTATCGCTTTATTAACACAATAAACCTAGTATAAAAAATTACAGAAATAAAACACTCATTAATAAAAATACTGTTAAAAGAACGGCGAAAGATTATATGTGTCTTTTGTAGAACAGCGGGGCACTGTAGGAATTTTTAACTCTTTTTAGAATTTGTTGTCAGTATAGCCTTTGAGAGAGAGAGAAGGAAACATAGACATATTTACAATAAACACAAACTTCTTTCTTACCCTAAAAATTTATGAACGACAAAGGAGTCTCCTAATCACTGTGTGAAATAAATTGTAGTGCAAGGGCTTAATGAATTTGAACGTTACCAGCATTCAGTTAATGAACTCGAAACGACGTAGAACTGTATTACTACCATCGAATGTGTTAAAACCAACTAATCCTTAGAAACCTCGTCCCACCTAAAAATTGTTCGACCCGTTAATCTGCTTCGAACCAGCTTAGCGGAGCGTGCAGTACCGTTCTTATCCCCGAAACGCCTGCAGAGAGCAATAACACGTTCCGTCGAATCTCTAAGTAACGAACGGCAGAAACAGCCGGAGGTTCATGATGGTAGCCGTTCACCGCTACGGCACCTGTTTCGTTCACTCGCGACACACCGCCGCCGACAGCGAGGCATCTGGAAACTTGCGAATTAAGAGATTCGCGAAAGGGGGTCATTCGATTATCTCCGACCATTAAAAGGGTCCTGCGCGCCGCCCTATTCCGAACGGCCGTTCCTTTTCCCGTCGCTTCTTTCCCGAACTTTCTTACACGAGTTTTACATTTTGTCGCGAACCGAGGATCGAACTGAGATGGCGAGGGAAACAGAATACAGTGAGAGAGAGAGAGAGAGGGAGAGAGAAAGAGATATGAGATAGGAGAGAGGAGAGAGCGGCTCCGTTGGCGAAGTTCCTCGAAGAAAAAGACTGTCTCGGGCAACGAGCTTCTTCCCCCTCTTCTCCTTTCCTGAAACACACCCTCTCTAACCCCCGCCGGTTCTCACCCTGCGTTGCCATTGGTATTCCAAGCGGTCCCGCCAATATTGCGTTACTAGAACGCGTCCTGCAAACCTGATCGCAGAGACACGGGGCCGCGATGACACCCCGGCGAAAGCCGCTTGTAAGTCACACCGCGATGGCTACGGCTCCCTTTTAATTTACACCGACCGAAAATTAATGCTTCACCCCGTCCCGCGCGCCCTCTTTCGGCCACATCCTAATCGAGACCACCACCTCTCCCGGCTCGATTTTTTTCAATCGTCTTGCGACGAAACGGCTTCATCGCTTTCAATTCGCTTCGAATTGCGACTCCACACTTCTTGGAATTACTGAACATTTGATACATCGAACATTGCGTTCAAATGGTGAAATGTACTAAATAAAATGTAAGTCGCTCTCAAGGTTTCTCTTACTTTTTGTCAATTTTACCGAAGTCAATACTACGTTTTAATTTCAATGAAATTTTCAAAATGTAACTGACACGAGTCTACAAAACGTATTTTAAAAATTTTTTAATACTGGCTCTTGTAAAATGCTATTATGATAAAAAGCAACTTATTTTTCATGTAGTGAATTAATTCTTCTAATTTCTCGAACAAAGTGGTTTGTTTCGTACGTTAATCAGGATGGAAATTCGGCCATTTACTTTTTTACATACTGTAAAACGACTGATCTCTTTCTGTTGTGTGAGATGTCTTCCTTCAAAATCTGATGTGATAAGTGAAACACAATTTGTTAATTTAAAGTATAAAGTAAACGAGTCGAATATTATATTAGGATTTTTCATGTAACTATTTCTGAGTAGCTATCGCGGGTTAACCTTCACTCTGCGTTGTATATTCTAATGTTAATCGGAATATATATTAATTAGAATAATTTCTTTCAGTCCGAAATGTAAAGAAAAAACCTTGCCCGCGTAAATTTGTGTAATTTTACTTATTTGCATGACGGTCGGTATATGAACAGATTAAATATTTTTGTGAAATATGTCTCAAATAGCATTCCTAAGAGGATTGTGGAAATTTTTCATTCGGTAACTTTTCATGTACGTTTTTAGTGAAGGTTGAAGAGTGTCCAACATATATTGACAAGAGTCACTATAATTGAATAGATCCTCTTCAAAGTGTTCATTAACGATTATTTCTATAAACGGTTGACAAATTATGGCGTTAAAAAGTCATCACATACGTACTTTTATATTCGAAGACTCGCGTAGCATTAAACTACGAAACTGTAGGATGAAGTGAAACTAAATATTCAATTTTTTGAAGCCGTCGAACAAGAGAGGCTCCTTAAATACTCGTGAGAACAGAAACGTCCTTGCTCTCTTTCTCCGATGGAAATTCCTTCGGAATCTTCTTACGTTGTGCTCGGCAGCGTTGTTAGTTAGGGAGTCCCCAAGGAGACCGTTGTCGACGGAATGACGCTCGGAGGAAAGTTGGAGTCGGGACGTTCCAGATAAAGATGATCTCGAGATTCTAATTATTCGGCGATTTGTAAATGGCACTCGACTCCGAGAAACGGAAGTCTGTAGCTGAAGGTACGGCGGAACCGCCATTATCTAAATTAATCCGGGGACATGGGACTCGGATAAGAGAATATTTCTGATAATAGAACAGCTATTACCTTGATATTCAGTTTTATCTATATTCACTTCAAATGAAAACATAAATGTTGATGTAACTGTTATACTTTTAATTGAGAGTTTCAAGCGTTCTTTGTTGTAAGTAACATTTCTTACAGTTTCTTCAAGACCTTGTACAGTTATGTCACTGTTAGACTGCTGATGTTTAATTAAACAATAAGGGGCACGTAGAACCATGTTTTTTCTCCCTGATTTTAAAAAATTTAAAGTGATATAACAGCCTCAAAATGATTAAAATTCTCTCTCTCTCCACTCCTTATTGCTACAATTAATTCATGAAGTTTGCAGTCTATTCATTAAACTCAGTTTCTAAGACACCGTTAAAGAATTTATTGACAACAGAATGCCGAATTTTTATAAAAACGGTATGAAATAATGTGTAGAATCCGCTGGTTTTGCAATTTTGATTACTAGACTGCGGATCTTTAAGCAAGATAAAAATTTTCTTCGACAATTACAAGACACAGGAACAGCGTGAAAATTTCATCTGTCTTTAACAAGTTTAGTAAATTGAAAATAACATATGGACGTTCTTAAATCGTCTTTACGTTTTTACTGTTTTAAATTACATCCACCCATTTTTGTCAGAAATACATAAAATCCGCAGTCTATCGATTACAAATGTGCTCATTTAAAATTCATCCAAAAAATCGTACATTTCATATGTTGCAACCTAACACGTATTATTTGAAAGGTAATTTTCCTAGCTCGAATTACTTAGTTCCGACTGGAACATACTACTGCGGGCGATTCCGCGGGACCGAATAACCATCGGGAACGCAGTTCCCAATAAATATCGGGCAATTGCGAGAAGGCGTCATAGACGCAGTTACGATAATTTTATGCGACGTCTATTCCGCGGGAAGGCGTGCACGTGCGAGATGGTGTACTGCTACGAAACGCGCGCGGGTAAATCGCATTTGCATCTAGACGGTTGTTTCGGGGGGACGCCGTTCGATGGAAAACGTATCGAAAACAAACGGGCTCGGCGGCGTGCGGTTTTCGGCCGTACCAGCAACGCGTGTGCTTACGGAGCGGCGAAGCGTGTCGCTCGCGAGCGTGTACGCGCGGAAAGCTCTAGCCGGGGCCCGCGTTCACGAGCCGATAATTCCGAAAATTGCGTCGCCATATGTGTGACATCCGGTTTTTGCTCAGCGCAGCGTGATCCGCGCTCGCCGCCGACTTACTCGCTTATAAATAAACTCCGATTGGATCGAAACGAGTCCGCGATCGATGAAAATATTCGACTAGCCCCGACCTGCTCGCCGCGCCGCGGCTCTCGAACTGTATTGACACGCGAATATCCTCGCGGAATATTCGAACGGAATTCTGCAACGTTCCCGCGAACAAAGCGATTGCCCAGTTAAAAACGAATCCGGTGAACTTCGGACAAATTACCCCGGAAACCGATATCGCCGGCGATCGCTGCGTTTGATCGAGTGTCGAGTAAAGTTTGAGCGAAGGTGTTTAGCACAGGTGCGCGAGTACCCGAAAATATCAGCCTGGCTCTCGAAAGTATAAATGTGCGAGATCCTGAAAATTTCGGGAACCCGATACAGTAAAAGCTCCTTCGTTGTCCAAAGGCCGGCGGTTTGAGCGGACAACGACCGTGCCCGGACACTATTTTTGATTTATGACTGCGTCTTTAGTGAAACGGCTAGTTAAATGACAAAGAAAAGCATTCGCAGTCAAAAGCAGTCGACTGTCCGGCTTTAGAAAACTCCTTATTTCCTTGCCATATCCCTTTCCTATTGTTCTACGTTCTGCGCGGGTCTGCACAGTCCTGGGACACAACTGGCGACCAGATCCACGCAGGCCTAATCCTCTCGTTGACAGGCAGTGGAGTGGGTAGGGCAGTGGACAACGATCGTGCCCACGATTCGGGACAACGAAGGAGCGATTACTGTACTCGGATCGGATCGGGAATCATTTTAGCCTGATCGGGATTCGCGAGTTGACTTATTCAAGCCATAAGCCGTGATTTCTACAAACGATTGAATTTCTGAAAAATTTTAAGCTACATTTTTTTGCCAACCTTCTAGCTCGAGAATAAAGAACCTGGCGCGAAGCAGCCTAATCGCTCGAAACATCCTGAAAACAGCATGGAGGCGGGAATTCCATAAAAATTCTTAATCTCGAACACGGCGGAACAAGTCGTAAATTCGCTCCACGTCGGCACCTCCCCTGAGCGGCATGCGTAATAAATTTTGCACGAACGAAATCGAGCCGGTTGCCGGAGCCACCGGCAAAAACATAATTTGAATTCGACGCATTATCAGGCCTAGGATCGACGCCGGGGGTCGAAGGGGGTGATAGAGGGGGTTGGTAGAGCAAAGGGGGATGTTTTCCGCGTGGAGAGCGCCGGGGAAACCCTTGGTCCCTCTCGAACCACGGGGGCGGAGAGGAGGGGGCGCGCGGAATCAAGTGTTTGAGATTATGACGGAGGCTTCGGTCACGTATTTCATTAACCGTGATGCTGTCGGTTCCGGAGCCCACGTAGGGCGAGTGGCAGATCTCTCGAGGGTGTAGGTAGCCGCGAAATATGTTTGCTTTGCGTTACATCCCCCAGGATGATCCCGTTATAATTATGAATGTCCTTGTTGTTCCGTGAACGAGCGCCGCGCCGGACCAATTCTTCACCTCTTCCACCTCCGCTCGTCTCGCCCGGGATTTCTCCGATGAACTTCCGATTCTCCACCCCGAGAACCTCCGTTTCTCATTGAAATTTCAGATTTAAGATTTTTATTAGAGTCACCGCCGTCACAGGTGATTTATTAACCCTGGAACTACCGGAACCCTCGAATGACGGATTTCGGATTCTCTATTTTATATTTATCTGGATTGCGATGACGGTTTTGCGCAAACGTTTATCATTTACTCAGACATATTTTGTGAGAATATTGTCGTGAGTAGGCAGCGGATTTTATGCATTCGTGAGAAAAAATTAGTAGTTGTCGTTTAAAGCAGTCGAAATATTAGAAGATTTACAAATACGAGATTTAAAAGAGAAAATAAATTTCTAATTCTAAGTAGAAAATTTTCGTTTTGTTTTATTTTGCATAAAATAAGCTTTAACTTTTCATCAAAAATAAAAGAAACATATGTAAAAGACTGATATAATGGTTTAAGCCAAATCCGTTTCCCATTCAGACCGCAAATGCGGGTCACGCCCGACCCGGCGTGGTCGTCAGCCGATAAAAGCGGATGAAACGAGGAAAGCCGTTGGCTGTTCGTTTCCGCGGGAAATTCGCTGAACGCGAGACTCGACGGAGAGACGTTCCCACCGTTTCCAAGCCTTGTATCGACGAGATTCGTTCGCCGGTCTAGCGTGCTTTGAAACGAGCAGCGACAGATTGGAATTACCATATTGGAAGAGGGACTGGACTCCTTATTTCCGTTTCCTTTAGCGCGAACGGAGGGCAGAGGGAGATAGAGAGCAAATGAGAGAGAGGGAGAAGCAAAAAAACCCCGAAGGGTTTCTATCCAAATCGCTGTCTGCCGTGCGATTCTTCTATCGCGCTCTTCTGCAACTGTCTCCCGTCTTTTTCCAACAGTTTCTCCCTTTTCTTCGCGTTGGGCCCTTTTCCCCGCAGACGGCAGTGTATCCCCGCTCCCATCATACAACTTTCATCTCCCCTTTTCCATCTCGGGCCACGAGATTCATCCGATTCTCGTCCACGAAGATTTCAATCTTGTTTGGCCGAGGTATCGACACGTCCTCATCTTCCTCTCGATATTCTCTGCAACCTGCTCCCCTTTCCCTGCCTGCCCCACCATCCCCCCTCTCTCTCTCTCTCTTTTTCTCGTTCCACGCGCCCCTTCCGGCCGCGAAGCGTTTGCTAACCCTTGCGAGAACGAGAGAGGACGCTGGATGCTTGTACAGTATGTCCCAAAGTATGGAACCACTCGAAACACTCGAAGAGTCTTGTACCATTTTGTAAACCAAGGCTCAACTAGGTTGGACAAAGTCACTGATATCTTTCAAGGTTTAAAGAATACTTCCACTTCGTTAACCCCTTTGACGTATAATACTTGGACTCGTGATGAAGATTTCTAACAAAATCTGTTAAATATGAATACTGATGCCTTTATACTAGAATTATAGGTATAGTCATTCACAGAAGACCCTCAAAACTAACGGGAATACCTAATGAATTGCTTCCATGACATTCAGTTTTTGCGATCGCTGAATGGTCGATCAACATGTTAACCCTCCGACAAGAGTCCAACCGACCCGTATTTTCGGTCCACCCTGTACCGATCGGTCAAAACGAATCGAGTGCAGGCTCGAAGGAAATTCCCGGTCGCTTCCGCAGGAAATTCACGGAACACGCGACCCCTGTACCGATTTCCAGCTCCCTCGTTACGTCCGGTGATCCGCTTTTCCTCGGCTAGCATCGAAATCATCGTCCCCTCGAAAATCACTATCCCATCGACCACCAGCATAACCGGTAACATCCCCGGATAGAAGCGATCGGTGGGTGGGTAGAGCAACCCCCCGGTAAGGTGAGCGCGCGGCGTTCTCGCGCTCTTTCTCAGCTCTTCGAAAAGGACTTTTCCAGTCTATGAATATATTAAAAGCAAACAAAGCCGTTCCTCCGGTAATCCTCGGCGTCCTTTTCTCGCCCCCTCCGGAGAACGTAGCGAACGCGTTTATTAAAGCGTCCCACAAACGCTTTCTTAAGCACTTTAAAGTTAAGCTTCGTCGTTATCCTTGAAAGTCCTGACGTTCCTCCTCTCGCCGGACCGGAGAGCCGTTCCGACGACGATGAGGAGCAATTAAAGTCGCGCGCCCATCGTGCTCGACGAACGCCTTTCGTCGTTAAATAACTTGACACCGGTTACTCTCGAGTGCTCAATTATTTTACAGCGTTACTTTATTCCGCTACATACGAATTCCCTCCAACGAATGAAATCGATTCCATGTTTCTCGACCATTCTAATTTGTTAAGAACATTTGTTCTTCGTGGAAGTTTAGCTTGATTTGCCTTGTAATAATTGATAAATACAACAACGGATATTGGTCCCTGGTTGTGTTCGTTCTGAGTTTTTCTAACAAGCAATATAATTTTCAGTGAATTGATTAGTGAGTGAGATAATTGCCAATGGCAATCTTGGAGGGCGTTTCTCCGTTTTCCCTGAGCCTATTCCAACTTGTCCGCCGTGGAGGTGGAGCGATAGTTTTGTACTCCGCCGAGTTACCCTAATTTGTGCGTTTATACGCTAATAACCTATCTTGCACGCACCATTGTGTGTGTGTGTGTACAATATTTCAAGAGACTTTTAACCTAACACAATCACTTTTTGCTTTTTCAGACTGAAATCTGCTCGAGCGCGCTGACGGACGTCATCCACGCAGTCATCAACGGGACCGATGGCTGCCTGTTCTGCTTCGGACATGCGGGATTAGGTGAGCTCTTGATTTTAAACAACGTACGTACCACGATTGAACATCATGGACGATATTTTCATACCCCATCATTTTGCAAGTTTTTCGTCAATAAAAACAGCTTTGATCTGAACGATCATCTGAACGAGTACCCTAAACACATTCTATGTACGTAACCATTTTTGTCATAAATGCATAAAATCCGCAGTTTAGTTACAACGAGTCAGTCTCGTGACAAAGATTTTAAACAAAGTCAAACCAATATGAATGTTACGCGTTTCTTTTTAAACGAAATAAAATGTTGTTCTTTTGTAATGAATGTTAAAGTAAATGTAGCTGCACAAAAAATATAAATTTTCTTTTCTGTGGCTCTGTGGAATAAAAGCATTCTAATACTTAATTCTGATTGGCCTGAACGGAAAGTAATCGGAAATTGGTCTGGCACGGAACGTGTCGATTTAAGTGACCCGCGATCGCTCGTAAGTTCGCGAGGACCGAGTATAAAAAAAACGTTGACTCGCGTGTTTGTTCGTCGGGACGCATTCAATCGAGGACGCCGAGGACCCAAGGCTCAACGTCCTGGATAAAAAGCAGGTTAAACATTTTTCTTGCTTCCGCGTGGGTGACCGAGGGGACGGTAACGGCTGCGTCCTTCTTTCAGCCGGCTTTGTTCGACAAAGTTCGACGTCCTCGTAGACAAAACGCCATTGTTCTCACCGCGAGGAACTCATTCGCGTCGAGCGTGGAAATAATTACGTGAAATATGAATACCTCCAGGAATCCTCGCGTTTTTATCGCCCTACTGCGCCCCTTTCCGCGAGCTTGTTTCGTTGATAAGATGTAGCTGGTGTATACATTGTATCCTGGTATTTCGTGATCCAAGGAAATTAATTATTACCCTGCCACTGGTCGTGTCCTTAAACTGCGGTTACGAAACATTGATCCTCTACAACCATTCGTACGAACCAGGGAAAACCAGTTCTTTAAGCAGTGCACGAAATTTCCCGGATCTTGTTTTTCGAGCAAACATACTCTTTGCTTGCTTCTTTTTTTTTTAAATTAAAACACAAATTTAAAGAATACAGCGGGTGATCAAGTTATTAGAGGTACGAAAGTCTTAATCCATGTTAAAATAACATTACCAACAGCATTGCTAAATGTACATTTAAAAGAAACCTCGGCTCCCCCGAGTTTATCCGAATAGCGTTTCACCTGAGAGCGTGACGGATCAGACTCATTCACTGCCCAGCAATCGTGTACGCGGTGCGTCTAATGAAGTTTTTTCCCTTAAAAGATAATAAGTAGTCTACGGATTTAATTACAATAAACAGGAATCTATGCAATGAGCTCTAACAATTTGATCACTGGAGATTTTATAGCAATGCAGTTAGTCAACTTTGGAAACAGTTGCAAACAACTTCCGCTGACAACATTTACAAGTGGACAAGGGATATGATTCTACATGTAAAAATAAATCGAAAGAAAGGAGTAATATTATTTCGTTGGATGCATCGTTTTCGAGAAAATCGAGTTTAAAGATCCGTCGGTTCCGTGTGCTTTATTAATTAGTATATGCAGGGAGTAGAATTGGTTGGTCGTGATCCGACGCGTATTCTGCATTTTCAAACTCGATTTTCCCGAAAACGAAGCTTCGGATAAAAAAATTTTACTCTATATTTTTTCCATATTGTTTCATAGCGAACCACCTGATATCCTGTTGTACACGTTATTCGGCCGCAGCCTGTATATTTAATTGCTTTGCAAATGCGCCGCGATATAGTTTTCTCGGCCGAGGTTTCTTTGACGACAGAATCGTCTTTGAAAGTCTGCCGGGAGTGCGTGACGACGACAAAGGTAGCTTCGCTAATTACTCGCGCACTCCGTGATCTTTAAAGCCGTGTTTCTTTGAAAGCGAAGTCTCCGGCCGAGCAGATTTCACTGCAGATTTTCGGCTTATTTTGCCGCGAACACTGCCAGACACGAAATTCAAAGGCTGCAAAGAGCGCATTCTGTCCTTGAAAAGTGCGGGGAAGTTTCGAGTCTATACGAGGGTAGTAGACCAAAACACCGACCCGAAACTGTTTTGTCCCACTATCTACGGAGCAATCCACCTGCGAACGGCATAATAGCGGTTTAATCGCTGTCATATTTATGCGCAGTCTTTTCGTGAACGTGTAAACACACGAGAATAAGGCTTTAACGACGTTCAGCGCTGCATGTTCTTATGAAAGCGTTCAAATTCTTCTCAGATGATATAAGGTTATGGGATTTTTGGTCTTCGATGATTGCAATTATGAGTTTTTTCACAAATATTAGATGGCTACAAACCACTTAATGAAATAAAAACTGAAAAGTGAAAACGCACACAGAGAATTAATTGCTTTCTAAGTTTCTTTGCATTTCATTCATCCTAATTACTATCATTATACTTTCTGTAACGAAAATGTAGCTGTTAACTTTACCTTTTCAAAGGTACAACTTTTTTTGCGTAATTCTCATCCTATGAATTTTTATAGCTAAAAGCAAAACGTGTCCGAACGAGTACGACACTTCCAAAAAATGATGGAACAATCGCCTGTAGATAATGTGTTAAGGGAAAATTCGCGTGACGCGCGTCGCGCAGACATTATTTACGCGGCCGACGCAGAAGCGAACGTGTTAACTAACCGTTCAAAGGGTGTTCCCCGCATGAATTCTTTATTTAGACGTTTGGCCTGCCGCCCCCGTCTTAGAACGGTCGTTTGCTCTTGCTTTTCATCGTTCGCCGGGGAGCTAAGTGCGCGGAGTACAGCGGTCGGCGAGACGCGAGAGTTGTTTTACATTTTAAGTAGTGATATCGCGTTTGCATGCAAATGCATGATTATGGGAGGAAACCGAGGGGAAGCGAGGTTTCCCCGACTGGCAGTACAGAAAGCGGAACGATGGATAGGAAGAAAATCTACGTGATGGCCGAGGGGGGAAAAGGGAGGGCGAGGGAACGCCGAACGAGGTACGCAATGGCGGAGACGAAAAGGAAACGAGATAATGTATGCTACTGGGACACGCTCTTTCCCGCCCAACCCACCTTTCGAATCTTAACGTACCCCGGAGATTATCTCCGCCCGCTTCACTTTCAACGGGAATAACTTCCGCGCTGACGGATTTATGGCGAACGCCGCGAACAAACCGATTAGACCACGCTGCCGTTTTGCTCGCGAGCTACGCCTCGCCGTATCGATTATAAACAGTCTGGGGGAGATCGCTGAGCATCTGGAAAAGCGTTTCCCGTTCGCTTTGCTGTCCGTCCTTTCGTTTCTGCGTACTTGATTAGCGGGGGAGTTTATATTCTTCGCGAACGTCTAGGAAAATCAGAGATTCGAGACTCTCCCTCGCTATTAATCTTTAGACTGCCGCGCGCTACATTTTAACTTAAAGTTTAAATTAATTTTATTTTTAATATATCAATTTATATATTTAATTTAAAATAATATATAAATTATATTATATTAAACATTTTAACTTAAAATTTAACTTAATTGTATTTTTAAATATCAATTTCTATATTTAATTTAATATACCCTCAACTATTGATGCTATATGGAGTTCACTAATATGTGATACTGATTCAATCAAAAACGTAATCAGGAATATAAAAAACCCTTAGAAATACCATTTTTCAATAGTTTTTTAAAATTTTCGCTTCCCGTACCTTGCCGGCTTGACGCCCATCGGAGCCAGCTAAAATCTGGAGTACTCCGTGCGATGTGATAAGCCGATTTCTGTACAAATACTCCGGAAAAAAATATTATGTTTCTAGTGGAAGGGTAGTCTAGGTGTTAAGGTACCGAAGAGTGAATTCAAGCCGAATTTAAGTCGATAATTCGTATGTGAACAGCACGTTACATTTACCTCGGTGGCAGGGCGAGTATTGTAACACGACGACTTCAAATAACTCTCGAGTTATTCGTTTACGAATAAATGTTTCAAAAGGCTTTGCAACTGGGAAGAGACAACTAAGAACGCTGCAAAGGCAAGCAGCGCCGTAAGCGCGGAAAGATCGACGCTCTAAGAACAATCTGTTCACCGTACAACTGCCACGTCTGTTTAACTTTGAAAGGTGTGTCCACGTGCCGCGGTGGTCCCGTTGGTTAATCTGCTTTCCCGGTGCTTTCTCGCGGTGAAAGGATTCGACAGCGCGTACGGCAAGGGCCGCGGCTGATACGGAGTAATTAGCACCGCGCTACAAACTACAGAAGACCGTATTGTCTGGTTGTCATGCAGCTCCCCGGTCATAATTTTCTGTACGACAAATCCCGTTGCCCACAAAGGGTTCTGACCGGCAGATCCGTTTCCCTGCGTGGAGCGGCGTTCACTGTCGATCATGCTCGATCGTTCATCGTATTCCCTGCTTCTCCGCCGGCACAGAGAGCTGGTGGGCTGAACCGCGCGCGATAGAAAACAATCTTGAAGAGACGCCAGGCAATCCGCATCTCTTCAAGATTGTTCCGGGTTCGTTCGATCGCGTTCGCGAGACTAGGCTTCTCCTCTTCTCTCCCCCCCCCCCACTCTACCACGTTTCTTGCCGGCTGACTATCCCCTTCCCCTTTTGTCCTGTTTCGCAATCCTCTTTCTTTCCGTCTCTGTCGCTCGCCGAGAATCAAAGCGGCGTGGCAACGGCGCGGTAAAGAGTTAGGGGAGTCGGGCTACAAAGAAAGGGCAACAGAGGGACGAGTGACACAGAGGGAAAAGAGAAAGGGAGAAAAGTGCGTTGTCGTAGCGATGATCAAAAGCAGTTTGCTCGCGGACTTGCCTCAAGTATCTCCCTACCCCGCGCCACTCCGCGTCGCACCGGGTTGGGCGCGAGGGGATGAAAGTTCGTTCGGCTTCCTTCCTTCTTCTCTCTTCCTTCGGCTCTTTCTTCGTGCGACGAGCGGCGTTTCTTTATCTTCGCCCGGCGGACTCTTATCTCTCCTAGCTACCGCGCTCCGTATCTCTCTGACGCTGCCGCGTCTCTCTTTATTGATTTTCCCTCGCGGTAAATTTCAACTTCGCGCGTCAAGTCGAAACGCCTTCGTTTCGCCTTTCTCTCTCTGCCTCCATCGTTCTATTTCTTTCTCTTTCTCCTCCAAAACCCGTTAAAAGGGAATTCTACACTCGGAAGGGAAACGCTTCGAGAGCCCCGCGCTACCAGGAAGGACTTATTTCGCGAGGATCGTGTCTTCTCTTGATCGAGTTTGCTCGAAAGAGTGGGCAAACTGGATTAACGCGTCGACTGCTGCTCCGTGTTCGTTCCCGGCTCTAGTTAGCTACTTTAACCCCGAAGCGGCGCTGGCCCTTGATTTATGGAAATTTCTGTTGGGATTAAAAGTTCCTCGAAACGTAATATATTAATGTTTAATATTTTAATTCGTTTAGGTTTGTATTTGGGGAACGTTGCTGCCTTTCGAGTTGTTATTTCAATTACAATTGGAGCAGTGATACCGCTAATCAAATTAACAGTAGGATACATCTTGGTTGCTGATGGTGATCAGATTTTATTAGAGCCTCAGTATGAAAAATATATTGTATTACCCCACTATACATATATACGCGATGGAGTCTAACGCAAATACTTTCTTCATTTAGATGATTCATTATCATTCACTGGGCTACTCTTATTCATTCAATAAAAATTGATGTTTATTCATTGGTCATTTGACCTGTTTTTCGTTAATCATGTGCTAGATTTTGAATACAAGCCTATAACCATCAAATACTGTAAGAATAGTATTCCCGGATGTAAAATCTTAACAATGACACTGACAATATAACATTTTTTTATTATTACTTATTTTTTTATGAAACTTCCACCAATATATTTGTGGCATTTTTCTCATTAAAATAATACCAAACACGGTATAATTTAAACTGTATTTAGTGGTTTAATTGACGATGAAAGTTCCGGGCGCAAGGAAGGACAACGTATGGGAAAGAAAGAGACGCGTAGAGTCGGCTGCGCGCGGTTTTTCTTCCACGCGCTGTCTTTTTCTACGTTCGACTCGGTCTTTGGAGCTCAAAAAATAGTGTCCGTCAACGAACTTTGCAAACGAATCTCCCCGAGGCTTTTGCGACTATAGAGGAAAAGAGGGATGCAATTTTATTTCGATGTCGAACCAACGAATAATGAATTCAGTTTAGTCACGATCCTGACTTGTTATTTTACGGGTAAAAAGAACGAGTGAACCAGTCCGTATCCGGGTGAAAACGGGCTTGGGCGAGATCGAGGCCGCTTCACGGACCACTGGTTCACTTTCTTCGTCGTTTGTTGAATTTTTTAATTTTCGCTCACCGATTTATTTCTCTGTTCCACCCCCGTCGCACCCCCAACCGACTCGATAGCGCGGAATCGACGAGACGTAAACGGCCGCGGGAATACACTCCTTCGATTCGCGACGCGTTCGCAAGGATCGCCGGGACCAGACACGATTCCCTTTCCCGCGAAAAGGGTGAACTCGAGGGGAATTCCAATCGGCGGATGCATCGGCTTTAAAGCACTCCTACGCGAGTTTTCCGCGCGACGCGGTTCCCAGAGTACGTTTCTCGCCTCCATCCAGCTTCGTTCCTCTCCGCGGGTCCGTAAAACTTCTCGCTGAAATTTTCTGCGTTCCCTCGCGTAAATCGTTCCCCCGGCTACACGCAATATCGACGAGCGCATTTAGACGCAGCACGCTTTAGTTTAAAGGAAAACTTTTGCCCGTCGTACGATTCTACGTTTCCGTTTACTTGGAAACTTGCCAATCTGCGGATTAAACCCTCATATACGGTCCTATCCTGATGCGGACAAAAAGATAGGACACCATTTTATTTGTTAATTTGTTATTTAGTAGACACCACATTAAATGCAATTTCTAGTACAGTTGGTGGAACTAAAATTGCTTGATGCTTCGCATGAATTTATCCAGAAAAATGTATACTTTCAAAACTTAATGGCACAAAATAATAGGACATGCGTTTAAAAAAAATGGAATGCACAAAAAGAATTTATCAGTGTTGTTTGTGACGTCGAATATTTTGTAGAGTCTGCTTTATTTTTTATTGCCACTCCTCGGAAATGTTAAAACAAAAGATTCTCTCAGTTTGAAGAAACTGGCACATTCCTCCTGTTTTTATAAAACTCGGTCCATTTTAGAACTACTTAACTGTGGAAAAAGCGAGTTCCGACGAATTTACCCGGCACCGCTAAATTCGACGTGGAGGTTGACTCCAATTTTCTGATTCGAGTCGGTCGAAATCGGGTCCTTTCCCAGTTTCTAATTAAATAACAACATAACTCACCGTCTTATGTTCGAACAATTAAATAACGTTTAAGATTCAGCGACGGCTGCCGTTGCTTTCCCATTATTTCGCTGTTGCCGGCAGGCCTCGGCCCTTTCCCTCGAATTCTTGCGCCTTTCACTTTCAATTTTCGACGTTCTCTTCTTTCGACCGTCCATATTTCTCCCTTCCCACCCAGCGAAACTTCTCCGACCTGTTGTTTTTACGGGTTTTAATAAGACTCTTTCGTTTCCCTATCAATAATGTCCCGAACGCCTTTTTTTTCCGTTCAACTTTCTCGGTACCACCCTTGCAAAATAAGTTACTGCCTGGTGCTATTTCAGCGTTTGGTTTAACGCGGATGGGAACTTTCTCTTTGGCCGTTCATGTCTTCTTCTTCGAGGAATGAAAGAAAGTATGAAAGACTGATTGGGCGTTCTGAAACTTCTCGTTGAACGTTAACTTGGAACGAAGTTACTGTCAATTAATTTCAGATGGGGTGGACCCTATAAATGAGCCTCAATAACAACAATTGCCCTTTGTTTCATACTTATCGTCCAAGTAAACCTAAAAAGATCCGCAACTTTTATACGGAATAAGACGCACCTACCATAATAACCTTTTGCAGTTGGAGAGAGAGCGATTTTAACTTGAAAATTAAACATTTCTTTCTATCTAGAATAATTCCATTCTGTATGACTTTTTTCATTTTATGGATATGAAATTGATATACTTCAAACAATACTTAATTGTGTAGTAATTGATTAAATACCACATATTTAATGATGTAAACAATATTGTGAATAATGGTACAGCAAATTTTAGTAGTGACTCTGAGTCACCCCTCGACTATTAAGGGATAATTGTAGATATGGTTATCTTATAATATATATATATATTATTTATTATATTTTATATATATATATATATATATATATAAAATCAGTAATTTTAAATTTCTGGAATTATCTGAAGATTGATTTTGCAATAAAAAAATTCGGAGAAAAATTCACAATAGTGAGTGCTATTACGTAGAAGGTTCGTGAATTTTTTGGTAAGTTTTTGTCAAGTAGAATAGCAGAAATACAGCATAATTCATTACACCATGATGACGGTATAACTACCCTTATGATAGGAGGGCTCAAAATCGAATGGTATGAAGAAATATCAATTTGGTTTTTGGAGGACATTTGTAACTACCCTCTCCGATTCTCGAAAAATTATCTGTATTTAATCAATAACAATTTCGTAGAAGAACAGTACAATGATAAACTTGAACTTCTGAAAATCTCCAATATCAATCCTCACCTAGGTCAACCATTTTGTCATCCAGCGCGCTCCCACTCAGCCAAGCAAAGTGAAAGGGTTAATTGTGTGCTCACACCGAGGCGGTAGTTGAAAAATGAGTCGGTCGACGCGTCGCGTCGGAGAGAACGCGTGTGCCACGATTACATCGTTACGTTGGGCCGTCGGAACAAACAGTGGTTGTTTCGCGATTGATTTCCCTCGCTTTTCCCGGCTGTGGCCACGTGTCGCCGTGAATCGATCCTCGCTTTTGTAAAATCCCTGGTTCGCGCGCGTACGCGCTGAACCGGCGCGGCGCGGCGGATGACTCGGCGAACAATCACGATGCCCGATTTGTGGCCCGGCCGCAACAATTAATTTGTTTACTATTTACTGTGGACGACGGTGACCGATGGCCGTCGAGGGCCGACGCGCCGGCCCCAGACCCGCGATAAACGTTCCCGGACGTAGTTACAACGCGTAACAAACCTCCGGTCCCGACGCAACCCGGCGCGATCTACTTTATACACACGGTGATAGATTGAAACTGATTAATTCGGTTACGTTACAAGTTCACGGGTTTGACCAATGACGGGTGAAACGAATGTAATCGAGACTGGCGGCCGGTTGACGTTTACGCGTTAACAGCTGTCGCCTGCATCCGCCATGAGAAATCGTCCGATACCGTCCACCAGCTTTTTCGATGCACCGCGCACCGAGTTTGTTGCATGTCCGACCATACTGATGTTTTGCTACTTAACGGGCTGTTCTGGTTTTCGAGCCCGGTTTTCCTCCAATTTTACGGATTTTTTTCAGAAGAACTGTTGCACCTATTGCACTGGGATTTTTCGCACGTGTTTAGATGTAGTTGCAGTACACGTGCGATTTTTCAAAGTACAAATAATCGATAGCACGTGAGTCATAGAGGCAGCTGAATCCTGCATAATTTCTTACAGCATATTTACATGTATATGCATATTCCTGCTAAAAATCATGATGGATTTGTGAAAGGTATTTTTTAAAATCTCAATGAAAGCTATCAGTAGCGTTTAAATTATCGATTTAAGAAAACGGAAAATACAAAGAAACATCTAAATAACAAGTACATACGTCCCACCAGTAAAACACTCTACGTCGAAATAATGAAACGTTTTCACGCTTATGAAACGAACATACTAGCAGAATTGATAAATGAATTTCAATAGAGACTTTTCACTTGCACGTGAATTATCCCGGCATAGTTAATACGTAATTTATGACTAAACTCTTTATGCAAAATAAATGTTTTATGGGTCAATTGCAAAAAGCTGGAGCCAGAAAGACATTTCATTCTTACTTTAATCGTTTTAACTAGCTCACCACTGTTTTGAAATGCACCTGCCCAGTTTCCCTATATGTACATACATAAAATCCACAGTCTGTTTATGACTTTATGATCGAACACTTGCTGGTCAACGCATAGTGAGCTGGTGAGTTTTCGCGATTGCGTGTTTAGGAGACTAAAAGTTGCGAATTTTCACGTTTTTCCAGGGAAATCGCACACGATGCTGGGAACCCCAGAGGCGGGACACACACTGGGAGCGATACCGTGCGCGATCGCTTGGCTCTTCCGAGGGATCTCCGAGCAAAGGCAAAGGACAGGTGCCAGATTTAGCGTCAGGGTCAGTTGCGTGGAATTAACGGCCGGCCAACAGCAACTCAGGGACCTTCTCGCGGCTCACGCCAACGGTGAGTAAATACGTTCGCTACTGACAGATATTTTATGTCTAGTCTCGCTGAGAACAAGCGACGAGGAAAGCCGGCGATGAAAGCTCTGATCCTCCGCTGTATGATCCTCGTGCTCTTCTTCGATTATCCTTCTTTACTGGCACGGTTGCTTGGATCGCAGTTACTCGCGGGCTAAACTTTTTCGTTAGCCTCTTCTTCCTTCCTCCCAGCCTCCTTTTGCTAATTTATAGGGGTGTGCGAGTACCCGAAATTTCGGGTCCCCAAAATATCTTATTCATTAAAGATCATTGCTCGAATAAAATGATTGGCTTCCGTTTCACATTAAAATATCGAAATTACTTTCTTGTTTCGTCGAGAAGATGGATTTATTGGACCTATCTAGAAATAATATACAGGATGTTCCAGATTTAAAGTGCCAAACTTTGTCAGTATATTCTATGGGTCTAAATAGGAGAAAAATGTTCTGTAACATTGGTTGTTTTTAACACCTCATTAAAAATATGGAATCTCACGCCACCTGACCTTTATGTAGGGAGAAGTTTATAAAATTTACAAAAAATTAAGGATTCATTCACCGAAAGAGTTGAAACAAAAAATACAAGTGCGCTTAGAACAAAATGATTAAATTGCGTTACTCGAGGAGACTTGTTGGATCACGGTTAGAATTGCCACTGTTGTTGAAGAATCTCATAAAAAATCCTTAGTCCACGAGTAAATACTGAATAATGATTACATAGCTGTAAAATATGTATTTTTATATATTTGTGACGTTTTTCTCGTGCATGAACGAAATAATCACCGGTGGATGTGTTAACGTGTTAAAACTCATACGTTCCTCAGGGTGAAAATTCATCAATTTACTATTCTTACATACTATAAAATAATTCATCTCTTTCTGTTTGTGTTGCGAGATGTATTTCTTTAAAATGTGACACTATAAATGAAACATAACTTGTTGTTTTAAAGTGTAAAATAAGAATAGGTGAAATATTATTCTAGACTTTTATATGCAACTATTTTTGAGGAACGTATGAGGGTAAAATAAATTACCTCGATTGTACAACATTTTTGCACCACCCACCGTGTATCTCGAAGATTGCGTAAACCTTCAGGAAATAGTGACTGCTGCAAGATGTATGACGAGAGAATACAGCACTGTAACGCTGTCGAACAATGCGGCATGCCGCCGCGGTAGCTCCGGTTACAAATTGCGTACAATATTTGTAACGTAATCTCCGCGCGTCGAAGTTTTCTCGTTGGAACGGCCGATCGCGATAGCATTGTGTTCCCGCGCGTCGAAGAAACTTCAGTCGTAAGAAACACTTGTCTCGAGCGTCATCCCCCCGGCCCGGGTTTGAAGAGTCCCGATTTCCTCCCTGATCTCCCTCCTTCTTCCCACCGCGCTCATCCCCCACCACCGACGATTCTTACTTAGATCCGAGGACGTTCGCGAGGAAACGGCGTCTTAGATATATTTGCGGAAGGGTTGGAACTTTCTCCGCGCCGCGACAGGGTTGAATGTACGCCGCAATTAATCCGATGCCCCGAACAATGCGGGCGAGGACAATCGTTTCGGATTAATTGATGCCGGCCGGGCCGGGGGAGAACGGCGAACGGAATTGTGTCGTCCTATGGTGGAATCCTCGATAAACTGACCCTGGAAACTCGATCTAATTTTCCGGGCGTCCTGTAGCTTGTTCCTTGACTGGTTCGCCGGCTATTTACATTCATACGGACTTGGACTCGAGGATCGACGACAGATTAGATTGGTTCTTGCCGGCGAACCCGAGCGAATTAGTTCCACGTCCTAAGTACTAGTATTGTTTTTAGACTGTTCTTGACATTCGCAGAGGAAAAATTCGCGTTTTGTTTTCGATTAATCGCACGACGCAAATCCAAACTAGCTTTTTAAGAATTAAGAATTTTCTATGGGGCTCCTATTTTTGCAATTGCTATTTGGCACAAACAGGTGTGAACGGCATATACAGGTTGTTAAAAAAGAGTATGCAAGTCTCCTTCTTTCGACGTTGTGCAAGATGAAAATTTTCTACCTGAATTGCAACAAACTGAGGTGATGTAAAGATTTATTTTCTTTGTTAATATGTTTAATAGGTTGAAAATAACAGTATTTTGAAATTCTTCTAATGGTTATACTGGTTTAAATCACACCTATATATATAATCATTTTTGTTATAAATACATAAAATCCGCTGTCTACTTATAGTTTAAGAACATTAGACGTCTTCGTAGAACGCGAACAAAAGGCTTCATTCAGAAGCACGTTAGCTCATAGTTATCGCACAAACTTCTTACTAACATCAACAGACTTGATAAAGGCAAACGATCCCTTCCTTATCACAACAAATGTTCGATATGTTTTCCCTTCATTGAGATGCAGAGCTCACATCTAGATACACAGATCGTGTTTTCACTTACGACGCATCCAATGTCCGTAATTAGTAAAAATTAATTTTACGTCGACAAAATTTATTGTGAGAGATTTGTTGATAGGACTTTTCTTCTTCCCTTGGTGAGTACCGCGAGCCCTTCAAGCCAGCTCTAGGATCCTTTCATTCAAACATCCCGTAAATAGATTGGCAAATGCCTTTATATTTTCAACAATATTGCATCAAGATTAAAAACAGGAGTGAACTACCGGAAAGACGGCGCGTTTCGTTCCAGTCGTCAGTGTCGCAGGGACCCGTCGAAAACTTTAAATAATTACCAGGTCTGGATTATCGAGTTCCCTAACAGAAAAGGTAAAGTTCGTCGGCGCGTGGGCGAGGGAACGCGTTGAATCCAGAGCTTTGGGTTCCTGGCGAGGAACGGGACACACAGAAGTAAAGTCGAAATAGGAGCAAGGGAAGCGGACGCTTACTCGGGCAAAGCAGACCCCGAGATACGAGTTAATTATTTAATAAGCTGGAAAGTTAATTACGTCGCTTCTTAATTAGTTAGCGTTCACCGAAATTGTCGTGGCCCGATGTTGATATTTTTTAGCGGACCCATTTAACTTCTTAACTACGGAATTTGGTTTTAAAAATCCCCCACAGAGTGTGGAATTAAAATCAAGCAATGACGAGTGTACACGTCGAACGCAGGCAAATTGTCCTATTATAAATTTTACGAAACACGAGGAAGGGTTACATTTTTATTTGATAAAAAATTAACAATTCATTCTTGAAAAGGTTATTGTTATTGCAGCGCAATAGAAATTTTGATTGACGTGTACACACGTCATTTATTTGTATTTTCATTATTCTTACTAATAGGAAGAACTGTTTTTTCCACGAGTGTTGATTAAACTGTCATGCTCATTTGTAGTCATTTATTTTAAGACTTATTTAAAGACAATTATAGTAGATTCATCATTTTAAGATTGGTTTATACACTATGAAGAATCGACATTAATTCGAGTTAGATTTGGGTTAGTCCTACTGGAAATAGAATTCAGATATCAATTATGACCCAAATCAGGCCATGTTTGATATAATTTTAATCAACAAGATGCCACGAATATGTTGGTACACGTTTCATAAAGAAATCATTAGAGACGACAATGTTTTACTATTGAATTACTCTCGTCGATTCTTTTCTACGTGTTACGCCGGTGGGACGAGATCGACGGGCTATTGTCTGTGCAGCAAAGTTTTCACATGTGTAGAGACGCTACTGTATTTTTAAATAACAATTTTCTAACCTGCCAGACCGGAACCTCCCCTTAAATTCGAAAGGGTTCGCGAATGGACGTGTCCGAGGGACGGTGCTCCGGTCGAGCGGGCCGACTCGGCGACGCGAATAAATCAAAAGCATCGTTAAAGGTATGCAAAATATGGAGAAAAAAAAAAATTGGAATCGGTTTATAGGCTAGGCTGGCTGGCTGGCTGGCGGGCGGGCGTTCTCGGCAAAGAGTCCCGTCTGGTTCGATGCCGTGGCTTTAGTGTGCGCCGCGTTCCATCGCGGCACGCGACCTCTCCGTTAATGTCAGCCTGAAAATTTACAACGATTCTAAACCCTTTGAGATTATGACCCTTTCGCATTTATCGTTCCCACGGTACGATCGCGATAACTTCGGTTACATTGTACCACCGTGAATCGTTTCCTAATGCATAGGCCGCGGCGCACCGTAACTTTTTAATTTGAAAGTTCGAGCTTAACAGTCCTCCGGCCTAACTCCCTGATAATTCCAACGGCCGTCTAAGTGCCCAATAACAGACTCGATCGCCTCTAAAAAACGTATAAACCGTTCCCTGCGGCAGATACACCGCCGCGATAGCCTCGGTCGGTTCTCGGAATAACCTGTGTGTGTGTGTGTGTGTGTGTGCATGGTTCATAAAATAATTATTCCCCTGGACAACGATATGGAAATATGTTCTGGCATCGACGGCCAGAGGAGGAAAAGGTTCAACGATCTAGCCGGACGATCTCTCCTGGACACCGAGTGGACGTGGAACCCGAGTTCATTTTCCAGAGGCCGTCCCTCACGGAGCCTCCCGATCCCTGCTCCTCCGGAGTTCATATAAGTGTACCATCACAGACGATCTGCCCTTCGGTTTCTTATTAGCTCGGCCAGCTTTCCGCAGCTCCTCGGGAAACAACGGGAGAAACCTCGCCGAGGCCAAGGGAGACTCCGAACAGTAAAAAGACGGAACAAGAGAAATAATCTTACCCCTCAATTTTACGGACCACCGAGTGGACGAGCTCTGGCTCGTGAAGACGCAATCAAATGGCGGCCAGGACGATTCGCCTCGTGCCGCGCCCGCGCTTCCTGCATATTACCCGCGGAATCCTTCATGGACGCGAATCGCTCGAACAACTGGAAACTCCGCAACGAAAAACCTGGAGAGGGAACGATCTCATTTTTCCAGGCTTTCGACCGAGGCTGCTTCCGAGGCTATTACCAGCCGTTCTTGCCGATCCGAAGGAGACGGACCGCGTCTCGAGAGGCTCGAGCATAAAGCAAATGGAATGTACGATTTTCGAACGAGTCTCTCCCGTCACCGAAGATCACCTTTGGTTTTACTCGTTGTTCGTCTCTTTTGCAGTGCACACGCAATTTGCAAAAAATCGGATTTTTATTTTATTAACTGTGATATATTGTATAAAAAATTTGAGAATATTGCTTTTGACAATATATAAACCTGTGGTATCTCTAAAACTTCAATGAAGATCCTTCGTTTTTTTTCGGATTTTTGGAGATTCTCAATCTTTTTAAACATATTTGTCTTTATCTAAAACATCTGAGAAAAATACGCATTAATCATCATAATAGGTCACATAATAATATAAATGTGGTCATCTGATAAATTCATTGTGAAATCAGCAACTTTCTCAGTCTCAGAAATTTTTAAAAAATTCATAATTTGTTTCGCAATTTTGTATTAAGCAGAACGCAAAAAATCGGGTTACATGTACTGTTATATTTGTGTTCACTGTTTTATTTTGATGAAAAGATTGTTAATTATTTCATTGAATTGTTGTACCGTAAAAGGATAGCATTTATTTTCAGAACAAGCAGTGGTAGGGATGAGCATTGATGAAGCATATTTGATGTAATTTTATGAGTCTCTTAATAATTTCATATACCTCATCAAAGTAATGTTTTTAGTCATGAAAATTTATTTACCGAGAACATTATTTCAACGATGTGTAACAATGTTAAATGAAAATTTTATTAAAGCATTAATAAAATTGGACTGAATAAATTTCATCCCCTTGTGGTCGGCCACTTTTGTAAATCACTGTGCACGTAATCCTTTAATTCTATTATATGTACTACTTTCTCTCACCATTTACACTGGTCTCTGGATTTAATGAATAAACATGACGCTCGAGATTATGAAATTTTTTACTTCTATGTGGAATATTTTGCAATTTAATTTGCTGATCAGAATAATAGTTTAATTGCCGCAATTTATGCAACATTTATACTGTAGCTGGGAATAATAAAAAGGGAATTGCGTTTATTTATATTCGGATTCAGAGGATTATATTCGGATTTCATCTTGAAAAAGCGAATTCGGAAAAGCTGGAGGTCGTACAAAATGAAGGTGGCTCTTCATTAATAATTCGAATGAAACATGTACATGTGTACCACAATAAAAGATGTATATCATTTTTGGTACGTATTGGACGAACGCGATGAAAGGGAAGGCGTACATTAGAAATAACATTAGAAATAAAGGAAGAACAACAACAGATCAATACGACTGCAAACTCGACTTCCCCGAGTTTACCCGAATAGCGTTTCACCTCGGAGCGTGACGGATCAGACTCATTCACTGCCCAGCAGTTGCGTACGTGGTGCTCCTGAAGAAGTTTCTACTTCAAAATTCTTACTAGAATACGCTTTTCACTCGTTTCTTGATATGTCTTACAATTTAGTCGCGAGACTCAAATCTGTTAGTTTAGCAGAAGGCTTTCGAGAACATTAAGTGATCGGGTTTTTCCTCGGCGAGCAGTTATCACGGAGTAATTCTCATCGCGACCGTAAACGTCTTGCAAAGCGGATAAGAAGGAGGACGGAGAATAATGGGAAAGCGGATAGAACGTCGTACCTGCGTCGTCGTCGCCGGTGTACACGGCTTTTAGCACGCGCATAAAACGCGGATGGGAGACTCGCTGTTCGTTTTGTTTCGCGGGACGGTTGAAAGGGTACGCGGAGGCTAGGCGATGCGATGGGAAATCGAACGGAGGAAGAAACTCTCCAGGGAGAAACACGGGAATGATTATTTATCCCGTTTCGCCGGTCTCGCCCCGGCCGAAAGAAAATTTTCCGTTTTTCCCGGCGATGCCATCCTTCGGACGGTTATTGCCGATGATATATGTGTATCAGCCGCTTTTACCACAGGGCGAAAAAAGGTCGGAAGTACTTCGAGGAGACGTATTAATTTGCAAATGCACGAGGAAGTTTCAGGGGAGCGAGGCCATCGCACACGGCGCGCCGCGCCGTGGCCAGCAGTGGCCTTCGATCGCGCGAATTATTTGTTAATATCCATTTGTTTGCCGACCGACCGAAAAACTCCATTAAATAACCTCAAAGCCGCGTGTTTGCGTTCCGATGCGCGGCAGGAAAGTATACAGAGATCGATGAAGGGTCGGGGGTGTAGCTCTCAACGGTGCATCTGCTGCCAAAAACATCTACGCTGTTACTTCCCCGCGAATACGGAACTTTATCGCATTACCGGCTCCATTATTCATTGGACGGTATGAAACATTTATGCCGCCTTATTGTATACCGTTTTTACCAGCCGGAAATTCATTGACCGCGTCGAACTTTTCGCTTCTGCGGGTCGCTCGAACCTTATCCGGTGCGAGTAAATTGATTTTCGCGAAAAGGCTGTCTTCATGTCTAGCTAGTTTTCGCCGGGAAGCGAAGTGAACAGTAATCTCTTGTGTCGAAAATAATTCTATTCACAAACCGGACAAAGCTTAATCAGTAGAGTAAGAATAGGGCACACTGCTGCGACTCATTCACATCTGCAAAACAAACAGGAAATACCACTCTGTAAACAATATAAAACACCGATTACCATAGCACACTTGCTACTAGAATGCGGAATCTACGAACAAGCCAGAAGAAACACAAAACTGCCCAATGACCTAACAACACTCCTCAATACAGCTGACCATATGACTAACCTTCTCCAATTTCTGAAGATAACCAATCTGTATAAAATGATATGATAGAACTAACCGAAGAAAATCTTCCTACAGACGCAAGCGCCAACTAAACTTAAAGTGTACCTCGTTGCTAATAACCACTGCCGTTACAGCAACGTTAAATAACTGTATAAAAAGAAAAAATATACGTCGTTGGACGTCAAAAAAATGAGATGGGCTGAAGCTCAACAATTCTAAGGTTCGTCTGTGTTTTTCTATGATCAGACATGAAAGTCTACATACACGAACGAGCATAAATAATAAGCAAAACAGGTTGCATTTATTAATGAAAACAATCATGTTTCCGATTTACTCATCCCCTACTAAACGAATATAAGAAGCCACATAATCTCTCCGGAGTTCATCTGAAGCAGTGTTTCCCAACATTTTTTGTACCATGCCCCACCTGTTTTCTTTAAATTTTTATGTCCCCTATGTAACATATACATAATTTTTAATATTCAAAACTTGAATTGTTCACTGAAGAAACTGAAATGATAAGTTTTAGGAAGAAATCACTAGGAAATTGTTGAGCGAACACAGTAAATAAATTTTCAAAACACATAATGGAGAACTGAAATTTAACTACGAAATAATTTTAATGAAATATTTTTTTTCTATATTATTTTAATTATTAGTAATAATTTATTATTTACATTTAGCAAGATCCTTGCTCTTGATGCTTGCTGCAAAGAGATTTCATGTTAGGTTCCAATTTAGTTAGCTTGAGTCTCAGGTCTCCCAGTTGAGATTCCCATTCATGGAATTAAATCCACATTCAGCTAAATGTGAAGATGGAAACGGTAACAATAGTTTTCTTGCGCATTTGGTTGAATTTTGATATTTGATTAATTTGTAACTTAAACTCTGGTCGAGTCCATTTTCGAATTGTCCCCTTAACAATCAAATTGCCCCTCTGTGGGGCGTGTCCTACGTTGGGAAACACTGATCTAGAGAGTAATGACTGAAGAATTAATATCTATGATCTATGATCTCGTCTTTTCTAACTATTGTACTGTAACCTTTAGTAGTCGAGGGGTGGCTCAGAGTCACCACTAAAAGTTGCTGTACCATTATTCACAATATTGTTTAGATTATTAAAATATCCATGAAATGAAAAAAAAACATAGAATTTCGAGATAAAATAGCTCCAGGTGCAAAGGGTTAAGTTTGAGTGATGGCAGACGTCGGAAGTGGTTCCGTCAGATCGTGAATTCATAATGCACCCGTTCGCTTCGCGCGCAACAATAAATTCGCCGTTTCTCTTAGGTGTCGGACTCGCTCGCTCTTATCGTCCTTCTTTTGCTCGAATCGTTTACAGGAGACAGTAACTTTTACGAGGGGACACGCTCGAGGATCCGCCGTGTAGTAGGCAATTAAAGAAAACCGTCGTCTAACGTACCGGCTGGCTTCCGAATGGTAGCGAGCAATGGCCCATGCTCGGTTCCCTTGCGGGGAAGAGGAATCGGAGGTCATTTTGTTAACGACAGCTTTCCTCACTTCGTCACTTGAAAGTTTAATGACGCGAGGCCTGCGTACCTTCCGGCCGGAAAGTAAATTGTTGCTTTACGCCGGCGGGAATTTTAAGGCGCCCGTAAAACCTCGAACACCGGCCATGTCAGAAATTGGAACCTCGCGTCGGTACGATTCTAGTGTTGCAACTTTTCGCATTGCAATTTTCTGCTCCCATCTCGAGGTCGACTTCATGCTTGTCACCACTATGTATGTATTCTGTTCAAAACATTCGTAGATTCGGAGCACGTGAATTCTTTCGGTTCCCCAGAGCTAGGTTTCTTTAACACGCTGAACGCCGAAGTCGGAAAACGTGGCTGAGCCCTGGGACCATATAATTATTTTCGTGTAGAACTCAGTTCACGGTTGGATTTATATTTAACTCCAGCAACCTCTTGACCACATACAGCATGAATTAAATATAATTCCCGTGGAGCTGGAACACCCGAAGGAAATAACATAGCGAAGAATATTAACCTACTGGGACCATAATCAGAGGTACGAGCGCAACGAGAAGGAAGCAGACCTTCAAAATAAATTAAATATTTTGAATTCCCAACATATTCGCACCGAGTAATTTCCGACAAATTTACCTTATTTTAAAGGTACTGCAATTTTTAACCAAAATGTCTAGCTCTCAAAGCATGTACATGTCTGATGTAAATTGAACCATTTATAATAGGTATGTACTTTGTCTATCTATTTTAACACTAAACCTACCGAGCCTTAAATTTACTTAGACTTTGTGCGGCTCCTATTGTATATATGTAATACGTGTTCTACTAAATTTATTTATACAATCACTTCTTATAAAATCATTTTTATTATTTCAATAATTGTAAAATAATAAATCTGGATGAGCGTATACGCGTCATCTAGTGCGAATATATTGATAGTATAGGGTGGATATTTTCACGGTACATTTTTTTGTAATCAGACGCTAATTGCCGCGCGATCTTCCACCGCCACAAAAGCAAAACAGAATTAAAAGTGCCTCGTATCCGAAGTTTGAAAAGGGAAGGAGGCGAATGGAAGTATCATGAACTCGAACGGGACGATGGCGGCTAGGGGTTGGAAGTGGCGGCGGGTTCTTATGAAAGAATAACACGTGAAGTTAATTCTAATGGCCACTCGGTAGATTAACAAGATAGTGGGGAAACTTGGTGGAGGACGATGTTCGTATTATCCTATACCCGGTTTCACAACGCACGGTGATCCAGATGGAAGAATTCAGTATTTCAATGCAGTTATTGAACTACGAGAAATCTCGAAATTAAATTATCGCTAAATAATATTGAAGAACAGTTGCATCATTTGAAGATGTTCAATACGCGATGTGTTTAATTTTGCGAGGGGATTGCCAATCGAGCCGGAGAGTATATAGATTGAAGATATTTCCACTTTTCTATAGAATTTATATATCTCTCTTTTAGGGCAGATTATTCCTACTCCTACCCCCACTATGTAGGGGATATTGAGAAAATCGAACACCTTGGAGCCGACTTCTCGCCATAGTTGTGCAGAATTACAATTAAATTACTCCAGGAATTATATAATTACGAAATGATTGAATTACATTGTAATTCAGTTATATCGTAATTTATAATTCAGATCTTCATTCAATTAAATTACAATGTAATTCGTAATTGCAATGGAGTACAATTATAAAACATATTGTATTTAAATTACATTAATTACGAATTACGATGTAATTAAATTAAAATTAAAAATTGAAGAGTAATAAAGTAACAGGTAAGAAGAGGTTGAGAAATCCATGTGTAGGTTTCGAACAGTTCAAACAGTCTACACTTCTACAGACCGTTCGTCGTTCCACGCGAACGAGGACACTGTTCCGCGCGTGTCCCGTAGTCCGGCTCCCGGCGATAATGAAAGCCGTCCGTGGCATTTTTTTCGCCGGAGTACGACGAAAGTATCGCATAAAATTACCGGGCTAGGGGCGGCGGAACGAGCAATAAGTCGCGGGTATTAAATTAGAGAGCGTTCGAATTAAAAGTACCGCGCGCAATTTATTCCCCGGCCGTATAAATAAAGTTAACAGCTGAACGGGCATTCCCGTGCTTATTACGGTCCCGGAAATGATTTATAGAAAACCTTTTCCCTCCTCCGGCCGCGGCCAAGGGCGGGGAAAAATACGCGAAACGTGGCCGCGGACCGTCTCCCCACGGATTCTCGAGTTATAGTCAAGACGAGCCCGACTTTCACGACGGACGACGAATATTCACAGCCCGGTTATTACGAGGTTTTCCCGTGGCTCCCCCCGGGTGTCCGGGGTTCTCGACGACCTACGACCTTCCCGGCAAACCCTCACCAGGTCGTCTTAGTACCCGAGGCAACCCCTTGTACGAGAGACTCTGCCACCGGAGCCAAAGTCAGAGCGCGCACTTATTTCGGCGGACGTACCCGCCGCGTAAAGCACGTCTACCCGCCACTCCCGGCGCGCAGACTGTTTCTACTTTAATACGGGATCCCGAGCGTTCGTTAATTTTCCTCCTGCTCGTGTTCGTTTCCTCTTTTCGCCGGCCGCTTCTATCTCCGCGGTGCGGCGCGTTGTTCGCGATCACAATGGAGTCCGCCTCGCGCACTGGGTCGCCAGTTTATGCGAATTCCGAGCCGAGGACCCGCCAACCCAGGCGAATTTTCGCGGACGCTCTGTTTACTCAATTCGCTCTTAACGCGTTAACCACTTAAAACATTTCTTAATTGATCCTTCAACAGCTACGGTCATTTCAATCGGGAACCGACGACGTCGGTGCGAACACGATTGGGAAAAGGTCTGTCGTGAAGGTTGGGACACCGTATCAGTTGGGACAGTGCATTTTTTCACATTATTCATCTGGAAATACCAATGTCATAGTTGTTAACTTTTCATGAGCATTTGAAGCAACAAGTCGTGCTTAGTGTAGCTGTGCCAAGCAAAGGCCAAAAATATGTCCCAGAAAGGTTTATTGTGTTTCTTATTGATTCGTTTTCAACTAGAAATGAAAGTAATCAAATTGCTGAGGCAAGAACTGTGTCGAGACGACCAAAAAGTCCAACCGTGGAGGACAGCCCACATATTAAGCGAGAAACAAGCGAAAATCGCTGCTACGAAGGAGCTAGAAAAAAGCGACACCGAAAAAACACCATCCAAAATATGAAAACTTTTCGCTTTAAAACACAAACCAACTTAAAAAAGATTTTCATCCGATTCTTCGGATCCATTTATTTCAGAAGATATACATTTTTGTGTTGTCTGTATGAACAACATGCCTAAGAAGTTGTTGCTCGAATTCCAACGAATGCAACACCTGCAAGAAAGTTGTGCACTTGAAATGCGATAATATGCATGGAAGTGATTTCACACGCAAACATTGTGAAAGTGAATCAGACTATTAAGCCGGTTACTATTACTAATTATTATAAATAATCAATACTGAATATAAGGCGTTTTGACTTGATTTCAACACTTACTTTCCAGATTTTCTGGGGTGCCCAATTTATATGGAAAATTTTTTTTCTGCTGAAAACATTGTCTTCAGAAAATTGGCTATAACTTCTTATCCGTTAACCCTATCATTATACTTTCCGCAGCGAAAATGTAGCTGGTAACTGTACCTTTCCAACGGTATACATTTTTTTGGGTAATCCTACGAAATTTTATAGCTAAAAAACAAAACGTGTATCAACCTTTACGGCAGTCCCTTCTTCTTTTTTGTGTGTTCTTCAGTACTTGTGTGAGTCACTGTATATCTCTTCGGTGTACTTAACTCGTGTTCCAGTAGATTTCTTGCCCCGTTTATCTCGAGTAGATTTATTTACTTACTGCGATAGAATACGTTTCGTTCCCTCGGAAGTTAGCTAGCACTGCGGTTAAATAATTAATCGTTTTTCCCATGGATCGCTTTGTGACTTCGGTACAAGGGTTCGGGGTCTTGTTCCTTGGGTTCTTAATGTCTTAAGCCTGGCTACTTAGTACCGGGGAGCTGAGCAGACGCAAAAGGTCGTCGTTACTTGCGGATGGAAATGCCAATGGCCGCTGGATCGCCGTCGAGTGAATTATAGGGAAAAGCTGCTCCGCGCTGAGAACCTATTATCGATCCTCTCGGAAACGAATTACTGCTTCCGGTGTGTTCGATCCGTGGCTTATAAAAGGACCAATAATTATCGGTTCGCGATAAAAGAAGCTAAAAAATTGGTACTCGTCTGTGATTTTTTTTCGAACAAAGATTGAGGCGGTTACGGGAGGATAATGGTTTAGCATGGAAATAGCCAGCACATAGAATTTGATATTAATTCGATAATGTTGTATACAATAGTTTATTGGCGTGCCGAGCACGTGAGAAATACGCTGCTGCTCAAAATTATGTGCTACCAAACGAAGCTAGTAAATATCTTATGCTTTCTGGATGTACATAGTCGCTCAATCTAGGTTTACAAATAAACATCGTGCAATAACACGAATTTATGTAATTGATACTCAAAAAATTGAAACTATCCATATGCTTTTGAGCGACAGTGTCCTTCCATTCTCATTTTTGTTACATTGAAATGAAAAGGCCACTCTTTTAATTTTAGAAAAAATTATTCACCTATTGTGCATTGAAATAGGACATAAAGAGAACACAGCACATAAAGAGAAAGTAGATGCAAGGATAACAACCACGACGGCAATGGACGCTTTAGTGGCCGGTGCTGACAACGGCAAGTCGCATAAAAACCAGTGCAAAGTCACCTTAAACAGTGGAGAGTGTCCTGCATGGATAAAACGTGTCTCTTGTTCGGTGTATACCAGGCTCTCGCTATACTACTAACGCCTTTTAAGAGCAACTAGCCTAGTGTCCAGGATTATGTATCTAGGACGAAATGTACAGGATATGTCATAATACGCGTCGTAATTTAACACTTTGCCGACCCAGCAACCCGAGAACCTCCATAACATCAAAGTAGCTCATTGAATGGAACGAAAAACTAAAATGTTAGAATCCACTCTTTGAATCGTCTTGCAGTTTAAGGATGAAATTAGGAATTAAAAAAGCTTATTGTTCTTCCGATCCGCTAATAATTTGTGAATCGAACCTTTTCCTCGTAGCATTGAGCCAAACTTATAGTGAAGATTTTGGAAGGATTTCTAATAAACTTATACGGAATTCAATCTATTTATTGATTGATATTTAGTCATTAGTGAAAATATAGCAGACAGCAATCTTCTTTTTCCCACAGGAAATTATGATCGACAAAGAAGGATTGCTTATTGTAACTGCAAAATAAATCATAAGATTTTATGTTTTAATTTCATTTGCCACTTTCATAAAAAATAACGCCCACAAACGCGCACAGTAACAGACTTATTCCTTTGTGGTCCTATATTAAGCCAGTCCGACGTTGCCTTTTGAACCAGTAATTACTTATTTCATTGATTTACACTACATTCATCCAATAATACCGTAATTACATGCAATTGTCTTTACAATTGCAGTTTTTCTCAACTGTTCCAGACGGATTAGCAAAATTACAAGGTTATAATTGAATTACACGACGTTGGTCATACAAAACCAAAGGAACAGCTTCAAACAACGGTTCGCCCGAATTTTCCTTATTACTTTCCCGTCGCTCGTCCATCACCGAGCCCCACGTGTTGCGAAACGTTATATCGTTCCTTTCTGGGATATCACGGAACAGCAGAATAACTCACGAATTGAACCCTCCGATGTTTCTTCTCGGAGGCTGATCGGCTCCTCCGTTAGGCGATTGCAAAGGATCGTTGAAATATTTTTAGTCGGCCGTCACCATACTTTCCACGGGGAGGGTTGCCGGAGTCCGCGGGGCATTTAGGAAAACAGTCTCGTATCCTCGGTCATTCGAAAAAGCGGAAACAGATTTTTTTTACTGCCCCCTCGACAGGCCTGGCCCGCAGGGACGAGATTGGCCGCGGACGTAGTATTCGAAACGCGTCGAAAAACGATTTATCCGGAGCACGATGGCTGTCCCGACCCCTCCGCGAGAATACCATCGTCCATACACCGTTCGCCGAATCGTTTCTCGAGCATCCATTACGTCCTCTCTATTCCGGCGAGTCCTTCTCGCGGCCCGGATTCTCGTTTTATTCCCTCGGATGTTCCGCAAGGCGCGGCGGCAACGGTCCCGTCGTCGTTGCGCGCCAGCGCCGCGTGGCGCAGTTCCCGACAATATTACTTTCTCTGGTCCCTTTTATGGATATTGCCACGCCTCGTGTCGCATTATACACCCATATGTGCCCATGAACATTATTCCGGCTTCGTTAGAACTTCCTGTCTTCCGCGATCGACTGCAACTATTTGTAAACTCGCTCCCCGAGGAAATTCGCTCGACCGCCGACAATCGCGACACCGGACATATTTTAGAGAACTCCTATGTTTGTAGCCCTTCACGAGACAATTTCCTGGATATAATCATTCCAGGTAATTCAAGGTCATTTAAGGAGATATACGTAAAGAAGGATGAAAAGTATTTTACTGTGAACGCTCACTCAAGCATGCAACCCCACCTCTAAAAAAACATTTTCTTTCTACCCTTAGTAATTTGCTCACAATCGTGAAAAAATATATTAAATGTAGGAGGTAAATGCGAGTATTTTCGTTTTTTCTTCATCTTAATATCTTAATTAACAACCGAGATGTGAAACATGATAAAGTTAAGGGCGTTTATCCGCATATTATTAAAAGAGGGGTTAGCGAATAAAACATTTAGGGGATTATCTTCCAACGTAAAACATTGTTTTGCGAAAGATACCAATAAAAATTGTCGTTTCAGCGAAGTTTGTTTGCGTTTACCTTCACACATTGGCACAGTGTGAGGAGTAAACAGTTTGATTTCATTAATAAAGATGAGAATATCCCCTTCTTTAGGATTATGACCTTCAATTACCTTGAATAACCTTGAATGTTTATACTGTTGCAATTGTCTCGTGAAGAGCTACAAACGTAGGAGTTCAAAAATATGTAGTTCCACTTAAAAAGATCAGGTTGACCTTCAAATCTCCTAAGCACCTTTGCCTGAGGAAAATTTATGTATACCACGTAATGAGCCCCTCGAAACCAAACGACTTGTGTCTGAAACATTTATTCCTATCTCAAAAAATGTGGGAGTTATTCGGATGGCTTGTCTTAGGCGATGCATCCTGTATAGTGAAAAGCATTAGGGTAGATCCTTTCCAATCCTTTTTCCAGGATTGCTGGAGTGCGGGATTCGCCTTCTCATTTCTCGATAATACAAACAGGGAGTTTTTAAGTAGCCCTGAATGCTAGATAAAAGATAGGTCTTGGGCGCTATCTTCCTCAAAACTCCTATTTTTTCGTTTACGAGGCGTAATTTAGATTATTCGGCAGCGTAATTTGCATTATTCGGAAACATTATACAACTGCGCATGTAGTAAACGTCGTAAAACGTTAAGCATGTCGTAAACGAAGAAATAGGACTTCTGAAGGAGATAGCGCCCTAGATCGATCTTTTATCTAGCGTTTTTGACAACTGAAAAACCCCGTGTTTCTATTATCGAGAAATGAGAAGGCGAATCCCGCATCCTTGCAATCCTGGAAACGAGTCTTCCGCCTTAATCACTGATTACCATACTAATGTCTGATCATTTTGGTCCCGCCGTAGCTAAGATGCTGATAATCTCGTGCAAAAAGATTTAGAAGTAATCATCAAAGTCAGTACAGTAGCATGTTGACTCACAACGGCAACATATTGGATCAAACGCTGACGCTGAGGTTGCTCCTCACAAGAAGGATTTAATTCATAACAGTGCTGGCTGTCCAACGAACCCGGGACATTAAAAAACTGCCATAAAGTCGGCCCCGCAGTTCGCCGGTTAGAGACGAACAGGAATAAAGTATCAGCGGCGTCCTCCGGTTCCGTTCTTTACGACGTCGGTCGCGACGCGCCGCGCCGCAAGAGTCGAGGACGCGCGTCTCGCGGAGCAGTAAAACGTTAATTGGCAATTTATGGGAGCAGTTATCTAAACGTCGCATCGGCACCAATGCCGTTCGACCACCGTGTTGCCTATGACGAGACGCGAACACTCAACGATATATGAATAAAAGAGATTATCGCTATCGTTGAACACATACCAGGCCGCCACGCGGTATGCTGAATCATGATAAGTAGGCATGATCCTATGCGTTGTTAAGAGTGAAAAATGCGACAGCCACTCGTTCGAGTAGCGATAGGACAAACATGACGCGGTTGTATTTCATTTAGTTGCAATTCCGAACGATCGGGAAAATGATTATGGTACATTAGCTCAATACAAGTCGCCTGTCCATCATTCATTCGTGATAGCAAAAATGATAGATAAAATGGGTTATTATCCAATGGAAGCGAGGACCACGATCATGTTAATCTTTCTATATTCCTGCGGAGTTAATTAAACACAACTGTTATTCACTATAGTCTGAGCAATTGTCCACTCCTGCTTGCTTGGAACACAATTATTGTGCCATAAGTAGACAGCGGATCTTTATGCAAAATAAAAACATTCTGCTTGAATTGCAACAAACCCGAGCGATATAAAAATTTATTTTTCTTATTAATATATTTAATATGTTGAAAATAATGTAATAACAGTAGCTTTAAATTCTTCCAATGTTTTCACTGTTTGAAATTACACCTACTCAGTGTAATAGTATTCCTTCCTCATGATTTTCTTAACACATTATTTTCCATTGTATTTTTGCTGGTAAACAATTTTTTGTGGAGCGTAAGGTCGTGAGACGAGGAAACATGAAATACAGATTCGAGTTTCCGAGAACAAACTACTTCAGCATCTCAGGTGAATATGCCAGACTTGGTAAACGAGAAAATTAATATAAAAATACGTGTTAATACTTACTACAGGTTAGACACAACACAAAAAGTTCCATAAGAGCTTCGATGTCTGAAGAAATCGATAAGAAGATTCTAGGTTTTATGCATTTATAAAACGCAAGGGTGTACGGAACGTAAAATAGAAGAAGTATCAGCAGAATTGAGGGATGCTTATTAAAACCTCGAAACTTGAAAACGACCTAGAAATGCGCAGTCTATTCATACGCGACGAATACAGAAAGAACTGCAGCCCAATTATCGGGAAGAGCTCGGGCTCCACGAGTTCGATGATGCGACTGAATTTCAGTATCGTCGGCAACGGAAACTTATCAGCGCAAAAATATGACGAATAAATTCTCGATCAAGATCGCATAAACGACGCGGGCGTAGCACACGTATCGAGGGAAATGTAGCAACGCGACAGAATTCACGCGAATCGTTTATCCTAGAGTTAGAAGTCAAAACGGTACACTCTGGGAAAGTCCTGGGATTTTTATGTTTCGCCCGCCTCACGGCAATAGACACATAATAACCATCGTTGTCTCCCGATATCCTCGCCACCCCCGAAGCCCGCCATCGTTTCGCATAGAAAGCTTTTTCCTGAGCGCGGCCAATATGTCACCGGCGCGGCGGAGGTTGTACAGGGTGTATAAAAGGTGATGGTGAATCTAGGGGTGAATCTACACCTCTGGATCGGTGGACATTTATAAAAGAAACTTGCGTTAAACTTTTTCTCTTCTCGACGAGCGGGAGATGTTGATGTAAAAATTTTGGCAACGATATTCTTTGGTATAAACAATTTTGCGATAAGTTCTTCTACAAATGTCCACCGATCCAGTAGATTCACCCCTAGGACGGACGACTATTACTTTTTATACACCCTGTACGTAAAATATACGCGAGCGCGGGTTTACGAGTCGATCAGATGACGCGAGTATTATTACGGACTCTCCCCATCGTTCACGAGGAAATTCAGACGAGAAAATTCTGTTCCTCCTAAGGTCCTCCGGTTTCTTAATCTTTCTGGTATATTTCGGAACTTCTTCGCCGGGAAGCTTCCTGGCTTCCTTTTTCTTTTACTCCGACCGTGTGCAACGAGCACCGATTGGCAGTCAACGTGTTAACTCTCGTAGAAAATTTCGCGAGCCTTCCTCGGGAGGACTGTTCCCAGCTTCTTTGTTCTCGTTGAGTTCTCGTGGACGTTCACAGTTGCTGGCACCGCGAAAGTTCTCGGCGCGGCGCGGCGCGGCGTGTCCCCTAAAATTTTAATCTCCTTCTGGACGGAAACACGGAGAACTTCTGGTTAAAATTTCAAGCGCCGGAGAAAAGGCAGCGAAATGGAACGTCGAAACAAATCTGAGAACGGGTCACGTTCATCCCGGGAGGCGTGAACTTCTAGAGGAGTCCATCTCGCGCGAATTATCAACCGGAATGAGTACACGAGTCTACATCCACGGTCTCGGGATCGTAACAGTGCTTTTACGTTGATCACTATTTACAGCTACGATCCACATCACGTTGATTATTCGCGCACCAAGCTGACACCAGTCATTCTACACGCGACTGCTAAAGATCCTCGATGATAATGTCCTCGTGACGTCCCCGCTTATTAATCGAGTTTATGAATTATTCCTTAAAATAATAGCGCTTTCCTTTTATCCCTGATGCTCAAATCAAAAACTTGTATTTTATTTAGAACACCACAACTAAGAAACGCATTTTATAACAGAAATAAATATTTTAGAGTATCTAAATGTAGAAAACGCGTAAACTTTTAATGAAAATATCAGCCAGAAGCTCCCTCTCTCGAACGAACTTTCTCTATTTCTCTGACAAAAATGCAAACTCTTTAAAAGAAGAACACGGCTAGCCCAATTCTTGATTTTATCGAAATTTTTACTGTCCTTTCAGACAGTTGACAGCTCGCGTGTTTGTCGGCGGCGTGTAGCCTAGAGTTATCAAGCTGCAAGATCATTTTCGACTGTTTTCATGTCACTAACATTACTTTTTTTTTCGGGAATTCAACATGTTGATAATAAATTACTATGCAGAAAGAAACGTCGTCTAATCTTAGATTTGTGAAAAAGTAGATAACGTTGGTGAGCTCACAGAGAATAAAAACAACTAAATATCTACATTAATAAAGATAATCGAGGGTACGTGCCACGCTTGGTTAGATTTTTGCAAAAGTTAAGTGTATTATTTCTTTAGAAACTTGTACAATTCGCATGTCGAGCTATTCGCAAACAAACTGGCCAAAGAATTATTTAACTAACTAAATGATATAAAACAATTATAATATGTGATATTTATGGGTTGAAACATTTGTTTCTATCGTCATTTGTACGAAAGTTTCGTCAGCTGAGGTTAATAAAGTAAGTTATAGTTCGCAACAAATTCCAACAGTATTCCTGTACCAACTCAATTTACCGGAAGCCGTTTCGCGAATATCACAGTAGGATATGATTTTTCCGCGAAATAGTGGAATCATACGACGCCTCGCGGAATGGACGTAAACCTTCACGTCTCGGTCAGGGATTCGCGAATAGTTGGCGTGTTTGATGGTCTTTGCAGGTAATTGGGAAACGTGTGGGACGGGAATGAGACCTCAGATTGAATGTACAGTAACAACCACTGAATAGCCAGACATAAGGTTTACGAGGGACATTGAGAAGTTTCTGGTGTGTATACGGAGACGCAGAGTATGTTCCTTTTGTACTATCTCGGTTTATACCTATCATTAAATATCTTTAGTGCTCATTCAGCTTACTACTATAATCCAATTGTACTAATCAAGTGATCCTGAATGCTACACTTCTTCTTCTGTATAGTGGATTAGGCGAGGAATTTCATACTTTCACTGGCAACCGAGATAGAAACGTTCAGAATTTTTATGCCCGGTATAAAATCGACATTGCAAACCGTTCGATTCATTATTTGGCACTTTTACTCCTGGTCAGTTCTCCGAGACTTATGTACAATTCGACGTAAACATGTTCGTGCATAATAAGCTGTATTTAAACATATTTTTGTGACGCATTAGTGACACTTGTTACTAATAATATACTGGTGTATTTACCGACGTTACAATTTGTTGATTATTTTGCTGAAACTGCTGACTTATCAGACGTTCTGATAGTTTCACGATTTTGTAAAAATGTAGTCATGTTATTTTAGATTTCCCGTTCAATGTAGATAATTTTGCGTTGGAAGAAACGTTACGTAATTTTCTTTAAAGAGTATATGAGCAAAGAGGCACGTAACGATTCTACACTTGTTTCATTCATTTATTCAATGATTTAATTCATTTTAGGCGGTAAATGACGCCCGTATCTCTGCATTATCTATTCCGCTTATAAATTACTGTTTCTACTGTAATATTACAAAACACATCTTACAAATTGTAAGTGTAATGTAAATATATTATTCATTGTATGTGTATCAAAGATTAAAACTAAAAGATGAAAGATACAAGTTGCAAGAGATTGGAAATTTCATAAAGGCTGCATTGGAGGCAATGCAAAATTGTGAGCTGCTTCAAACCATGCTATAAACTTATAAATAATCAACAAATACTCGTGTTAATCAACTTTTACACAATATAAGAATCTCCTTTATATTATAAGAACAATTTGGATATTAGAACCTCCTCCCTCTTTGCCAAAGTAAAGAAATAATAACTACCCATTAAAAAAATTTCAATCGAGAGTATATTGTATTGTAGTCATTACTGTAATGAAATGTAAAGGAACCGGTACTTCCAGAGGCTCTTTATGACACTAAATATGCTACACACGCAATGCTATCTGTTGCGAAACCATCGAGCTCATTGCTTGAAGCTAACTCCATTTTACGCCAAGTAAGAGATCATATCTTTTTTGATGAAATAGAATGTCCCGTTTGAACGTCCGCACGCAATTATTTCTGAAACTATAGCACGTTTCAAAAAGTGTCTCAATTAAAGCCTACTCTTATGGTAATCCCAATGATTTTCTAGATGGACGTGCTTCCATGATCTCGAGGTGACGTTGACAATGAATAAATCTTGCATCAAACAGTCAAGAATATATAAAAAAATATCGAATTATTGGGTTGGCAAGAAAGTAAATTCGGTATTAGAAGGTGAATAGATCCCAATTTTTTTTAGTTTTTTCTCTTTACATATTTTCTCTTTTGTTCGATGATCTTTTGCCAAAGAAAATAAATAAGAAAATGTTTTATTCGTTAAAGTTCATCGCTTGAATAAAGAAATTCGGTTTTTACTGCACCTTAGAATACCGAAATTACTTTCTTGAATAACGGATTTGTCTACAATAGCTGTCTGTCGCGATATCTAGGCCCAGTAGTGGGCAAAGAGCGTTTAGATCTAAACAACAGCTCTTCGTTGAAGGGGATAAAAAAGCAGAGCTACCTCTGTACTGTTGCAAGCCTTTAAACGCCTACTATTTTCCCACGGTGCGCTCGATCGCGCCACCACGTCAAAGGACAGGAGTGATGAACCGAGAGTGCGCGGGGTCATTATTAATTATCCAGTTCGCCGCACCTGGGGGGTGGCAGACGTAACAGAGGAAGCGTGTAACGTGATTTGCCGTAACTTTTTGTTCGCAGATTCGGAGCAGTCGCCGGCTGTATACTTGAGAGACGACCCGCTGTTCGGCAGCCTGCAACTGCAACAGCACAGCGAGCTTCGTGCACCGACTGCCGAACGGGCCGCGTTCTATTTAGACGCGGCAGTCGCCGGACGACAACGGGAGGATGGCGATGCACACATGCTCTACACCCTTCACGTTTATCAGTACAGTGTCGCCGGCAAGGGCGGAGGTGAGTGGCCCCGTTTTTCCTTTTCCCGGACGACTTCTTCGTAGTCTACGCTCGTAAACCGCGTTTGTCGGCACTGTCTTTGCGCCACATTACACGAAACTCCGAACTTCGCGGAAAATTGACGCAGCTAACAAGGAACATCGGCCAAGTGTGACACGCCCGGTTCCGCGTAACTTACCGCGGAAATATTCGCCGAGGATTTTCTTTAACTGCCGCGGTAGAGTGTCAATATGGGAAAACGTCGCACACAGTGGGAACATTGGACCAAACTCGATTCAAAATCAAAGAACTTTCGATAGAAATGAGGTAGAGCGACGAAATTTTTTTAAAATTACAGCTGAAACTTGCAGTAAATGAAAATATAATTATTGAAAATAGATATCTAATTTAAATTGCATTACAGTCACACGAAGAATACAATATACGTTCAAACTAGTGGGTTATCAAATCATTTCGACGAAGAAATGATTACATTAGCATTGTTCACAAAAAGCGATTTCTTGCAAAATCCTGAGGTCGTAGACAAATTTTGAGACCAGATTTGAAATCAGCGTGAAAAAATCGATGGGAAATGATATGCAGCATGTTAAAAAAATTTTTTTCCTCGCGTAGTAACGGAGAAACTACATTTTCTTGAAATTCTACAAGTTCAATGAATTTTCTCAACGTTAAAAAACGTTCGTAACATAATCTCCCTATTTTTCCCATATTCTGGAAAGTTTCAGCTTTAATTTTTAAAAAATTTCATCGCTCCACCTCATTTCTATCGAAAGTTCTTTGATTTTGAATCGAGTTTGGTCCAATGTTCCCACTGTGCGTCGCGTCAGGACCGAAATGTTACTTGTTTTGTTTTTAATCATTTTGATATGAAAGTTGTAGCAACATATTCGCGACATTGTTCTGATTGAAATGACTCCAGACACGACACTGTTTGAATAATATTTACTCGTTTAATTTCCGATATAGTAGAACCTCTATTATCCGACCTGATGCGAGTGATCCAGAATAACTGAACCAGCAAATATCCCCCGAGTTGGGTCATGTTTGGTCTCATTTTAATCAGAAAGTTTCATAAATTTTTACAAATAATCTGCACATCTCTTTCACATGTATCGAGGCATTACTGTATTTTAATTTCTTAATCCACTACGAACGTATTTAGTTGTGCCGTAAGTTCGTAGCGTTTGCACATTTGATGTTTCATTATATCCAAAGCTTTTGGTAGTTTCACACTAGATAAATCACGTGGTTAACAATCGTTATCCTTTGAAAGATTACACCACATTACTATGCAACATATGTATGTTCGAGGAACGAATTATGCGGTTTTTGAGTTACGTGGTCCAATAACGTGTCTACCCTAACATTTGGATGATAGTTTAACCTCTTTATCATAAATATGGGCACTTAGAGAAAATTGGGGTTGGACGTTTCCATAAACTCTACTTCTGTATAAGGTTTCCTCAAAATTGGCGTGTCACACGTAGGTAATGCCCCTTGTGAGTGGTCGTTATCTATGAAACCGAAGCCATTCAGGAGCTGTTGTATCAGAAGGGAAATCGATAAAATTGATGCCTTGACTTTCATCTTTAACTGGAGTTTATGTATGTACATTAGGTCTTCGTATAACACGATCAAAAAATTGTTCCAGAGGACTGTACAGGGTGTATAAAAAGTAATAGTCCTCTGGATCGGTGGACATTTGTAGAAGAAACTGGCCGCAAAATTGTTTATACCCATCGTGGAATGTAAAAAACAAAAAATGGTAACAACAATTTTCTTTGGTACAATATTGCGGCAAGTTTCTCTTACAAATGTCCACCGATCCAGATGTGAAGACTCGCCCCTAGGACGGATGGCCATTACTTTTTATGCCACATAAAATACAGAATCTTCTCAAACAATTCTTCGACGTCGGTATACTGGGCTCGATAGTATCCCAGCATTTTCTGGCTAGCTGTAGACACGCGTTAACGATTTCCACCAACCCTATGTTAACGAACCGCTGATTAGGGGCGGTTCGGCCGACCCTCCGGAGTCGGCAAATAAAATCCTCGGTGTTCGGAATGTCGCAGTCGCCGGAGGCAGGAGTAGGCTGCACCTAATGGACCTGGGCAATTCGGATCGGGGCAAATCGTCAGGCGGGATCCCTCTGTCAGGCCTCGGCAACATCCTGCTCGCGATCTTCAACGGGCAGAAGCATCTGCCGTACAAGGAGCACAAGCTAACCCAATTACTGAAGGAGTGTCTCGGTTCGTTGACGTGCCACGCGGCGATGATCGCCCATGTTTCGCCGAACGCGCAGCACTACACGGAGACGCTAACCACCGTGCAGCTCGCCTCAAGGATCCACCGGATGAGGAGACGGAAGATCAAATTCGTGGGTGGTGGTACACAGGGGACAGGGAGCGGCGGAAGTTCCGGTGAGGAGGCGGCGAGGCAGAACAGCGAGTGCGATCCGAGCTCCAGTGACCTGTCCGCGGACACAGTGATCTACGTCGGGCCGAGCACGGATGACGCGACCGACGGGGAGCATCCGCCTGTCTACCTGCCCAGCTTAAACTCCGGTGACAACCGGTGCGCCATGGGAAAAGCGTTGCGCGGCTCGGTGGCGGAGAGGCCGTCGAAGATCCCCGAGGAGCGCAGCCCGGTCCACAAAGCAACGAAGGCGGTGAAATGCTTGACGCAGACAGCGTCCAAGCAAACTTCCCCGGCGCACACTGCCACGCCGAAGGCCAGTCCAGCCAGGAAATGCGCTGCCCCGAAAGTGTCCTCCTCGAAAATAAACGATTCGCCTGGCAGCAAGATCCCAGTCGCTGCTCCAAGCGGAGGCTCCGACGAGCAGTGGATAGACGGGCCTAGGATCTCGAAGTCGAAGGTCGCGGAAGCGAGGCACATGCTGAAGGACCCGCACCACAAGAGGGAGACCTGGATCGACGGACCGATGCAGTTATCCGGGCCGCCTACCCTGCAGCTGCATGCCCAACAACATTCCACCGGGTACGGTTTCATGGACAGCCACAAGAAAAGCATGATTAGAAAGTGGGTGGAGAACCAGTCGTCCCAGATTCAGAGGAGCAAACACGCCGCGGCTAGGATCGAGTCGTCGAAGTCGTCCGGCCAGTCGTCGCAGTTCAAGGAGCTGACGACGTTCAAGTCCTGCGGCGGTATGGACGACGACAACACCTCGTTGTCGACGGCGGAGAGCGATAGTTTGAAGGCGAACGAAATCGAGGACATCACCGAGAAGCTGGGCGTCAAGCTGAACCTGTTGAACGTCAAGTCGAACACGGACTCTGGCCTGGATCTCACGGCTAGCCCGGTCATGGACGATGGTGTGGATAGGGGAAAGCTCGATCTGCAGGAGGACGAGGACGATGACGAAGAGATAGTCGTGCCACCGCCGTTGCCTCTGATCGAACCGCTCAGCAACGGTGTCAGCAGAGAGGTCTCGATGGAGAGCCTGAACCTCTCACACAAGGACATCGTGCTGCCATCCAGACACTCGTTGTCTTCCGAGGACGAGATCCTGGAGATCGTCGAGGTCGAGGATTTGGAGCCTGTACCGATGCAGGACTCGTGCCTCCAGGTCACCGAGGAGGACATCGCGATGTGCATGGGCGAGAATCCTCTTCCAGAGAGCGACCAGGAGGAGCATCCTCTGCGAATACTCAGCCAGGAGAATCTTACTGTAGTCTCAACATTCACTGGTGAGCATCGCATATATTTTCTATTCGCAAAGACTCGTCTTTCTCCGAACGGTCCCGATTGCTTCTTCCAGTCGTTCCCATGGGATTCGACTTAATCCTAGATTGTAACAAGACAGTGACTACAGGACGTTTTTCCTCGACGATATTTCATGACGTTTATAGTGCATCCCCTACCACGACGCGATCAATCTGCCTTTCCCCTTCCTCTTCTATTTCGAGCACTCTCGAAGGTTGCCTTCGGAGATTGTTCCCCGACTCTTGGGTCCACCGGACTCTAATAGCGCAGTCGATGGAAAACAATCACGTCGAAGAAGAGAAAGAGAGAGAGAGAGAGAGAGGTGGAAAGAAGCGGCTCGATATAATTACTCGTTAATACTTTCCGTCTTCGAACTCTGGTCGGAAAGAGCTTCTTAGGGATAAATACCCTTTCCATCGCTCTTTCTCGGCTGTTCTTTTTCGGCCGGTCTCCCGACGAACGCTCGAGACGCTAAGAAGGCATGTCAACTTCCAGACTCCATGTCGGTGATGTCAGACACGGAACGGTACAGACCGCAGTATCCACCACCAGTCGGCGCGGGCGTGCTGCCCAGGCCGTATTTCGACCACGAGGACTTCCTCGAGCAGGAAACCAGGCACAAGTTCGACCAGTTGGCACGATTGCACGAGCTCTACCAGAGCAAGCTCGCGCTGGCCAACGTCTCCAACTCCGTCACTTACCAGAGGGAGAACTCCTCCAATGTTAGAGAAGCTCCATGTAAGTTTACACGCGTTCATTCCAGCGTGCTGCGAGCGATGGCACCGTCATCGCGTCGAGTCTTTGCTGTTGACTGGAGGAGGTCTCGATTGTCTTCTTCAACAATAATCGCTGCCGGATGAGCTACTCGAGCACAGTGGGATTCGAGATATGCCTCTCGAGACGCCAGATTATAATTTGCTTTTCAAGAGAACTGTACGGATGTAAAAATTGTGTAGAGTCTCGCGATAGTTTACTATCATTTAACTATATTGGTCCGAAATTAAAGAATATCGAACGTCCATGGTTGAACATCCTGCGAATCGCTAGAGATATAGGAACGCTGTTAACATTTTATTCTGTTAAATGTTTCCTTATGTCGATCGTAAATTGTTGCTAACGAGATTTTCAATGATTTCAGCGCACTGGTTCGATCAATTGTTAAATATCACCACTATTTGCAAATATTTTCGCAATATCTTTATTTCAACGTATCGATCTTATTTAAGATCATTCTCAAGAAAATTTTAAGAATGATCTAAAATAAGATCGAAACGTTGAAATAAAGATATTGTGAAAATATTTGCAAATAGTGGTGATATTTAACAATTGATCGAACCAGTGCGCTGAAATCATTGGAAATTTTATTCTGATCTTGAGTATTTCTTTCTCCCCTCCAAGACGAACCATATGAAGTAAAAATGGCAAGTAATCTCGTTTCTATTAAAATTTCATAGAAATCGGTAACATATCATTCTGCTGGGTTTTAGAGATATTAACGTATTATCAAAGCCAGCAGCCACAGCATGCGAACGTATCTGTTGCGCCAACTGTATCCCGAGCGACTCCGCCGGCAGCACTCAAATTCTGTAGACAGTCTACCGAGTAACTAGTCGAGATAGAATCGCCGAGTAAATGAATCTACACTGTCAGCCAACCGCCGTTGGTCTACAGCAAATATAATATTAACACAGGACAAATTCCAGCCGCCCCCGTCTTCCGTCCGCCGTCGCGCTGTCAATCTCTGTCCCTTTCGGACATGATGTTCAACGACAATGCGAGCAATCACGGCAGCATCTACAGCGAACCGGCGTACATCGCCGGAAAGTCCGATCAGGAGAAAATCTGCGATAACTGTCGCCAGAGCATGTCGAGGCCGGCAACCGCCTCCTATTGGTACCCGAACAGCGTGGCGCACATAGCCAGTCCGAGAAGATATTGCGGCAAGCTCGGTGAATGCAACATCTCCAGTCTGAGGCATCCCGATGGCGCCTCGAATCCTAATCTCAAAGAGGAGGTCGAGAGGCTACCGGGAAACGGAGCCTCGGGTTCCGATCCGGAGGAGGAGTACGTCGAGGCGAAGAAGTTGTTCACTGCGGCCGAGAGATCCGAGAGGACTGTCACTGGCAAGTCGGACATTGAAGAGGATCTCAAGATACAAGGTAGATTACGCTAATTATACATCAACACGTTCACCGCTGCAGCGCGCAGTGCATTGAATAGCCCGTTCTCTGGACGAAACTCCATTACTGGAAAATTATAGGTGATGCGATAGAATGTCATAGGCAAAAGGTGTAGGATATATTGGGTTGGCAAGTAAGTAATTTAGGTATTTTAAGGTGAAATAGAGCCCAATTTTTTGCATTGAAGCAATGATCTATAATGAATAAGATATTTTCCCTTTTGTCCGATGATCTTTTGCCAAAAAGAGTAAATAAGAAAATATTTTATTGATTAAAGTTCATCGTTTCAATAATGAAATTCGGTTTTACTTCACCTTAAAATGCCGAAATTACTTTCTTGCCAACCCAATAGAAGAGAGTACATAATGGTTGTATTTTTTGATATTGCAGTTACCTTGGAGAGCATTGTAGACATCACAATTGAAATTTTGTATTCTTAATTACGTATTCTTGAATGCCACACCAAAACGTTTTAAAACACTAGAATACTATTGTTTTGGAACGATGTTCTTTAGATGGGACGTCTTATCTTTGTTATTGCAGAACCGAAATAAAATAGACAATTTTAACCGTTGTTTAAGAGTTGACCTTCGAGTAAAAAGCAAAAGTTCTGGTCCGTAACTATCGAAGGCATTTTCTCTTTCAGTTCTAGATAACTCAACCTGTACAATGAGAAAGAAAAGCATACCAGAAATCAGGAAATCATATAAGTCAGTGCAAATGCAGCCGATAGAGATAAAAATGTTTTCGCAAAAAGTTCGCGAAGATAGGCAAAAAAACGACCTCGACCACCAGAATACGCGCTTAAATATCTAAAAGTTGAGCTGTCGCAACTGCTTTTTAAGCAAATTCCTCCATCGCCCGAAAATCGTTAAAACAAGTTGGGCCACTTGAGGTCTGCGTAACCGCAGGTCCGTGATCCTGTTCGAAACTTACGCACTTGTCTAGAGCAGCGGTCTAAGAAATAAGTTCGAAAGTTCTGGGGGTGGTCTCGTTTGAAACGGAGCTTCTGTGTTGCAGCAACAGCTCCGCTGCAGTTGTCGATTCCATCGCCGGCTCCGTCTTCGGGTCGAATGCAACGCAAGATCACCAGTTTGGGTTCTTCGTTGGGTTTGAATAAGGAGGGCTACGATTCTGGTGCCGATTCCACGCCCCGGGCTGCGAAACTATCGCCGGCCACGTTGTCTAGGCATCGGGCCGAGAGTTCTGGCTACGACAGCATTGTCAGAGACAGCGAGACCAGCAGCATCGCGAGCGATTCCTCCAGGCAGACCAGCGCTCTTCAGGAACACCAAGGTAGTGGATATTTCTCCAACGAAAGGAACGTTTCCTTCTCTTTACGGAGTTTCGACGGCGTTCGAGGAACCGTTTCAATTAGCGGAGGAATAATTAATTACCAGTCAAATATACGGCCGATCGCGGCCGGCGCGCAAGAATAGCTGAAACTACACCCGGGAATTATTTCCAATGCGGAACGCGATCTTTTTGCACGCTTTAATCGCACGCTCTTTCAATCTTTTCCTCGCTGTTAACGAGAACGTAATTATCAACACGGGGTTGCTCGTGCATGCCATTGATACAGCTTTTGAATTATCACCACGTTTCGCCGGTCACGCTCCATCGCGAAAAACTGTACCATTCAAACACCGGGCTACGTTTTAATTAACGAAGTAATGAGGAAAACCGTGTCACCCGTGATTAACAAGTCATGGCGGTTCTCCAACGGCGGAGGAAATGAAACGCACCACCGGATATGTTTTCAATGATCGATACATATACGATTCTGGGAGCAACGAGATTGACTTTCCTTGTCGATTAACGCATGCTTGATAACGCGCGAGTAATGTCATCCAAATATAGCAGTGTTGTATTATAGCAGCATGTGAAATGGTTGAACTAAGAGAAAAATAGGGAAGTCGTGTCAGAGCTGTGATCAGCAAATCATTCTGTATGAGGATCTGTAAATATGCAGTAGATCCCTGTATAATCCGATTAAAAATTATTTGATAGGCTAGTTGAAGACTTGTCTCCCACTCTATGTACTATGCGTCCAACAAGAGATGGCACAGAGAAACTGGTAGAGGTACCACGTGGTATCCCTACTTCGCGCTACACGTCCTCCGCGATTGGCCGAGTCGCTTGACGTAGCAAACGAGCGTCTTGAATGTCCAGAAGGTCAGATCAGCGTGCAGAAGCTAATCGCAAGAGTGGGATCTGCAGCCTAGCGCCAGGAGTGGGGTCTCGCAGGTCCCCCTACGCCCCACCGTCAAAATCTCTGCCATCTCTTGTTGGACGGACAGTACATTATCCCTTCTATGACGCCATTCCCCCAGACACGGGCCGGTCACGTGACGGCGACGTGACTAACCCGGCAATAGCATAGAGGGGGTAACTGTATTCCCCTTAATTCCCCCTGTCTGGTGACACACTGCTCCGAAGATCCCTAGCGATATTGATAAAGTAGCTCGCTGACACGTCCGCGAGAACGATGTGCAAACCCTCTAAAATGGTCCCCCCGTACGATGGTTCTCCTCAGGTGGCGCGCTGGGGGTTCTAACCTCGACGTTGTGCGGGTGTTTCAGCGGTGGAACAGCGGGCGGCAGAGTGCGGGCTCCGGTCACGGGCCCAGTGCCGGGCCCATCTGCCAAGGGAGCCGTCCGCGGTCCCGGGGATACTCGCCTACACAAGCGAGGACGTGGACATCCTGGACAGGCGCGCGCAGTTGCGCTCGGATCCACGTGGCACGATGTCCAGGATACACAACCTGCGACTACGCCAGCGCCTTCTTAGGCTAGAGTTCCGCGCCGCTAAGAAGCGCCTGATGGTGCCCGATGATCGCTGGAGCTACGACCGTAAGTCTCCTCTCCAGCTTTAAACATAACCGGTTTAGTCAAAAAGTGAGCACCGTCCTAGTCACTTTTTGTGCTGGATAGTTCTAGGGTCAGTCTTCCAGACCTGTCCTATTACACGACCGCTTTACGAACAATCGCGCTGTTGCAGTTCACGTGGAGAACGGAATGGACTGGCGAGACCCGTCGTTTCTGGAGGCGTTGGAGGCAGAGACGTTCATCCTGCAGAAGCGCGTCGAGGCGTGCAAGAGTCACGTGCTGCTGGTCACCTGCTTCGACTCTTGTCCCCGGCAACAGTGTACGCGGCAGGCGGAATCGCCGTCTGGGATTCGGATCACATAACCTAGACTTGGGTCAGCGCGCACCACCGCGTGCTGATCGCCAAGGGGAAAGGATCGTCATCCACGACACGATTAGAAACGAGACGAGCGAGGTCGCCGATGATGGCGGACGGGGAACGGGACGGCTTTGCTCGACTCCGTCCAATAGTTGTTAAAATGGCATAGTTATATCGTCGTGATCGTCGTCGTGCGTCGTCGCTATTGTTACACGTGTAATCGATAATAAGGGAAGAAGCTTTCGACCATCCTCCCCGGGAACCATTTCCATCGTTTCCGGTCGAAGATGTTCTTGCGACGCTTATACGATCGTTGGCTGAATTAGCGTAGCGCGCGGACAGGAAAAAAGAAAGAAACATTGTTGACTTAAATAATTATAGCGTACTGAGAGATGGTGCTGCATTTTTTTTATACCGATCGCCAGAGCCGCAGTTTTAGGGAAATTAACTGGTCCCGCGAGGACCGATGAACGGGACACGACTTCCGGCAAAAACGAACGCTGCCAGTCGGAGCAAAGGAGAGAACTTAGGGAATATAGTCTGCTGCGTCGGAACCGGGGCGACCAGCATCGAAAGAGAGGTGTACCGATGTGCCGAAACGTGTCTCCTGGTCGATCGCGACGGAGGGACACGGAGAGGAGCGATCATAGGAAAATAATAATTGCGTACAATCAGACCGGTCCGTCTCGAACGATCGCGGACCCTCGATCAGCGATCACCGAGCGAATGCGAACGAGATCCGTACCCGTCGAGCTTCGACGACAGCGAGATGCGTCGAACCAACGTAGCCGAATGAACATAGAACGAATATGTAGCGCGAAGAGAGACACATATACACACACACAGTCACGATCCGAAGGTGACAGACTGCCAAAAAAGATCGGGGGGGAGAGTCCTAGGATAAACTACAAAGTGACAAGAGGAAGGTGGAACGAGAGTTGACGAGAACGCGTCGTAATCATTGTATTTAATGCACGCACATTCATTCAAGATATTATCGTAGCTTTAATCGTTATCAGCAGTTACCGCACTTCGTAGGGCTCTGTAATTCACTTAGAGAGTGGCGAGGACCGATGAAAATGCGAAAGAATGCGAAGAGTGTCTGATAGAGAGAAAGAATCGGAGAGAGAGAGAGAGAGAAAGTGCGTGAGAATGAGAGAAAAAACTCGAGTACCAAGAGGACAATGGAGAAGCAGCGAGTGTGGTTGAACACAGGCGTAGAGAGTTACTTTTCGATAGTAAACGTACCTATTCGTAATTTGTAAATGGTTAGCGTTCGGTACGCGAGAGAGCTCTCTGGTGAAATGTAGGACGCTGCCACGACGGAAGGGAGAGAAATGGAACGAGAGAGGGAGAGAGAGAAAGAGAGAAAGAAGGTGCGTGTACACGAGTTCAAACGTCAGAATCATGGGAAGACACGCGTGGGTGTGGAGTGGGAGAAGAGCCGCAGAGAGTGAAAATAGACGGGATGAAAATAAATCGGGAATGGCGGTAATGCGCAGCAGAAATAGAGAGATTCCAGCGTTCTGATACGCTTGGTAGCGAGCCGGGCTATCGACGAAAATCGCGGTTTCGTGGCCAGCTCGCGGTCCCAACGTCGCAACTTCGTCGAATCCTCGAACCGCAGTCTTGGCCGCTGTCTTCGCACTGCCAATCCACGAGCTTAACTCCTTTTTTATACCGATTCCAAGATGCCTCCGACCCTCGGACCGGTTGGTCCGCAAGCGAAAGTCTCGGGAATCTTTCGATTCTCGAGGACCACCGATTGAACTCACAGACTGATCATGCCGGCGGGCCAAGAGCGATTCTTGCGATTCGCGGACAGTTTCCCAAAGGCAGCGCGAGTTAGCCGATCCCTACTGCTCCAGAGAAATCGTTCTCGAAGCTACCGGAAGCAACGATGTAAGCCGAGTGTCTTTGTCCGTCGTTAAAGGAACCCGTACGCTATTCGTCCGTGCGATTAGACTGTTCTTGACCCGTCACTGCCGACCACTGTACCTCCTTCAACCCCCGAACGATCGCCCTTAGGGGATGCTCGCGGTTTCTTCTACTTTCACGGTTGATTTTCTACCGAACCCCGTCTTGCGACTCAACCTTGTCCAGCTCGTGACTAGGATTCTATGCACTTGTGGCGTTCCCATGTTCATCCTTGCGCGAGCAATTGATACAAGTTCGAAGAAATCTGTATAAACACGTTCGAAACTTCAGTATAGAAAATTTGAAGAACGTCCGAGAACGGGAATCCGAAGAAGTCTTGCCATATTTTCGCAAAAATGTAAAGTATTCTTCAAGTAACTATAGAAAATGTGCTGCCGATTGCTCGCGCATGTGTTAATACTTGAAACTGTTCGCGGAAATGTTTATTTTGTGAACGTGTAACAATGTCTGAAGTGTGGCTCGATATCTGCCCGAGAATGTTGGAAATTGTTGAAGAAAATATAAATATGCTCAACTCCGTGAATGTGCATGAGAATCCGCAGTACACTTGCGACGAAACGACAGCCGCTTCCTAGAGACACGTTCTTCCAGTTGATCGAAGAATGATGCGGGACAGGAGTAGCTTAGCTTCCGATGCCGATGTCCTGTACCGTTTCCAGTTCCAAGTGTTCACCGAACCTTGCCCCTTTTCCCAGGTTTTGTCACTTCCGTTCGAGTTAGAAGCGTCGCCGCGAGTGCGCCACTCCGTCGAATCGTGGATACAAATTAGTAGCGATTTAAACGAATACTAGCGCCATAGTTGATTAACGATTAAGGAATAAAACCGGTCTCCCGATGAAAGGAGAGCGCAAACACGGACACACGATCGCGTGCTCGCACACAACAGAAAACAAGACACAATGTACCACACACAAGCGTCTACTGTACCATAGTACTTGTACTATATTTATATTTTATATGTACAAATTAGTCATGTAATTTCTTGTAATAAAGATCAATTTACAACGTGTGCCCCGGTGCTATCTGTGTCCTGCGCCTGTTCCCGAACCGTGGCATTCCCGTCTTGAATTCCGTCTTGCCCGGCAAAAAGCAAGGGGGGAGGGGCGCGGGGAACTGAATACCTCTGAAGAATTCCGGAGACAATTTATTGGGACGTTCCAAGCACCGCCAGACAGTGTTACCGACCGACGTAGATCGCGTCTGGTGGTCTCTCGCGGAGTCCGGTCGCACACAAAGTTAAGTCCAAGGGAAAGCACTGGCTTAACGGGTTATATACACTCGCAAATGTTGAAAACATCGATTTCCAAAAAATACTTTTTTCTACCAGTATATTATCAGAAGAATATTGTATCAAAATTTCCATAACAATCCGAATAAAGTTCACAGAGACATAAGGTTTCATGTATACGCTGTTAAAAGCGCAGCTGCACGCCTTTTATCTGTTCATGAATCGTTTATCGTATATTTTTAAGCTATTTGCACGTATATTACAAAAAGTCTCAGGTAAGTCCAGTTTAGATACTAGGATGGTTAATAACCATAGCAGTTGAAGAAGCGACGTAAAACAATCAAACAAAAAAAAAAAGGAAGATACTAGGATGGTTTCCTTATTTTTAAAACTTTAAGGGAATCGAACTTTGATTTTGGAGAAATATTTCGAATTTATTCTCAGGTTTAATTTAAGACGAGGATCGCTCAAATCTGATGAGTAGTTCAGTTTCTAGGAGCATTTTGGTACCTCGAAAAGTCACTGGAATTTCTACAGTTTTTGCTCTCTTTCCTAAATTTTCTCTTGTACATTTTAACACTAGGTTTATCAAAATATTGCTTTCTCGGAAATTATTTAGCTGTAAGTGCAATTTTTAAAATTTTCTTAGGACCAGACTTACTTCGTCCTCGATCTTCCAGAATTTCGTGTGCTTGTCATGTCAGTACATAGTCTTATTTTACAAAAAAAGAAATGAGCAACGAGAAAGGAGCGCGAGCCGCGCGCGAATTGCGAGAAAATAAATTTTCGAGGTCGCACGAAGGAGAAGAGGTAAGGACGTGGGTGTAATTAGACGCAAACAACGATGCGCGCAAACGACGCGGCGGAGGAACAATGAGTTTCATGGATGCTTGAGTCTTCTAGTGTTCTGTACTTCACCGTGCTTCATTGTACCTGTGTCTGTTTGGAAAATGTGATGCAGTTTCGGAAGCTTAAAAACTGAATCGGTTATGTCAACCGTTTTTCAACGTTCTCATAAGTAGACTGCGGATTGTATGCATTTATGATGAAAATGGGTGAGCACAATTTAAAGCAGTGGACATATTAAAAAGATTTAATTGATTTCAGATTAATCAGATAATTAAAAGAAGAAAGAAATTTTTATTTCGCTGCTCTGTCTTGCAATCAATGCAAACATCTTTTACTATTTACTTGAAACATAGCAAAAGGTGGAAGAGAAGTGGCACCGCATGTCAAAAAATGTTTTGGACGATATAACACAAAATAATACATTGTTTAATATATTAACATGCGTACTAGTATAAAACCTGTTATTTCGTTTGTCATGTTCCGAATCATTCAAAGACGGTATAAGATGATCAAATAAATGCGGACCAGCAAAGCCGTAAAAATTGCCAAGATCGTAAAGAGTTAACACAGATTAATAAAAGACACGTGTACTATAAAACGGAATTCAAGAATCTACGCGCTTGAATCCTGTCGCGAAATAAATCCTCATTGGAGCAGACGTTGAATTAGGGGCTTGTAGCTCTTCGGACAAATGATCGGACGTTCGGGATGATCGTTCGATGTGGGTATGTACCAGCCTCGGAGCGGACTAACCTTGACGTCCAATTGCACCGGTTGCCGATAAAATCCGATTATTTCACTCCGTAGTTGGCACTACGGTGACCTTGGCATTAGAATGGATCGAAGGTGCAATTGAGTCAATCGACTCTCGCCGCCGCGCCGCGCCGCGCCGCGCCGACTCGTTTGTATTACGCATTACAGATAACAGATAACTCCTCTCGCGGATTAAAAATAATCGCCGCGTAGTTATTGCCGGGTGAATTCCATTTTACTATAACGCCGTTGCGCAAACCTCTATTATTATGTAATTGTTTTATAGAAATTTTACTCTCGTTGTGACACTCGGCCGTCGCTATCTGGCCCCAATTGCACTGAAATAGAATTATAGATAATAGGAAATGATGAAAGTGATTTTAGAACCGCGGTACCAGATTACAGCTGTTTTTTAAACAGCAGTATACTACTTGTACGATTTGTCGGAGAGGTGAGTCCAGAATATATGAAATCTTAAAGCTTCATGTGTTCAAGATTCATGATATAAATATTTACACTTTAGGTATGTAACGGCCATTCAGAGCGGTGTTAAGAGATTAAAAAAACAAAACATTATTAAAAGAATTACAGTAAACAACTGCAACATTGGACATTTGTATAAACTTATGGATGGAAGTAAGCATCGTTATAATCAACATGTTCTGTCGATGGGCTTCAAGTTTCTTGATTGTATTTATAAGCAAAACAAAAAATATTTTTACAACCACGAAATCCGTCATTTTTATAGACTCGGTAGTTGCGATGTTAAAGATCAGCTTCCTACGTTGAAACGACGTACAATAAACTTGTAGATGGTAATAGTATTGCTCACTTACAAAACGCTTAATTTGCGTTCTAAAATTGTACACTTCACATGCAACAATAAGGTTTGTCGTATGTAATGTTTTAATAAATCTCGCACGAGAAGCTATTCTATTATAACGGGTGCGTACGGAGACGTTTCCCAGCAGACTGCATTCTTGCGATGAACGCGAGTCATTCGTGTCCTCTCGAACTGAAGGGAGAACCCTTCGGAACAGTCTCGTTCAAACATCAACAAACACGATCGACAAAATCCGGACCGTAGGGGCCATGCACACCGGGGTACCGGAAGGAAAAATAAATGTTAGCTGGTGCGACGGTAGGTATAGGAAAGCTCGCGAGTGTGCTCGCGTGTGCCCTCGCGAGGAAGCAAGCGGCGATCCGAGGCGGGTGGGGGTCTTGGCACGAAATTATCGGCGGCACGGGAGAGAGCAGGGAGACGGGGCGCGTTCGTTTCACGCGTTCGAAAGAAGAGCGGGCAAAGGCGATTAGGAGGCGGCAAGAGAAGACTGGTCTCGTTCCGTCTCGTCTCGCCGTGCTCGTGACTCGTGACGATCGACAGTAGCGTGAAGGCAGTCCGAGAGAATGACTCGTCGCGCGCGTTTCGCCGTCTCGCGGCTGGTGGCCGTCGTGGCCCTGCTCGCGCCCTTCGCCACGGCCATCACCAAGAACGATTTGTACCCGTACGCGGCATCCGGTTCCTCGGTCCTGCAAACGGACAACCACGGGACGATCCTCTCCGCCGACACCGTCCTGAAGACGCCCATCGCATTCTACGACAAGATCTACGACAACATATTCGTGAGTACATCAGACCCTCTCGACCATCTTCATCGCTAGTCGCAAAAGAATTTTGGTAGCCAACGCTTTTGACCCTTGTTGAACCCTTTAACCCAAATTTTCTGTATTCTTCTGAAAATTATACCATAGAACCGGCCTGAATGTTTGTTACCTCAGCTTATAGTTTGAAGGTGAAGATTTAGGCAAGGAATGTTTGCATTGTAATTACTAGACTCCGAATTCTATGCATTCATGACAAAAATGAGAATTTTAAATTAATATATTAGTGTCACTACATTGAAATTACTAGTTAAAAATATTATTTTGCATAAAAATACGGAGTTTAGTAGCGACCACCTACCGGTGCTACACGCTAGTCGTAAATGAATATTGAGAGCCAATACTTTAACCCTTGTTTAACCCTTTAACCACAAATGTTCTTCTGAAAATATCATAGAATCGTTCTGAAAGTTCATTACTTTGGTTTATATAATTTAAAGATAAAGAGGTTTACGGCAGAGGTATATTATCACTTTAGCTACCGAAAGCCTATTACCTGGTTCCTTAATTGTTTATATGTGCACTATATTGTACGATACAGCCTCGATTATCTGAACCAATCAGAGATGACTGATGGTCTGTTAATATAATTATTACTAGACTGCGGATCTTTATGTATTTATGAAGGAATTGGTTGGGTGAAATACAAAACAGTAAAAGATTTTAAAAATTCAAGAATGTTGTATTGTTGTCTTTAATATAACAAAGTCGTTAAGGGATGAAATCAATTTTTATGTTATTCCTACTGGCCACAACCAATGCAGAACATTTTTATTTTGCATAAAGATCCGCAGTCTAATTATTACTTAATCAGTATGCTAGAATAATTTACTGGTTTGTACAATAAGTCGTGTTGTATATCAATCATTTTGGAGTAACCTTTTTATATCTGAAACGAATTCTATTTTAGCCTAGGATATAAATGTCCTTAATAATTATGTTGAACGCTGGGACAATTTTTGGCGAAAGAATTAAATGAACAGCTGCTATATGAGGAACAATAGAAAGATTAACGTGTCTATGAGAACTACCTTGGAAAATATGTTTTAAAAGATTAACGAAGCAGTCAATGATCCTAACATTATCAATTATACAACATAGTCAGCCGTCCGAGGGATGATATTATCGAGCGACAAAAATTGAAAGAACTTTCAAGAATGAAAATATCCCATCAATTTTCTTTTTACTACTACCGTCGGCCAAATGACCAGTTTCATATTTTTCATTTCATAATTATTGATTCGAGATAAATTTTTTCGTCCAAGCACATATTGTATTAAAAATTGCGCGAGATCTAAATAAATAGAAACTTGCCATTTTTATCAGCTAAAATATTTTAAGCGCTTTTAGAGCTCGGTAGGTTTAGTGTTAATCGATTTGACAAATGAGCGGCACAAGTGTGGCTGTCCAGTACCGCTTCAAAAAGTGTACATATTTAAGTTTAAAACGTTCCGCGCACGTAAGTGTCGAATACTTGCTATCACGCGGAAAAAAGACACGTCTATTTTAAACCGCGATAAAAAGTCGCGCGATTCCGCCGAAAAATTGTTATTTTTATCAGGAATTTCCGTCGGACAGAGCAAGTTGGCCAGTCGCATTCCGCCCCGTTTTAAATTTGGTGCTCATAAAAATACACGGTGTGTCGCGGAGAAGGGCCGCGTTTTCAAAGGTGCCGCGCCGCTGGAAGGGTGCGCGCGAAACTGTTTAAACACTGGTCGCGCGTGCCGTTGTTTACACGTTGTGGGGAAAGAGGCCGATCTTTCGCCAGCTGGAGTCGTTTATTTAACGTTTTAATATTAGAACAATGATGGTGGTCGCTCGAGCTTCCTACGGGAGCTTCGCTGCACCGCGTAAAATTGCGTCACTGAAACTACCCCATCTCTCGTTCCACGCTGCCAAGTGGCCTCTCGCTGTAACAGCACTTCGGAATCGCTGTTTTTCTTGTGTCACATTGAATCTTGTTTTATACCCCGTTAACTAGTAGCCAGATTCATTTAAAACTTGTATCAGTTTTGTTTATTCTATTATATTCTCAATATTCTTCGAGATCAATGTTGATCTCCTTATTGGACGCGATATAAATCCCTAATTATGTGAATTGGCTAATAAAACATTAGAATTTAGATAGAACCTTTCTAATTCTGGGTCAAAATTTCTTTTAAGCCATAATAAAGTTCTGTTGATGTTGTCAACATGCATTTAGAGGTTCAGCCTTTTTTTCTTCTTTTAGATGCATTTTCTTGTTTTCGTATATCAGAGACATCAGAAGAAAATATTTTTAAAACTCGTTGTTTTTACTTGACCATTGAATTTGAATCTATTTTATCTTACGTTGCATACATTTTTGTTTTGGTTGTACAAATCGATATAATAGTGACTAAAGAAGGAATTCGGAGGAGTTTTATGGTACTTCTAGATGGACATTAAAAAATTGTTGAAAGAAATGTGGTAAATTGGTGCAGGGTTACCGGGTTGCCTACATAAGGGTTAATTGAATTCAAGACGGTTGTTTGAAAACTCTGTTTATCCTCTTCAGGGTGTAATTTTTCGAGAAGCTGTTTCAGCGAGCCCATGAAAGTAATTTCCCAGCAAAATTCCGACTTTCTAGCCCAAGGGGTTGCGGAAACATAGGCCTTGGTGAGCGAAATTTCGCTCGTGTAAGGGAATTTCTGGTTTATTCCAATTGCATGTTACATATTTAAATTGAAATCATGAAGCGGCACAGTGTCATGTAAAGTGTAAAGTAACGGCAAACCTTATTTAAACAACACGGAATCGGATCGTGGATTTAGGAAACCATTGAATACGGTAACTGTACCGATTACTGCGTACTTAATTTTCATATCACTCCTAATTTATCATGAAATGTTCTAAATACAAAAAAAATTAGTGGCCCTCAAAACCTTCTTCCTTTTTATTTCTTAACATCAATTCTTAATATTTTCGTGATTTACATTCTTTTCCTTGTTTTTTTCATATTTGTTACTGTTTTTTTCATTACTTTTCGATTTAATTTTTGCCGTACCTTCTTATTTTATCCTACCTGCTTATGTGTATCGAAGAGGTACCTAACCTAAAACGTTAGGCTGAAGTGAACCTCGTTTCTCATCGTCGTTGTAAATCACGCCACATTATTAGGGACATTCCTAATGATTTTTGTGCCGCAGTAATGAGCTCCTCTTTCCCTGTTATGTAAGCAATGCTGAGGGCTTAATTTTTTTATTAAAAAAGCAAGAGAAGATTCTTTTCATATTTTTATTGCATCGACGCAGGTATCTAAATAATAATAAAACAATTTAAAGAATGTACAATCGTGCGAACAACATTCCTTTGATGATCAAGATATAAGCAAAATGGTCCTAATTTTACCTTTTATGCAGAATCTTTTTTTTCAAATCATAAGATTCGAAAAATATGAGAATGATTGACAATTCGGTTGCCTCGCCAACGAGAACACATTCTTATTGAATTATACAAATTTACTCGGGGCAGATTACTTATTTTCACGTATTTTAATCTCATTGGGAAAAAATACCGCACTAGAACGTACCCGGCACTAATGGGTACATTTATCCTACGCGTTTCTCTGGGAACGATGCACCGAAGGACGGTCTGGGTCGCAATGATGCGAGCACGATCGTGTGTCGGACGGTTCGCGAAACGTCCGTGGTTTCGAATCGCGTGAAAACGATTGCACCGCCGCCGCGGAATATGGCGGGGCAAGGGGACAGAGGACGTTGGCGTGGCACCGTAACGTCTTCGTTAATATTAATTCGCGCGCGGAGCGAGGAAAAGCCGGGAGGGGAGACGGGGCATTCGGTCATCCCCTTAATTCGGCTCGCGTCTAATCTGCCGTCATCTCCTGGCATGACACGAATTCATTGTCTGCGATGACGGTCAAACGGCAGCGCGCAGCCGGCGCGCAATCGCTTAATTGCGCTTGGGTCGTCGCACGGGAGCTGTTTCTCATGCTGTCTCGCCGCGCGGACGAGACGGGACGTGTCCGGACGCGTGGAACCGGTTCGGAGACGGGGGAGGAGACGATAAACGCGACGCGATTCGCGGAAAAGCGAAACCAACGGAGACGGTCTCCGTCGTGGAAAATCTCGGAACTGATAATGTTCTTTCCTTCCCCTCCACCGTTGGATTTTCATTATCGCCGGGCCAAGTTTTTCGGGAAACTGTCTGTCCGATGTCGCTCGGCCGATGATTTACTGCGAAACCGATCGAGTCATCGCAAACACCCGACGACGGTTCGGCCGAGTCCCGCGGGACACGATGATCTCACTCTACCGTTCCGAGAACCGTTTCCCAGCCGGCGTGAATGAAAGCTGATTGCGCGCCGGGGATCTTCTCCGGCTAATTGAGCGGACCGTGACTAGGTGTATGATCTCATGCCGGCCATCGTGTCACGTTTCCATTACGATCATCATCGCGAGCGTAAGAAAAAGGATGGCCACCGCGGATGGTACGCGACGAGGCCGAGTTAATTACCCCGACGTTTAACTCCTTAACGAAATATTCTTCGTTAACCCGATGATTGTGAACTCGTAACCGTGAGGACCCGCGGTAATTCACTTTGCACGACCTATACGCAGGCCGCGATACTTCGCCTGCGGTTTTCGATCGTTCGAACCTTCCAGCATTGCGCGTTTCACATTTTCTTCTAACCCTCGGTTCTCATTGTCTGCGCGACCCAGAATTTTACTTTAGAAAGAGATAACTAACCGTACCACGGTCTCTCATTCTTTATCCTGTGATCATTGACGTTACAGATACAGAAAATTGCGAGAAATCTAAATGAATTCAGTTGTTCGTTCATGTCGGACACGTGTGGGTGACTAAAATGTTTGGATGCATCGATGAGATGACTTTGACTTTGTTGCACGTCTCAACAGTTGTAATTCGGAAGTTAATGTGTTGATTAGACGATTGAGATTACTCTCTTCGAAGTGGTCACAAGTTCAGGACCTTGTCACGAACGATCGTTCGAAGAAACGGAGTTCCAGGAATCGCCAACTGTTTTCTTTTTACAGTTCACTCGGTTCGGAGTAGTTCGAGAGATAATATTAGAAGCATCGAGCACGAGGGAAATACATATGTAGCGAGTTTGTTTAGCAAGATAAGTGCCAGCTTGAAAGTGACAGAGAATAGAATGAACTCGAACCGGATAGGGAAACTGATTACCAAGTGATTACTATGGAGATTCCACTGTCTTGAAGACCCTTTTAGAAACGTAGTAATATTGTGCAAACGTATTTTGCATTATTATTTATATTTTCTTGAGATACTTTCTAATAGAAAATCCACTTGCGCAGTAATTATTTACTACAAAATGTTCAGTGATACAGATGTAACACAACTTTTTGGAAACGAAAGATAACTGCTGCGTTTTACTGCTGAGCAAACGTATTAGGTCACGTCACAGAACAAATTGAGATATACAGAATTGATAAACAAAACACTAGTTAGTGTTCTTTGCTAACTATCCGAGAAATGTAACTTCTGTATCGCACACAAGTGGTATTTCTTTATCTCCATTCGTCTCGTTGGACGAAGTACAATTTCTAACTTTTTGTAATATTATTGATCGTCTAGAGTCTAAACCAGGCATAATGCTGTGCAATGCTAAATTCTTAGCAATATTATTGGACATCTAGAGTCTAGACTCTAGACGATGAATAATGCAGTGCTATATGAAACTTTGAGCAATATCATTGGACGTCTAGAGTCTAGACGATGAATAATGCAGCGCAGATTGAAATTTTGAGCATTATTAAACATTTAGAGTCTAGTCGATGAACAGTGCAGTGCAACATCGAACCTTGAGCAATATTATCGATCATCTAGAGTCTAAATCATGCATATTGCACTGCGATATTAACCGTCGCAAGGTAATCTGGGATGTCGGAGACTTCAGATTTCTGAAAAGAATTTTTATGTTAGTCAAATTAAATCTGTTTGTTTACATTTTATCCTGTGTTAGTCTTTACCTAAATTTATTAAAAACGAGGCTATTTATGAAACAATATGTGATGATATCGGCGCACAGGTTCAATCAATAATGAAAACACTAGCAATTTTGCAAATTAAATCAAAAACTCAACGTTTCGATCCTGATGCGGATCATTCTCAAGAGTTATATTTGCGTCTGAAAAATAATGTGAAACACTTTTCCATACCTGCTATATCAAAAGAAACACAATGGAAATTATTAAATGTGAACTGATTCCATGCTGGCAGACAGTCGATTGAACGGCAGAACACACAAGCGAACAACGTATTCAAAATTGGCCAATAGGAGTCAAGATGATGTATGGACGCTAGGTCGATATTAGGCTATTTATGAAATTCATTTTTCGGGGTCTAGGAGACCCACCTTACTATTTATGTGTTATTAGACCTTACCTTGCGAGGGTTAAATTGTGAGCAATATTATTGGACGTGTAGAGTCTAAACGACGAATAATGCAGTGTGCTATATGAAGTTTTGAACATTTAGAGTCTATACGATGAACAGTGCAGTGCAACATGAAACTTTGAGGATTTAGAGTTCAGGGCTTGCTCAAGTTGCTCCCCTGTAAACGGCCGCGTGGTCGGCCACGTGCACCGGCGCGGCGTGATTATACCAGCGTGCCGGCCCATTCATCGACACGGTCAACAATTGAATTGGCGTGGCGAATCATCGGCACATTATTAACGCGTGTTTCGTGGCCACGTATGACCAGCCGACGGTGTGGAACGAACCGAGCCCGGGGCTCGGCGGGCCGGAAAGGAGCATGATTAATGACGGATAATCGCGGTAATAACGCTGGCTACTCGACTGAATTCCGATCGCGCAGATATGCGAGAAGCATCCGCGTATTCGAGCGTCTTCATTCATCAAGATCGCGGCTCGATAAATAGACTCGCCGCTCCTCTTGGTACTTCTGAAAACTTCACGGGTGGTTCTTTCTTATTATCTGGCCACATCTGACGTAAACGCTCGCAAATCCTAAGCCCCTTTATGCAACTATTTCGGTGGAGGGTATGAGCGTTAATCGTTTCTTCCAGGGAACTTCTTTTAAAGCTTCCTCGTGTCAATAAGACACAGTTTCCCCGAAATAAGTTATACGGTTCTGTTATTCGTAGGCATATTCGCCAGAAACTTCGTGACTTTTATTTTTCTAATGATTTAATTTTTTAACTCATCAATTTGAACAAAGAAAACATCGAAAAATAACTGTTTACCTTGTTATGTCATCGGTCTTTTAGATCTGTGTCAATTTGACACCGAGGGACTGATTTAGTTCGTGAAACGTCTTAAAGAGTCATTAACACCCCTTTCGGGTTTCCGGCAGACCGTTGAATGACAACATTTTCGAGAAACATAAACAGAAGTGAGTGTGTGGTTCATATACTATTTCTAGACCGAACATGATGGTTAAGTGTGTTGCTCATCCGACTGCGTTTAGTAATGCTCTCATGAGATAAATGGTTAACGAGCCCGTGTTACGCAAAAATCCAGGAGCCGCGGTAAATCGACGAGACAAGGATCGCGAAATTTTCGGAACGATAGCGTAGTTGACTCGCGGTTAATTAAACAGATAAATGCGGTGATTGCGGCTTGATTAATAGAAGGAAAACAAAGTCACCGGCGATTACACGGTCATTCGTGGAAATTCCGGCGGAGATATATCCGGTGGTTTCGCGTGTCCGTTCCGCGGAGATACGATCGCCCCGCAGAGTATCGGAAACAGCATTGGGAACCGCGCACGTCAAGATGGACGACGATTTGCGGTTGTACACGCGACCAATTAGCCTTGACGCTTTCCCGCATTAGTTAAGGAACGATTTGTGGGAGGAGGTTGCGAAATTCCGCTCGCGATTCCGCCCGATCGCGACGTCGTTCCCGGCCAGGCCGATCTTCAGCCTCGCCGCGGAAAATTCGCGGTTAATTAGATTGACTCTGCCCTTGTTCCTGCCCGTCTTTCCAATAACACGATCGCTCTGCTAATTCCATTGCAAAAGTAGGCTGATCTTTAATGAACCATTCTTCGCGTGGGCTAACTTCTTGCAAAATAATTCTCCACAAAATCTGTTCGTGTTTCGATCCCTCGCCTCGGCGAGACGTTTCATCCGAGATGTAGCCTTTCGACGAATCCAAAAATTCGCTCTCTTGAGAACCTCCCGGTACTAATTAGCCGTGCATGAACTAGGTAATAGGAGGATTGATTAGACTTGTATATTTTGTTCAATTTTAGCTACAGCGTGATTTACGAAGTAATGTTGAGTGGCTTAAAGAAGCGAGGGGCCAATAATTGAAATTTCTTTTTACTTCAGACGGTGTCGCGTTGTAAATAAATCTTTGTTTTTGATATTACTGTAACATATTTGTTTTACAGACGCGATTCAAATAAATCTTGAAAAGGATCCAAACTAGGATCGAAACGTTGATTTGTTTGATAATTAGCAACATTGCTTTATAATTAGTAATAAACGATCGAACCGTTGCGCCGAAAACATTCAACATTTATTCGATCGATAGAAGAAATATATAGAAATCTTTGACACTCTTGAAAACTAAGAAAACTATTGCATACATTTTTCCTGGCTAATTTACAATCCATTATTTTGTGCGTGTGAATATTTAATATAGATCGCATAAATCCAAGAGCAAAATATAACATTTTTCTCGAGCGAAATCACGTAGGCCTGCAAAATCCTCTGTCTAATCTCGAATATCCCTTTAATCAACTCGATGAGGAACGCCACTCGAGCAACACGCTATCCTACACGGATTTAGAGACTGGCAAGAGCACGTTATCGCTTTGATTGACGATACACAACGAAACGATGACAGCCAAACGAGGAACAGTTTCTCTGTAGCAGCGAGGGAACTGTCGTTTGTCGTGTACAAACCGATTTCGAGGCAAATTGATTGACACAGATATACCCGGCGATATATCCGCGCCGGTCTACTTAGAAGCGCTGCCTACACGACAATCATCTCTATTCCGTCGGTTATCGTCGACGATTCGCAGTCATCAAAATGATTGCGGCTGATTATACTATTGCGTTAGCGCGTGCGGGACCGGCGTTTTATTATTTTTTATTTCGGTTCGACGGGCGACACGGACGCGCGGTTACACTGTTCGCGATTTTCGATCGCATGCGATGCCTATCGATCGTCCCACTTGCTTCAATGCATTCGCAATTCATTTTCATAGCGTTTTGAATATGTTTGAAGCTGCACACCGTGCAACTTTTTGTCTATACAGTAAATCCTCTATAGACGCAAGAATTTCTATGCGATAGATGCGACCAAGAATATCCCCCCAATTTAGTAATCTGATCTCGTTGAAATTGTTGCATAAGACTGGACACTCTTAGATCACTCATCACGACTCTCCTTGAAATTAAAAGAACGCTCTTCCAGATGATACCAAAATCGGAAAGTAATTCGAATTCAGTCAGAAGTTATGATCGTAAAAAAAAGGGAAGGAACTTGCTTGCACACCTAATAGCTCCGAGTGCATAGGGTTAATTGGGCCACTATGTATACTATGGACCTGCATGAAAAAATTACGCGATTTCATCATCGATTGAATAGTGTTCCTTGTTAGGGTGAGTCGCGTCGCGACGACGGCTGACGGTCGAGCGACCCGCGGCGACGAAAATTCAATGAGCACGAGAGCCAGAGCCCGCGATGAGGGCGGGCCGTCGAGCGAATCTCGTTATCCGTGCAAAGTGTTCCGTGAAATGATCGAGTTTCGAAGTTTAAACGAGCACGAAGTTGGTATTTAACGCAGTCGCACGGGGAACCGTTGTTGTTTGCCCGGGTAATTGAAGCTTTCGAGCGGCGCGACGCTTGCGGTCTCGCCAGCGACCGCAATCTCCTTTCGCTTCTAATTTCTTTGGGAATTAAGAGCCGGGGTGGTCACAGGGGGCCGAGTTACCTTGGCTGGTTCGTCAAAGCTCTTTTTACCACGGATAATCTGAATAATTCCGACTGAGACTACATCGCGGATCCATGGCCCGTTCAAACCACCACCAACTCGGTTTGGAACTGATTCCGCGAAACTCGTATCTTGGTCATTTACCATCTGTCATTCAATCTTTGGTTCACTGTTTATATTTTATCACACAGTTCGTGCCAGTAAAACAATTCAAACCTCCATCAACTTAGTTTGGAACTGATTGTAAGAAACTCGTATCTTGACCATTTACCATCTGCCATTCGAGCTGTTGTTCGTTCACTGTTTTTTTTTTTTATTTAGTGCAATTTAGAACAACATTATTTTTCAATAAATTGTGACACTTTATATAATACAATACAAATTATAAATAAACGTAGGCCAATGCACAAGCAGTTTTAAAGAGGTACCGTTTTCTTAAACCTTTAAATCATGGACATTCAGAAACGAGTAAGTTATTTTGCATATTTCCACCGTAGATCTGGAGAATAGAACATTGCATGCAAGCGGAAGGAACAGATGCAGTTTCTGTAATTGCATGATAAAGTCGAACCTCCGTTCATCAAACGTGGGACACTGCCATAACACATGGTCAATATAATGAGTTTAATAGCCGCACTGACATTGTGGATCGTTTATGAAACCAATTCGAGAGAGAGAGAGAGCTGGCAAGATTGTAGTGTCCTGTGATCTACATCTGTTTATCGTTGTAATAATTTCACGTTGGAGATTTGTGTAACTCTACCACGGTTTTCACTTTCGGTAGGTGTGCTGATTCTATACCCAAGAGCAAGTCTTATTCCCGCGAATTGAATTTTCTCTAGCTTTCCTATTTGATTTAGTTAGGTGGGAAAACATACAAAGCAGCCGTAGTCCAATATTGACCGAACAAAACTTTCGTAAAGTATTATTAAGGTCTCTGGATCTGATCCCCACCACGTGCCTCGAAGAAATTTGATTATCTTCATAGCTCTTGTGCGTTTCTTTTGTATATGATCGATTTGATTTTTAAACGACACTTTCTCGTTCACTGGTTAGATGTCTGCCAATCTACAACCAATGTATTACAAGCTGCTGAATCCCTTTTTCAAGTGGAAACTTCTTTACGCGCATCGCGTACACAATTGCTGGACAGTGAATGAGTCTGATCCGTCACGTTGCGAAGTGAAACGCTATTCGTGTAAACCGGGGGGCAGAGTTTAGCCAAGCGAGCGAGAAACAGACAGGCGTGCAATCGTCATAGAAGTTTTCACTTCAGTCGTACGGACTTATAGTATTCGTCTCACATTTTTTTCACAAAAATAACGTTGTGTTTCTTCAGACAAGGTTCAACGTCTCCGACGATCGGTCGCGAACTTTTCCAATCATCTCATACAACGTTGATCCTATTAAAAGAAAGCGACAATCGCAGGACGTCCCGAAAATGCGAAATAACAATCCACGTGTCGCGTGACTCGCATATCCCATCGACTTCAAAATCTTTTCCGCCTTCCAAACCCGTTTCCACGAGATCCTTTCCGACTTCGACTCGATTCTCGATATAACGAGTCGCCGATGGCCATTAAAGCGATCGTTTGAAGCGAAGGATCCGAGCCGACCCATTTTTCTTTTTCGTCCTTCAAACGAGCCCCGCGTAAGCAGAGCGATCGACCGTCGCTTTAATTATCCCTGGTAAATCTGGATCGCGATCAATCGACGAGTGGCTTTCGGAGCAATTTCGCGGCCGTTCTCTAAGTGAAAAGAAAAAGGTCCGGCTTGCGCGCGTGGCCGAGGCCCCGTTAATTATTCCGATCGGCCAGAGAGCGAGCAGGACTTTTCTCTCCTTTTAATTCCCGGCGATCGATAGCAATCGGTCTGGATCAGCCGTTTCCGATTAGACGATTTCCCCAGCCGATAATTGCGAGCGTGCTGAGCCGACCTGGCTCATCGATAATCGACGGCCCAGCTCTCGATAGTGGACATTGATCGTGCGTGTTCTCCGCCAGCCGCGCCGGTTCGTTTTGACACTCTCGCTCGCGTTCAGAGACACACCGGGAGCTAGAGTCTCGTTATCTATGCGCGGGGCTATCGCGACCGGTCATAGGTCACAGCTGAGCCGATGACACACACGCACACACGTAATCCACGGTAATCATGTGCGCGGAGGAAACGGTGAAAATAGACAGGAATCGCTCGGACTGACAAAGCCCGGGGGAGCCGAGAGCCGAGCCTCTTCCTGATCAGTGACCTCGCTTTGCTGCTCGGTCCAGCGATGTTCGGATCATTTCGTTACTAAGAAAAACGAATTATTCTTCAAAGAATTTATTAGATATTAGTAATTGCTTTGTTCAATTTACTCCTGTGGTGACATTTTCACAGTTCGAGGGCCTCCAAAAGATTGCCTTCTCAGGCAAATTCTAGCCCCAAGGACACCTCGTGTAATGTTACTAAATTGATCGTGGTACGTTTACTATTTATTAGAACAACGAAGAAACTTTGAAACATTTTGTGTGATACCATATCAGTCAATTGTTGAACCGAAGACATTCGAGACGAGAAAATTGTAAACGTTCGTGAATTGATGTAGTTTGATTTCTTGCATTGTTTTTTTTTTTTAATAAAATAAATAAAAGTGTTGTTGCTATTATTATTACGCAGCAGGTCACTAGACTGTGGATCTCTTTATGCATTTATGGTTTATAAAAATTTTCAAAAAATGCTGGAGTATTTATTTTGGATCTACACTTCCTTAAAGTTTTTGTCTGTAAAAATTGAAAATTACATAAACATCCGCAGTCTACTGATCACGAATGTCGCCACAGCAGTGCCACCAGAGTGCGAAGGGTTAAAGAACTTTGAAGCGATGAAATGTGTTTTATTACAATAGCATTGATACGCGCGCAGGAGGAGCAGTGAACGCGTTAAAGCCTGATTCACAGCCGCGCTAATTGACCCCGATCCAGGTTCTCCCCGATGAACAAAATAAACCCGAAGATTTATTAGTGAAGTTGACACCTAATGCGGGAGTGGACGAATCCAGCAGCGTGTCAACGGCGACGTAGGATTATTGCTTTGTCGGTCTAATTCGTGTCAATTCGCGTGACCGGGTTGCCCGTTTAACGATACGCGGGCACGGGTGTTGAATTCGTCGTAGCGTCCGCGATATTAGCATCACGTGAAAACAATAGCTCGAACATCAGCCCGAACTTCCACTGGCGCGTACGCTATTAGCGGCGCCTCGAAACCGGGACGTGAGAACAGCCCGAACGGAACCGGAATTTGGTTGGCGCGTATAACTTCGGTCTGTTAACGCGTTGTTGACGGGGGACGCCAATTGGCGGCTTCCATTTCTCATATGTTATCAATAAGCTGCGGATGTTTATGCAGTTCCGAATTTTTGTCGACAAATTTTAAGAAAGTGCAATGATTTTAGATCCTATTTTTAATGTGTGGGGCACCAGAGAGAGAGAGAGAGAGAGAGAGAGAGAGAGAGAGAGAGAGAGAGAGAGCCTTTGTAGATCAAAGACAAATGAATTCACAGCTTTAATTATTTATTTTCTAGAACATATTTTTATATATATTTTTAAATATAATGTAACATTTTATTCATCCAATTCAATGGGTAGAAATTCAGTAATTCAATGACGATTTTAATACTCTGGGTCAAAATAGATCGCAAACTGCGCGGAACTTCATTTCTAAATCTGAATACATAAATAATTATGTTACATGTGATGTATTGAACACGTAAGTTACGTGACAGTCAACGTGTTAATAAGATTTTAATGAATTCCATGCGCGTCACGTTTACATTTGACACAGTCAACAATCGAATTACCTCGTATATCATTCGATCGTAAATGGTTAATACATATTAGCAATGATAATAGAACCACAGATCAACAAAGATGTCAATTTACAAGCATTGAAAAGGCTCTGCGTTACTAGACTGCGGATTTACAGAGTTTACAATAAATATACACAAAAAATGCAAAACATTATTCTCACCTTATTGAAATAATTAAGAGTCGTTCTAAAAATCATTATAATTGACGCAGACAATTTTATTTAAAGGTCCGTATATTACAAATTTTTTGTACAGAGTGTGTGTGTGTGTGTGTGTGTGTGTGTGTGTGTGTGTGTGTAAAAATTAAGATCATAGCGTTCACAGGCGGTCAAATACAATTTCCTTTGTCTGATGAAGAAACAAATAACTCCAAAAAATTTTGCTTGTATGACGGTTCCGGAGCGTTGGAAAAATTCGTTTGAAGCCACTATTAAAATACCCTGTTAATGAACGCTTAAAACTGCTAAAGTGAATCGTCGGACGCCCGTTCAATTTCCAGTTTTGGCCGAGCCAAAAATACGTGGCACAACGAATTAGGCCGGTCCAGACGAGACGAGGGTTTCGCGGCAAGCAAAAATAGTTTTTTCCGTGAAGTTTTAATTTTGTCCCTTTAATGACGAGCGGAGCGTGTCTTTTGAACAGACGGGGCAGCTGCTGTCTCACAGTGGTCTCAAATCAGAATTAATCTAATTGCAAGTGACTGTAGGATTTACATTATATATGTATATATTTATAAAATTCATTTATATTTAATTTCTGTTTGCTGTGCGACTGACCTGGAAAGCTTCCAGTTTATCCGAATACTATTACCGCGGATTTTATACATTTATGACAAGAATGGAACGGTAAATTTTAGAAGAGTAACAACATCAACATACTATTTCCAGCTTATTAAAATGATGCAAGGAGGAAAACGAATCTTCCTTAGCTCCACAGTTTCTTGTAATCGATGCAGAAAATTTATAATTTGCGTGAAGATCGGTAGACTTCATCGATATTGGGACATATTTTGAAATGTTCAAAATATTTCAATGTAAATATCCGCGATCTACTAATAACTGATGATATCTGGGTCGATGAAAACTGATTTTACATTTGTTTGCAGAAATGAACGTTAGCTATTAAATTAAATTGACTCCATTCAATTAATTCCCGTGTACAAACGAGACCCTTGAACTGCTAAAACGACGTTGTGGGCATTGTGGCGAATGTGGAGCAACGCGCGCGCTTTTCAGTTTAGCCAATTGACGCAGCGTCAATTCACGACGCGGCGCGGCGTACGCTGGAGTATTTCGTCTGGACAAAAACTGATCAAAAAATTGATAATAGTCATTCAGAAAATAATACCTACACGTATAAAATCTAAAAAGTGTTAACCCTTTATACTCGAACAATATTAAAACTACTGTTTACGTTACTGAATTGGTTTTTATGTAATAAATTGCTAAAAATTAGAATATCGTGTGAGTGAATAAAACTATGTTCAAATTCAAGTGCTTATCTACAAATTATTTTCAAAATGGATGTAGAGGAAGGAAAGAATTTTATGACGTAAAGTGAATATAAAAAACAGTTGACTAACAATTGGGCAAATTAGAGAGGGCCGTTTTGAATGCTCCGGCGACGTCGTTGCTCCATTAAACCCGCGCCCTGGGTGAATGACTCCTCGACGAGCTATGCAACGTATCTATGCAACGCGCGAGCCAGCTCGTTACGTCATCGACGGATTTCGCGGCACGTGCTGACAGTTTACCTGTTGACCTGTCCCCCTCCCCACCGCACGTGCTCACCGGACGCTCTGCACTCGATGTACCGTCCACACCCTGTGAATAGGTGATTAGGATATACGAGAATCCGAAAATGTTGGGTACGATGCTTGACGGCTCGTTTTTAACGTCGCCCTGGCCGAAAATTCACCTATTTTTAGTTTTAGGTAGATCACAATTTGTTATTCAATTTTGTTTAAATCAGAATAACTTTTTTATGAACGCACCAAACGACTTTAATTTCTCTGTTAGGCTAGATGAATTAGTTTAGTAAATGACGTCTAAAAATTGATTTTGACGATTTTTCTAGCTGGGCCAATAATGAAAATTTAAAAGATGTGTTTGGTCACAATTTGTATAAATTATATACACTCTGAAAATTTCATTGAAATTAGTTAATTGGCTCACGAGTTATAAACGATCAAAGGTGGTAAAATTGTAATTTTTCAATATTTTTGGCCTTCCCACTTTTGATCGTTTATAACTCGTAAACCAATTAACCGAATTTAATGAAATTTTCTCAGCGTATACGTATAATTTATACAAGTTGACCAAAACTTATTAAACTAATTCTTCTAGCCTTACAGAGAAATTGAAGTCGTTTGGTCCATTCAGAAAAAAGTTATTCTGATTTAAAGTATGCGTGATCAGTTTTACTACACCATCCCATAAGATTTAGAAACCGCTCAGCTCGCAATCTAGAAAATTACCAAGAAATTTAGCTGAAAGCTCAACTGGAGCCCTTGCATTCCATCGAAAGGATAATGAGTAACTCGAGGATCTGACGCCATAGCGTTGCTTGACTCTTCCATCTCGTGGAAGGGACGAGTATTTTAATTACATATAGAGCCTCGCGGAATTCACCGGGACCCGGTGTGGTTTAACTTCTTCACCGGGTTTCCGCGCGATGAGGAGGAACAGGTTGAAAGGGTTATCTAACCTCGTTCCAGGTGAACGGGAATGGCGTTCTCTCTTTCGCTAGAGCAATGCAGAGGTTCTTCAACATCCCGTTCCCGCTGGACGATCCGGTTATCGCGCCGCTCTACACCCACGTCGACACCAGAGGCTCCGGAAGGGTCTATTACGGTGAAACAGATTCACCGGAAGTTCTCGCCAGAGCCGGAGGAATGGTGCGAAACGCTTTCAAGGACGCGGCTGGCTTTGTACCCACGCACGTATTCCTGGCCACCTGGCTGGACGTCGGATACTTCAATGAGAGAAGCGACAAAGTAAGCCAGACCTTCGAAATCATCGATTTATTACCCCACAGTCCTTGTCAGTCCTCTGGTAACTTTACGAGTTGTCACTATTCCTAATGATTTTTTACCATTTCCTCGATTTAACATGACTTTATTTTTCCATGAGTCTCATTTTACCACAGATTTTCATTTTCAAACGAGGATTTCAAGATTCCAGTTGTTCGTGTTTTACCATATTGATTTTTTACCATTTCCTCGATTTAACATGGCTTTATTTTTCCATGACTCTCATTTTACCACAGATTTTCATTTTCAAACGAGGATTTCAAGATTCCAGTTGTTGTGTTTTACCATATTGATTTTTTACCACATTGTTTTATTTGCAAAGGAAAAATTTAGAACTTTGTTGCTTGCCGATTCATTACATTAATTGTCAACCACGTCGTGAATGTGACAAATTTATTTTCATTGCGTATTTTTCATTTTTGAAACAAACGCAATTATATATTTCTCTTATCAGTGATCTTTTATCAGTTTCGATACTAAGTGTGTCACAATAATTATGAACAGAATTCGTGAAACTTTTATTTTCTGATCACTTACGAAGGCGATGATTCTCGAATAAAAATGTAGAAACTTATACCGGATGTAAGCAATCTTTGTTCGATCAGACTTTGACGAACAGCCACTCAGACGATTAATCTTTGCGACGCCGGATGAATACTTGACGTTCTACGGATATTTCTAGGTGAACACTTACCAAGTAGCTATCTCGTCGAACGGCACGCATTCCTACGTCGAGCTACTGTACCCGGATAATGGTATTCAGTGGATCCAAGGTGAATCGCACCCCAGCGGTCTGCCAGACGCGAAGGCGCAGGCAGGATTTATGAGCGAAGGAAGAATCTACACCTTGAAGGGTTCCGGAACGGATCAGATTCAGAATGTCGACAAGTGAGTCAGGAGGAGACTGGTTAACGAGCGATTCACTCCGGGTGATTCACTGCACGGTGAAATTCTAAATCCTATTGTTTCCTGCAGGTGGTCGAACGTGAACAGACCGGGACAGTGGATGTTCCAGGTTGGTCCGTCGTTGAACGATGACGATGTCAAAGTACCGGATAATATTAAGGGTGAGTTTCCGTTCGTAAGATGCAATGAGGTAGAGCCTCCGGAATCCCCAGGGTTTTAATCAAATGAGCTCATGAGTTTTAGACCTAATGGATAACGGAACCTGTTTTGCTACAGTAGCTATTATCACAGCACATAAATATTAATCCTTTGCCAACGTATACTCCTTTACGATAACGATAAGATTGAATTTATTCGGATTTCATAAGATTGTTATGGTAGCATGTACATAAATACAGGAGTAGACTAAACAATTTCACAGAGAAATATTTCTGTAACTTCGCGTATTGTAACTGTTTGCAACTCCAAGGGCCAGAAATGTTCTAAAAGGGTTTATAATTATCTCGGTGAATATTTCTCCTTTACAACGCTACGAATCCACTGTCCAACAAATAAAACAGCACCCCACGGTAGATTTCTACTTCCGAGAGTTCGAGACGTGTATGTTGAAGTTTCATTAGTGCGTAGAGGGTTAATTTGATACTGTGTACGTACATTATCCTCATAACAGTCCAAGTTACGCGCTAATTAAGGGAGGAAGCGACAAAGGTGTCCCGCCGGTTTCCAAGATTTCCTCCCAGCCGAAATCTCGTTGAATGTGAAGATCGCTTAGAGCCAGTACCACTGTTTTACATGCGAACGTCTCGAATTACACAGACATCAGCGCAACGAACCAGGCAGCCAGCTGCAGAACCGGGGCAACGACTTGCCACAGCAAAGCGACATGCGTGGACTACGAGGTCGGCTTCTGCTGCCATTGCAAGCAAGGATTCTTCGGCAACGGAAAATCCTGCCAGCCGAACGGTGAGTATCGCCGATGCCGTGAGACTTGAGGAATACGGTAGTGCTCGCTTGAATTTTCTAGACCTGTTACACTGAAGTTTGCACGACCCTGCCACTTGGTGCTTCGAGATCAACGGCGCCCTAGGGAACTTGTAAGAATTTCACTTCCGGATCCGAAATTTTGCAAATTTATGTGAGCACTGCAGTACCCTAATTATCTGCGAGCTTACGTCCCTTTGATCTGGTCCCGGGACGGAAAAATCCGCTTTCGAGCGAGTCTCCCGTGAGTCGCAATTTAAACCAGCCTCTCCTTTGGAGACGCGTCGCCTCGCGATATAAACGACGTCCAATAACGGCCGGTTCTCCAGAACAGTCTTCCTCTGATCTATTCAGGGATTACGAGGCCCCACTGCCCCTTCGATGGCCCCGTAAAACACAAAATTCGCGGGACGCAGCCCTTTGAACGCGGCCCCTTGCTCTGGCGAGTTTTTAATGAACTCCGATGCAAAATTAACTCGAGAGAACACTCTCCTCCGGGATCTTCTCTATATTTCTCGAAAAACTGGGACAATCTTCCCGGATAGCTCAGGACGTCCAAAGACGACGATTTTACGGCTATTTAAAAAAAAAAACAGACGTCTTTAAGAACATGAATAGTGTGGTTTTTATATTAGCATTGGTATTGGTATTATTTGTTCAAGTTAGTGTTTCTGCTTCAATTTCAATTTTTATTGTGATCTTAATTGCAATTGTTATTTTTATTACACTTTTTATGTCAATTCCACGTGCGTTCTTCTAATAAAACTATTTATTGGTTTAACTTTAAACTCGTTTTTGTCGAAATCTATTCTTACTCTTCCCTTCTTTTAATTTAATTAATATTTGTGGACCTCCAAGACTTCGTGTGTTATGTCTTACGAACGTCTCCTGAATGTCTTTTACCATAGACGCCAAACAGGCGTCTTAAAGACGTCTTTGTACTATCTGGCTTTCTCTTGGATGTTTAATTTTATTTTACACATTATCGAACCCACTTCATTAAAAAAGTCAATTCTCTAATTGAACTTGATATGAATAGTTAATAACTTCAATTGATTATCAAAAAGTTAGAACTTAGACGGTGTGAATATAACTTCGGGTGAAGATAGGCCCTATACCAATGACCTGTTGCTACAGATTTTATTATAACGACAAAATGGTTTTCTCTAATTTGACATTATTTGTCAAAATGTAAATGAAAGCACGAGCAGAAGTTCGTTTGTAAAATGTTTTGTACTTCAATGGTAGAACAACGTGAGGGTTTGGTTAAATACCTCTTGAAGTGACCACAACAGGGAGTCAAAGAGGTGGCAAATATTTGCAGATGTCCCACTTCGTGTAATTGGCCGCATCTCTGGCATGATCAACAACGTTGAATTCCCAGCGAGAGATCTACAGTGTTATGTGCAAACAAAGGATGGAAGAACGTACACTGCTTTGTCCCGCGTGCCGGATGAGATCGGCCCCAATTTCCAACTACTTGGTAATCTTGGTGGGGTGATCGGTTGGCTTTTCGCGAAACCTGTTGGCAAGACGAAAAATGGATACGAACTGACAGGTACGTAGCTTTCTCTTACGAACTAACAAGGAGAGATCACAATGGTTGTTGATTTTAAAGAATCTTTTTCTGGTGAATCTATACCAAAACTTCAAATAAACATTAGGAATTGAAAGTAAAAAGAAAACAAAAGTAAAAAAAACCCATAATAACACGTAACCTTTACCACCCTCGCTACCATACCTGTTGCGATGTGATTAAGAAATAGAGTAGGTTAAATTGCCCAAATATATATGGTATAGTCCCCTATTATGGCACTACCTTATATCTTGTAAAGGAGAAGTCGCACTCTAGTGAGAAAATCCTCAAACAATAGTTTACCATGTTTACTCAACAATGTGCAATGCAATCGCACCATTCTCTAGATTTTAGGGGAAGATTTGGGGGAAATATCTTTTTCCCCATCACGTGGAGTTCCCAATATGGCACTACCAAGGGTTCCCCAATATGGGTATAGCTATTGACATTCTTGTTAGGGGTGCCGAATATGGCACCAGGTGTCATATTAGGGACTCAAGTTGTACCATATTAAGAACCCCTTTCGCTGGAACCTGCAAATGACATAAGACAAAAAAAAATATTTTTCCCAAGCTGTATTAATTTTAGAACAAACTTGACCCCAGAATCTCATAGGAAGGAAATGCATCTATTTTTTGATCGAAAAAGAGCATTCTAAAATAATCAAAAAATAACATCAACAATAAGTGGTTCATATTTGGGCACTTTACCCTATATTAAGATATTTTCTGTATATCATAAAATTAAATGTGTCAATTATATTCATAAGCAATGAGTATTGTCAAAATCCCTCGGACATGGGTCTGTTTATTTTTGCTCTGGATTCACCAGAAAAAGTTTCATTGAAATCGACGACCCCACCAATGCGACCTCTCCTTGTAAGTACAACTCATCGATAATTTACACGATCACGTATTCCAGGTGGACTTTTCAATCATACGGCGGTATTGACGTTCGTCCCGTCAGGGGACAGAGTGACGATCCGCAGCAATTACCTCGGCTTGGACGTGTTCGGGCAGCTGAAGATGGAGGCGGAGGTGACAGGTACGTTGCCGCAGCTGTCGAGGGACACCCGAGTCTCCTACGGTGACTACGATGAACTTTATACCAGAGCGCAACCTGGCGTAATCCGCGCTCAGAGCGAACGTATTTGCAAACTGAACGACGCCACCGGGGAACGGGGCCAGAGCTTCACGCTGGACCAGACGATCGTCTATCAGGAATGCCCGTACCTAACCGTTGAACCCGAGGACGACACCACGCGGCTCAAGTACTTCAGGGGCGTGACGACTTACGAAGCCACCGAAGGCATCATACGATTTGCTGTGAACACAAAAGTCGCGCCCTTAGAAGAGGAGGACCCCTGCATCAAGGGCAGGGACGCCTGCCCAGATCACAGCAGCTGCATCGTCGTTGGTGACACTTACAAGTGTGACTGCAATTCTGGGTGAGCAGCTCCGCAAACCTTTGCGAAATTACAGTAGATGCTCGCTCTTTGTACTCCCGATCAAATGTCACCCTCTGATCCCATTGGTGAGCGAGCTTCGGAGGGACCTCCGATCGGAGGAATGCCAACTCTTTTAGCCAAAAATATCAATTTCAACGAAAGGAACTTTTGAAAAGTTTAGAAGAAAATGTCGATTAGAAACCCAGAACTGATAGGCGTGGGTAGGCAAGGTTAGTCGGGGCAGCTTTGGAGGATTTTTAGTCAAGCCCAAGGTAGGCGAGTGTAGGTCTGGGTTAGGTTAAAAAAATTTTAAAAGACATTTAAAATACAGTAGGACCTTGATTAAGGATGTTCCGGAGGTGCAATGGGAGACGAAAGTACAAGAAATTTGAAATCCATCAATATACTGGCAATGAAAGCCATTCATGAGTATATTTTGCATTAAACTTTTGCGAATACTGTATCCTCTGTAGCTATATTCAGTGGGCTACACTTGTCGCGCTACCATGCTAGTGAGAGACAACACGATAAATTTGACATTTTGTAACAGTTTGTAATTTTTTTGCTCTGTAACTGTTTAGTGAAAAAATCCTAATAAATTTTGAAGATAATTAATTACATAATTTTTACTAAAATTAAAATGCGAAAACTTTAAGTTGCTATTATTCTTAAACGGTGCAGTGAATCGTACCCAAACTTTGGTAATTGCATTAATTTAGTAAGAATTGTATCTTGTCAAATTTTCAAAAATTTTGTTGCGTTTTTATATTACCTCAAAGAACATCCTTAACCGGATCCCGATTATAAAAAAAAAAACACGCGTTTAAGTATGATTATATTATGAAGGGAAATAAATTTTGAAAAATAAAAAATTTATTTCGGAAGATAATGTACATTTCAACTATTTCCTCGGGTCTCGATTATCCATCGGGCCCTAATTTATCCGGGCTGTTTGTCTCCCGGTCAAGCCGGTTAATCGAGGTCCTACTCTACTCGAGATTCAGAAAATTTGAAAACATCAATAGGTTATCCCCCACCTATTGAAATGATTATAAGAAGGTAGACATTTCCATTTTGCTTCTGTCTTCTGCAATGAAGATAGACATTTAGTCTACTCGTGAGCTTGAGGAAGTAGAAGACAGCTAACGATTGGTCTACTCTAACTCGTCGGTGGTGTTGTTAATAATGTAACTTGCTCTTTAGATTTCACTATCTGTACGAAGAGGACGGCAGCGCGATCTGCGTGGATGTGGACGAATGCACAGCCGGCACTCACATGTGCTCTCCGGATGCACAGTGCATCAATCAAGAAGGTAGCCACACTTGCGAGTGTCGAGCTGGCTTCACCGGAGATGGCCGAGTTTGCGAGAGTAAGTTCCCTTATCCTAGCGAAGAGGTTACCATTCTATGATAATACTTCACCAACCACGAGCAACAGCCTGACTGAGAAAATCGATATCTGCGAGCTCTGTTTTACGGTTTGTCAGTAACTGGTGCATCTTCTGTTGGAAATTCAGGAATTCCTTCCTGCGAAGACGTTCGCTGCGAGAATTACAAGACCTGTGTGATGGTCGACGATATGCCTGTTTGCGTTTGCATGCCAGGTTTCGAGGAGACGGAGCAGGGTTGCTACCCCACCCATCGAGGTAACATAAATTTCTTTCATCGAAATCAAAACGAAATTATTTTCTGGCGAGATGTTCTATCAGTTACGTTATCTTTCACTTCCGGTAGGTTCTTGCGAAGCCCAGAACAACTGCTCGTCAAATAGCGTATGCATCTCCAACGAGGAATCGCAGAAACACGCCTGCGTCTGTTTACCCGGTTTTGTTGGTAAGTTTCATCGTTTTTCCGCTTCTTCACTGTTGAACACTATCAGCACGCTATGCAAAACAGTATCCCTCCTCTGCAGTTTCGACTAGGGGATTCCAAGATGTTCCCGCAAAAAGATAATGAACGTTTTTCCGCGAATAAAACGCGGCTCTCCGATTCGCTTCCGTGATTTTACGTGGAATAACTTCCGAATGAAATGAAAGTAACATTTTTGCTAATGGAGCTGCTTGAGCCGATGGAGATAATTAAACTTGCCGTCGCTGCGTTTAACGTCGTTAGCCGCGCCGAAGCAGTAAATAATAAGTTTCATTTCGCGAGAAGAATGGTAGTTAAATGAATCTTTAAATCTAACACTCAGACGGTCTTCGTTTAACACTGAGGCTATCGAGCCTTAAAAGTAACTGGTACATGTTCCATTATAAAAATGACAAGATTGATATTATTTAGACTTTGTGCTATCATTTCTTATGAATATGAAATTCTTTATGAAATATATTCTTCTATGAAATTCTTTTTTCTTTTATGTAAATAATTTATATGAGATAATCTCACACATTGTAAGTAATCTTGCAGTAATATCTTTTATTCATAATCTTCTTTCATGTATTCTTTATGAAATATTCTTATGGAAATGATACAATCATTTCTTATGAAATCGGGTTTTTAACGGGAAAAACAAGCCGCCGGGATCATTTAAATACGTTGGTCAGTCAATGTATTGGATCAGCGCAAAACTTCGTGCCCAATTTGAAAATTAAACACGATCAAACACGACAAAATTGTTTATAACAAAGGAAATTGTTGATACCACTAAACCTACTGTGCCTTAAAACAGTAACTGGTCTATTATAAAAATGACAAGATTGATTTTACAGTAAATCCTCTATAAACGCAGAAAGGCCGTACACCATAAACGCAAAAATATATCCCCTCCTCGGGTATATCGGTGTGAACCACTACTAATGCGACGCGGAGAGTCGCAGCAGCCGGCACAGTGTAAAGGCCCATGCGTCCTCACAATGTAGTACCAATATAAAAATTTTTTATTATTACTTATTTTTTTATGAAACTTTCGCTAATATATTTGTGGCAGTTTTCTGATTAAAATAAGACCAAACACTATGTAATTTCAACTCTGTTTAGTGGTTTAATTGACGATGAAAGTTTCGGGCGCAAGGAAGGACAGCGTATGGGAAAGAAAGAGTCGCGGAGAGTCGCAGCCCTTCCGGCCGCGCGCGGTCTCTCTTTACACGCGCTGTCCTTCTCTACGTTCGGCTCGGCCTTTGAAGTTTGAAGCTCAAAAATTTAGTGTCTGTCTACGAACTTTGCAAACGATCCTCCCCGAGGCTTTCGTGATTATAGAGGATTTACTGTAACTGGTACGTGTTCCCTTATAAAAATGACAAGATTGATTTTATTTGGACTTTGAAATCATTTTTATTATTTCACTGATTGTGTAAAATAGAAAATCTGGAACTGGTCATCTTGACCGGTGGTGGTAGGATTAGTGTTAAAATAACGTTTGAGGACGTAGCGTGCGACTCTTCGGCGGGACACCGTTCCGTCAATGGTTGGCGGCCCGGTTGTTTTTGGGATCGACTTCCGTTCGAATGATTACAATTGTCCCCAGGTGATGGTTACACGTGCCAGCCGGAAACGGACACGACCACAACGGACGAACCGCCGCAACCGCATTGCTTGGAAGGTATGTGCTTGTGTCCGAGCGGTTGGGAGTACCGGAATTACGAATGCGTGCGCCAGGAAGAGGAGTCGAGGACGGTCTACTACCAGCGGGACTGTAAGTACCAAGAATAATATCGCCCGGTGCTCGATCCCTCGGTGAATTATCCAGCCCCGGACTTCATTTTTGGATCCGCATAATTCACCGAATATCGACACGGCGCGGCGCCGACAACGGCAATTTTTCCTCTGCCGCGGAAGCCTCGCCCCGAGGAATGCGCTCGGGAACTTCGCTTGCACGAGATTCTTAATCGTTTACGAGTTTGAAACGTTAGGGGGAGTATAAGCTTCTTAAAGTTCAATCCTTTGAGGACGAAGTTACGTGCCGGCGTGAAAAAAGTTGACGGAAAGAAAGAACATGGACGCGGGAAAAGGGTCGACGAGACTCGCACGGCGAGCTGCTAACTTTCCTCGGGGAAAATCGGCACTGCCCCGTGAGAAAAGAAGAGAAATGTTTTTTCAATTCCTGCCTCGCGACTGATGCTACTTTCAGCGTAAACCCCAGCGCAAAATGATTTCCTCGGGTATTATTATTTTATTGTTAATCGCCTTTGAAATGGTTTCGCGGAGCCTGTACTTTTGCGGAAAACCGAATTCTTGTGGAAGAAGCAAGTTTTAACTCGTTGCCAAGTTGTATTAACCGATGCTTTTATAAATTCAGAAGCTTTGTGCATGCCAGCAAGCATAAAACGCGGTTTCGTATTATTTAAGGTACATAATTTTCGTTGACTTTAGTTTCTTCTACATCTATGGACACGTTCAAACGGGACGAAATTGAATGAAACTTACACGATGCAGTTCTAGCTTTTCTTTATAACAATCACTTACTTTTATTTATAATTACTTGCCTGTATTGTCATCATCAAATTCTTCACTTTCCACACCCAAAAGGTCAGACACGCGTAGATGTTCTTTCTCTGCGTCTTCGAATATTTTTTCCATCGAAACAATGCCGCAACACCTCAGTAAATAATAAATTGTACAAAATTTCGGCTGTACTTCCGAAAGGCACCGATGGCCGATCGAAATGAGACTTGGTGGGTATTATATGGGATAGGGAAGAACCTCAGGTATGCAATTTTAGCTTCGGCAATTTATGCGTTTAGAAGATACAGATTTTCAATTATAAATGCATCATAATAGATTTTCGATGCTTTGTACGCTATATTCAGCAACAATAAGAATTTGAAAATATATATGCAAATTTCATATCGATCGGCCACCGGTGCCTTTCGGAATAATATCCAAAATTTTCTACAATTTTTAAAATTGTTTAGCAAGACATGACAAATGGAAATGCAATTAACAAATTCCGCGACGCAAATGTTTAATATTTGAATCAAGGAGACTAATTAATCACTTGGACTACCAAAGGCAATCACTGTACTGCGGGTTTTTACGCAAAATAAAAATCTTCTGCATCGGTTGCAAGAGACAGGAACGAGATGATCGTTAAAAAACAAAATGGTCTTAAAAAGTTGAAAATGTTGTAATAGCGTGTCTTGATATGTTGCAAAACTTTTTTGTCTTGTGATCACTTTTTTATGAACCTTCTACCTACATGTTCATGTTATTTTTCTTATGAAAATGAGACATTGTATATTCTATATTGTCTATATTCTAGATATTGTATATTTTATATTGTCTAGATTCTATTCTGGTCTGTATTTTTCAACCATTGCAACTTTTCGACAGTTTAGAATCGCACCCACTTATTTTTGTCTTAAGTGCTAAATTAAATGATACAAAACCCGCAGTCTAGCGATCAGGTAGTGTACGACAAGCGAATATCAATGTTTCGGGAGGGACCTCAAAGGATCGACAATGGCGGGATAAAAGACATGCATGGATGCTAATCGCACGTAAAATACGATTGGGGTACGTCGTGATTGCACGAGCTAATCACCATAGCAGTGTCGAGAAACCCGCTAACCGCCAGCGACGAACGGTTTTGCATCGTGCGTTCTAGTATCGGCACGGCCACTCCCGGAATGCTTCGAAGACTACTGCATATGTCCCTGGGGATACGATTACAACCGCACGGAGGAGATTTGCGTGGCCAGACCAGGATACAACCACGAAACGATGGGTCCATCAGGAGTACACTGTACGACGGTTTCGCTTTGCTTACGCTAATTTGGCCAATTAACAATCTTCGGCACGTGCGCTACACATCATGCACACAACTTTCGTTAACCTTTTCTACGTTCTATTTCGTTCTATCACCTTGACGATCGAATCTTCTTCGCAGCCTTGCGACAAAAGTGACACAAGTCGAAAAACTTCGTCTCTCAGAAACAGCGAGAAACTGTTTCTAACATAATTGAATATTGCACATTTAAGCATACACTGATTGGAACACGAAGAACGACACAAATGCCATCTAACAGCTAGATAATGATGTTAAGTTAATACGCTTTTGATGACCTATGAAATAATATTTACAGAATTGCGTCACTGTTGTCGCAAGGGTGCGATTTGTCAGACGTTTCGATTGACCGTTCGTGAAAAATGCCACTGACATTTCTACGAAAAGCCGAGAACTTTCGAACATCCTAAAGATACGTCTAAAATGAAGCAGTATCGAGCAACGTTTAGTCGCTTTCCTCTTTTATCACCGAATGAAAAAGTACAGTGTGGATATAGCTGATCCGTATCGTTCTCTGACAGATCTGGTACGGAAAATTGATTAATTCCACGAATTGTACAGTTCTAATTTTCGAAAAATTAGGATTCCTCAATGAATCATTGTCTTGCTAGTTGTATACAACATTATGTAAGGAAAGCTTTAAATTTTCAGAAGAAATGTCAGCAAAAGATGGATCCTTTTAACGAAGAAAGTTCGAAGAACTTAAAACAACAGTCGAAACGTCAGAGAAAGTTGTAGCATGTCTTTCGAGGCGTAATTGTGAGAATTCGATCGTTTTAGGTTCCGGAGAAAATTCATGTGGACCTATGATCCTTTATCAGTCAAATTTTGTGATCCAAATCAGGTAAATTTCTATCTAGACAAGCAAAAATTACCTTTTTTCACGTGGTACAAAAGATTTGAAGAATCTTTGAAACGAAAACAGTGTACGAAAGTAGATGGGATTCTCCAGTGGGAGCATGGTTGTTAGATTATTTTTGTAAAACAGTGCGGAATGTACGATTGCGGATGTTCCTGTGATAGGAAAGCCACATGAATTTTCTCCGATGATGGATGCAACTGATCCGCGAAATGGCTTCATAAATTTCGTACGTGAGGCAGCCCGGCGAATTATCATAATTGCGCACGCTTATGTCCAGTACCGTGCAACGTGGTGAACAGGTGTCATCCCTACGCGCAGTGTGTATACGTAACGACGACCGGTGACTACGAGTGCCGCTGCAATCCCGACTTCGAGGGGGATGGTATAGAGTGCACGAAAATAGGTATGATTCCAAAGTATTGCACCTTTTATCGATTACAGTAACCGTTCACCGATAGACTGTTCTCACCGACGAAAATTTATCAGGACCAAGTTCGGCCAACACCGGCTGTGGTCGAAAATTGTTTAACACAGTCGCTACCAGTGGTCACGTACGTGCGACGATTATGATTTTGTTTTTTATATGTAAAGAAAATCAAATCGATCTTAGGTGTAACCAATATTGGTTATATCCAATAGTTGTAATTACAATAATTGTTATCGCATCAAACGTTTGTAGCGAACGTGTTAGCAGAGAGCATTTGCTATAATGCGATGCATATTTTCAGTAAGACTATGCATTCTTTTGTAACTTACTTTAGAGTACAATAAAACAGATTCCGGCTGTATGGTTTCATTTCAACATAATCGTCAGTTTGTTGATACCATCATTTGTATTTTATTAGACGACGTTCTAGTGAACACCGAAACGACCTCAGAGGCTTATGATCGAGGTTTGTCCCTTGATTGAAGTAAATCGAGTTGAAAAATGTAAAATTATTAAAACACCATTTCTTGATCAATTTTTGAGAACGTTGTTCACTCATCTTTCCATTGTGAAATCACAAATATTCTGTGAGCCAGATAAAAATTTCTTTCATTCTTTAATTATTTTTGTAAATCGAAAATAATATAATGATAAAATTAAAATGATAACAAAAAATATTCGTATAAAGTTTGTACTATTTTAAGTCTCTCCTACTCATTTATAATTCCGCTGAGAAAACAAACTGACGAGAATGAGAAAGATGGATGAGAATCGTGGGAAGAATGATTGTTGTCGATTCATAGCGACGTCGGCCGAACTGATTCCGGTGAATTTTAATCGGTGAAATCTGCGTCGATAGTTTCCCGACATGACCACGCGCGGAAATCGTACTCGTTGATGACGAGCGAACTGAAATGGAATTGTTATTCTGGCTCAGAAGTGTCCTGTATGGATGTGGACATCTGCGACCCGAACGCGTCCTGCCAGTACGAGGAGCCGTTGGACAAATGCGTTTGCAATCCAGGATTTGAGGGGGACGGAACGACTTGCAGTCCTATCGGTCGTCATATTAAATATTTTTCACATTCTCCTTTGTCACCGTTTGGGTGCACGATCATCTGACACCAATTTTATTTGCTTGTCTTGCACGCCGGAAACAAAAAACTTTGCTTCTGCAGTCGCACGATTGCATGCTTTGGCTAGACAACAGTAGCTAGCCAATTATAAAACATAATTCCAAAGATGCAAAAACACATTTCTTTTTTGATTGCTTAGTCCCACTTGAGAACTGAGATATTTTAATTTCTATTTCTCAACCCTAGCTTCTCTCTCTCTCTCTCTCTCTCTCTCTCTCTCCCTCTCTCGCTCTCTCTCTCAAATTTTACAGAGACGTTTCAAAACATGCTGCAGATATCGATTTTTTATCTAAAAGAAGAAAATTTTTATAATTTTTCCTCAAACCTCGTTTCAATTAAACTGGGCACGTTTTTGCTTCGAGAAAAAATTTTTCTCGCGATACTGGAAGGATTCGAGGACGAATGTCACGTTGACGATATCATTTCCATGTATGTCGTTCTTAAAGTTACAAGCAAATAATTTAATTACTGAGGTAGCAAAAGACCAGTATACTTTTTATTTTCTCCTACAACTGAAGACTTTGATGTAGATTCAGCTTCCTGACAAAGATATTTGCAATATTTAAAAGCATCCTCGCATTCAAAGCTAAAATATGGACATGAGAATTCTTCCTGGACATTTTAAATTAATTAGATTACTTTTTGCGAGCCCAGTCAATGTGAAATTAGTCGAAAGACAATTAGGTGACTACAAGGACGGGTCCTTTAAGTTCTTTCTAGATTCTGAACACTTCTATGAATGGTAATGCGAATGTATTCCGATAATAAGGACATATACTTCCTTCCCTGTTGCAACCAGAGACATTACTTCACTCTTTCCTGCTTAACCCGCTTGACAAACATGTTCTTGACATGAACGAGCATGCCTAATTGGAAGAGGTCTCACATCTTACAAACTAGTTCGAATCCAGTTTTGCAAACACAAAACAGAGTGACAAAGTCATAGAAGATTTTTTCCATCAGGAATCCGTTGTAAGACTTGATCTCAACACTATCATAAAATTCAATCTCCACTCGATGTTACAATTTAACTCTATAATTAATTTGTGAACCAGTGAAAACGAGATACATATTTTTTTTCTCTATAGTCTATAGTATACATAGTACGACGAAAAAAGCTGATACGTTAAAAGGCTATTAGAAGAATCGCTGGTACACGGGATATGAGATTTCCACGACAGCGATTTTCCAATTCCTATGACTCTGATTACTCTATTGGTACAAGTTGAGTACGTGCGCTGTAGTAAAAATTGCACAGAATTGTTGCAAAAAGTTGACACGTTCGCTATCGGCATGCACTATTGGTCAAAAGTTCGTTGATGGCGTATATCAAATCTCCATATATCGGATTTGCACGAAACCATTTATTTTAGCTATCCAATAGTGCTATACCATCTTACTAGAAGAAGACTCGCTGCTTAATACCAATTTCTTAGTTCAAGGTCACAGCAAGGACATAGTAAGGTGACCTTGACTATGCATTGAAATAAAATTTCTTTCTGTTGGAAACATTTTTTGGCAGACTATAGAAAGTGCCTCAAAAAGAGTTAACCCTCTGCACTCCTTTGTTGAGTGTGACTCGACATCGGAGAAAGGAAAATGTATATGACACGTGTTTTTATCTGTATTTGATTCTTCCTTTATTTATTTAAGTCGTATTTTTTAGTTACAAACAGATACAAGTTCCACAAATATAAATTACATACCAAGTTTGGGAGCTATATTTAATATAATCAGTAAACGAAATTGTTTAAAATAAGTAGGAGTCAAGGAACTGTCTTGTGAAGTAAATTTTAAAAGAAACACTTCAAATAGAAGGGAGTTGTCGGCAACAAAATTGAAAAATAATTCGGAGTGCAAAGGGTTAACGTGTCCTCGGTATCAACACGTCCCCAGGAACATTGACAAGTGATTTTCAATATAACAACCGTCTTCGCTGTTTGCTATACGTAATACTTTACTGTTGGAATGCAGACGAGTGCAGCACGAACGCGGACTGTTCGGAGGGCGAAAAGTGCTCGTACAATCCGACGAGCTCGCGGCACGAGTGCAGCTGCATGCCCGGGTACGGCATGGTGGATGGACGTTGTGTGGTGTCTGATTGCTCGACGAACCCGGCCCAGTGCCACGTGAACGCTCAGTGCGTGTCAACCAGCGGCGGTGGCTACCAGTGCGTCTGCATCGAGGGCTTCAACGGCGACGGGATGCGTCAGTGCGTCGAGGATCACATCGGCTGCAACGTTCTGAATAATTGCGGCAGGAACGCGGTCTGCGGCTACAACCAGAGCTCTGCGAACTTCGCGTGCACCTGCCAACCGGTATGCTTATTATTGCACTCGGTGTCTTAGACGTACGCGTTGCTGTCGGTTATCGATTTGGTATCGTCCCCGCCGATATTACCTTGCAAATTAGCGGTGGCAACACGTTCACTGTCGAGTAACTACCCCAAGAAGCCCACAACGCCGAAGTAGTTGCTAAATTCCAGACTGGAAAGTTCAAATTAAACACAGTGGTTACTTCCGAGTGGCTAACCCTTACTGTAGGACCTACTATGTGTGGACGATGGCACAGTCAACGTGCTATACGTTTTGCACTCCAAATTCACCATTTTGCAAATCAATTTCACCAATTAAGAATATTTAATAATTAATTACTAGACTGTGGATCTTTACGCATATTATCGCTTTCGGGAATTTTCAAAAAATGCTAGGATATAAAATATGACAGAATTTAGTACTATTTTAATTTATTTCAGATCTAAGAACTTTCTTCAAATTCGTCTACAAAAAAAAAATTGTATAAACATCCGCAGTCTGTTAGTTACACTGGGAACAATCTCCCTTGAGTTCAGAAGAAGCCACCATGCATAGGAGGGTACAGCGAAGTGCTGTGTGATGTAAGGCACACGTGAACGGTGTCATTACTGCGAGGGAAACATAAGCCTCGATGCTCAATACGCGTTCTATAAGTACATATGTACTTCCACTTTTGAAATGTATTAACACTAAACCTATACCGAGCACTAAAAGCGATGAAAATGTTTTAGCTTGCAAAAATGACGAGGCTCTGTATTTATTTCGATTCTGCACAATTTTTATTACGATATGTGCTCATGGATAAAGAAATTTATCGAACCAATTTCCATGCAAGTAACTTCATCATTTCAATAATTGTAAGATGAAAAATATAAAACCGGTCATTTGACCGGCAGTGGTAGGTTTAGTCTTAATCAGAAAATCGATACAATGTATACACGTATCTACACACAGTTTTCATACATTACAAATTTAATGAATTGGTAGTTACTTTTAAGTGTAAGTACTTGATGTACGTCTTTGCAATAGATCAAATTTTCAATTTCTTAACAATTAATCTTGGTTTGATGTTTTTTACGGAAACTTGCTTAAAACTATTTTATTTGCAATAGGGTGTATTTGACTTGCAAAAGGAAAAATTTGGAGTGCAAAACCTGTAGAACTTCGAGCATCACGACTCCCATAAATGGGAAAAATTTGTCTGACTATTTGTCATTGCCATTTGTGAATTTTCGCGGTAATATACTGGGTGTATCGAGTGTGTTTAATACACATCGTAACACATGACTTATCAGTGGGTCGCTTCTATAAAATAGGTAGATTTAATCATTTTTAGATTGTACTATCGATGTATATGAAAGAAATTTAAATTTCTACGTCCTGGTATAGCATAGCCACGTGACTTGGCCACAGCGTTGGTACTCAGCTAGAGAACCACTCTGCCGAAAATCGCGATCAAGATCACCAGTAGAAATTACTGTGTTTGCTAATGTGATAGTTTAGAGGGAGCCGAGTGTAACCTAACTCAGGAACTCCATCAAGTAGTAACAGACTCCACGAATCAGCCAGCGCATGGATGAACGCGTCAGACTAGACTGTCACTGTAGTATCCGACGGTTTATGACCAGACATCGTCGTACAGAACAATGGACTGGGTCGACATGCAGCGATATTTAACACTGACGGCATTGCAGTTCCCTCGTACCCAAATTAACCACTTGAACGAGTTCAGATCTCTTTGTCGATATATGTACATGCATGCCACATACTCCGATAAACTATAAACCAGAAACAACTATATATCTGACGGCTAGACTGTCGTCCTTTATGTAACATAAAAGTTTTCAATCAAAATATTTTTCAATCATTTTAGTAAAAGTATCATGTCGGTACTCTTCAATTCTTCTAATTTTTCCACTGTTCCGAGTTGCAGTGACTCGTTTTTGTCATAAATGCATAAATCTGCAGCCTATTGGTATATATCGATGTAGATATTGTAATTATTAGACTGCAGATTTTTACACAAAATATATATTGTCGGTATTGACACGTAGACAATCATTTTTTAACAATTCCAACGGGTTAAACTTGTACAACCGTCTTTCTCAATTCCTTAATGTTTTCTCTGTTTTATATTCTACTTTGTGCCAAATGCATAAAGTCTACAGTCTACTAGTAATTATTAGATCAATCCCTTCGGTGCTAAATAGAATCGTTGGGTGACGTGGATCTTAGTGCAAAATAAAAATTGTCCGAATTGATAGTAAGAAACCTAACTTAAATGAAAATATATTTTCTTTTTTAGTGATCTTAGAAAGTCGAAAGTAGTTAAACAATTCCCTTAAATTATTCTAATGTCTCTTCAGTGTTGTATTTAATCTATTTAATTTTGTTATGAATGCATAAAATCCCAATCGGACATTTGATATGAGACAACCTAATTGTTTGAATTGTCAGCTGCTCCTCTAGAGACAATAGAAAGATTGACGTGTTTAGAAAAGGTAGCTTGAAGAATAGGCTGCAGAAAAATACACAAACACCGCCGTAAATAGCCCAGAGCGAAAAAGAAAGATACTGATGCAAAAATTGTCTGATTCCCAGGGATTCTACGGCGACGGGTTCACGTGTCTTCCTCAATCGTCTTGTCGACGTGATCCAGCCCTTTGCTCGCCGGATGCGACATGCGTACCAGCTGGGGACAATCAGTTCGCCTGCATGTGCAACGAGGGCTACACCGGCGATGGGGCGACCTGCAAGCTTCGACCGAAACACGAGTCGAACTTCCTGCTGGTCAACCAAGGAATGGCCACGATGAGGATACCGTTCGCGCCGACCTACGACAACCCGGGCAGCCCGATCAACATAGCGTACCAGCAAATGGCCATCGCGATCGACATCGACTGTCTGAACGGGAAAGCATACTCCAGCGACATCACCGGTAATTCGTTGATATTCCGACAACGGTTTCCCAGTTTCCACTGTTGAGGCTGTCAACTCAAATTGCAAGCCGTGTCCGTTAGAAAAGGACATAGCCGGACAAGGTGGTCAAATGTGCCCCCATATCAAATCGATCTTTCTTCACACGTAACTAGACTGCAGATCTTTATGCATATTATCGTTTTCGAGAATTTTCAAAAAATGCTAGGATATAAAATATGACAGATTTTAGTACGATTTTAATTTATTTCAAATCTAGAAAGGCTCTCTACTACCATGGAAAATAAGATTCTATTTTATCACACTTCTTCTTCTTTTTCACAAAAGAACAATGAAATTTTTATTTGGCTCCTGTGTCTTGCAATCAATGCAAACATTTCTTATTTTGCAGGAAGCTCTGCAGTCTAGTTATAGTCTTTAGTGACGTTTAAACGTATCTGAAAGGATTTTTTGATATCTTAAATATTGTTGATTTTACAGACGTGCAAACATTGTGTCATCCTGTTCTCATTAAATTATAAGACTAGAACCTTCAAATCTAATCAGAACCTATGTAACAACATCGATGTTAGGCACTAAAATGGTTGAAGTCTCTGACTATGTTTGGGCTTGCGAAAGAGGATCACCAGCGATCGAACAAACTTCACGCGAGAATTAGAATGCAATTTTCCGCGAGACCCCCCAGCCCGGAACTGGTCCCACCAGAGAATCGACCGCGGTCTAGATGAGATTTATTTTACAGGCAATCGAATAACCGAGTTGAATTACAACGGATCGATGGTCGAGACGTTCCTGCCGAAAGTAAGCAGTCCCGAGGGACTGGCGGTCGATTGGGTTTCGAGAAATATTTTCTGGACCGACTCCGGCAAGACGACCGTCGAAGTAGCGAATCTTGAGACGAAGAAACGCAAGGTCCTCGTTTCCGACGGACTGGTCAATCCTAGGGGGATAGCTGTCCACCCGTTCCGGGGGTTAGTATCTCTTTCTCTAGGAGAATAGTCCTAGGATTAAGGAACCGGATCCGCGAGTAACAGAAACCGTGGTCAAATGTAACGATTTAACTTTGGCCTGGGATTACGCGGAAACTGTCACGCTGAGCACAAAAATTTGTGTACCCGAAACTTATTTAGATATGTGACATCATTGATTCACATTATCACAGTTGCTCTTCGTGATCAGTAATGGCAAAGTTGTTGATGACAGGGTAATGGTAGCTATTATCATTTCAACCATCTTTTTGTAAAGCTGCACGTATAAATCAAATTCTTTATAAATATTATACTACTTTTGTCGGATTACAGATTATTCGGTTTCACAACTGTGGCTAACGTATAAATCATGTTATCTAGCGCATTCTTCGTGTGCCGAATCGTTACACTCCGCGCACTGCACTCATTTTTCATCTGGCTTACAGGAACTGTATGAATCGAGACATACACGGCAATAATACTCCTTATCTTCCTTATCATTGCATTCTTCATTCCTGTTCTTGTACCTTTTACTTCATATTTTGCTGTCACAAGTGTCGGTGTATATGATCGACCTTATTTCTTCCCTATCTCTTTTATCTGACCCTATTTATCAAGAAAATAACCGATCTACTACTGCTGCGTTATTTCGGATAATCGAGGTTCTGCATTTACGATGTTACTTTTCACCTCGGTTTCTCCTAATGTCATTGAGACTAGAATGAGGGGAGAAAAAGGAGTAATTATTTAGGATGGGTGTCACCTCATACGACCTTGAGATATGTTGTCAAGCTTACCATCCGGAACAATTTGAAGGAGTTGTTTAACACTAAACCTACCGAGCCTTGAAAGTAACTGGTACATGTTCCCTTATAAAGATGACAACATTGATTTTATTTAGACATTGTGCGGCTCCTAATATAATACGTGCTCTACTAAAGACATTTATACAATCAATTCTTATAAAATCATTTTTATTATTTCAATAATTGTAAAATGATACAGGGTGGTCCACGCAACTTGCACATCTATATCGCTTGAAGGGGTACATTATATAGTGTATTTATTTTTTTTACAGGTGGAAGCGTTTCGGAGATTTGAAGGTCGCCTTTGTTTTTTTTTAAAATGGAATACTATATTTTTTATACAAAGTTTTATATATTTTTTATATAAAAAATCTAGTATTCCATTTAAAAAAACAAAGTCGACCTTCAAATCACCGAAAGGCTTCCACCTGTAAAAAAAATAAATACACTACATAATGTACCCCTTCAGACCATGCAACTTCGGTGTACAAAACTTTTTCGTGCAACGCATACTTTGGAAGTTATATATATATAGGTGTGTGCAAGTTGCGTGAACCACCCTGTATATCTGGAACCGGTCATTTTAACCGGTGGTGGTACGTTCAGTGTTAAAGTAATGACCTTGACAACATATATCAAGGACACTGAAATCGGTATGCTAGCCAGCTTTTTGCTAAAAAAAAAAAAAGACACATTGCAATCGGTAGCAATGAACGGAATTTCAACCGGTTCCAGGAAGATATTTTGGTCCGATTGGAACCGTGCCTCGCCGAAATTGGAGTGGGCCAATGAGGATGGGACCAGCCGGGCAATCTTCCTTCAAGGAGATTACGTCAAGCTGCCGAATTCATTAAGTATCGATTGGGCGACGGATGAGCTGTGCTGGGCGGACGCCGGAACGTTTACGATAAGTAAATACAGAACTGCCAGTCGAATTTCTCTGCTAATAGACGCACCGGGTCCCCCTAACTCGTTAATCCCCCCGATCCGCTGGGGCATCGTTCCGATTTTTGATGATTGTTCGCAGGCTGCATGAACATCGAGAACAGGGAGATCAACATAGTCGCGAACGAGCTCACCTACCCCTTCGGACTGGCGATCGCGCAGCAGAATTATTACTGGACCGACTGGAAGACGTAAGCGATCGAACCGACCTTTTTCTTGACCCGGGGAACTTTACGCGTTTACCAGACGGGGAAATAAATGACAGTTCAGCTTCTTCGAATCGATCTTTCGTCGACGGATAAATAACGATCCGGTCATTTATTCCCTGTCAATCTAATGGCTTCGGCAATGATAGAGGATCGTGGCTTGATACATTTTAATGGAGACACTGCCGGGAATCCTACCATCGCACAGTGGGGCATTTGGCCTGAAAATTCAGAAAATGTCTATTTCAAAATGGTTGAAGAATAAGGCTTCAGCATCTTTTCTTTATTTGTACACCCGTGAAGTACGCTTTGCGTTCTTAAACAGTCTCTGGAACAGCGTTCATTCATTAGCGATTTTCAAGTGTTTTAAGGAAATTGAGTAAATTCTTCCTTTGCAGGAGCGTTTCAAATATTTATATGTATACAGAGCATTTTCGCACAGATTTCATTTCGTTATCGTCTAAATTAGTATAGTTATTAATATTTGAACATAATCCATTATTCTGTAAGTTTTTTACGATTATAAAACTTGTAGATTTTGTTATACAATACTATTGAGTAATATCCGGTGCTTTTTCAAGTACCATTACATTCGAGAAAGATTTATGATCGCAGCGCTAAAAAAATTAGTCCCGTATTTGCACAGACTGAAGATTTATAACTAATTTAAGTAGAAAAATGAGCATCAACAATCGCAGAATGTGTTTCCTGATGAAAATTAATAGTTAGAATTTAAAAATTTCTTAAAATATATATTTACTTATTACGAAGTTTCGTGATCTACATATTTAGTATTAAAATAATAAATTACATCATTTCAACATAATTTGAAACAGTCCATTATCACGATTTTTCAAGGATTTTCGATAAGCTGAGGAAAAATGTTTCCAACAAAAGAGTTGAACAGTATTCATTTTGATTCTCTAACACTAACCGTACCGCGACCAGTCAAATGATCGCTTTCACATTGTTTATTTTTTAATTATTCAAATTATGCAGATGCTTCCATTAGAAATTATTCAATAAATTTCTTTATTCAAGCACGTATTATCATAAATATGGTAAGCAATATAGATAAATTCAGGCTTGTGATTTTTTTTAAAACAATATAGATCCGACACATTTTGTACCCGGTACAAAATGTATTTTTGATTTCGTAATGTTATAGAATATTATAGATGAAGTTAAGACCTAAGAAATACCTCACTATGCATCGGTTACTGTGGTCGGGTGTTTCAAAAGAGATCCCTTTGTGTATAGGATGTCATCTGACAAGACAACATATTCAAGTTACACAAGCCGTGTTTAATGAAACTGTTGCGAAAGGAAGCTCTTAGAAAAATATCCTACACCTATTTGTTTTTCCCATGTCGTCGCAAGCAACGCAAATGCATTTAAAAATGCAGTCCGAGATGACTCATCCTGGACTGCGACAATCTCAAGTTATCCACCCCACTCCAAGGGTCGAATTGTCATCAGTAGACTGCAGATCTTTATGCAGATAATATAATATACAGTTTCATGAGAACTAACTTACAGAAATTGAAATCGGAAAAAGATTACTACCGCCTCATAGAATTTCCATTCTATTCCAGAGCAGATAAGAATCTCGTTAAACTATTTCAAACTTTTTATTTTACTCCACTAACACGTTCCTCGCTGCGTGTACTGTTTCTCGGTGAATCTTACATTCAGATCAAGTAATATTTCCCTCGTTGATAGAAGAAGGTGCAAGAAAACATGGGAAATTATTAAACATTCATCGAATTCTCTATTATTTTTTATATAAAAAATCGGTAGTTCTCTGCAACTCCAGTGTTAAATGGAATCCTGACGTTAGTGTTGTTCCTCAAATTGAAAATTCATTCAATTTCACCGTACCGATAATATCCGAACTCTCTATTGTCCGAACAAGTTTTATATGCACCACCGTTTATTGTCCAAATCAATACGAATCAAATCCAACAATTTAATTAAATTACTGTTCTATTATATGAAGTCTGATCTGTTTGTTTTCGGGTTGCAAAATCGATTTCTTTGTTTTAAACTATTAAGCGAAAGTGAATGAAGCATTGTCCTAAAGAACGTACGAGGGTTAAAATAGATTTCTATATTCTTGTTAAAAAGTAGCAAATCTGCTTTCCATTTTTGTGAACCATAGTTTTTCTTTTAATCCGCTAATGTAAAACAAATTAGAGACAAGGAGATCACAATCGTAGAATTTTTTGAACATTGACCTGCGGGCTAAAAATCAAAAATTCAGTGATGAATCTGAAATGTTCGCGGCGGTGTGACTGGTTATTATTAGACCGCGGATTTTTATGCATAATATAAATTGTTTGCATGAATTGCAAGCCAGATGAACCAATTAGAAATTGATTTCTGTCTTCAGTAGTTTTATTATATTGTAAGAAATATATTGATACTCAAATGAACCGCAGTGGCTGGGAGAAAGACTGGTAATTAGTAGGTCGCTGGTTCGTTTCTTGCTATTGATAATCAAAGGACACCCACCCATCTTTGCCATTGGTACATAAAATCCTCAGTCTAGTTACTATAGTTAGGGATGATAGCCGAAGTTCCTCCTTCGGGAAAGAGGCAACGAAGCCGGGCAGAAACAGTAAGATATTTGGAACCATGTGTTATTTATCATTTACAGTCACAAAATCGAGGTTGCCATGAAGAGCACCGGGGACAGGAAGCCGGCCATATCGATACCACCCGGAGGAAGCGGTAAATTATACGGAATAGTCGTCGTTCCTGAGTCCTGCCCAAGAGGTAAATCAAGTTTTACATCAGCGCGCGACGTGCGCCGCGGCGCGGCTGAAATTGATCGCTTTCCCTTAAAAGTACATAAAAGCGTTGGCCAGCGGCGGCGCGGCCCGACATCGCCGCCATTGATCGACGGTAACCAGATTAATACAGCAATTACTTCTCTGCCGCGACAGTGACGAACGCCTGCAAATACGAGAACGGAAGGTGTAACAAGGACCAATTGTGTCTGCCCGATGGCCAAGGCGGCAGGACGTGTGCGTGCGCGGACGACGCGTCAGGACCTTGTACCGATTCTCATTAACAAGTCTAATCCATCGACAGAATCGAAATCCGGCGACGCGGAACTCGGACAACGGCGCTATCGCATAGTGGTACCAAAGGAAAATATACCAACTCGGAACGAACATCATTTTTTTTAACAGTTTAAAGGGGTTGCGTGCCAGTTCGAACGGTTGAGGCATGAGGGACAATCAACCATTTTTTTTATATATATATATATGATGTTATTCTTTCATTAAAAATCAGTATATACATCTTATCCTATAATGTTGGAGATTTTCTGAAAATCGAGCTGTATATCTTTAACTGTTTCGCGTTGGTCGTGATGTCACTCATTAAGTCGCGTGTAAATTATAATATTATTTCTTTGTATGTTTAGTTTGTCGTCCATGTTTTCGAGTAACACACCTTTTTGTATCTAATATAACCGCAGCGTGAAGCTGGCTGTATGGTGCTGCGGCACGGTGCCGCGTTATTTAATAAAAGTTTAAGACGTAACAATTGAGCTTCCCATTTTTCCCATTCCCTTCCATAAGTAATTGCAAAAGTTGTTTGAACTTTGATCCACCTATTTTTATTTTAAATGCAAATATCCGCAGTTTTGATATGAGTGTGTAAATGTATATTAATTATAACTTTTTGAAATTTTTGTATCACGAAGACATTCAAGAAAACCGAAATGTATACGTAGTATATTAAATCATAATGCCAATTTGACCCCAAAGGACCAATCGATTTAATCAAAAGAGTATCAGTCGTGTATTAAAAATGTAAAACGAAAGCAATTTAGTCGATGCTGACAAAGAATGAGTAGATTAGAAGCACCAGCCCTACGATAAGAGAAATTCTACATGGAGCTTGCACTGCCTCGTTAATCAAAGGGTTAATAAACGTTCTCGCCGGTTAAAGAAAACAATTAAATGCGTGGCAAAATTCATTGAAGCTTCTATTACGTTATTCAGTAGCTTCCGCTCTAAATGCATAAAGAAACCCAATTTATTCCATACATATTAAGGGGGAGCATTCCGCGAAGAATCAATCAATAATTATTTTTCAAAATCTCGAATCTACGTGGTTTTATGGCACTTTTTACGTTGATGTTAATGGCAATGAATAAACTGTGGATTTCCTGCATTTATGAGAAACATGAATAGAAGTAATAGAAAACGTCAGATATTTAAAGGATCTAAGAGTAATGTTTCATTATTTGCGAAGTATTACAATTGATGATAGAAGAAATACATTCTCGCTTAGCTGTTGTTCCTTACAAGCTCTTTCATGTTATGCAAAATCAGTGAAAATCATCAACTTCGAGGGCTGTTTTCATCCTTTTAACAAGGATGATGACCGACAAATAATATTATATCAAATATTTGTCCGAAAACTGCTTTTCACTAAAATTTCATCAAAATCGATGTGTCTCTTAGTGCCTCTACAACGAATTTATTGTTTTAAGATCCAGGTACGGCTGGAAAATCGTCAGCAGATTTTCGGTTTAGCGGCTTTAAATATAAATTCGCTTCTATCCAATGACTCTGTCATTGCAAATTATTAACTTATAAAGCATGTTGACTTTCATAATATACCTCGTAATATTAGTATTTTAATGTTTAATGTTATTTTTAATGTTAATATTCCTTCAACATAGATATTTTTTCACTGCATATTAAACAAATATCACTCTCATTCATACATCTAAAAAAGTATTCGTATGTCCAACTATCGATACACTGCCGATGTTCATCTTCAATTTTATCTTCAATTTTGCGTTCCTGATAATCTCAGTTACACGAAGAATGTGTTTTCTGGCGCAGTTCAACGAAGAGTGTCGAATACTAGTTGTTCATCACTAGACTGCTGATTTTATGCGTTTATGACGAAAATGGGCACGTTCAATTTAAAGCGGGGGACGTATTAAAAATATTTAATTACATCAATGTATTAGTATCAGCTTATTAACATTTTTTATTTTGTATAAAGATCCGTAGTCTATTAATCACTTTTCTAAAGCATACAGAATTTAATAGTAATCCAAATTTAAACATTTTAAATAAATCTCATCATTATTCATCTAAAACATTGCCTATTACTCAAGACTGTGTAATGATTTGAAACTGACACGAAATTATAAAAATTTTAAAATATTATGCACACATTTTCTTAACAAGTCTTACAATTTCAGTGGGGTAGACTAGAAAAAATCGGAAGTGAAAAAATAAAGACCGCCGTAGTGTGCGAGCAGAAAGTGAGATTTCCGGTGAATGACCACCCTCAAAAACCATTAGACTAATTTCCGCGCGTCCTCCGATTGATTTATCCTGCAGCGGAGCTTGCGAGGAGCCTCGTCGCGTGAAGTGGCGTCACCATCGAGCAGAAACGGTACTAAGTTTGCCGCGCGTTCGAACGAGCAGGGAAACGACGGAACCGCGAGCCGGAAAAGAGGGCGAGGGGTGGTTGAAGAGACAAAGCTTAACGTCAGGAACGATGACGGGTGTTACGGTAACGGTTGGCCGATGCTAGACGGCGCGGCGCGGCTGCGAAGTTGTCGGCGTGATAATGAAGCTTCGGTTCAGCTTTCGCGCGGAGAGTTCTTTGTTCGCGCGAATAAATAAACTTCCGGCGTAATAACGCGCGAGCCCTCGCCGTCGAAGGGGAGGCCAATTACCGTGTTCATTATCGCCGTAACAGCCGCCCATTTCATTTTCCCGTCGCTACATTAAGTTAATAAGCAACTACTTAGAAGCCTAATAAGAATAACACGGTTGGTAAAACCGCCGCATAAAAATATAGTTCCCCGGTTGCCTACGATCAATTATCTTTTCATAACGGTGATTAAAGGACGGCGAGGAAGCGGGGGCTAAAGGGGACTCTTAGGCTTCTGTCTGTGGAGAACCATCTCGGAAAAAGGCAGCGATAAGCGTTCGGGCCCCTCGCAAAGAACTCGCGTCGTCGAACAATTCCACCGAACTAGACAATTAAATTTTCCTTACCGCGAGATCCCTTTGTGTCGCGTTTAATTGGCTGACCGCAAAATCAGACGGGTCGCCGCAGCGCCGCGAATGCAACCTGGCCTGCCAGCAAAGCGAAGACAGTAGATAAGGAGACGCGCGCGGCCCGACGAACCGACAAAGGACATCAAACCTGCAGCCCCGGCTACGTTCCACCCGCAGAGACAAGAATCTCCCAGCAATATGTCTCTCTGTCGAGTCTCCCGTTAAACCCACCGACCTGCTTCTTATTTCTCGACTTTAAATTTTTTCTGCTCTTACCCTCCTCAATTGTGACACTTGGCGAGATAACGCTGTATGCTAAATTTGGAGGTTACTCGTTATTTTGCAGATATTGTTTTTTTTTTTTTTATTAATTATGACATTTATGCGGTACATCCAAAAAAGTGTATACAAACTCTTCCTTGCTTTACCATTAAATTCAGTACATCATGCAGAATATGGCAAAGATAAATTTATTTGAGAGGTAATCCTAGGAAAAACTCGTGTCAAATATTTTTCAGGTATTCACCAGTACAGAGCGGATGTTATGCGTTTATAATAAAGAGAAGAGTAGTTGTAGTTTGACGTAATAGAAACGTTGAAAGTATTACAGAGAAACTATATGTTACTGTTTCCTTGATCTCGATCGACAATTCGTTAATAACGAATAATAATGATTTCAGCGCACTGATTCGATCTGATGCATCATCATGATGAATCATGATTATTCGTTGTAAACTATATGTTACTTTCGACTGATTGAAATAATTGTAGAAGGAAAGACATCTCTACGAAACATTATTTATTTTGCATGAAGATCCGCAGTCTACTCTTCACAGTTCCCGTTGTACGATTGCTTTCAAACGCATATATTTTCTCAGCAAGTCTCACGATAATGGGGGTGTAGGATAAAAAAAAAATCGGATGTCGAAAAATACGGACCATCCTAATCCCCAGGTCCGTCGTTTAACAGCGGGGAACTCATGAATGTGTGGAGAAGTGTCGTTACCCGGACTCTACCCGGGAAATTACGCGGGTTTCTTGTCCCCTTTGCGGCCCGGTAAAAAGACCTCGAAATCTCCGCCTTAATATCGTCGAGGTTTGTTACACGGGTCAAATATTTGACGAAGAAACAACCAAGACCGGCCCAGTCTCGCGGACCAACTTTTTCAGAAGACAAACACCCCGACGAACCCAATATCGTAGAACCCTGAATATACCCTCTTTCCCATGAATATCGATGCGAACTTACTGGTAGTCTACCCGGAAGCTCTATTTAAACTGGATCCTCCGACGATCGAACATCGATCACTTGATTGCTTCTTCTCCGTCTTCTTCTCCTTCTCCTTCGTCCTTTAATGTCGTTCGTTCTTTGACGTCGCCTCGACAGTTCGGTCATTAGCGATGAGCGTATCAGTATTTAGATTTCCATTCCCTGTCTCCATAGACTTTTCGAATTTCAGGACGATCTCCCCTGCGCTTTCTCCACCTGCAAAATTCGTTGAATTCTTTAAACATTTTGAATCTTTTGTGTGTGTGTGTGTTGGACTTGTTATGTATAATAATATAAATTATTTCTCCAAGTGTACAAGTATTGCATAATACAGAGTTGGGCATCAATCGATTGAAATTTTAATCATGATTGATTGATTAATGTGTACGATTAAAAAAAGAAATCATCGAAAAATTGATTCAATCGATTGATGAAGTTAATCGTCAATCGTTGATTAAGAAAAGAAATCATCGAAAAAAAGCATAAACGCACGTAAGCAGACTTTATATTATATGGTAGACCAAATGACAATACACCTAAACACAGTTTACACATTTTTGTCAGTATTCATATATAGTTTTGATTCCGTATTTCATTTCGAAATTTCGAATGTAATCGTTAATCGCAATTAACGACTAAAGTAGGAGATTAATTGTTAATTGCGATTAACGATTGAGGTAAAAATGTAGTCGTCAATCGGTGATTAAATTTTTGCTCAACTCTGGCATAATATACCTACAAAAACGTAACGAAACATTAAAAGATATCGATTCTTATCTTATTTAATGACCTTATGTACAATGCTACGTATAAAAAATTTAGGAACACTTAAGAGAGAATACTATAATATGCTATAATAATCTGCTAAATAATACTAAAATTAAGTATACTATAATAATCTGAAGAAAGGCGTTGGCTTTGGACAATCTCTACAAGGTACGTTGCTTTATTATTTGAACATTATCAATTATACATTTTGAACTGTACCAATATTTGGTGGATAATGCGTATTGACCATTCTGTTTCAATGATTAGCCCCACAGATTGTTATAATGATTATACATGAATATATATGTGCATGAAATTACCACAAGCAGCGGTAGCAAAAGCATATAGATGAAGATATGTATTATAATATTCAACAAGTACTTTATGTTGATTGTTACACGTAATAAAATTTCATAGATAAAATTAATTTCAAGTACGAGAACTGTATAATGTACAGTCTCAATCTGGTTGAAAACACGGAACAATCTCACATGAATTAAATTATCTCTACTTTTAGATACAATATAGAACGAACGTAAGAAATATCTTGGGATTGGAGTTAAAATTGCTTGCGCGGGTATCATATAATAAGATAAACATTAACCTGTTGTTTCCTGATCTTTCGTAGCGCGCAGCTACCTTTACAAAGTTTTTTAATTCAGCGTCCCCGTAGGGCAAACTGCTCCTGTTACAACAGTTCCTGAGCGTGGTTGTGCGTTTTGTTCTTGAGACGCAAAAAGTCAAATTGAGAATAAAGAGTATAAACTAACTGACGAGAGATTTTAACGTCCTCCGAATTTACTCAATTGATTCTCCTACCACTGCTTGAGGTGGTTTCATGCACATATGCATTACGTATAACATATATAATCATTGTGGCGTATAATCATTATGAATAGAATTCAGAAATTGGTTCGAATAACCGAGGTGTCACTGTATCGTGAATTAAAGACGCGAATTTGGTATCATTTCACAGAAACATCACAAATATGCTGTTAAAACTTTCAGAAAAATAACCAAAACACAAATGTTTCGTCAATGGATTAACAGTGGGAATATAGCTTTCATGAATGTTGTCCACGTCTCTTTCAGAATATTACAGTTGTCAGATAGTTATGCAGCACGAAGAAGAAACAACTGGCCCACTTCGGTTTTTATTGGGTTAGCAAGTTCGGTGCATTTCGAGTAAGAAGGAATCAGCCGTACGCCGCGCCGTTCGCTCGTCGACGACGAAAGATCCGTCGGACCTCGCGTCGGTAAAAACTACCGAACGCTTGCTGGTAATCCCGTAACGAAGCACAGATAATCCAGCGTCGAAAGGGAATTACACCCTTTTTGGGACTCTGTCTCTCCGAGTCTTCAGCTGTTCAACGTTCCAGAAACTTTTATGCACGGCGATCTCTGGAATTCGCACAGTGGCACACAATGTACGACGCTCGTTGTTTAATTAACGTCCAGTTTGGAATGGAAGCAAAACCGAAAAAAGTAGAAAAACTCTGTTCCGAACAAGTAAGGCTAGCACGTGTGCTACATTTTTCCATGTGACCGTTGTAATTTTCAACACGATTTTAACATTGTTCCACTAGCTTCTCGATTCTGTTGCTCTTATTATAATAGCAAACACAAGCACGACATTGATGCAAAACGATTTAGAAATTTCTAGTCAATGCAGTGAATTATTATGAATTTAATCGAAATTGAGAAAACGAGAAATTCAAGTAATCATTTTCAGGCATCTCAATTTTGTTAACACAAAATCTACCGAGCACTAGACGCGATTAAAATATTTTAGCATACAGAAATCACAAGGTTCTATATATTTAGATTTTGTGCAATTTTTATTACAATATGTGCTTGGATAAAGAAATTTATCGAGTCAATTTCGACATAAGCAACTTCGTCGTGTCAATAATTGTAAGATGAAAAATGAATGAAATGGTCCAGATCGGCAACCTTCGCCCTATAAAAAGTATCGATACCAAAACCTGTTAAAGTTCTCCCCGACGTCCAGCGAAGTGAAAGTGAAAAATAGTTGCCAGAGTGGAAGTTGCCAAAGAACAAAGTTCAGGTAGCGGTAACTGAACGGTCCACGATAAACTTCCGTTTCAAGTTTTCCCAATCGATTTCGAAATGCCCCGAGTTGTTTCCCGGTTCTTGCATTTAATTCAAAACATGCTCGACAAGCCACGATCAACTGAGCACACGGTCCTCGCGGTTTTGCTCTAGGGACCTGATCAAAAGCGGAGCTGGACCGGGCTTGCATGCACCGGGAAAAGTTGAATGCTAGAGCGAAAATGGTGGAACGTTTGAATACCTATGGAGCGCGTGTTTCGACGAAGATCAAAGTATGGTTGCAATGGCAGTCTCGAGAAAATTGAAGGAAACGTATTGCGGAAGGGAATGTTACTGCGTCTTTCTTTACTTACAAGATATTGAACGACAGCAACGATACTTCAGTTTAAACGAAATGGCAAGTGTCGTAACAGAAGAAATCGTAGATTGTGCTACGTTTACACTCTTATTTGCTGGGAAATATTGTACCATCGCATGCATTGAGTGAAACAAAATGTCGTACTGGTTGCAAAAAATATTTATTCGTGTACTGTTCGTGTCTCGTAGTAGTTTCGCGGATCATTCGCTCCGCCTATCCCGACCACAGACGTTCCCGTAGTCCCAATGTTTATGCTTTGACGTCACACGCTGCAGTCAGACTTGGGCAACTAATTTTTTACGAGGTGCCAACGGAATATCCAAAGAAGGTGTACGAAAAATATGCCAAAAACTAAAAGGCACAGGTAAATCTGAAAATTCGATAAGAACGGGTAAGCACAAATACTCAGAGAAGTAAAAAAATCCGTTTACTGTCATTGCCAATATCAATTACGCAAATTAAGTCACGCATACACGAGCATAATTTACATGGACGGGTATATCTCGAAAAAGACCGTACATGTCTAGTGTAAATGCTCCAAAACGTTTGAACTTTGCCAAAGAATTGTACAAGAAACCCATTTCATTTTGGTAAACCATAATATGGAGCGATGAATCCAAATTCGAATTGAATTCGAATAAGAGGAGGAAGTGTGCTTGGAGAAAAGAAGGACCGGCGTTTAAACCGACGTTAATAACTCCCACTGTTAAACACGGCGGTGGTAGCATAATGATATGGGGTTATTTCAACGACAATCAAGTTGGAAATTTGACAATAATTGATGGAAGATTTACTGCTGTAAAATACATAGAATTACTAAGGGAGAATATTGAAAAATTCGTAGTCGAGAGAGCCTACGTTTTTCAACGTGATAACGACCCGAAACACATGCGGCAGAAATAGTTAAGAAATTTTATCTTAAATTTTCTAAAAATATAAGCTTCAACTTTTAAGTAACGACGCGAGTGTACTTGTGCCCCACTCTATCATTCTTCTTCTACGACGGTATTCCCCCTCCATGCTTCCGCCACGGTCCGTATTGTGACTAACCCAGTAATGGCAGAGAGATGGTAACTGTATTCGCCTCAATTTGAGTCAATTCGCCTGTCCTAGCGGCACTGGGTCGACTGTTATACCCACTACCGAGCTTGTAGTTACTAGTTTCGTTAGTATCTAAGGCGAATACAGTTCGTACAGTTCCCCATCATAAAATTGTGAGGAACACTAGTTAAATGAAAATGTATTTCGTCTGTGAATAGGTTTAACAAACTGGAAATATGTATTATGAAAATATTTTTAAACTCTTCTTAAGCTGTTTCGTACCATGCTGGCCTATTTTTGTCACAATAAAACTAAGTGCACTAATGAAACACCTATTTCTGTTCTACAGATCAATTAATCTGAACGAAGAAACAGTATTTCCACAATATCCAGCGGCTGTAGCAACCAATATTTTGTGAAACAAGTCGGTCCAATTCACGAGGAATGATTCTCACTGCTCTGGCCCTGTAGCTAGGGAAAAGATGAATGCTAGAGCGAAAATGGTAGCGGGTTCGCCTAGCTATGGGATAGCATTTCGGCGAAGATCAAAGTATGGTTGCAGTCTCGAGAAAATTGAAGGAAAGTATTGCGGAAGGGGATGTTGCAGTGGAGCATGGTCGGCAAGGGGCATGCGCTTACCCAGCGGGGGAACAAACGCGGCCGGTGCAATTTGCAATTTGCAAAAGAGCCAGCACTTTTGTCGATCAGAGGCCGGTAAATGGCCGCACGAATTGGAAAATGTCGGTTAGACGTCTGCCAGTGACGGGTGCTCGATCAGCCGGGTTCGACCGTGCCCTTTCACCGGGCAGTCCCGACTTTCTCGCTCGACCCCGGGGTTAAAACACCCCATTTCCCTCTTTGTCGGCGCGGCGTGGCTTTCTTTCCGATTTCATCGCGTGGAACGAATTAACGGGCCGAGCGCGCGGACACCGGCCGAAAATGCACTGCTGCTTAAAAATCGATGGCGAACGGGAACTCGGGCGAAATCGAGAGTCGGCGAACGCGTGCTCTTTTCACCATTCGAATTATCGACAGATTTGCTCCGACCGTTTGAAAGAATCCTGCCGCCGCTGCGCGCGATCCCTTGATGCGGACTCACACTCTAAAACAGTGGTCTGCAAACTTTTTACCATCGAGGTTACCTCATATGAATTGGTGAACTAGTAATTTTTGTTCTTTGATTAATTGTGAAAAAGCTTGTGTGAAAGCCTGAACAGTCAGTTTTCAATTCTTATTCATTATTCACACTATTTTTTTCTTACATCTCCGGTGGCGCGACAAGAAAATGTTTCCTGCAAAAAGTAATCAGTACTTAATCTTCTACAAATCTCAGTATAAAAAATTTTAAGAATTCTTTTTAATAAAATTATATTATAATGTATTAATATTATAATATACGATAATGCTATGGCTGACATTGGTGTCGAATCCAACGACCTGTTTAGTGTGGTCTCTAAGTCTTGAAATTATGCTAAAATTGGCGTGAACAGCTAATTCGTCGTTCTGGCCCACTGTGCGGCGGAAGCTCAGTTCGGAGTGCAACTTGCCCCGTGCATTTAAACGTTCACTTGATCACGGACTGCGTGCTGTTTACCTGCAGCGCCATCGATGTACTGAGTGAAGTGGCTGAAACAACAGGAAAACGAAACTCCGTGGACACCTGGAGCCGTTTTCGCTCGACGATGGACCATTCAATTCTTCACCAATTAATTCCGTTCAATTTGATTATTTCCCGTAGATCACAGAGGCGCGTATTCGCCGGCAAACATTTGCACGCGACTCGAGGCGAAACGAGCTTCCCGCCAACAGTTATACCGCGGCGCTGGTGCATTTAATGAATGTTATAACGTAGCAAGTTTAATTACTTTATGGAACTCGGAGACGCGTTTGACGCGTCTGCCACGGCGCGCGCCTTTGATCGTTCAATTGCAGACGCACGAACGCACCGGCCAAGATGCGTCGCCGTGAAAAAGATGTCGACGACGACGACGGCTGTCTTTTCCGATGGATCGAACCGGAAACATTCCCGGTTCCCGAAGGAAGACAACGCTGGCGACGGCAAATGGCCTCTGCCTCTCTTCGTTAACGTGCGCCCGCGTCTCTCGCGTTTGGCACAACGCGGATATTTGCGAAATCTCGATTCTCGTTCGTGTGAACGCTGTTCGTTCATCCGGGGCCGTATAACGCCATGCCAAAGATTCTGTTTGCCTGCGTTTTTTCAAGGAATTTCACAGCTTTACCTGCGCTTCTGTACATTAGACACTCTCGCTTCCGAATATTTTCGAACTATTCGGGTCTTTCAAATACCATGATTTCTTTGAGCTATTCGAAGGAATTTTTTCAAGCACCCGGATCGTATCGAAATGGAGCTTCGTGAGGGACCTCTGGCTAGATCGAGACAGTGGCCTAATCCGGGTCCTGATATACATTATGTATACTTCTTGGAGAGCAGAAGCTTGTTAACACGAAACCTACCACCACCGGTCACACTGACCGGTTCCAGACGTTTTATTTTACAATTATTGAAATAGTAAAAATGATTTCATTAGAAATGATTGTAAAAATATCTGTATTAGTCAGTTTCTTGTACTAATATCCACCGATCCAGAAGATTCATCCCTAGTTTTTTTACAACGAAAGATACGAATGTTTTTCCTCTTTCTGTAACTATTTTACTTAACATATGTACGCAGTTAACCTAATACTGATTGGTAAAATTGTTTACTCGAAATCGCAACCGCCATCTTTCATCTTCTAACGGGCCACGAAGTTCTACGCTTAATATTTGACTTTCCTTCGTATATGAATTATGCCTGCTGCTTGTTCTACCCGTCACAAACCCGTTCGTTGACCGAAACCGACATAAAATTCCTCCGTGTTTCGTGCATCGAATTCTCCACGTGATTTCCCGGTCAGAGCGTGCGCCTCGGAAATAAAACTTTAACGGAAACAAAGCGGCCCTATTGCGCTCGCGTGCTGTTGCCTTTTCCTCTTTGTTTTTTTTTCTCTCGATAGCTAACGGCTATTTTTGCGCGCCGTTCTTCCTTTCTCGCGGGGAAAGACCGGTTGCATCATACAATACAATACCAATCACGCGTTTGTCGACTTTTATCGATACCGTAGTTAGGCGAGCATTTCCATTGATGGGCTTGAAAATTGATTTTTCTCATATGGTAGAACCTCGTTCATTCCAACCTCGTTCATTTTAACCTCGTTTATTCTAACCTCGTTTATAAACTTTATATATACGAACCCTTAACCGAGCCTCTGATATACGTACTACAGCGCCGTGTACTATGCGACAATCTAACCGTTTTATAAATGGGGACCAAACGACCTCATTGTTTCTGCCGAATCAAAAGCAATTTTTACTATTTTTTCGCAATTCCGCCTAAATGCAACTTCGATACAATAGAAATACGAAAAGAAACTACTCTTACCTTTTTAATAAACAAATTAAGCCCTCAGCATTACGTACATTAGTGAAAGAGGAATAATATTGCTGTGTGAATTGCAACTACGATCCAAACGACAAAAATTTTTGCCCAACTCTCTGACTTCAGGTTAACATTTTAGGTTAGGTACCTGTTCAATACAAAAACTCAATAAAACGTATTGTAAATAAAATAAGAAGATATGGTAAAAATTAAATCGAAAAGTAATTAAAAAAATAGTAACACAAATAGAAACCAAAGTAAAGTGAAGTGAACAAATGACTTACTTATGGAACTGAAAATTTAAAATATACGAAGAAAGAATGGAAATTTTACGAAATAGACAGATTTTACGAAATAGTTATTTATGTGATATTATACTCTGCGGTGTTATAATTAATATATAAAACGTTTATTCATTATATACCAATCCCAATCCTAGAAACGAGTCTACCCCCTTGAACCACAAGATTCCGTAGGAAAAATTGGTATTTCTGATAATAAAAATTTCTCTCTTGAAGAGGACAATGTCTAAAGGTTTTCAAGAGTTTCCGGGCAATCCTTTCGAACAATTTCAGCCGACCGGACTGTTCCGGTTGATTTCCGGTGGTCGGCGTGTCGCCGCGACAATTGCCTGCGCTACGTTATCAACTTTCCTAGGACCTTTGACCAGCTCGGCCGGTGCCACGAATTGGAATCGCCACCCACGTAAAATACAACGCAATCTGGTCAGTGTCGATACGGAGCACAGCACGCTCGCAGGTTGAACGTGGCTACTTGCTGTGAACCTGCCAGCACGAATCTCGCCGAACTGACTCGACCCGCTTCTTCCGCCGAACGAAATGTGCTCGCCACTGCCCCTGTGGTCTTTCTTATCCAACTTCCGCTTCTACTTTTCCTTTCCCTTCGTTTTGGCTCCACGCATGCTCCACTTTCACGCGAATTTCGCACACTTTCGAATCCTTTCGTGTGCAATCAGCCACTTCGTTTCTGTATTTCCGATAATCTTTCTGTTTTTCTATTGTGAACACACCTTGGATTGTTTAGTACACACTGTTTATGTTTTTAGCCCTTCGTCCTCCACCACTCCACCCACAAGAAAACAATTAACATTCTACGTAATCTAGCCCGTCATACCAAACAACTTTTGTAGGAACACTTTTTCGATAACAAGGACACCCTGTATATGTATTGAATTATGTACATTTTGAAAATTTCTCCATATTTAAAGTGAGAAATTCAAGTTTTTTAAAATGTTTCCATGTGTAATTTAATTATTTATTTTGTTTGGAAAGCACTTTCACGCTTTTTTATGCGGTCCCTCTCCACCGCATAAAAAAAATTGTCTTTAATATGTTGTGAAAAATTATTCGTTATAGCTATTTATGAAGTTTGTGACTATTTTTTTTCCTGCGGTTCCTATCTACCGCACAAAAACAGGTTTGACTGTATATCAATATATTTTCTGGATATTATAAAATTAAATGATAATTATATCATTATAGATAATGAGCATAGTCAAAAACACTTGGACGTGGGTCTACTTATTTTTGTGCTCTCGGTTCACCAGAAAAAGTTCCGTTAAAATCGTCGACCTCGTCACCGCTGTGACCTCTCCTTGTAAGCGAAATATCAAACTGTAAAGACAACCGAGAACGTTTCGAATCCGTGCGCGGCAGACCTCTGCGTGCAATCCTCACCGAACAACCATTTCAACCGCAAATACAAATGTTCCGTGATTTGGATCTCGCCGGGTAGAAATTTCAGGTTTGTCTGTGCATGTAAAAATCCGCGGTTTTAAACTTCGATTAATCTATAGAGAGCGTCGATTTTCCAAATGAAACTAAATCTCTCCAGAGGGCCGACGTTTAAATTAAAAATTCCGCGGGCGTTTAATTGTTGGAGCAATCGTCTGGCAAACGAAAAAGTCCGCGCCTGATTCCCGGCTGAGCCGTTCTTCCTCACAATATAGTTTCGCCGTATAAAGCTTGCACGCAGCGCGCATAAAGGACGGTATTCTTGGTGAAAGGCCTTTCATGCCTGCCTTATCCGCAGGCCTCTGCCCCCGAAGAAGCGAAATACTTTATCGCGTGATCGCGAAAGGGTGGCTCCTTGCCTGGACGTCTGATAAAGCCGTCCGTTTTTACGAAGAGCTCTTATTTTCTCGCCCGCTTTTAACTCTCGTTAGCAGTGCGTATTGCACTACCCTGAAATCCCCGGACGAAGGAGGGTCTGATCTCCGCTCGGGGGATCCTTTCCCAGTTATCTTTATGGCGGCTGATTTATCCGGCATTGTGCAAGATAACAAGGGAGAAAGGATCCGTCCCTTTTCCCCTCACTTCCCCCTCCGGGTACCCCGGCACCCGATTCGATAATTAAATCACGATTCATCGAGATTACTTTTTAATTTCATCGCGATACCGTGGCCCCGTGTCCTTCCATTTGTCCAACGGATAGCCCCGGGAGCAAAAAGGTTAACTGGATTTCCAACGGTGTTACATCTTCGAGGATCTCGCCGAGAAGGGCGCCGCGTCCGACTCGGCGATGGAACGATTTTCCAGCAGGGCTTTTTTCGCCGGGCGAGACAGACCGTCGGAAAAATCGCGGACAGAAAAAGCCAGACGGTTACAGGTGTCTATAAAATGCTAAACCACACTCTTGGCTAAGTAAACCGAAACATTTCGCGCGGCGGTTTGTCATTCGAGCACCCTATGCAATTCGAGCTGTCCGGCGCGATCGACGAATGGTTCGCTTATTTTTTTTCCATGTATACCCTTCTATTCTTAGCTTTTGTGCAGACAAATGTTCATCGATCGTCCTATTAGTAATGTATTATATCTAAAAACTATTAAATTATAATTTCTTTAACGATATTTCGTATTCCATGTTTCAATGCGCGATTTTCTTTGGACAGTTTCGATACTTCGCTCGTGTATCTAAAAGCCATTCAATTTAATCTTTTAATCATTTTGTTTTAGCTTCCTCGCAGAACAATATTAATACTGCGTCATGCTCGCAAATTTCCAACAACGTCGGCCCATTAATAATGTTTTTAGACATGGGTCGAGTTACATCGCCCCAGCTTGAAGCCTTTCGTTTTCTCGGAAATGAAAAATGTTTGTCGTAAACGAATCAATCGGGTTTTATCCTTCGATACGTTCCAATTCGTTTTGATGCAGCTATGACGCATTCGCAAAGGAATTTATCACGATGTCAAGCCCCGCACAACTCCGCCGATTCAAAGGGAAACGGAAAAACGCTGGCGTGGAAACAAGCCGCACACGAAATATCCTGGATACCCGACGATCGAAAACACAGGGCTATACTTTACGGGGAACTTCCGAGAGTAAACTTGGCGTGTTTTCCAGCGACGATCCAGTGGGAGCTGGAATCGTAGCACTTCGATTTTTGTAATCATTTTTATTTGCGCGCGCTTTTAAATCAAACCGACAGCGCACCAAGCCAGCCTGTTTATTTTTCACGTTGAAATGCATCGTGCGCTTTTTTTCGTCCTTCCACGTCTAAAATATTTGTAAGCTCCTGAACCGTTTTGCTATTGCGCGTTATATGTATTTGTCATACAAGCACGTCGCTCAAATGGCGCAACAAGTCGAGAAAACGCATTCCTGAGCTTCCATTTGCGATTTCAAGTTCGATGACCATTCCGTTTTTTTATGAATTGCAGAGTTCTGCGATGAAAAGTAATGGTCATCCGTTCTAGCGGTGAACCTACACCTCTGGATCGTTCTCTCGGTCCGAGAACGCGATTATACTGGCCAAAAGTCAATTTTCGAGGTTCAACATTTGGAAAAACTTTTTTGGCTATAAAGTAACAGTACTTCAAACCTTAAATAAAAATATTATCCATTTCACAGACAATTGTGTAACCGAGGGGACCCCTCAATTCCCTTCAAACTTTTTGAAGTGAAATTTTTGAAGTGAAACTTCTTTTGGCAGGGTGTAAGCCTAATTCGCGTCACGGAATCCGCGACATGAAAAAGCGAACGGTCAAAGGTCAAAAAAGTGGGGGAATGTCGCTGGCAGAGCAGAGAACTAATCTCTATGTTTGGGTCGCAGCGCAGTTGATTTTTCAAGAAAAAAAGAAATTAAAAAACGTGCGACAACACGTGCGACGCGGACCCATCGAATCGACGAGCGGACTACCCTTATAAATGACGCCATTGATGACCGTAGACAATGCCACAAGGAATTTCTTTGACAATTTCCCCACTTTTCCACCCTGAACCATTCACGAAAAACCGAGGTGACAACCGCAGTACTACTTTGACCGTGGTCGGAGTAACTTCTTCCCGTTCGTTGTCACAATTTTGGATAATGTGTTGTGTCGTGCTACAAACTTATTCGCGCAAATGGCAGTGTCCTGTTGATCCGACGGAGGTAGAAAAGATTCTGAAAAATTTGTAAGTACCTACACTTGACACTAGTATTTTATAACCCAGGATTAATATGCTTATGTATAGAAAAACTATACGCGTGGAAAACCACGCGCGGCAGAAGTGAAACCTCTTGCAGTGTAGTAATGTTTATAGAAGTAAATTAAGATTGGAAATGGTAAGTAATCCTAATGAAGCGACAAGATCAGGAACAACTAATACAAAGAAAAATAATGAAGTTACAACAAGATCAGGAACAACTAATACAAAGTTTCACTTCTGCCGCGCGTGGTTTTCCACACGTATAGTTTTTTTCTCTTCTCGATGAGTAGAAGATATTGATGTGGAAACAGACTCTAACAATAATTTTCTCTGTTATAAACAATTTTGTGGAAAGTTTCTTTTACAAATGTCCACCGATCCAGAAGTGTAGATTCACCCCTACGACGGATGACCATTACTTTTTATACACCCTGTACGTAATTAAAATGATAAGTGGACTATCGGTTGTTATTGCAAGAGACAGAGGCTAGACAGAAATCGATCTGGAATCTAAAATAATGCTTTGCAAATGGTAGTAGGCTTCTAGCTTCTGCCTTCTGCAAAGTAGCGTTAACGCCGTTTAAAGAAATCGCTTCTTTACTCCACTTTAGTGCGCCTAAAAGCGAATAAAAATCAATTTTACAGACCCCCGTCAGTCTAATAGAGCTGCTATTGCTGCCATGAGTATTTCTCAAGAATTTCGTTGAAAAATGCATAGCGTTGACGAAGTTACAGACTCCAATATGCACTGAGTGCAACGTTGTCAGTGTTTTCAACTTTAAACACGATTTCCACGGAACGGTGTTTTCGAAAACGGTACCCGATATCGTCCCGAAACTAATGTACTGTTTCAGCTGAAATTTGGCACAGAGATTCTTAATAGAATTGCTTGTTGTTTTGGCTTGAGGTCGTTGAACGTCGTGACACGACTTGTCCAAAGTAGTTCAATTGTTATTTCTCGAGAAATTGATATTTATGATAGTCTCTGTATTCTTACATGGAAATCATTAAAATTGTTACTGTTACTGTGTGGAAACAGTGTTCTTTAATCAATTGTCACCTTCCTTCTGAAAAATTTTCCATTTTCTTAACTCACTTTGTTAATGTCTTAACATAGTATCGGGTTCTATGAATAAAATGTCGTTGAAAGCAAAGCTCCATGGCGGACTTTTAGGATACAAACAATCACAACCATTGCGCGATAAAAAGACATTGTTAGAAATTGTAACAAAATGTTATTTATACGAACAGCAGTAGAGAATGCTTATAATTAAAGGCAGAGGAAAACGTGAATTATCGGTCGAGTAATTACGAGCGGCAGGGTACGTACCGCGGCGCACAGCGTATTTTAGAAATTGCAATACGAGAGCTAGGTATATAAATCTGCAACGGAAGTGGATCTAGTTTTGGGACCGAATGTTGTTACCGGCGCGTACTGGTAGTTAGTTAAATTAATTTCGATGATATGATGTTACATTTGATGACGAACTACGCGGACAGAGATGAACATCGTTGGTAATGGACGCTGTTCGAAGCAGATTGTCGGCTCATTTATATTTGATAACGTATGTATTATGACAACGGATACTAGTATGACATTAATACGAAACGGTCCGTTCGCCGGACGCGATTTTTGTTTCATCATCGAAACGAAAAATGTTTCAGTTTCGCTGGCTATTTAATTTTCGATTGCTCGGAATTAATACATTTCCGCGGAATTAAAAATAGACGATCCACATTATCCGTCGCGGAAGCAGGCTATTCATTTCCCTGAATATTACACGATCGCCCAAATATCGCAGCATGCTACGCAAGTCGCACGACAATTTCCATTTCTGTATTAATTTGCCCGTAGGCCCGTCGTTTCGGTTGGTAATAAATTAATCATGTCAGACAATGAATATTTCATTATATTTTATAGCATTAACATCAGCGGCCGGCTGAATATTCAATATCAGAATTGGCGAGTGTCGTCATCGACCAAATGAGAACTCGTCGATCCGTTTCGAAAGTAAATTGCTCGTTCCGAATTTAGTGTTTCGGTCGCAAAACCGGGTGTTCCGAGTTCCGGAGGAGAGGATTTCATCAACGAGCCGGCGCTAGGATAAAATATGATACTACTCTTGCGGCCAAAACCAAAGTTCCCACCGGAGCGGCGTGGCGGCTCCGCGTTTCTCCAAATGAAATAATAAATCTCGTTCGCGGATGCGAATTTTCTTGCGAGAACCCGGCAATCTTCTCGCGAACTTCTCGCTGCGTTGCTCACGCGTGCAACATCAATTACGTTCCCGTGGTATCGACAGCGTTTATTTCCCTCACGATCGTCGCACTGTGGAAACACCTACGATAAACTGTTCAAAGCCAGTTTCTTCAGTGTTCTTAAAAAATTTAAGCAACTTACTCGAGGAAATAGAACAATGTAGAACATTTACTTATCGAACACGACCTTTGAATCTCGCTTTCAATTTTCGTGAAAAACTAGATTTACGAATATCAATTTGGAAATTGTCTGCCGCTTTAAAACACTGGTCTTTTTGTGGTTTCGTCAGTATTCGAATTGTTAGATAATCAAATACGGAATAATCTCTCACAATAACTCAAGGCGCTTGTGCACACGAGGCACGAACAGAACAAAGGGTCGCGCACCAATAACGTCATTCTACCAATCAGACTAGAGAATCTACTAATCAACCGATTACACAACGCACGTTATTCAACCAATCATACCGAGAAATTGTAATATTCGAGGAATTTTATAATACTACAAAGTGAGATGAAACTCTTACTATGTAAATTTTATCTTCAAGATTGTTCTGAAATTGTTATTTCTCTTAAAGCAATACTGTTACTTTAATCTTCCATTAAACTGCTTGGAATTCACTTGACGTCCCAGGAAGTGAAGTTTAACTATTGTCTGTAGTATTTTCTGTAATCCTAACGTTTGACAAGCTGATGGATTCCTTTTTCGTAAAAACTCTTGAATTATTGAGCTTTCTATAAATTTAGTTCATCGAATATTCCTCTCAGCTATTATCGTGATCGAGCAATAATAATCGATAGGAATAAAAAATCGATGCAACAGCGAGAAAATGATTCTCATTCGTAAGCCATTCTCCAGCGGAATCCCAAGTCGGGATTTTATACATATAGTTTTATATAGTTAAATGTGCAAATAGAGAGTTCTGCACATATCGCGATGAAAATTTGTTTTGTTTTTGTGTTTCGAAATGCCGTTTTTTGTAAAGATTGAGACACTCGTGCCGTTTAAGTTGGGACACAAGGTTTTTTCATTCTTCTGCATAAAGACGTCATTTTTATCAATGGAAACTATGTTTCAAGTGCTTTTATCTAAAATAACCAAATTGTTAAGGCAAAAACTGTGTAGAGACTATTCCCGACGACGACAGGCCGTTCGCATCACTTTTCGGTTCTTGATTATGACGATCGCGAGACAGACGAACAATGGGCTAATTAACGCTCGCGAAATAAACGTTCAGCTTCGCATCGCGCATCGATGAACCTCGCGAAACGTTTCCGAAATATCGCGAAGGTAAATCGTTGTTAATTAAACGCTTTAGTCGTTCCGCGCGACCGACTCGCGGAACTGCAATCTCGTCGAGCGAAATGAGCTGTACGATGCGTTATTTTTGCGTATGCACGTGGCCCGAACAAGTGTTTATGAGCTGCTGCGCGTCCGTTCTGCAGCCGGATCTTCTTGTGTTGCGTAATAATTCGATATAATAAATCACGGCAGCATGGCACTTCGGTGGCTTAATTAATTTGTAACGAGTTTTCACAAGTTGCGCACTGATAGAGCCTGGATATTAATCATCGTTCAAACATTTCAAGTGTCCCGGGGGCTATACGTATACGTTACCTCCCGTCTCCCTTCCATTTGATCCCTGCGTTCTCCCTTTTCAATTCTAATTTGCAATGCTCCGCGTGACGAAGTCAAATCGCAAATCGGTCGGCATCAATCATTGTTCCCTCGGAGAAAATCATCCGTAGAATATTTGCGCTTCAATACAATTTCTTTAAATTTGCAGTAAGCAAATGTTTAAAAGTAAATTTTCGATTTTAGAGCTAGTACCTCTACCTGAGTACCCGCGAGACACCCGGATAGAGCATAAATAGCCGGGTACCAAATGAGTAGGCTGCGGATTTTTATGAAATTTTTAATTTTTGTAGGTAAATTTTAAGAAAGTGGGAACAAGTGAAAACTCATTTTCCGTAGTAGTAGCCTTTGCGCACCTGAAATAAATAAAAATCGTACCAAATTCTGTGGAATTCTATATTTTAGCATTTTTTGAACACTTTTAGAAGCCATAAATGCATACAGATCGCAGTCTACTCATGAGATAACGGAGTGCCCGGGTACCCGTTATCTCGTGAGACAGCCCAAGTACATCATCCAGCATCAACAGCAAAGTTGTCATCCTCTTGAATTATCGGGCCATCTCATTTCTATCAAAAGTTCTACAATTATTTTAGAATGCTCTTTTTCGACCAAAAAATTACCAGTTGTACATGCATTTCCTCCCTATAAGATTCTGGGGTCAAGGTAGTTCAAAAGTTAATACAGCTCGGGAAAAATATTTTTTTTTGTGCTGTGTCATTTGCAGGTTCCAGCGAGAGGGGTCCTTAGTATGGTACAGTTTGAGTCCCTAATATGACACCTGGTGCCATATTCGGCACCCACACCAAGGATGTCAATAGCTATACCCATATTAGGGAACCCTTGGTAGTGCCATATTGGGAACTCCACGTGGACTGATAATACTGGCTACTGACAAAGAGAAAATGAATTTCAGCCCAAACCAACAGTTGGCGAACATTAATATAATTAAACTGAAACTACAGATATGTTCAAGCATTGCAAAATCACTTACCTCCCTCCAAAAAGGTACAATCGAAAATGTAACCACAAAAATATTCAACACGTGGAGACACAAGTGGCGGAGAATCGGTGCTGAAATCTACAGAACGGTGCGAATGCACTGCACACTGTTGAGTAAACATGGTAAACTATTGTTTGAAGATTTTCTCACTGGAGTTTGACTTCTCCTTTACAACATACATATAAGGTAGTGCCACAATAGGGGACTATACCATATTTGGGCACTTTAACCTATCGTTAATGGACCTGTTTATCGCATTGTAGATATGCGTGACTACAATGATAGATACTTGGGTTGTTTGATCGAATAATTATTTGCCGGGGATAGAGTAACGTTTACAAGCGATTGATCTATATTTTCTGCATGGTCGGATACTTGAAGTGCACTTCATTCGCCTGCACGAACGGTATCCGCAGAATTATTGGATTCTTTTGTTGAATCGGCTTGTACACGTCGCGGGTAGACGAAGGAGCCCCGGAACAAGAGCATTAAGCTTCTAGGGAGGTCTAAGAATGTCGATCGATTCCTCAGAAGCATGCAATAAGACGATATCTCGCGATCTAGATGCAGCGAGACGGCCGGGGTTCAGCCTGGATCGCAATTGTGTCGTGCTCGCGGAATTTCGACCGGCAACAATGCGAAGTGCGGCTCACCGCGCACGTCCTTATGCATCGAGAGCATCGGAAGCCGTTACAAGGGAAGATTAGGGCCGATTCGATCTTGAGTCCCGAGAAGATAGGTCGGAACCCTCTCTCAGCCCCCTCGAGCATCCGCGTCCCACTGCTTTTTGGGTATTAACCCCACGGGATCCCGCGATCGACCTTTAAACTATTCTGACTCTGTGCCAGAATACTTTCTTACTGTTGCTACCGTCACGGATAAATATTAATACCGGTGGGAAAACCCTTTGCCGAACGACCTCGCAACGGCGCACAGTAAGACGAAACTGCTTGACGACGACCAAGAAACTGTAACTTCTGCTTTTTATGTGTATATCGTTCATTCATAAGAAAAGCGACATATAAGTAAAAAAAAGGAAATTTTACAGGAGAGCCATTTTTGAAAATTACCTACAAGTTCACAATTTGCATGCCAATCAGTTATAAAGTACACATAATTCTTCTTAAACGTTTTTTAGAAATATATTTTCGGTTGTTTCACTTTCCTTATGAATGAACGATATATCAAATATATAGAATATATTTATTTATAGGGAAAAGTAATGCACCAAACAAGTTATTATTATTACTTTAAAAATACTGTAAAAATCCCTTCATTTTCAGTTTCACGAAATAAGAATATAAAAAAATCCACAATACAGAAAGTACTAAACAAATATGAATTATATATTACATCGTATACATATATTAGGTCGGCAAGAAAGTAATGTTGGTATTTTAAGGTGAAATGAAACCGAATTTCTTTATTCAAACGTTGAACTTTAATCACTAAAATATTTTTTTATTTATTCTTTGTGGCAAAAGATCATCGAACAAAAGGGAAAATATCTTATTTATTAAAATTCATTGCTTGAATAAAAAAATTGGACCTTAAAATACTGAAATTACTTTCTTGCCAACTCTAGTTAGAAAGCAGTTATTTTTCAGTGAAAATTGAATTTCAATATTCCCTATAGTTTGGAAGTTATACTAAAGTCTGCTAAATTATTCCATCCGCACCACTGTATCTCGATACATCGAGCCTTGGCTGACCATAGCTGGCACTTTCTACTTGGAAACTTTGTATAGCGTTCGGACGGCACTATAGAAACAAACAATTAAGTGCTCGGAACGAAAAGTAGAATAGATAATTGCGTCGATTAATTCTGCAAATGTGAAATCGATTATAATGACCAAACTTTTCAATATGGATAGCAATTTCCATATTGAATAAACCAACAAATACGCCTTCAGTGGTATAATCCAATAATTTATTTTAAAAGTATTATCCATAAGTAGACTGCGGATATGTATGCATTTATAGAAAAATTGAGTATATGAAATTCGAAATTGTTGAAAAATTTTAAAAATTCAAGATGTCAATACATAATTTCTCGTCTATTAAAATCATTACAGGAAGAAATAACATTCACTTTCGTTTCTATTACTTGCAATCGATGCAGACAATTTTTATTTTGCATAAAGATCTCCGCAGTCTATTCATAAGAATACTATATGATTCTTCCCGATATAGTAGAATCTTTAAAAGCCCTATTAATACATTTTAAGTTCGATCATTTTCGTTTAAATAATCATTTCAGAAGAAGTTGTTACGCTGTATAGACTTATTATATAATTTGAAAAAAAAGCTATTAGAAATTTAAATAAAGTGTCACGATATTAAGCCAAGAATACCACAAGGAAGAACCCTCACAGAAAGTCATGATATCAGCGCCATAGGACCAGCAAAATCCAATAGAGAATTGTTTCGACTACCTACAAGACACTGTAATTTGCACGTAAAACCACATGAAAGTTATATCCGCGATTACGTCCCCGGCAATCAATAAAGTTCAGCTTACATTGTGTGCAGACTTTTCTGGATCATAGGAGCCAAGGCGCGAACTTCTCAGCGAAACTTTGTTCCTTATACACTCTCGAAGTTCCATCAGGCAGTTCGATATGCCGGTTTCCGTCTGAGCGCAGTTATCAGTTTGTTAACCGACAAACTGAAGTGCTCGAGAAACTCTGCTCCCGAACAGCCGAGCAACATTGAAAGTTTACGATGGAAGTCGAACGTCTTGAAGGAAATCGAAACCCGTTCCCGGTGTCCTTAGATTTTGAGGCTCGGTCACCTTTGCCGAGGTTCGTCCTCTTTCTTCCGTGCAACGACTTCCAATCACTGCACTTGTTGAATGAGGACGACAATGTTGAACCGAGACTCTGTTAACACGAAGAGAAGCAGGAACGACTCGTCAATTCTCGGTTTCAATTCTGCTTCTCGTCGAAATAGTTTCACGAGCTTGTAATCCTGAATGGGCCAATGGAAAATGTTCAAATTCTTGTTATGGAGAAAACATTGGTAGTATACGAGTTTTATGCATTTGTGACAATAACGAAAACCCTGAAATTTATGTAAAATTTAGGGCGAAACGTTACTGTAGATTTTATGCAGAGAGAAAAGGGAAAATAATGAAAATTAAGAATCGTGTATAAGAATTCCGACCTTTGATCAGCTTTTTCAGGCGAATGTACCGTGAACAAATAGCACATTGCTGACAGGCAAGTTAATTTCCCTTCGTAAACGTTCAATTTTCGTGCAATTTCCGTGAATCGTTAACGTCCAATCGGCGTAAACAACTGAAAATACAAAGCCGCGTGCGGAGAAGAGAATAATACGGGGACCTCGCCGCGTCGGCGCGAGCCGTAATTAGCAGCGCTAGAACGAAGAACAGCTTACATACAGGTCGGCCTGTTAGCAAAACTGATTGATCTTCGCACCAATGGAGACACATGGAAAGTCGGGTCGAAGTTTCTCCAAAGTTACCACGAATTAATCACGCTTGGTCGACGAGCCAGGCGATAAGGCAACTCTCGCCAGAATGAGATGCCAGGAGCGTTGGAATAACGTCTTGATCTTTGAAATCGATCTCCGGCTTTTAATCATCATCCCTTGTTACCAAGAAGCTGTTGCTTTGAATCGAACTTCTTGGCCAGCGGCGACGTTCTGACGTATCGCATTCACTGCCATCTGTTTAGAAACTATTACAAAAACCACTCTGTCGATAACTTTCTGCTCTTCGTGCGAACGTGGCAGTGAAATGAATGAAAATAACGTTACGATGGCTTCGACTTTCTGCCGATAAATATATTATGTTATTCATTTACCAAGAGTCTTTCAACTTTATTTTTTGAAGATTGCGTTTTAATTTGTTTGTTCAGCTCTTATGCCAATAGCAAACATTTTCTATGACGTTTAATAATTCTTATACCTAAAATATACAGAAATATATTTCATTAGCAATTTTGCTATGTTTCGACGAAACCGAAAACAAAAATTTATCCCCTGACAGTCGGAGCTATTTTAACTAGAAAATTAAATATTTCTTCCAAATTCCGTATTGTATATGAATTTTTTTCATTCTACGGATATGAAATTGTGATATGATTCATACAATACTTAAATGTTTAGTAATTACTTAGATACACCAATGTATTTAATAATGTAAACAATATTGTGAAGGACAAACTGAATGTGAGCACGGGGAACTCGTCAGGAAAAGTATAACGTAATTGATTAAATGAAACTATAAAACGCAGATGGATGAAAGCTACAAGAGGATATTTCGTGCAACTATTTCCTGCGAGCGTATGAGGATTAAGCTTTTAACTATCCAGTAACATCGGTGGGATGTTTGGGCGGCTGTAAAAAAAAAAGTCCTTAGAAACATCTGGAACATCTGGGGAAACGATTTTCATTGATCGAAGAAATTGCAACCGTCGTAACGGAGTGTTTTACGGAGCAAGACGAGAAGCTTTATGAGATTGGGATCATTGCAATATAACGTCGATGGATCAAACGTGGAGATGGGAAATGGGACTATCTGAAAAAGTAAGGTAACACATTTTCACTCGGCGTTTCTATGGAACGTCAATAGAACTTCTTCAATGATTCTGAATCTATTCAATAACTTAATTTCGCTACGGAAGATAATATAGATAGATTAACGTGGCAATCATCACGGTAGTCATCGCACATTTTTCGCACTAAACAACTCCTTCAGTTCAGTTCGGTTCGACCTTAGACCATATACAGGGTGTCCCACATAACACTTTCCACGATTTTTCAAGTACTTTCGGTAATTAAAATAGTTTGGTTCAGTGGGGAAATTATTGTGACGGAGAGGTTTAAGTCTATTTTAATCAGAAAAATGCTACAAATATATTGGTGTAAGTTTCATAAAAAAATAAGTGATAATAAAAAAATTTTATATTGGTATAATAATACATTGTGAGGACGCGCGGGCCTTTGAATTGTGCCGGCGACTGCGACTCTCCGCGTCGCATTAGTAGTGGTTCACACTACTATTTATTTTGGATATTTTTTTTTACTGTAATACTCTATGCTGTTGTAACAAAATCCGGTTAATATTTGACTGACCCTCGTAATTATCCCTCGTCCAGGGTGTACGAAAATTATGTCTAGGGTGATCTCGATACCATCGAATGGGTTTAACATGCGGGACCGAAGACTGATCGGTAGAGCAACTGGTTGAGACTCCTGAATCCTCTCCCAGAGGAGTCCACGCGCCGTGTAGCAAGCCTTCGAAGGAATCGGCGGTCCGTTTATTTAATGAAAGGCTCTTTTCTTCTCCGTCTATTACACGGTACTCGTCGATTCTCCGAACTAATCTGGGCGGGCCAATAAATCTGCCCCTGGGTCGCTCCGTAGTCCATTTAATGCACTCTTCGTTCATTAGCGAGCTCGAAATATTGAACAAGTTTCGCTGCGAACAAAGTTGGGAGTCTCAATAGTTGGTCGGAGCCCGGCGCGCTATCTACGATCGTTGGATCCCGGAGAAAATTCGAGTCCATCGAACTTCGGGAGAGAGAGTCGACTATATAGTAAGCTGGCATAAACGACGAACAGAGGAAACGTCTGGCGTGGTGGCTGTGGCCCGGAAATTTCTTTCCACTTTCGCGAAGTTCGCGCAATAATTTCGGCCAAGATTCGCCACCGTTGTCCCTTCGCTTGCAACCGCACAGTGGGACGAAACAACTTGACGGCAATCAAAAATTCGGAAACTTTCCTACTGCTTTATAAAGGGTGTTCAGGGATTGATTGTCCAGCTTTTTTCTCGTAAACGGTAAATGCTAGGGAAAAATGGAACAGGAAAAAAGCAATGTAATGGTGCATAGAAGTTTTATTTCTATTCACATTATGTTTAAAAGATGGATGTGACCTTCAATTCTTTACATGGAATGCTGTATATTTTTTACATTAGACACTTTTGCATTTAGACACCTACAAGGTCGGACACAGGACGAACACAGGACCAGAGGTGGGCATTATTTGGCGAAAAAAATATTTGAAATACTTTTTCATATTTTAGATTTTATTTTGCTTAAAGAAAATAGTATTTTAAATAAGATATATATATATGCGTATATTTCTAAAATAAAATATTTCTATTTTAACAATCTGAAATACGAAATAAAATATTTTACTTTTTGCATTGTTATAATACTATACTAGTTATAATACTATCTTATCGTTAAGAAACGCGATTTACACTCATAAATGTATTGAATTCGAACCATTATTTTCAGCAATAATATTTAAAATTGAAATTGAAAATAAAGACAAGATACAAATATTTCCAATATTCTTCAAATAAAATACTCTAATAAAATATTCTATTTTCACAAATTACAGCGTCAAATAAAATATTTTATTTTCAAAGTTGTGTACACGTGCTTTAAAATAAACGTGACTATTTACTATTTAAAATACTATTTTGCCCACACACACACAGCTCTGCACAGGACGAAGTATTTCGAATTGTCACAAGAAATATAAGTCACAAGAAAATATTGGAAAATGGTAGTTCCATATTACAATACATTTAATTCTCGCTCGAGAAATATAAATTCACTTCTCAATTTACAATATTACGAAAATCGATCTTTAATCGCCGTCAGATCGTTTCGTCCCATTGTGGATCGTCGGTGATTATCCCTGATCCTTCCTTGGGAAGAGCAAAGTCGTTTACCACTCGGGCTAACGATCGAATGCTGGCATTCGACAACATCACTGAGGAACATCATGGTCCGCATACTGATACCCTTGACGTAAAGCGTATTAACTTTCCACCCAGGCCTTTCTGTTTTAATGTGTTGTTAGAGTTGTTGTTGTAGCAAGATTGTAAACAGCATTCTTGCAGTGTATTCATTTGTGAATTAAAATCCACCTCTGCCACTCTATTTCTTTCGCAGGAGGACTTCTATGTCTGACTTTACTTCTGGACGTGCGTTTGTGTTGTTCACTCTCTTCTTGATTGTAATATTCCATTAAAGAAGTGTTGTATGTGAGAAAGGATATTATCACAGAGACTTATGCTGCGTGTTATAATTTTAAATAAGCACATGCACAAACGTAATTTCATTTTCTTTATATTAAATGTGAAGTTACGGTTGCAACATGTACACATATGTAACGCTGGTAGCAAACGCGTTAATTATGACGCATGCTGCAACCACGTGCAATAAAAGGAACGAAGGTAACTAGATTAGAAACCATATTTTATGATAAACGAACCTTATCATTTTTATTATTCTATCAAAATTGAGCATTTCATTTAAAAAGTCAAAATTTATATGTTCTCCTTTTGTACGCATCCACCTGTCACGTCTTGTAATAGAATGTTAACTTTGTTGCAATTTAATTTACAAAATGTTACTGCAAGGAGTACTTAACCACCGTATAAGAATTTAGACAATGTTCAAAGTTTCATTTACTTCGTTACTAACTCACATCTTACAATACAATGTTAGATTTGTTACGTTTCAATTTACAAAATTTGTAACTGCATGAGGTGCTTAAACATTATATGAGACAGTATTCCAAGTTACATCCCTTGGTATAGTTTCGTTAAAAAGGGGCTGGCAATTAAAATTTTCAAGTAGTATATGCACTTGTAGAATTTCGAAAGCTTAGGAAAGTCTTAAGTAGAATCAAGTATTTCCGAGCAAATCAAAACTTCTGAACTAGTTGATGCTTAACAAGATTTTCTAAAATGCAAGACTCGCAGCAATCGGGTCGTTGACTTTAACCAAAGAATTTACGATCGAGACACCTTAACTATAATATAAAATTAAATAATAATTGAAACATCTACTCTTATATTCCTATCACGAATAGTACAGTGTGAGAAATATGTACTTGTTTTATTTCACCACATTATGATTTTAGTTCACTTTAATTTTTCTTCAAGTGTTTCTCCGCGTTCTGAAATGATTATACAGTAATCATCAACAAATACGAATCGCGAAAAAGTCGATACAAAAATTATTTCCAGAACCATATCGGACACGACCACGGGACCGAAAAACTAACGGTTATGGAATTGATATGGGAATCGAAAGAGGGACCGTAATCGAAACAGGTGATAGTTGGGAATTTCGGTTTTCCATAACATTTAATCGGGATAAATGTTCTTCATAACCGTTTCAGGAACCGAAATCGATATCGCAGCATCGCTGCAAAGGTGACGCAACTTCAAAAACTATGATTTTCAGAGGAATCGAAAGACACATTGTGAACAGATTTAGTAAGTATTTTGTTAATCAAACTTCTGCACGAGAAGAGCATTGCTCAGAATCTATTCAAGTGAATTTTTTCATCATTTGTATTTGTTAATCCTGGAAAATCAGCTTAAATCACACGACTATCTATTGAAGTGAATTTTTTCTCCATTTGTATTTGCTAATCCAGGAGAATCAGCTTAAATTATGTCACAATCAATACTAACTGCAAATTAATACTAATCGTCTGCCGCAGTAACGAAAAGCAGGGTTGCAGCAGTCAAAAACAGTCAATTCTCCATATTAATTAGCGCAAGCTCTACACCTTCGGGGCTTCGTCTAACTAAAGTAATAAAGCATATAAATCAAGACAGAAGGCACGAACTTCACAATTTAATATATCGTTAAACAGATAGGATGGACAGCGCGTTATTACAAAATAAACGTAGCTAGATATCCTATACGGAGCGAGATCGAAACAAAGTTTGACTGAACTCGGGGAAAGTTCTGCACTTTTCGATCGATGCATCCGCACGAATTACCCGGTAATTTGACAAAGCGAATAAGAGAGATAGAGAGAGAGAGAGTAAGAGAGAGAGAGTTTTGGTTGGTTCGTCAGTTTACAATCCTCCCCGCCGAAAACCGCCTAACTTTGCCCGCCGCGAAGTATTAATGCTGATTCGAGAAGCCCGCTCGCATCCGTAAATATCGTTGCCAAACTTTTTTACGAGTTCGCGGTAGATACGAGATCGTCTTTCCTCTTTATGGAGGATTCCTTTGAGATTCATGAAGACGTATCCAGTCCGAGGGGAAATCCCTTATGCGCGTGTCTTTTCGCTGACAAATCTTAAAGTGATTTTGCGGTCGAAGGGGATAAGGGAAGGAGCCGTAACGGGGCTTACGTGACGAAAATTTCGTCTCGATACTGACGGAAACCCGTCGCGTCGTGTCGCGATCGGCGAAATGACCCGAGAGTAATGTTCCGGAGTAATTTTCCACCTTGTAGAAGTATCTCATCGCGAAAGAAAGCTGTCGATACGAGTTTCCGGCTCCTACAAACATCACCGCGTCCCCACCTCCTCCGCTCTCCCCGCGGTTAATTTAATTTCGATACGACAACCACTCCCACAAAATCAGTCGACTTCAAAAAGATTTTCCGGGGACAGTACAGTCTTGGACAAGATGAAAGCACTCGTGTGCCACCTTGAACCCCGTGCACTACGATTTGTTGTAAAACTGTAAAGTTGCAGTGGCTAGAACTTCTTCAACGTTCATCATTGTTTAGAGAAGGAAGATTGTATTTATTGACAACAACGAATATAATGCTACTTAGATTCCAAGGAATTAAGTAGATTCTGTCCGAAATCCTGCTCACCCAAATACAAAAGTACGATAATATACACTGCGCTACAACTGCGTTTCGGAAAATGACACAAGAAAAGAACATACGGGTTAGGTCTTCAAAATTCTTCGAGATGTGGGGAAACCGGAAAAAGTCTGACTGAAGAAGAACCACTTTCGTATCTGTTATCAGCTGATCTGTCGCGGATAAGGTGGATACTACATGTTTCACCCCGAAATTCCATGTAGTCTTGGAGAAATTAAAGGTAGGACACATGTGCTATTGTTTTATCAAGGAGTGTAGGAGGATGTAACGATGGGAACGAGATGGACGAGATCCACTCCCCTGGTGTGTTCCTCGCCGTGCAACATCGAAGAAATATCCGAACAGCGAACGAAACAGTCAATTGGAGTTGTCGTCGCCTCTCCGTTTTCGATAGTCCACGGGGTTCATCGGTTTTCCTCGGAACCGAGTGACCTGTCGGATCCGGAAAAGATAAAGGGAAAATCTAAGAGAAAAACCGGATGGGGGAGGGGAAATCTGATCGGTGGAAGCGAGAAAAGGGCAGAACGCAGCGACTCTGGAAAAGAGAAAAGGAAGCGTAATCTTACAAGGGTGGCAAGCGAATCACGAGATTCCAATCCGATATAATGCTCGAAAAAATATCCGTTTGCGGTCGTTTTGAAGAGACGAAAACAGTTTTTTATTGAAAATTTATGCGTGAATTGGACATTTTGAATAAAGAACTCAGGAGTCCACACAGATGTGTTATATTTAGACAGCATATGTATTTTATGGATTCATGACACAAATGAGTAGGCGTAATTTTAAACAGTAAAAATATTAGAGAAGAATTTTAAGATATTGTTCTATTATTTTCAACCTGTTAAACGTATTAAGAAAGAAAATAAATTTGTGTTACACTCCAGTTTGTTGCAGTTCAGGTAGAAAATTTTTATTTTGTCCGAAGATTCGCTGTCCAGTTATGTTATGTCTATTAATTTATGCAAACACTTTCTGTTTTCAAAAAAGATACTATACAGTAACTGTTAACCAAAGTAATAAAGAAGCTTCTGCCACTGATGTTTCTGTGAACATTTTCGGAAAAATTGTTACTTATGGTCTACGATAGAAACGTTTTATTGTAGCATTCATAGCCGCGTATGATTCAGCGCGCGGATTTCAGCGCTTTTTGCCGATAGAAAAAAGGGAACACTGGAGATGAGCAGACTGGTATCGGCTGTTCTCGGTCGCGAATTCGGAAGCAGTCAGACTGTGAAAAGAGAAGGAATGTTTGCGTGTCGGTGTGCAACGGCAAACTGCATTGCGTTGCATGCACTTGTCGGCTTCCTAGAGGTCGGAAGAGGTGTCGCACCGACTGAACCGTAGTGTCATGCTCTTCGAGGACACTCTAAGACGAGATTCTCCGTCGAATAACGCGGGTACCAGTACGTACCGTAGCGAAATTCTGGATGCGATTCTAACTGTGCCTTTTTTGTCTAATTATTCTCGACGTCGCTGAATTACGTTTCAACATTAAACTAAATGAGAGGCGCACACGCTCACGCGCTGTTATCAAGGGAGTGCCGACTATCAGATTCGGGGGCCGGGCTAATTAAACGCCCCTACTACACACGTCACTCGTGCTCCTGAAGCGTAGTGTAAACAGCGACAAGACCAGCATCGGATGCGCTGCTAATTCTGAGTGAACACGGAAGAATAATTGAAGACCTTCGTACGGAAGCCTGGCAAATCTATTTCTCAGTTAAATCGTACTGGTTCTCTAGTTTACCATATTTTTATGCTGGGTGTTCCATTCAAAGTTGCCAGATACCCTATCTGCTAGTACCGAATTAGTCACCTGACATTATGATACATCAACGCCAGAGGCGGAACGCGTCACGTGACCGGGCCGTGGCGAAAGCGGGGGGAATAGCGTCGTAGAAGGGGAAGGACACAAACCTTAATCTGCCGAATCTGGTTCCTATAATTTTAAATAGCTCTAGCCTATGTTTATATTTTGCAGCTGCTATTTACATTTACAGTGAGAAGCAAAAGTGAACACACAAACTATATTTTTATTTAATGTTTGCATACAGAATAAAAAAACAAACAAAATACACAGTATTAAGTACAATATTTATTTTATCAATTTCAACTTTCCAAAAAATTTTAAAGAATGATGATATTATTATTATTTTGATAACTACAAATTGTTTTCGTGCAATCGGTTTTGCGTCACAATTCATTTTCAAATAAACATTTCATATTTTGATGCATTTAATACTTTGTCCAGATTATATGCAAATATTAAATAAAAATACGTTTCTGTGGAAATACCGTATGTGTGTTCACTTTGGCTCCTCGCATGTTTAGATACAAAGTATGTCAATATTCCAAACCAATTGAAAACTCTGCAGTTTCCAGATTTCGGTAATTGAGATGGTGACAATATTGTACCTGCAGCTACCTACATACATGCGACTGCTAGATTAACGATTTAGAAAAACGAATTGGTTGTATTAATTGTTTGGCTTTCCAGCTGTGGCACGATTCGAGGTACATTGTCGTTCGTGTGCTCTTGTCCGGGTACCTATGAAGTCCTTCGCTCGCTAACCGAGTTCCTTAATTGCCGAGCAAATGAAACTGTGCCGGGCGATTCCGTACTCCCGGCTTAACTAGGTATACGCTTCAACAAATATTAATCTTTGCTCGAAAAGAAATGGTTAGGACAGATCCTACTGAATCTCGGGAGGACCCGGGAAGGAGGGAAGATGTCTAATTCATACGATAATTACGGAGCTGGAAAATGCGAGCGGAAAATGGCACGACGTACAGATCCTTAATGGCGTCGGTGCACCATTCTGCGACGGGTACGGGGAAAGGGGTGTTGTATCGCCGCGGTAGCTGGTAATTACGATAAAGCTTAATTTTCTGCAGGATGCCGAGCGGTGCGATTTGCGGCTAACCTCCACGGAAAGCCCTGACAGGAGCTTTAGCTGTGATTCGTAGAAGGAAAGTGATGCATGCGACCGGGTTGCACCGTGGAATATTGTACTGCTAGTAAGCACCGCCATTAGGAAGAACATGTCGATTTGTAGGAATCTATTAGGTTGTTGCATACGGAATATCCGATTGCTAACTGTTTTCTAATTGAAAATTGAATTTTTCCCTCCCTATCGATGAATTTACCATCAGATTTTAACGAAATTTCAATGAAAATATGGAATGTTATAAGGTACTACAAGGGCTGCCAAAACAGGATCTTTAATGGAATACCGCAGCCATATATTTTCAAGTAAGTTGAAAGTTTTGATCAGCTTAACGCTGGCAACCTGAAGTTTTGCGATCGATTTTTAATCTGCCGACGGTATAGATAATCATTTTTACGAAAGGGTCGAGCGAAGGAAGAGTGAACAAGCACGGTTCACAGTGTTACGTGAATAATGATCGGAATAATAGCACGCGTTTAACATCGTTAGCCGGTAATCAGGGTACGGCCTCGACTGGAATTAGCCTTGAGTGGCCCTTCCTGTTCCCGAAGTAAAAGTGTGATTAATTATTGCACGTTCCGAGCACACAATGGATTTCCTTTCGGTCACTATTATGTCTTCGTGCTTGTTTTAAACGATCTGAAATCATCGCACGCGAGAAATGCAAATAACGCAATTTAATAGAAGCAATTTTCGTTTCACAGATTTGCGCATCCACTATCGTTTAAAAGGGGCCTTTGAATATTTTTCTGTCGACTGAAAGAGAATGATCGTTCCCATTAATTCGGTTTTGCTAGGCTACTGTTTAAGCTGTGAGCTTCGCAACTAAAACCGGACCGGATCAGCGCGATTCATCCGCGGAGAAGAATCAACAAACTTTTTGTTTACGCAGAATACGTTTCCAACGCACGATCTGTGTGTCAACTAAATCTTTGACTAACGGTCTGTATGTTTCATATCTCTTCTAAACGTTAATACTTTTTACGCACGAACGGAGCTTGAAAAAATACGCAGCATCTACCTACACTGCGGATTTTATGAGAATATTGATAGGATAGAAATATTAGAAGAATTGGAGATCTTCGACATATAACTTTCGAAATTAGTACTGTGCATGAAAGTCCACAGCGCAGTTCTGTTCAGAGAAAAATGTAATTCTATCCAGGAAAACGTGTCGTTATACATGTTCGAAGAAAAATAGGTATGAGAGGACACACGTATTTTTATGATCTGCATTCACAGAAATTCTGAAAACCGAGCTACTGATGTTATTCTGAATTAGGAGTTTAAATTCAACGAGGAGAAATTACGTACTTTGAAAAATTGTGACCGTACCTGCGCAATCTCGTTCAAAAGGATTTTCCATTTCTGCGGGTATTACCCTTTTCTTTTAAAGCCATTTCGCATTCGAGAGGTATATGCAGAGAGGACCAGTTCTGCAGCCGTAACATGAAAAATTGTTCGCCTACGCGCTGGGTTTTTTTCACGGTATGTAAGCCGATTGTACAATAATCCTCCGCTGGAATAGCTGTAACAGGCATTGGCCGGAACAACAACACTCTTTACACGTGAACGTTTCTCTCAAAGTACCGATGAACAGAGGTACACCCTTCGAGAACGGAGGCACAGCTTTTTATCAGATGCTGCGTCGTTCCATTTTTATGTTTCCGTGGTATCTTAAAACTTCAATATCTATACAGTCGCGAACGGTGGCGCACTCAGGATTTAAACTTGAGTGGGGGAGGGCGAGTTGAACGGATGAAATTTTGTGGCCTGGTGCAAGAATTGCCAATGTACAGTAGCGCGTTATAACTAGTTGGGGCCCACCAGCAGGGTCGAATTAAGACAGCGCGGAGCCTGTAGCAGATGTTACCAGGAGGCCCTAGGTTTTGTATGGTAGCAAAATGAAACATAATGAATGATCTTTCTTTCTTGTTAGCAAAAATATCTGCTAACGGTACCCAGGGCTGTTCCACGATTTTGGAAGCTAAACATTTTATGCTCCAAGCGCGGGGTCCCCAGCATTTGCTACTTCTCCTATTACGCTTACTTCGGTCCTGGCCTCCAAGGAAAAACGTAGATCTTGGATCTTGGTTTGCGTTCGGAGCCCCTTTTTGCTTTTCCCAAGTTGCTCACAGAGTAACGCGCCACTGCCAATGTACATACATATGTACTTACATATGTTAAAATCAGTTTTCCAGTATTCTATTTCCTTTTTTCTTGGGGGGGGGAGGGCAAGGCCCCCAGATTGTAATAGTTTAAAAAAAAGAAAAGTTGAATTTTTGCAGATAAGTTATTTATTATATTCACATAGTGTAAATATAATCTACTAGGCTCTTACATATTATTATTACATACTAACGTAATCTGTGACTTTACTCTGCGCGAATGAACTAACAGATTGTTGATCAATGGTGTTTTCAACTGTAACCATAACAGAGAATATTTTGACTATATTATTAAAACATTGTTTAAAATAAAAACAAGAAATACTGTAATCGTACTAAGGACGCGGTATTTCGAGAACGACACACAGTTCACACAGATTAATTAAGCTGGACCGGAATTACACAATTTTCATAATCCGCCTCGCCAGTCGAACGTCCATATTCCGGGGGGTTACATACGCGACTGTTTGCGGGACTAAGATTGATTACCAATCTGACTTCTCCAAGTAGATAGAGCAAACGTTCTGGGGCTTCGGCAGTTCGGTGAATGCAACGAGACCCGTCGTGAACCGTTGTCAGTAGTTATCGATTTCTGTAATCAGCATTGTCTGCTTCGCTCAGTCTCAGCTGACTCGATTACCCGAATTATCAAGGATGGAGTCTCCGAATTAATTAGCGCCATTCGCGGAGCTGAAGTGGCGACTGTGCATCCTTCAAATACTCTCAGACGCCATCCTCGTTCGAGGTGGCGGACAGTGTATTGGTAATGGACAAAAATAAGAAAATCAACTTTTGTGATGGAATTTATTACTTTCATAAAACTGTTCCCTGTACTCCACTTACATCTTTGCAATAGTTTATGCAAAGATAAAAGTAATCTAAACTGAAAGAAAAAATACCTTCAATATTTATGGGTCAATGTAGCAGAGAGAAATACTATAAAACTTTTGCTTTTCGCTCGTAGCTCCATCCGAATGTCGAATATTAAATACTGTTGGGATTGTCTATTTTATTTCGGTTCTGTAAAAATGGAAAACCAAAACTATTCTAGTGTTTCGAAAACGTTATGGTATGGCATTCAAGAATATGTGATCAAAAATATAGGTTCCCACTCAAAGTTTTAATCATGTCTACAATACAGATATACAATCACCGCGCGTACTTAAAAAAACACGCCATTTTGAAACACACAAAAAAGAACAAATTCTCATCGCGCGATAAGTCTAAAATTTTTTAACACATTTAAGCTACATTAAATTTCCAACAAATTAGATATATTTAAGCAATTAGCGAAATAAAACTTTTTAGGACATACTTTTAGCCTTTGCTTTTAGCACAGCTGCACTGAACACGACTTGTTGCTTTTAATGCTCATGAAAAGTTTGTTTATAAACAGGAATAAAGTTGACAACCATGACATTGGTGTTTCCAGTGCGTTAATGTGGAAAAAAGCGCTTCCCCAACTTATACGGTGTCCCAACCTGTACGAACATCCCTCATACTTTTCCAGTAATGGAATATTGAAAACCGGGTGTTCAATGCACTGTGGTTCGATGCGGTGCGAGGACAATCGAGGGAGAAAAAACAAATCAATGGGTAAGATGCAACCTTAAAAAGTTCCGAGCCCCATTCCGGTAGGAAAGTGATCGATGGTCTGCCACTTAAGCTTCGGATTCGTTTAGATGCGAACGGAGAAACATGAAACACACTGCTTCTTGGTGTAACGAAGATGAAGCACCTCGGGGATCGATAAAGATTTTCATGGTGCGACTGTCTCTTTCGAAATTTCAACGGTGCCAGGTACGGTGCGGCGTAACTTCAAAAAACAGGTCGTGGCTGTGGGTCGCAATGTGCTCTCCCAGTTGAATGCGGACAGCGGATCACGGGAGATGCCATTTGCGGCACAGAAGAAGGAGAGAAAGGGACCGAGAGGCCCTTGGTCTTGGGTTTTAGTGGGTATGCCCTCGCCTATACTTTTTCTCAGGCAAGGTGAGCCCCACACTACCCTTCCGACCATCATCAAGAGGGGGAAGGAGCGTGTGCGAGTCCCGAAAGACAAGAACAGGCGTGATGGTGGGCCTCGAGGGACGAAGAACTAACAACGAGGGCAATGCGAAAAGTGGAGGCCGCTGATGGCACGGCGTATTTTACCACGTTTTTATTATCTCGTTTTCTTGTCTGGCTGTCTGTTCGGTACAAATTTTGCGATTGATTTTAAACTAACTTCCCGATGAGCTAGAGAATTGAAATTTTAAACATAGCTCAGAACTGGATGGCAATGCAATATTTAAAAAAATTTTTTAGAATAAGCCTATGTTTGCTATATATATACCGATAATGCGGCCGGCGCGGCGGCGGACATAATAAAGTTTATTATAGCTGGATCTGTCGGCCAGGGTCGGCGGGATGAACACTTCCTCCGTAGGGCTGAATAAAAACCGGTATACTGCGCAATTACGACAAAGCGTCTCGTTCCCCTGTAATTCGAGCCTCGTATAAACAGCGGGACGCGATTCGTCGAATCCATCGGGCATCCGGGCAAGGATTAAACTTGATCCTCGACCGTAAACCTTAATTGAATATATCCCGCCAAGCGCGGGGGCAACATTGAAGCGCTGATTGCACGAAGATCCAAGGGAACGCGGATGTTTTCTTTACACGAACGACTCCCGCGGAGTTTATCATTCGCATCAAACTACATACTTGAACGAACCTCGCGAGTTCGCTGGCGCTGCGAGCTTTTAGAAAAGTTCCCTGTAACCGCGACCGGTTTATTTCGATTCATTATTACGAGTGGGTTCGAGTTGTATTTACATTCGGAGCAAACTCGACAGATTACGACTTCTCCCCACTCTACCCTTCCCCTTCTTCGACGCTGTTCCCCCACGCTTTCGCGACTAACGCGTTCCGGCTCTGTCGCGCATGTGTCACAATGTAACTCTTGTAAATTTAACTTTTTCTCCTCAATTCGAGTCAATTTCCCTGATCTGGCGGGAATACGGTATATCACATGATAAAATATATTTTAATCAAGAGTCGAGAGATAATTAAGTCCACGGTTATAAATAAATATTAGTGCATTTGAATCTGTAGAAGAATATATTTATTAACGCGGGCAACACAGAAATAAACTTAAGTACAAAATATGAAACAATGCTATTATGATGAATAGTCTGTTTTCGTCCTCATTATTCTCTCTCTGGCTCGATCGCAATTGCTATTAAAAGTACATGTTAAGTAATATGCATATAAAATTATAATACAGTTTATACTTCGCTAGCCATAATTAAAATCGGGGGGATAAATTTTGTTCATTATCAATTGTTATTTTCTAATGAAAAAAATATTTTCAGTTATTTTACTTATAAAAGAAACGAAAAGATAATTTGCACCGATTGTTTTTTGAGTAATTTTATTCAACATAAGTATTAATATAAGTATTCAACATTCATCAAGTCTATTGTTCGTGTTTGAAAATATTGATATAATACCTTTAGCAGCTGAAAGTTCTTTGCTGATCTAATATTTTTACTAAAAATTTGTTATGCAATAAGACAATTTATTAATTTTCGTTTAAAACGTAACAGAAATGTTGAACACATTTATTGTAGAATATTAAGGATATCGTATGCTCTGTGAGCAACTGTTTCAAACGTCAATAACAGAATCATGAAACTCGCCTAAAGGCTGATTTAATCATTAGAAACGTTCGTAAACTCGAATTTTGTGGTTATTTCGTGTTCTACTAGCCTTCAATACGGTAACTATGCGAATCATCCAAGTGAACCCTTACCATAATTCTCTTTGGCCTCGGATTGCCCTCGGAATCTCTAATCAATAATACCACGCTGAATTGTGAAAGTCCTCTTATTTATCAATTCTCATGATTATCAATTTTGATCATAATAGTTTATTGATTTGTACAGGGCGAACTACATAACTTTATCACTTAAAAGAGTTTAATGTGGCAATTATTGTGATGATCAAACAATTTCTGAGATATAAACATAATAAAATAGATGACAATAATAAACTAACTACGACATTTATAATCCTTCGCTGAAATAATGAAAATGAATTTTTCGTAATTAATACAGGAAGATCATATGTTGTAAGTCATTGTACACTGTTCTTGATCTCAGCAATTACACTCGTTTAATTAACTATTGATGATCGTTAAAGATATGACATAAAGTTGTTCAATTCAATGAAACAACTTTCTTCTTTAAATTATTTTCTACCATCGAAGATAGCACAGATATATTTGAAGTGATCGAGTTATGTTGTTCTGCCTGTATACGACTATAGTCGTGTGTCACTATCGAAATGCTAGTGGTGTTACACGCAGACGCATAAATGGAAGAAGCTTGCCGATGATTATTTGAACCCTTTGTAGGATTTCGCAATCGTTGCATCACGGCAGTCGTCGAGATTAAATTTCTCTCCATCGATATGACTGAAACAATCTATCAATTCAATTGGTTGAAATATTCCCGGATTCTATCTTTTGCTTGCCGGCACACCCGTGCAATAAGTCAAATTGCCAACCAGTTATTTTTTAATAATTCGCTCGGTTCACTTCCGATTTGCGTTTGTACTCCGGCTCTCTGGGTGGCGTCTCTCTGCCGGAAGGTCGCAAATCTGTCAATGAAACGCTACAGGATGCTTTTAAAAAACTGCAATAAATTTCTGCCAATTTACATGTGAATTCTGCTCCTATGGTTGTTGTTTCGCCGCGGAACATCGACTTTCGTCGAGCTGTACATGAACTTCTGCGATTATCTAATCATTTATACATATAGCCAGTCAATTTAGTTTGTTTTCATATGCAACAAAATTATTAATGTAGGCATTAATCATGTGACGGGATGGTCGACCGTATTTCACTCAGTCCTGGTATGACCCGCTCTCGTTCTTCGCCATCATCTACGACCAACAGCGACTGTGCGATGCACAGTGGGATACTTGACTCGAAAAGTCGGAAAAAAGTCGATTTCGATTTTCTTTTGTACTTGTACACTCGTGAGTACTCTAATTCATAGAGATTTTATAGCACACTTTTGCGTTCATAAAATTCATACAATAACAAATTCATACATAAAATTCACTTTATTATTATCTAAATTAGTGTAGAATGAGTCGCAGCGTGTATGTACTTATATCTTAATGAAAATTAATAGTGAGACCTTAAAAAATTTTTTAAATTTATATTTACTAATTAAAAAGTTTCGTGATGTACATATTTAGTATTAAAATGAATTACATCGTTTCACAACATAATTTACGTACAAAAATAATTTTTTCCATCGATATTTTTAAAGGGTTTCCGATAATCTGAGGAAAAAATGTTTTCAACAAAAGAGAGTTGAACATCTACAAATTTCGAAAAAAAATTTTTTCGACAAAAAGTAGATTATTTTGATTTTTTAAATGTCAAAATGCAAATGACGAATTCAACGCCGTACTATGTTATGACTTTGAGCCCATAAATAACTCTAAAATAGTATCTTCCGACTTTTCGGGCCAAACATTCCACTGTGCGATGATAGGGGAGGCTACGCAGAGTGACACCACATTCTTTACCTAGCCATCATCTGACGAATGAACAGTGCACCTATAGTAAAGCTTCACGAAACACGCTAATATATGCTTCGACAAATCACGATGTTCTTATAGAAATATCGTGCACTGCAAATTGCTGTCATATGCACGGTCCCCGTCGAAATAGAATTTCGCAAGGACGACGTTCCTGGCGCGGACGAATTAGTTTCAGCTGATTTGTACTAACGATCCTTCCGAAACGACCTGGAAATTCATTGGGGCGCGGTACGATATTCCGGTCTAATGTAATATATATTTTTTCACGCTGGGTAGCGGTGGTGGAGACAGGTGGATCGATACGGTGAGTCGAGAGGTTTAATGGGAAAAGAGGTAACGATTTTATTTTACGAAGGACCTGCACGGCAGGATATACAGCGATAGGCTTTACACGGACGAACAGATCCTCGCGAAGTCAATTCCGTTACGATAATCCGCAAGAGGTAACTCGATGAAAGAGGCAAGCGGATTCGTAAAGGAGGACAGGCATTAAAGCTCGACAGAACGAATTAGCCAGACGTTCCCCTATTTTCCCCGTTTATCCGGGTTAATTAAATTTCCGTTGATCTGGCCCCTCCGCTAACAAATATCACGATCGTGCCTGGTAACCAATCTGAATTCTCGAAACGACCACTGCCACGGATTGCGGTATTAATCACCTCGTTATTCTCCCACCCCTCCTTGTGCCTCGTGTCGCTCGTTTACGTCGACTTCTCGTATTTATAATTCAAGTCAGACCGCCATTTGAGTCGTGTACGTGCCAGTCAAGACTTTTGCGAATGCGAATCATCTGTAAAAAGTTCACCACTTCAGGAACGAATCTTTTTTAGCAAGCTAGCACTAAAAGTGACTGGTATGTGTTCTTATGAAAATAACAATATTATATGTATTAGCTTAAGCTTTTCGTTAAGTGTGCTATCATTCTGTACCTCTATATTTCGTTAATAATTCTACTTCATTGAATAAAAATAGATAAGTTAATGTAGCTTTGTTTCATTTCATTCATATATGTTAGAAAAGACACGCTAAAAATATGTATATAAAAAAATTGAATTTCTAATGTTTAATAAACAGAAATTACATTAATTTCAAATTGTGCTATCTTTTCGTCGCGGAGTGTAGCTACTGTCCGGTATTAGGTACCGTTCGGCGTTAAGGAAACTCCCCTACCTTAGAAACAGGTCGATCCTCGGATATTTACATATTCGTTGGATAATGCTAAAAAAAGTTAAATCAACGTAAATTTTCCGGGAGGACTTCATGTGCTTCCAAAGGAATATATGACAAAAAGAATTGCAGCAGAACGCACCTAGGCACCGGGCTTCGCGAACAGGGGTAAAAATGAGGCACGGGAGTCGAGAATCGGAAGACCGGAGATTAAAATGAACGTTATTAGCGTTTATCGGATAGGGTGCAAAAGGAAAAATGCTGGAGGGTAATCCCATTGTCGCCGGGGCTATTTGTTGCGAAACGAAATTATGCGAATTGACGCGGTTCCGCGGGGCCCATCCCAGTCGCGTATTTACATTTTATTAAAAGTGACAGGGAGGCCGATGGCGGGGCATAAATCGCGATCCCGCCGATATCAAGGGTTCCGTATGCGGCGGCGTCGGATGCAGATTTGAAACGATGCAGATGCGAGGTTGATCCGTGGTGCATCGCAGCACACGCGTAAGCCACGCCGTAAAGCTCAGACTTTATTCTTCCATTTTCCTTCTCGTCCCGTTTTTCCTGTACCTCCTGGTTTTCCGCGTCGTTTCCGACGTACCACCGTCTCCACAGCGAAACGACGTTGTTTACACGGGGGACGAGCCACCCGCGGATAAGACGATCCATCTTATCCGTGACAGATCAGCTGATACCAGACACGAAACGCGTCTTTATTCGCACTTATTCCGGTTTGCCCACATCTCGAGGAACTCTCGAGATATGACCCGAGGCGGGGCCAATATGGAGAATCGCTCTGCTGTATGCATTCCCAAAACGCTGTTACAGCGCAGTGTACGGTACTGTACTCTTGTATTTCAGTGATCAGTTCCTCTATAGAAACACAGTAGAACCTCATTTATCCGAACATCGAACATCATGTCAAACATACGACCCGCCGATAAGTAGCCTCCGGCTCGACCAACACGGTAACCTACAGGGTGTCTCAAAATGCCCTCACCACCCGAAATAGGAGGTTCCTGAGATCATCTGAAGCGACATTTTCCTTTGCAAAAATATTATCCGCGGCTTTGTTTAGGAGTTATAGCCAGTCGGCCTATAGACAGTTGGCGCGCCGGGCCGACTGTACCAACTCGCGTCAAGGTCGCGCTCTGATTGGTCCGTGTTTTTCGTTAATAACTCCTAAACAAAGCCGCGGATAAGATTTTTGCAAAGGAAAATGTTGTTTCAAATGATCTCAGGAACCTCCCATTTCCGGGTGGTGAGGATTTATATACTAGTAGCGTAGGTACAGCAGAATATAATGCATTAAGTACGAGAATGTCATGTCAACCAAATGTATATCAGATCTTATGTTAATCCTAATGTATAGCTTTGTAACCTCCTATGGGGAGATCCACTTAAGGATCTCAATTAAAAAAAACAACACTGGATTTCTTAAAATTAAAATCACAAAAATTCAGAAATTATGAAATGTTTTTCTTCTTTATTTCGAGGGAGCCCTTGTTGCTAAACGAGTACGCATAACAGAGATCGAGGTTCGGATAATGGAAGCTTGTTGTTATCGTACACGAAAGATGTGAGTCTGTCTGCAAGAGTCCTCGTTACCAGTCGATATTGAAGTTGGCTATTCAGACATATCGAAACGAACAAAAAAACTTTCGCATACACGCAATAATTTCAATAAATCGATAATATAAAAATATTCCTGAACCCACATGTACCGTCTCTGCGATTTTGTACTTCATTTTTATCAGAAACACATAAAATTCGCAGTCTAATTACAAGGGAAAGAATTACCGTGCGATTACTCAACTCGCCAGGCCCGATAAGACATTGCGAACGTTACACCGAGCCATTGCCTCACTAATTAAAGAAATCGAACAGACTACATAAAACACTTACAATTAGACGTCTGCGATTTAAAAACTTTCTAGTTTGCTGCTGAGAAGATCAGTCCTGATACTAAGCGCCACACAGCATCAAAGTAAACGGCCTCTTTAGCAGTACTTACTTTAAAAAAAATTATTAATAAGGTTGGAAGAAGATAGCTCGGAACCTTGGAGAAAAATTAAGTTAGAAACCTATTAATCATCCGGCGAACTAAATTGTTTATGAGTGCCCGTTAATACAGAATCAAAGGGTCCTGAATTTCGGTTAATTAAGGTTCCCTGTAAAGTTCGTCCACGACCCCCCTCCCGCAGCTCTCTTATTCACCAAAAAATTTGTCTCCATTATACCGTAAGATGTTCTGTAATTTGGTTTAACGACACCGGGAGCACAAAGCTTACAAAGCCGCAGGAACGTCTGCCGGCCGATGCGAGACAATGGATTCTCCTCTTGGCCGACGAAGAAACTTCTTCCGTCGCGTTAACGAAGACAAAGGGAAGGGTGAAAGCGAGTCGAGCGGAGTCGAAGTATTTGCACGGTACATTAACTCTAAATCCGTAATCGACAGTACCATTAACGCCCCGAAACTTAAAGATAGGCAACCGAGGTCAAGGAACACGTGGCCGAAACCGCGATACCGCGCCGGGAAAGTCAGCCGCGTTAATTTATTTAACACCAGCCACTGGGACCAATTCGGAACACGAGTTTCGCTGCGGTTTCTCACTTGTATGAAACCGATGAATATTTAAACGGAATGATTCCGCTTATTGTTCGCGAAAGTGTACATATTCTCTTTCATCCTATCTCTTGTACGAATTATTTCTTCATAAGGTGGTACTCTCTGATTTCGAACCTTGGAGAATTCAATTCTCTTGAATTGCAAAGAAAGCCAGAATTTCTTACAAACAAGAGAATATACGGTGGGTGTATAAAGTATTCGTACGCTCTTTAAATCAGAATAACTTTTTCATAATTGTACCAAACGACCTGGTTTTTTATAATCAATTAGAATCGTTGATTACAAGGTTACATGCTAAAATAAGAAATACATCTTTTAAAACTTTTTTATTTGAACCCTTAATGAAAATTTAAAAAATGCAGCGAATACACGTGCCATTGCATAGGAATCGTCTGACGCGCGTGTCTGACCATGATCAACCAATTCTACTTTGTGCATATACTGAAGCACCGAACCTGGCGGAACTTTAAACTCGATTTTCTCGAAAACGAGCTGCCAAACGAAAATATGTTATTCCTTTTCCCACCCCCTGCCCGATTGTACTACGATCTCCGGCCCATCCTGTATAATAGTTAAACCACTTGTTATAAATTTTGAAGCACTCGCCAGAGTCAGCCTAACGCAAATTTTGTCCTTGAAAGGTTAATATTAAAGTATAGAGGGCAATATTTGTGGCGGAGTTTATTCATATTGAGATGACGACCGTAGCCAACGTGTTAAGTTGACTCGAAGCCTATCTTATTATCAAAAATTCGCGTGCCTATTACCTATACATCGTTCCACAAAATCCTAATGAACACAGACAGGCAACCTAAGTCACGGAACAGGTGGCCGAAACCGGCGAAAAAGTCGGTCATTAATTTATTCGGCGTTCCGCTCCAATTTGCCGAAGTCGCTGAAAGGTTGGTACAAGGACGGCGAGTGTTTAAGAAGGAACAATAAAACTTATTGTCCAATTTTCGTCGGATCGTTCGAAGTAGGTCGATCGCTCCTCGAAGAAGGGACCATTAACGGTGTATTTATACGTTCGCCGGAATGTCTGGTGAAATACTGGCCGTCGAAGAATAATGGCGCGACGTGCCATCCGGCGTTCACGGGAAAAAGGGGTGCAATTTTCCAATAGGCGGCCGAGGCTGCGCAGCCACCAGAGCGCAGAGACGAATTCTAAAAGTTTCTTTTAGTGACCGTATATCAATCGGGCAGACGTCGCGGTGTCATGAAACCGTGATCTTCGGATGGGCGTAAATTTTTTCCCCTCGGCCGAAACTGCTCCTCCTTGGCGAATTCTTTTTCGATCAGCTTCCCGCGGGCGAACAGCCACTTCTCCTTCTTTTATTCCTCCGTCGCGGATAAATTTCTCGGCGCGACGTGGAGCCACGGCCATTATGTCACGGGATCCACCGAGGGGAAGAGCATTAATTTTATGGAGCTGATGATCGTCGTTTTTATTCCACCGTCGTCGTCCCCAGGTGAGAACATTCCGTTGTCGGAACCGAACGCTACAATATTTCCCACCGGCGCGGCGCGGCGGCTTCTAGATGGAGTAATTGCTAAAATATATAATCTCACTTTCACGAGTACAGTAAAGGAAAGAGGAAATTTGAATGGTATGTATCAAGTGGAGCATATGTTGCTGTTATTAGTTTTTTCGTGACTGGACTCATAAAGGTCATATGAAGGTGAACTTTAGGGTAATTATTTACAAAGACGCATTCAAAAAGCAAAAAACTATTTCCACTGTTGAATTGAATTTTTCATATTGGTGCACGGTCCGTGGCAACGTTTGCGTAAACCAGGGTCGGCTGTTTGTTTACTGTTTTTGTAAACACGTTGCTGGGCTCGGAGAAGAAATTATTATATACAGGGTATAGCCGGACGGATGGTACAACCGAGCAGAGGGTGATACTATATGTAAAAGTAAGTCGAAAAAAAAGGAATAAAATTTTTTTGTTTGACGCTTCCTTTACGAGAAAATCGAGTTTGAAAATGCAGCGAATACACGTGCTATTGCATAGGAATCGTCTGACGCGTCTGACCATGATCAAACAATTCTACTTTGTGTATATACTAAAGCACGCGAACCCGGCGTTTTTTCGACTTATTTTTACATGTGGTATCACCCCCTGCTTGGTTGTACCACCGGTCACACCCTGTATATAAGTCGAATCTGTTAGAACCATTAATGAAATAGCGATTTTGAAACTACACCCAGTGTTGGGCAATAAATAAATAAAATTAAATAAATAAATATTTAAATAAAAATTTAAATAACAAGTTGTAATTTTTTGTTTAATGTTATTTAACCCTTTCGGTGTCACGAATTATTATTCCCTACATTATGATCTTTTTATGTCCTTATATGAGGACGCCATGACCGAAAAGGTTAATGTTTTTAATATTACTTAATGTTAATATTTCTTCAATACAGATATTTTTCATTGCATATCAAACAAACACAACGTTCATTTATAAAACTAAATAAATATTCGTATATCCAACTATCGATAAACTGCCGATGTTCATCTTCAATATTGCGCTTTGGAGAATCCAAGAGCTCATGGAAAAATACGAAAAATACTCGATTGTTATACGAGGAATGTGTGTTCTGGCGCAGTTTAGCGAAAACTGTCGAATACTAGAAAAAAATAGCCGGCAGGTAACAACAATGTATTGAAAATTGTGGACGGAGACTGCTGATATATTTCCCTTTAAATAATTGTAAAACACCAGTACTGTGTTACTCAGGCGTTTCCTTTTATTTATTGCAGTTCAACGTAACAATCATTTACATCACGCCACTTTCAAAATCAATAGAGTAATTGCCCAAATTGAGGATATCAAAAGCACTAAAACAGACGAAATTTTCGACGATTTAGTGTTGTTTTTAACAAACTTATTCTTTATAATTTGTGTTCTTTTAATTAGCTTATTCTTTACTATTTTCCACTGAAAATTTCGTTTGAGTATTCGTTACAGTTCGAAAGTTACATACCAAAATGTCACGAAATTTTTCGGTTCGGTCGAGTTGTGCGGCGTTTTCGCGCGCCTCAAAGGATCCATTGAAGGAATTCGATAGTCTCTCGCCTACCACAGCTAGAGAAGAAGCGAAACGCGTTACACGCTAGGATTGTACGCGGCGGGATCGCGTAGGGGCGTTTCTTTTTCGTTTTGAAACACCGCGGCCGGGGAAAGAAAGGAGAATTTATCCTCGGCGCGCAGCGCGACAAAAACATGGATCCTCTCGCTGATATAGAGGGACCAGTGAATGGGGGATGCTTCCGATGGCTGTGTGCGTGGGCCACTAGGAGAACATTCACGACCTACAAACGTATATTTACCACGACGTCTGGTGGCTCGAGCAGCCCCACCCCCCTATATAAGCAAGGATTCCAGGACGACGGCTGAATGTGTCTTGTTCTATTTGGACCGCGGAAACGTCGAAAAGGATCCTTCCCCCGGAAGCTCTCGAAATGCTTATTTTACGGTGGCGGCGTCATAAAGGCGCGATCTTCCAATGAGCGTAAAACTCTCAACTTCGATCCGCCGTAACCCACGGACACCTCAATAAATACAGATGGCGCGGAAAGAGGCTTGTTCCCAGTATTCTATCATTTACCTTCATTTTTCCACCCCCGCCAGACAATGGAGTTTCGTCGGGGCGGATTTGCTGGATTCTCGCGACTTTTAAAAGCCACTCCGCTGGAATATCAATGAGGGTAATTAAAAGGCGAATAATTTTGTAGTCGTAATGGACACAGACGAATCTCGGCAATTCGAAATTACAATATCAATTAGAGTAATCGTAAGGGTGTGTCGTAGAGGTTGGCACACGTTTTCTTTTCAGCGACATTTCATATTTCATAGGACGAGAAAAAAATGTTTCTGTATAAGTGGAGACACCCCAAAACTGTGAAAAGTAAGTGTTGAAGTAAACTCAAAACACCTTATATTCAGTGTTTATTGAGTATTTATTTCTTACATCCGATTTGACACAAAGAAACATTGGTCAGTCAATAATAACCGACTTAATCAATTGGGGTTGAAGCATTTTCAGTTGAGAACGAATCAATAAAAGACACAATGAAACTTTTTAGTCTTATACTAACACTTTGTTTTTAAAATCGAGATCGACTATTTACCAAATCAATTGTTATTATTAACGAAGAGTTAACGTATCAAATACAAGCTGTACAATTCACATGGTTTTATCGTACGAGGAATGATAAATCGAAAACTTTTCAACAAATATTTTTATTCAGTTTTTAATTTGGAAAAACAAAAAATATAAAGTTTCAATATGCTTTGTTTATTGATCAACAATTTCCGATTGAGTACATACGGATGTATATAACAAATATTGAATGTATACTTTCTTCTAAATGAGAGTTCAAATGAATATATTCTATGAAATATGTAGCAATATCATGAGTGCCAGTACGTATAGCTTACACGAAGTTACTCATACCAAAAGCATGAAAGCTGAAGACCTACTTCGTAAATGCTACAACGTCCGTAAATATATTGGAAAATTTCATTCGTGACTGAATCAACCATAGATGTGGGGAACCTAAGTAGCTCCCTCTTTACAATGATCTTCTAAAACTCGTAGTAGAATCTTTTAGTGTAGCTTATATTCCTGTAAAATTGGCGGTTTATTAGACGGCGATTAGAACGATAAAGAAAAAATCGTACATCAAATTTTAGATCATTCTAAAGAGGAAGTTTCAACCTTCAAATCTGCGTTAGCTTCAGTCAAGAAAGAAATCTTCCAATGTTTTCAAATGAGTCCAGGTTCATGATTACGTTCTTTATTACAAAATCATAGCAATTTTCGACAATTTTTTGAAACTCAGAAAACCATTCAAATACTTTTCGGAGCCACCGTGTATTTCCAGAAACTGTCGAACATCGATTCGTGTTTCGACATAATAAATATCGAAAATTCGGCGAACAATATTTACGATATAGAAACACTGATTTACTTTCAGAGGCGATTGTATACGACCTCCCGGCACAAATGGTGTTCACGCGGAAAATGAAAATTAACAAACAAAATTCCCCCGAGCACTGCAGCTCTATTGTGTTAAATTGTTTGCGACCGAACCAGCCCGCGAATGCTATACGGAATACGACGAAATAGATCGAATAAATACAACAGACCGGCTTCTCGTGAAAACTTTCGTTCTATAAAAGTTTCCGAAGCATTGCTTGACAAGTCGGAAGTTCAATGGACGAATATAATCGTTTGAGATCTCGCATACTATTGGATATTACGGGATGCAACGTTGAAAGAATATATCCAGAGTCGTGAAACTTTGAGAACTAACGCAATACTTCGGAGGGACCTGTCTCGACGGTGTGCTTCGCCAGTCGGCGATTCATTCCAACTTGCGTTTTCATATCGACGTAACGTGACTCGATATCGTCCGATTCTCGCAACCGGCGATTTATCGGGAATACGCGCGCGCGCCCGCGCTACAATGCAACGTTCGCGCAAGATCGCTCGGGAAATACATTGAAGAGCGGCCAGTGCATAATCGCTTCCGATAAATACCCGTCGCACCGGAAAACGGAAACGACTGAAAATAAGGACGACGAGATCAGCGAGAGGTGAATGGCAGGAATACGTTTTTCTGATTGCTCGATGAATTCGTTCCGCATTGCTAGAACCGAGCGGTGAAAAATCTTTCGACGACGCCAGTCAACTCGAATCGCTTTCCGACCTCACTCGAAATTTCTATCGCCACCGAGTAACACGGACTCATAAATTCCTCTGGCAACAGGCTGATTCGCGTAATGACGGCGCTAATGCGATTTTATCGATTTTAGCACCGGGAACGGACCTGATCCGGCGAATTTAGTGCTTTGTCCTATTCTGATAGATGCGTTTTACTTTACCGAAGACAAATGAAATAATGCAGGAAGTAATTGAAAATTTTTTAAACTTTAAATATGCCATACACACAAAGATCAATGCGATTTACACGGAAACATCGCGAAAGTTGTCTTTAGCTTCTACATACAGACATATCTTGAGTAATAAGGTTAATTGATTCCGAGAATAATTTAATGTTCACGATTTTAGACAAAGAGAAATAATTCTTCTTAACATTTCGAAGAAGAATGTATTCAGAAATATGTATTATGGGACCGTTGATTTTATGCATTCATGAGTAGGGGGAGTACGAAGCATTAAAACGATTAGAAGGATTTAACGATACATTATCTTCGATTTAGAAGAATTAATAAAGGAAAAAGAGCAAATTTCAGTCGATCATTTGCTCAGACAACTGAAACCGAAACACAACATTCAATCTGGATATTGGTTTAATCAGCCTGTACGGATATGTTCATGTTTATTTGAAAGCGAATTGTTTATTGATTTTCCTACATAATACTAATTATTAAATAAATATATCGAATATCGCGTTAACCGTATCCTGCAGCTTGAGCGGTACACTAATATGTTTATCTAAGCAAACGGAGGCACAGCACCGTTTCATATTCAATTTTGTGCATACCCGTGCCAGAAATTCGTCGAGGGAACTACGTACAGATTCTCGGATAAGAAAGGAGGATACGAAACCACACGGCTCACGAATTAGATGGAAATTACGGCAGAAATTTAGATAACAGCACACAAGTACGAATCAGAAGGTTTATGGCGGCCCCTTGACGAGGGTATGATTAAATTAGACTGCAACCAGTTGCTGGTATGAGCAGCGATAAAATTAAATGCACGGAGTAATCCATATTAAAACGCTTAACGCGCACGTGGCGGAAATACTTTCGTTTAATCCGAGCCGGCGTTGTTTAAAATGGTAATAGCAAGCAACCAGCGAAACGAATGGTACAAGCAAACATGTAAATTGTGTTTATCTTGGCTCGATTTGCAACGTTCGCCCGTGAATTAATAAATCTCTGTTCCACTGCAATTTCGAAATTAACCATGCTTCCCGATAAGAATACGCACCATGGTCTAATTGGCTACACTTGTTCTCGGTTAACATATTTACACCGCAGTATTAGGGATATTCCTAGTGATTGAAAAGGTAATAGAAGTTTTAGGTATCTAAATAGTAGTGTGAAACTTTCTCCTATGGAATTTAAAACAATATAAAGAATGTACAATCGAGATAGAAGAAAAATATGGTATTCTTTTTACCTTCCATGAAGGATGTTTTTTCAAATCCTGAGATTACAAAAATATGAGAAGGATGGACGATTTTGTTTGCCTCGCCAACGAGAATCCATTCTCGTTGAATTCTACAAATCTATTCTTGGAAAAATATCTATTTACACTTATTTCAATCTTATTGGAAAACAATACCGCAGTAAAACGAACACCCGCGGTAAAAGGTACATTTACTCTATATTCAAAGTATGCAGCATTATCTTTGACTTCCCGAGTGCGAAGTTCCCACCGAAAGTTTCCCGCAAAGTGTGCTTTCACAGCTTCGCGTGCCCTTTGTTTCGCCAGGCCCATGAAAATACAATTACGGTTGCAATACGCAAAGCACCGATCGCCCTCAGCTTCCATGAATGATTCCCAGTTGAAGAATGTCGGTTCTGAAAAGACAATCTCGAGTCGTAACGGAATACACAAATAACGATCGCGGATGGTTGACTCTCAATACGCGAATCAAATTGAAATCGAAGTGCAGCGAGCAGGAATTATAAAGAAATTTTTCCCAGGGGAATGTCTTTGCATCGTTGATCCAATGAGATGCCGGGGACCGGGCGAAATATGTTAAACAGAACGTTTAAACGTTTCGATGAAAATCCCGTCGGCAAAATTCGCGGCCGAGTAATTTCGCGATTCCGTCGATGCCGAGGAATCACCATTAAAAATACAATAATTCATTGCTGCCGGATGGCTACCGTACCCGTGCGGCGTGCCATCGACGTGACTACGGCACTGCACACGTACATAAATTACAAATTATGCGGAAGAGATAAAGGTGACCGAGCACGGCTACGTACAGCCCTATAGACGCAAATGGTGTATACGTGTTCGCCTATTGTGTATATCCGTGGGGAGACGAGGCAGCGCATCAAAGGGAGTCACGTTTTACCGTGATTTAACTCCGTTTTCATTATTCGCGTTTCTCTGAGACCGTCTTGACAAACAGTCACCGTTTCGCTAAATGAGCAAAAACCACGTGTCCGCCTCGGCCATTCGGCTTTTTATCGAGTTACCACTCAACCATATTAATTTCTACCTTTCCGAAGGACCAAACTCAGTCTCTCGTTAAAATTTTCACCGGAAACCACATTTTTCCCGGAGACAAACCAAAAGTTTCCATTTTTCTCAACCACCAAACTCACGAGTTCACATGAATACAGCGAGTCCTTTCATGTGAGATTCATTTATGTGAATAAAGTTTTGGGATTCCGCTATTATATAGACGTCATAGACCAGACCCGGCCAACTTCTTCCCCGCTGTCGCTTCACCACTCTCACTACCAGTCTACCGGTTTTCCCACTACATATTTCATATTGCCTTACCGTCCTTTGCCTCACCTGACTGCGCGGGCCTCGTACGCTCCTAATCTCCCCTCGTCCGACACTTCACAGGAGCTTGATAGGGAGAGGAGCCGTCTGTCGCTCGCGAGCTGCAAGTTGTCCAGGCCTGACATACGTGTATTGGACCAATATTACATACAGGGTGTACCGGAAATCGTAGTACAATCGGGCAGGGGGGTAATTCTACATCGAAAAATAAGTCGAAAAAAGGAATAACATTTTTTCGACTTATTTTTCGATTGTGCAGAATACGGCATTAAAGATGCTGTTTTCTTTTTGAATTGATGCAAAAAATTATTGTTCAGCATGGACGTCCGTTGTCCAATAATAAATGAATAATAATATTCATTTTCTAATTCGTTGACTTTGTTAAATACAAGTTCAGTGCTGTTCAATTAATCAAATATTCATAAGGTCGAACTATATCAATCTCGCCGAAGAAATGCATAAAATATGTCCACTAATAATTTCCAGCCATGAAACATTCACAACTCTGATACAGTACTACGAACAAAATTTATATTTCCGAAGGATTGAATAATCCTTGAATCGACAATTTCAAACAGTGCCGGAGGACTCGGCAAAAGATTAAACATTGGTAATTCATAATCCTTTTCTAGCAAGAAGAATTTGTAGAAAACGATGGGGGTTTTCGAATGTCTGATGAAACGCGACTGACCGTGCAGCCACGATTACAATAAAAAATTGATAGTGCTTCATAGAAAATCGTGGTCGGAACGTTTAGCATGATTAATAATTGATCCGTGGGGCGTCGGCCACCGTGAGACTTACCTTCGCTAGAACGCTGAGCACCCGCGAAACCCCCGAAGGATCTTTTGAAATAAGTGATATAAATGGGAACGAGGTTGCGGTCGCCACTCCATGGCTCTCGGCTTATTAATAATTTACGAGGGTCGGTCTACCGACCGTTTGGTGAGGGTGGTATTATCATAAAAAAATGACTCCGTATTTTATTTTAAAAGTACTATATTTAATTATTCGTCCGTCGTATCACTCGAGCGGACATGTATGCGTCGTTTATATACAAATGTGTACACTCTGTACATTCTGTTCTATATGATAAACGTTAACACGAACCTGTACAGAAGCGAGAATTTATTTTTTCCGGTATCTAAACGCTAGGTTCCTGACAGCTTTACAATGTACTTGCTTAGATCAGTTAGAGTTAACACGCACGTGGTTCGCCTATTTTTCCTTCATTTTGATAAACCTCTCGTTCTCATTTCCGATCAATCGTTTCACATTTTAATTGACTAATTGAATTATTCCATTGTCCAAGGCCGGTGAGAAAGTCTAAATCGTCGTCCGTTTCGTTTCAATGGCCGATCTCGATGAAAAAGTTCAATCGATCGTGAACGAGTCATCGGATATACGCGATCGAATCATACAGAACAGATTATAACCATTATGCGAGCCCAAGAGCTAGGGGTTGGGGGTGGGAAATGATTCGAGCCGCGTTCGTTAAATAGTTCGCGAACGGGGGGGGCGGGAACCGAATTTTTCCTTTCATCCCCAACGATTTTGTACGTTTGACGTGACGCAATGTGCGGTATTCGAATTCCAGAACAATATAAATTTTAATAACCAAATATTTTGTGTGAAAGGTAGTATAATCTCGGTCCACATTAATTTTTTCAACGTTGCCACGCGGTTTCAAGGTGACCCACCTTGAAATTCGGTATAATGATAATAAGAAGCAGAGTCTTGAACTCCATTATAGTAACGGTTAAAGGGAAACATAGTCTTTTCAATGGGTGGTTCGCTTTGGTACTTGAATTACGTTTGTGGAGGCAGTGAAAAGATATAGATTTTGAATTCAGCACACGTTCATTATTCTAATTGCTCAATTCAACCGCGATTCGTGATGGGATTAATGTCCTGGATGAATATGTCAATTCTACCGAGTCTAATTTTGATCTCCGACATTTATGAAATTATTACACTTTTGAACGTCTCTCGCGAGCCTCCTTTTTAAATAAATATAAGTTAATGTATGAATTAGCATGAATAGGTAAAGAGTAGTAAAAAAGATTTTGAAATGGATGGAATAAATTTGGAGCATAAATACAAAGAAGTTAACGTTTATTAAAATCGACTGAAATAAGTCTGTTAAATAGCTTAGGAACAACAGAAATACAGATTTCCACACACAGTGATTCCACGATAATTGAAAGTACCACGCGCATATACGTCACAACAGAATAAACTGGAAGGACTAACGGATATAAATAAATAATTTCAGTCGGCCAATATTTGTTTCCGCGTTTGGCGCCGAAATACCTTGCCGTGCGACGATCGATCTTACACATCGATTGTCCGAATCGTTCCGGACACGTTCGAGCGAAAGCGCGATTAGTTATAAATGCATTGCTTCGACTTTCCTGTTCGGGTGCGCGCAATTGTGTTACATCCTCGACTAACAATGGAAATACCGTGGAAAAATAGTTTGCCTAATATCGCAGTATCGTATTTGAATCTCGTAACGTATTACAATGGTCGAGCCGCGCGGTGAATCGACACTATGTGTACAAAAGAGTTATGTTAGAACCTGAACATCATTGTCCGGCGACCGTGTCGACGTTGTTTAACAATAAGAATCTAGTTTACTCGTTGCCCGAAACAATCATTTCACTCTCGACGGCTCTCCTACGGGTATCTTCCGAACATTTTTCGACACTTTTGACCGGTTGGTCAAATGCGCTTACACGGCACTGTTCGGTTTCTAAGATTCAGTATGGCGACCGGAAGTTCGCGGCCACCCGGACGCGGTTGTCACACGAGCGACTCGCTTCCGGCTTCCGATATGTGATTTCGTTCGTTCGGGGATCGCTTTCTCGCAGCAAAAGCCTCTAGAAAATACGTAGACCGACGTGTACGCGTTTCGAACGGGTTCACTAGGTACGCTTCAGGGCGAGCCGCGTCGTCTCTAGTTTGTGTAACGGCGGAACGATCAAGGAGAACTTGGTGTACAAGCAGCGGAAGCATTCAAGGTTCTGGTAAGAGCTTACGATCTCAACGATTGTTATCCGTTTTTGCTTGTCATGGCGGATGTAAAGGAACAGGTTAAGCGCTTTGCTAATATCTTAAAATTAAGCGAATTGGGCCTGCTTCTTTCGCTTTCATCGCTTTCGGTACTTTTGCTGGCTTTATTGAGATCCCTCATGGCATGTGTGCATTAACACTAAACCTACCACCAATGGTGAATGACCAATCGAAATGAACGGTTCCAGATTTTTTATCTTATGATTATTGAAATAATAGAAATTATTTCATAAGGAATTATTGAATAGATATCTTTAGTAGTAAAATTAAAATTTAGTACTGGAGTTACCTTTATGGCTCGGTAGTTTCGTGTTAATGAAAATCGAACTGATAGATATTGTATGTTATCAGTGGACTGCGGATCTTTATGCATTTATGGCTTCCGAAAAGCTCCAAAAAGAGTGGAATATAAAATTCTACGGAATTTAGTACAATTTTGATTTTTTTTTTGAGATCTGCGAAGACTACTATCACTGGAAATAAGATATTATTTTATTCCACTTTCTTACAATTCATCTACAAAAATTGAAAATTGCATAAACGTCTGCAGTCTAGTTATCAGACTCTTTTGGCCGGGTGTTAATTGTTTGAAACAATCAAGCAAAGAATTTTAGACATTTGAGAGACACGTTTCAGTCTCCTAACTGGTTAAAATTATACAAATTTTGAAACATGACAAATTCTGAATAGTTCTCTTTAGAGAAGTAGTCGTAATAAACATGAAATTACTTCTTTGCACTCGGAGCTATTTTAACTAAAAAATTAAACGTTTCTTCCAACCTAGAATATTTCCATTCTCTACGATTTGTTAAATTTGGAGGATATGAAATATTTGATATAATACCTCATACATTAATTAAATGCTTAGTAATTGATTAGATACCAAATAATGTAAACAATATTATAAATAATGGTACAGGAATTTTTAGTTGGCTATAGATTGCGTATAATTGTACAATGAATAAATTAACTCTGAGTAATCAATTAATGAATACCAATGAAATATGTAATGTCTCGCAGCTTTGTTTCAAATATTCAGAATTCGTCAATTGTATAGATTTCTGTGATCATTTGTAAATGACTCCACTGACATTAGCCCCTCGTTAAAAAATTTAATTTACACAATTTTTAAAAGAAACATTTACGCAGAGTATTTACGAGTATCTAGGAAGAAATATTTGGAAAGTATTACTTCAATGTCACTTAAAAATTGTATAATAGATACTACACACTATGACGAAGCCAATGAAACTTACCAATAATACTTGAAGAGTATTCCCTTCAACGTCTGGGGAATCTTAGTAATACAACGGATACTACACAACACGTCCAGGCCAATAAAACTTACCCATCTCGAAGAGTATTCCCTCAACCTTATTTAAAAATCATGGAATCTCAGTAACACAACAGATACCACGCGATGAAGCCAAGGAAACAGCCGTACCTAACAAGATTGTTTGAAATATAGTTTCTCACTGTTGAAGCCGCGAACGCGAGTGTCCTAGACAAACTGTTCTATGAAAAATAACCTTTCGTGCGCATCGATCTAACAATAATATCTGCGACCTCGATTACAATAAAAAACCATATAGCGAAATGGCAACAAGAATTTCCGTTATAACATATCTTACAAACATATTATTACGCGTGTTACGGACACGTGTCCGATCTAAGCGACAACAACACCCATGTTAACTATAACATAGCAAATATCCTGTAGCCCGTATCGCTTACAAAACGTTTGGTCCATAATCCGATCGATCCGACGCGCAAAGGGAACGCCCTGGTGATGAAGTAAACACTAGAATGGTATCGTGGCCCCGATCTCAAGATCCATCGATCTCTCGGTCATGTCGATCGATCGGACCACGCAACGGATTGTGCCGAGGGACGATCTCGATCTATCAAGGGAGCTTTGGGTGCCGACGGTCCTCCTCGAGGGCCGGCCGAACCTCCTGGCGGTTCTATTGGGCCAAGTGCGATAGAATGGCTCCTGGTTGTTGCATTTCAAGGCACTCCAGATGACCGACGACCTCCTGGCCGGCAAATGGGAATGGGACGGGCAGCTGCAGTGCTGCCAGGCCAAGGTCGGCGTCCTGCACCGGAAGATAGGTGCCCTGAAGGCCTCCGGAGGCCTCAGAATCAGAAGATCGTTAAGCCTCGTATCCATCCCCAGACGCGACGGCGTCAAAACCGTAACGCCGTTCATCGATTCTCTTTTACTGCGCCCGGTCGACGGTAGGATAGCCACGTTATCGAATAATGGTCCTGCATCTGTCCCGGCAGACTCGTGTCCGGATACGTGGTTCAACTTCGTTCCGTCGATATCACTCGCACGAAACTCCGTCTCTTTCAGTTTGGTCAGTTCTACGCCGTTTCGCTTCGCCGTTTCGTGGGACGTCCCGGAATCCTGGACCACTTCCCGCGCAAACCTGTCCGGAGACGTTCGATCGTCCTGATCCGAGTAGCCGAGTTGGTCAGGCCGATCGACCCCGCCAGTATACGTGGATCAGGAGGACGAATTGGCCTCGATCGTCGAGCTGGTCGACGCGTCGTCGTCCAACGAGCTCTGCGTGGCCACGGTCACTTTGCTTCCGTCGTTTTGATTAGACAGATGACGATTGGCGACAGTTTGACGGGGATGGCGTCTCTTGTAGGGCTCCCAATCCCCAGGACCCCGGCGTCAGTGCGTCGCGATCACGTCCGGAGCGCTCTTCGTGCTCTCTATACTGAACGGTCGCCTCTGGTCTACCTCTATAACGGCCTCCGCTCTGTACCTAGGATCGGGTGGTGTCTGCTGGGTACACTTGGGCGTGCTCGAGTGCTGCGAGCTCGGCGTATTGCTGGACGCGTGCACGGATCCATATAGAGAGCTGCCGTATCTCTCGCCGGAACCGATTGTCGCCTGTCTCCCCAGCTTAGGTGATTGACAGTAGGCACTGGTTTCCCTGTTGGGTTGCGGACTCTGGAACCGCTGATACGACGGGTAGTCCGGCGGCTCTGTGAACGGTGAGCCTTGGTGCAGGGGCAGTGGATAGCTGGACTCGTGTGTCGACCAGCCAGGCGGTGCTGGGATAGGATTGTGCTTTGGACAGACGCCCATGCTACCGTCCCGACCTCTCGAAGCTGGACTGCAACCGGAGCATTGAGAGGTCGGCTGCTGAGAGCTGCTGTGCTCGGAAGGCTGCTGCGCGCTGTGTTGAGAGGGCTGAGAGCTTTGCCGCGACTCCGAAGGACTTTGCTGGTGGTGCATGTGGTGATGGCGAAGGTGATGAAGGTGGTTGGTCCCGTTTTGCGAGCTCGGCGCCCGCACGCCGAAAGTCGTGAAGCCAAGCGGTATCTCGAACAGGCTCTCGCGCGTCTGACAAGAACTATCCCGCGTCTCTGGCTCCTCGTTCGACTCCTGCAGCCGTTCCTGCGTCGCGTTGCTGACGTTGTTGCTCTGGTGGATGTCGTTCATGTCCCGCGTGTTGTAGGTCATCTCCAAGACAAGGTCCTTCGTGTAGTCCTGGGCGATCAGAGTCGTCGGAGGCAGAAGCTCCTTGCTGGGCATCACTTCTAGGCTCGGTGACTCGCTGCCTCGGTCGCCAATGTCCGTTCTCGAAGACGAGATTGGACACGGTGTCGCCTTCCGACCGAGCTCGTCTAATCGATTCTCTCTCGACTGCCTGATGTGCTCCTGGGGAAGACAAATGAACTCGTTGAATCGATCGAACGAATGTCGGAACGCGTTCTTCACACGGTCTCTTCAGAAAACTGGAGACTACGGTAATGGCTCGATGCATGTGAACATTTCGGGATCGAAATATGTTATTAAGGGATCATCTCTTTAAGGAATTTTTACGAACGTGTTAAACGTGTATAAAAATACCGATATATTTAATCCCGTATCATATGTTACACTTCTCGTAGTGGGGATAAATATCGCGCCCATCTCTTTCACATATATCGAGACATTACTTGTTACTAGAAAATACTATAAGTGCCAAATATCGAATTTTTCAATAGCGACAAACGTGTTTCGCAAGTTTTAATTATATTCGATATACAAATTAATTCATAGACCCCTTTATGAATCATGCAAGCTTTGTTAGTGGCTTCACCAGTCACCTGCAAGAATGAGTAAACGTATAGAAAACTTTCGCTGGTTTTGTTTGTTTTTGGGAACGAGCCGTAAACCTACGAAATACAAGCCACGAATAAATTTGTACACCTATAGTTTGCAAAATTGGGTCGTTTCTTGTTGCTAAATGAAATTAGAGACACCGTAAACCGAATATATTACTGTGCATTTCTGTTTTCTGCAGTAGTATAGTAGTACAAATCCATGAAAAAGGAATTCGTGTTTCTAGACTACCCTGTATGTGCTTTCGCTTCGGTGTAGAGAAAGAATTGTTTGTAACTCATTTAAATTTTCAAACGCTGTTTTTGCCTGCTCACGTACGCTCGTGTTTTCTTTCTAAATTAACTCGAATATATATAAAAACCAAAAATATCTATCTGTGCAATTTGTTTTTGAAATTGATATTTGATGTTCAAATTTGTTAGCATACCGTGAAAGTGTTTTTTTTTTCAATAATGGAAGTTCATCTGCTATGTTGTTTTCTGATTAAGGTTGCATTGGCACTTACATCGTTTTCTACAGAGGCAACGTTGGACGAAACGGTACTATCATTTTCTACCATTACTAATTATTGCTTACAAAGGACAATTCCACTTAAATTGCATATCACAGTACTCCCATTAAGACATAGCACATTTTTCGATAAGAAAACAAAATCTTTCAATTTTGGTACTTACAGTGTTTTCTACTAGAACTCTTCGACTGTTGCAATCTATCGACAGTAATTGGAATTATCAAATGTACCAATGCACTGAAGATTTTATACATGAGAAGACAATTATTCGAAGCACACTGTAGAGATTAATGTAATTCTGATGAGAACAGAAGCATTAAGCTTTTACAAGAATTACTAAAGCGCATTTGTTAGGATTCGATGCAGCTTATTTAATAATTCCCTTGTGAAATTGTAAAATGAAGAATCCGTAGTCTTCCATTTTGTCCAGTGTTAATTAGTATTTGTATTTCATTTAGAACAATACAAAACATCCAATACGATTAACTTTATATTTAATTCAATTGCTTTAATTGATGCATAAATATTAACCATTAGATAACGAGACTTGGGTCCATTATGATTTAGAGCTACGAACAATCCATCTAAATTTTAATATTTTAATGGCCAGTTACAATCATTAGCTGTTGTACAAGGCGTACAAAAAGTAATGGTCATCCGTCCTAGGGGTGAATTTACATATCTGGATCGGTGGATATGTCTGTGGTTGCAAGGAAAAACGCCGCATGTCACAATTTCAAAAAATTTGAGTTGATGCATTCATTGAGCTTCGTAGTATAGGATTGGCGTATTTACCAGAAAAAAGGCACGAAAACTTCAAACGGCTATATCTAGAAAGATTTATAAAAGAAACTTGCCGCAAAATTGCTTATACCAAAGAAAATTGATCGAGAAAAAGTTTGAAAGGAACCATATATCGTAAACAAACAATTATTAAGATAGAAGCTGTTGAAGTTTTTGCAAAATTTGATTGTGCGAAGTTATAAAAAAGTTTTAAAAAATTCCATTTTTATTTTTGCATGTAACCTTGTAAATTATAATTTTTGGAAAATCTTTCTTGCATATCATTTCGTAAACCAATGCTTCTAATTTATTATGAAAAATCAGGGGTCGTTTGGTACAATTATAAAAAAGTTATTAGTTTTTAAATAGTGTACGAATACTTTGTACACCTACTGTATCGTAATAACTATTCGTTTCCGACATATGGTTCCTTTCAAGCTTTTCCTCTTCTCGATGAATAGAAGGTGTTGATGTAAAAACAAACTTTAGCAACAATTTTCTTTGGTATAAACAATTTTGCGGCAAGTTTCTTCTACAAATATCCACCGTTCCAGAAGTGTAGATTCATTCCTAGGACAGATGACCAATATTTTTTATAGACCATGCACGAAGGTCTAATCAGATCAACGCTTGATTCGATTTAACAATGGTTGCAATTAAATTGTGAAAAGTACCCTGTAATCTATTCAGCCTTTCAACATTTTATACAATGATGGGCACTGATCAGCATGCAGTGTCCAATATTTGATTTTTACCGGCAAGCATCTCGTGTGTGCCCCCGCCGCCGATCAAAGAGCATATCAAAGGTAATTGTTCCCTTCATCGAGGCAAAAAGAACGTAAATACGTTCTGAACTAGCAAAAAATGGCGGCAGCGAATTAATTGTTATTTCCATGTTACCGTCTATCGGATCTATGCTGGTCGCCTGTGACTCGACCGACTTCAATTTTCCACGTTTTGTCCCGCGTGAATGGATGAAACGAACCGTGGGCTCATTTCGTATTGTGTGTTATCAGTTTTCCCCGGTGTTGCGTAAATGTTAGGCACGTACAGTTGTACGTGACAAGTCCGGCCCGTGAATTGAATCGAAATCTCATACGTTCGCTGCGTAATTGAAATTCCAGCGCCGCGTCAGTGGGCGAACCGTGCGTACCGCGAAAAAAGCGTTTAGATTCTAGTGATTTTTCGATGCATCGATTTATTACTACCCAGCAATATTTGAGTTTACTCCACTCTTTCCCGCGCGCCGAATCACTTCACATTGCACGATGGCACAATGCACGTGGAATTTTTTTAAATAGAAATTACAAGAAAGTCTGACAATGCGAAAAATCGCTCCCGAATTGCGATTTTTTTGCAGAGGAGGCAAAATACACAGCGTTAGATATCTCTATTGGGAACTGTGTTTCAGCTTAACCACTTGTACTACGACTTTCTTCGTACCTAAAAATGACTCGAATTTTTGTGTTGTTTGTAATTTCCTAGAAGATACAGTATTTTTAATTTCTGTATTTTTAATGATGGTTAAATATCGATTACAGAGAATTAGAATTTAATTTCGGTTAATCGAGATGAGATCGATATTAGAGTGTCAGAAGTTAATCGAAGAAACGTTATGTTTACAATTGATAGCCAGTGGAGTTTAACGATTGACTCTTAAATACAAATTACACAAGTAATTCATATTTCATAACGTAATTAAATACAAAATGCCGAGGTGTTCATCAATCGATGTATGCATGTATTCGATAGAAGTATTTTCCAATGACTAGACTGCGGATCTTTATGCAAAATAAAAATTGTAATAAATATAAAATAACATGTGAACGTTTTTAAATTGTCTTAATGATTTTACTGTTTCAAATTGCACCCACCTATTTTCGTCATAAATGCATAAAATCCGCAGTGTAGTAATGACAACAATCGAATACAATATTCAAGTACATTTCGAATTGGAACAAAATAAATTATAAGTTGGTAATATATTTGTCATGCGAATATGCTTGGAAATGCTTTCTGTCCAGCATTGGTCAGTGCACAGACATTGTCACTGAAGAGTTACATTGAAGTTTTCGATCGAAGAATTAGAAACGCCTCCGATGCTTCTGGCTGCAGATGGCACCGTAGCCAGCGGGTGATTAGCCGAAACTTTTAATCGTGTATCGTGTCAATTTTCCAGTAGATTGACACGGTTACGAGGCAAGGTGACTGTCGGTGGAGGATCCACTTACCCGAATGATTCGATGATCCCGGATTAGCTTCCTCACGCAGTTGAAAACGAAGGCGAAACTCATGCCGAAGAGGATCAGGGAGAAGACGATGAGGATTATGACGATATGCTGCGAGTCGATCAGCCGTGCATTTATCTTCTGTAACGTGAAAGAAAATACGCATTTGTTTATTAACTGGCAAGAAGCTCTTCTAGCAGTCGTCGACAGTACGTTCAAGTTACGTCAGAGTTGCTCTCCCGACAGTTTGTTATTCCTTTCTTGGGAATAGCTGGATCACAACGGATCACAAACTTCGAATTCTTCGAACTTTTGGAAGGTACAATGGTTTAAGTAAATTGAACGTTCATTTAATAATCGATTATCTCGAAAACGAGCTGCCAAACGAACAAATTTTATTCCTTTTTTTCGACTTATTTTTGCATGTAGAATCACCCCCTGCCCGGTTGTACTACGATTTTCGACTCACCCTGTATACCACCGCACTTCTTCACATAAACGCCAAATGTAGATGAGCAGTAAATTGTTATGGAATTTATATAGTTGGAAGGTTTCCTGAATTGCATGAACTGTGTTTTTGAAGTGTTATAAAGAAATACTTCCAAATTTTATAACGAATCTAGTTGTTAATTTTGATAGTGGCTTAACACTATTTGTGGTAAGAAAATACATAATAATTGCTATTATTTTAATAGGAATTGTAAATTTAACTCTCTCTATTAGACTTAGTCACACTTAAGCAGTGGTATCCTATATATTTTATTATCCTGTATATTTTTAATTTTATTGAAACGCAAACTCTTAAAAATCACTTTCAAAGTAAACGGCTCAGTTAAACTTCGGGTTAGCCGGATTCTACAGCACTTGATCGTGGGACAGTTGTTTGTTTAAATATTTCTGTTCCATTTTCGCTTTTTCAATTGCGCGACCGAGATATAGGGTATTACTCCCGTCATAAATTGCCGCTCAGAAAACATTCATCCAGCTAAAGCGGTTTCGCACGATTTTCCAGTGCTTTTTGCCCGAATAATCGCGGCTCTGTTCATTCTACGAGTGGTTTCTTTGTACCACTCAACGTGGCGCTTCTTTTACGGGTTTCCCACGTGAAATAATAATCGCCAAAGTGAAACTGCTGCTATGGTATTAACACACACTTTAAAGAGGAATATATATTTTTAATTTATATCTATAGTTTTTTAAACATTTTTCTGGGTATATGAAGATTTATGCAGTACCAAATGTGTTTAAGATTTTTATTCCAGACCTCACAAAATTTTATCCTGGAGAGCATCAGGGTGCTGCATAATTTATCACATGTTTTACATTTTTCTTACTGACAAATATTTTTAATAATAACAAAATCCTTTCGACCAGAAAAGACAAATTTTATTAGATTGTAAGGGAGTTAAACAGCCACTTTTTAACCAGTGACCCAAATTTTATTAAACTGCTAATGGATTAATATATTTTACAAATGCGGAAATGTTGAGTTGTTAAGTTGAACTAGATTCCATTGTATTCGATCACGTCATCCTGATGTCTTCGAAATGAATGATGGTTCAATAAAATAGAAAAATACGTGTGAAATATTTTCGTGAAGACTACTGTAGTGTTTTTCGTGGAAAAGAATATTCGTCGTGAACCAGACTGAACGTCATAAATCAACGAGTAGATGTAGATGAATGTCTGTAAACGGAGATTCGAAAAGCTGGGTACGGTGGAGGAGTATTTGTTACAGCAAATAAGCGCAGAGCGCTATGTGAATGAGAGGTGTACGTAGAAGCCGGAGAGCTGCAGAAAGTTTGTGTTAGTTATGGAAAAAACATCAGGAATTCATGCAACGAGTGTTTGTCAGGGCTCGGCAAGAAACTAGCGAGCATGAGTGTTATTTAGCAAGTCATTTCGAAAGCCGAATTTATCCTTTATCTCAGCACCACCAGTCATTTAAATACTTAAATTCATTCTGTTTTATTCTGTTTTATTATTCTGTATTATTATTCATTCTGTGTGTTTATTGTTAATCAATTATTCCAAAGCTCGAGTTGATCCTCTAGTACTTCGTAGATTTCTGACCATGATATGGAACGTGAAGGAATAACAAACAGTTGTAAATAAAATCACAAAGTTTCCGATTAATTATTGTCCAAATGACATAATATCATGATCCTTTACGTGAAAAGTGTGTCGAATTGACACAAGGGACGCATGAGGGTTAACAGTCCAGTCAACGAGAAGTTTAGGAGGGAAATGGAAGGAACACAATTTTTAACTTTGGAACTTTGGTTGGCCTAGTTAGGAGGTCGCCTTTCTCGGTTTTCCGCTTATATCTCGGAAACTATGCGTCCTAGCGATAAGACCATTCCATACAAAATTAAAGCCGGCAAAATGTGCCACAAGATTGATTGCATTCAGTTTTTCTCTATCTCGCATAGTTTCCGAGATATCAGCGCTCAAAGTTCACTAATTGTGAAGAAGAAATTTTTGCCGCACGTTTCCCGCCTTATTTGACTAGCTAACTCGTCAGCACAATTGGAGAACTTTGAGCGCTGGTATCTCGGAAACTATGCGAGGTAGCGAAAAGCTGAATGGAATCAATCTTATGGCACATTTTGTCAGCTTTAATTTTATATAGAATAGCCTTATCGCTAGGACGCACAGTTTCCGAGATATAAGCGGAAAACCGAAAAAGGGGACCTTCTACGTTCCCCCCTGCACCCCGCTCACCTCCTAGGAGTGATACACCCCCCTTATGAGCATTCATTGACTGGACAATAAGTAATTTCAAAAGAAAACTCGTGCAGCAGCGGGTTAAAGTACATATATATGAAGTGTGCTATGTAGTTATCATAACGCGGGTCGAAATTATTTCGAAACAGCAACGCGAAAGAAACTGTCGGTCCCCGTGATCATTAGCGGCGGTGTGCATGGGTCTCGCAGGGGATAGATACGAGCCGGTGTTAACAATGCATGCCAAGGTACACATTCATCGGGAACGGTTACGGTAACGCGATATAGGAAGTTGCGCATAACGCAGTCGAATCTCATTTTCCTCTCATCCTCTGTGTACCTCGTTCCTCGGCGTGCAAGGTCCACGAAGCCGTACCGTTAAACACCTCGCCTGAATTTATAGACTCGGGCCGCACACTGTCCTCTCCTGTGCATACATTATAGATCAGAATTCGAGGCCGAGATTTCTGGTGCGAAGCAAACGTTAACGACGCATAAACGAAGCGAGATACCGTTGCGCCACCCTCCTCCACGCCGTCTTATCTCCTCACCGGCCCGTAACTTTCGCCTTATTTTTCACTGGGTTGCAACAAAAAGCGGCCGGGAATGCAGGTCGCGCCGAGTATATATTTCGTCGGGAGCTTAATTCCGAAATCCTCCCGGCCCTTACACGGACATTTATGGACAAGAATAAAAATAACCAGAATAGTTGTGCGACGGGACGGGATCCGGATATTTCACCCGGAATAACAGGGGCTGAAGCTCGTCAGATATTTTTCAAAATCGATTCCTGCCGGACCCCGGGCGCTGTCCGTCTTATGGGTTTTCCAGTGTCGTCGAACACGTGCTCAAGTGCAAACCTATCTACCGTGCACGTCGGATATCGAGCAGGATGCCCTCACTGGTCGTCTTAGCAGAATGAGTCGATTCAAAAACGACCTATACGGATCGTATAACGCAGAAGCGATGTAAGACGAAAAACTTTGGATCCCAAGGTGCGCCTTATAAGTTCTGTACAATGCAATAACGTCAAAGAAAGCCTCTCCTTCTCACGGGAGCTTCTATAAAGTTATATCTTGAGTTATTACCCTATCCACCTTGTTCGAAATCGACTTACATCACTTTTGCATTAAATGAACCATATACTAACTATAAGCCCTGAGGTATTGTATATATAGTACCCTCGTTTTATTGTTTTAAGTTGCCCAAATTCCCTAAAGTTCCCCAATTAAGTGTAATCCCGAAAATGTCGGGTTGAGAATTCTTTCCGGGATCGGGACGGGTCCCGAAGCAGTTTTAGGGATCGAAAATACCGGGATTCTCGAGAATTTTGAAAATTTTGAGAAGCATGTTTCGAGACTACATCGATTAGGTTGCCTATTTTCAACAACGCCGTCATATCGGTTTTGTCCCATTTAATAATACTAATTCGGATGCTCGAAACTCTTGGAAATCTCGAAATTTTTGATAAGTAGTTTATGTAATGTTCACTCAGAAAGCATTTTGAGATAATAAATTCGGGTCGCAAGAGCCTGAAATTCCCAGATTACCCTCTTTTCGTGGTTGAAGCCGTCAGCCGAGCTTCCGAGCACTTCCGGCGGATGAAGTGACATAAAGACGGCGACGGAATTTGTCTGCGAATCGTTTACTTTTGGTAGTGATTTCGCCTTCGCTCTTTTCGTTGGCCGTACAGATTGAATGACCGAGGTACTTCATGAATGGCTAGTCCACTCGAAAGTACACTAAGTGCCTGTAGACGGAGTTGGCAGGTTCTGCTGAAGGGCTCGGATAATCCATTTAGCTAAGAAATGACCAAGAGAAAAATTTCCCGCGGCTTGAAAAGTCAACCGAGTTTTATAAGTATCTCGGACGAACGAAGTGATTAAAAGACGGCGCGGCGGAATCGATTCTGCTCGCCGACTTACCGTAGAGACTTAGGCTAGTCGTATAAATGTTCCGAGAAGGGCCTTAGCAGAGGCTTTCCGGAGGTACACAAAACGATTCTCGATGATACTTAAGGAATGCTTATTGAAAGTATCGGAACGTATATGAATTTTTATGCAAAATAGAATGTACCAAGTTGATCTCATATTATTCTTTCTCCAATAATTTTAAAAAGCTGAGAAGAAAGTAACGAGATTCTTAAATTCTTCTGATGTCTTTACAGGTTTGTCTACCATTCATACACGTTTATGCAAAATAAAAATATTCTACTTGAATTACAAGACACTGGAGTGAAATAGAAATTTATTTTCGTTCTTAATATGTTTATTATGTTGAAAATAGTGTACATAACAGTATTTTTAAATTCTTCTAATGTTTTTACTGTTCTAAATTCCACCTACTCATTTTTGTCATAAATGCTTAAAGATCCGCTGTCTAGTCATAATGCATAAAATCCGTAGTTTAATGATAAATAGATTGCACATTTTTGTGCAAAATAAAAATTTCTACATCAAGAAATAAGGACCATGTAGAAAATTTGTTCTTCTTCAAATTATCTCATGCAGTTAAATAATATACACTGATGTTCTTAAATCTTTTTAATATGTTCACTGCTTTAAATTGTACGTCATAAATCCATCAAATCCGCAGTTTAATTATAAGTTACAACCGATCAATGAGAAATTCTTAAAAAGATTTCCAATCCGTGTGAATTGTCTATAAAAATGATCGTCTTACGAATGTTGACTAAATTAAATCCGTGTCTTTCTGACATGTAATATATTACTATGATAAATATTAAACGGAGGCGGAAATGGAGGCGGAATAGTGCATACCACGAGGCGATCCTGGAGCCATTGATGGCTGTGTTCGTCTCGGCGTCCGCGGAACGATGAAGTTTGTACCGCGGGCCGGCGATAAGAATAACAATGGCGCATTTCGCGGCGAGAGTCCGTACAATTAACAATATAGGCAGGGGCTTTCGCGTAACCGGCGGCTTCCCTGGAAGCGTTACCGCACCCCTCTGGTTCCCGAATGAGATTTCTGTGCATTAGATGGTTACATTTTCCAGAGGGAGCTCGAACCCAACGAGCTGGTGCGTGCACGCGGCCTGAATAGGAAAGGATGGCCGTGCACGAACCTCTGGATGAGGGCTCGGCAATGCCTCTCTCTCTGCTTCTGTATGCCACGGCAGGTTTATTGTTATGCTTATATGGCCGAGTACACTCCGACAGACGTTCCCGTGTTTTCATAAGCTCGTGCGAAAACGCGTTTCAAACGGTTACTGCACTCGGGGGCGAGAGTCATTTCTGACAGGTTACACGGGCGTGTCCGCGATGGGCAAAGACAAAAAAATCAACTTTCATGTAAGCATTTAAAAGTTCCATTGAAGTGTTCTTAGATGTCTATTACAAACGTAAGTAATTATATTAAAACCAATGAATAGGTATTATAACTATGCCTACCCTAGTAGAGCATTTATGATGGGCTAACGGTGGCCAACGGTTGGGAGCTCGTTGGGATGTGGTTGGTGGTTTTGTCTACAAATCCCCAACGTAGGGTCTACGACGAAAATTTGTGACAATTTGTCAACAAATATCTTACGTTCGACTCTTACAATTATATGATTATTATTATTATACGATAATTGGCCCAACCAATGTTCACAATGTAAAAATAAATGTAAAGGAGAAGATGAGAAGGCTGTTCTTTACTTTACCGGACTCAAAATTTGTGCCTTTCTCCTCCAAATTATGATGTATTTGGTATGTAATCCAGTAGATTTGTACCCGGCGCGGATGCAGATCGAAGTTTCGAACCTCTAGGATCAATAGTTGAGGAGTTATGGTCGCTTAAAGTTGAGCATATTTCCAGTTTCTTGACAGGTAAGGACTGGATGGACTGTCAAAAATGCTCAACTTTAAGCGACCATAGCTCCTCAACTATTGATCCTAGAGAATCGAAACTTCGATACATCATAATTCGGAGAATGGTATTACAGTTACAGGGTATTACAGTTGTATTATAGTGACGTTGACCATGATTGTTGGCCCACCTGCATAAAAAAGGCGACATTTATAACAGTTTGCCAACCAATATTGCAACGAAGGCCTAACAAAATGCCAACCATAAATTCTTCTACGGTGGGGACTCCACCTGTGTAAGTCAAATGTTGTTTCTATGAAAATTCGTTTACCAATTGTGCTAAGTCTAGCCGAGTTAATTTTCTCTTCGAACCTTGAACTCCGGCATTATTAAAAATCACTGACACCACAAGAGACACACACAGTTCATTTATAATAGCGACAAGTCAACCAAACAAAGAGCATAGCTGCTGCCATTTGGTGCGACCATTGTTTATGCATTAGACAACCTCCGCCCCAAGTTTCACACGCGACGTCCCCTAACTTTCCGAACACATCTGACAAGAGAGCATCTGTTCGCGTTCGTGGCCGAAAGCTAACGATATTCCGATTCAATTCCGCTTCTTGCGCGATACCCTCGATCGTATAGGAATTGTTTCCGAGTTCCAATTTCAAGAACACGCGCCGCGGATAGACCACGATACCATGTTTCGAATAAATGAAACGGACAGGGAACCTTCTTCCCGTACGCTTACCTACCGCACCAGTTTGCGCGAAAGGAATTTGTAGAGTTATCTTATAGGTCGTGCGGTTTCAGAAAATATTGACTTGCTATAGCGGAGGATCTACGGTGAGTTTGTCTCAGTAGAGCACCGGGTTACATGGCACGGGGTCCTCTTGTAATCCTATATAATACTCGCCGAGTATCCGCGGCCAACGACGTGGCCTTTTCAAATTTAAAAAGGTCGATTGAACACTCCCCGCGATAGCTTTATTGAATATACGATGAAAACGATCTTCGAGGAATGTGTTGAAGGTTTTACATAATGATGCATTCACAGTTGATAAAATATCACTTTTTTGGACCTCAGGAAGAAGACATTTTAACCTTCTTCATTTAATTCCGGAAAAATATTACTAAGCATAGTGGCAAAGTATTTCGAGAAAGTAATGACTACATCGTCTGCAGTGTCTTTTGCTGTTATAAATAAAGTTTTGGACATCTTGGCGAACAAATTTGACACAGATACGTTGATCAATTACTTTTAAATTATTACATTGTATTGCAGTGGATTACCTTACAACACTATCAAAAAATTGTTTACATTGGTTATATACTATGGGAGTATGTGTACATACAATTTTGTTGAAAATACTCTATTTCATTAGCTACCACATGAAATAAATGTGTATTCAGCTTTTATAAACAATTCATTTGATAGTGTTGTGTCTGCTGTACAGTTAAACTGCAGAATTTGGTGTCTTTGTAGTACCGAAAAATGATTAAAAACTCTTGAAGTGCAAGATTGAACACAATCGAATGTAATTTCAATTTATATAAGTTTTGCACTCCAAATTCACTCGTTTTTGCAAGTCAAATTCAATCCTATGCAAATCAATTTCACCTTTTTGTAAATCCATTTCAAACCTTTCGCAAATCAATATTTCACCCATTAATAATATATTTAAAATTAATTATTTATTTGGATTACATTTTTTTTATATATACTCAATAAATAAATACATATGTACTTTAATTTTTAAATGGCTGTAATGAATGTACATATCTACACACAGTTTTCGTACATTACAATGTTAATGAATTGGTAATTATTAGACTGCGGGTCTTCGCAATAAATAGGATTTTGAATTTCTTAACAGTTAATTTACACTTGATTTGATTTTTTTACAAAAACTTACTTAAAAATACTTTATTTGCAAAAGGGTGTATTTGACTTTCAAAAAGGTGAAGTTGGAGTGCAAAACCTGCATTTGAGTCTTATATTATACCTGTGTTTTTGTAAGTACCCTTGCAGTACGTATATTTGTAACGAAAAACCTATATAACTCGATTTTCTAACTGCATCTCACCGCTTCAGTATGCTTACTGTAGCGTGATAGTAGACAGCAGCGAAGATAGTCAGCTAATCGTATTAGGTATTTGTGTGCTTAAGGACATTTGAATAAAGATGGGTTTACAGAAGTTTCAGCTGGAATTATCTGGTCTCGTATCCTGAACAGCTTATGGAAGTTTATCTCTCATTACAAAAGACTTTATTATTGAGCCGCGGGGGTGGGGGGAGTTTACGCAAGACCGAACAGAATACCGTGAATCACGTGATATCAGATTACTCGCGGTTTCGCTTCATCGCATCTGTTATTCCTGCGACTTTCATTTTACTGCGTCGAAACTCTGTCTCTACAAAAAATATTATGCTTCACTTTAGTTCCTGCGAAATTGTGTACAGCGAGATTTAAATGGGGACACGTAAATATCTTTGTTATCTATGTTACGAGACTGATTTTATCATTCGGGTGAGAAAATTGAACGATACTATGAACAAACAACCAACGGTTTCATAAACAAACTGAAATAAACTGATATTGAATCGATCGTTCCTTTTGTGGAATAATAGATTCATTTTGTTTCTTGAAACATATTTCAACAATGCCCATAATTGTAAACTAAAAAATCTGGAACCGGTCATTTTGACCGGAGGCGGTAGATTTAGTATTAATAATTTTATAGGAAAAGTGTTCAGGACAAAGTAGCAACATTTTAGGAGGCACGAGCAGCGGAATGGCATACTTTTTTTGCAAAAACAAAATCATTGATCTGTATAATAGTGGCGTGCTCAAGTCGAAGAAGAAAGAGTCTTCTCCTCCCGGTCGCAACATTGTCGACCTACTACCACAAAGCTTGAAACATTGCAAAAAACGAATCGCTTCGACGGTTCATCAATAACATCGCCGGGATCACCACGACGACAGAAATTCGCCCATTAAATTAATGACGATCCATCGAGGATCCAGCGTTCGAGAATCGCGATAATTAATCCCCGTGAGGACCGGCAGAGAGAAACATCGAGGTATTATGTATCTCTTGTTAATGGAAAACAGCGGGTGTACGAGTCGGAGAGCTTTTGTTATACGGTCTTGGCTTTACATTCCGACAAGCGCTGCATAAAGAACGGATAGCTAATAGAACAGTTTCTTGATATAATTATCGTAGAACCGGCGAGCAATGAATCAATGGGGATCGATCCGGAGGATGGCTTCGGAAGAATGGTCGCGAAACAGAACGAATACAATTTGTATTGTTCGAACGACGCAATCCGGTTACATCGGTGCTGGGTAGTCGCAGCAGAAATGCAACGGGCGATTCTTTGAATAATTTCAGAACCGAACACGGTACTGTCTCGATATGCGCGAAAGAAATGTGCACGACGTTTGTGAGAAATGTATGCCTACTGCCGCGGGTTATGTTCTTTTAGAACCCAGAAGCGTTTAGTGTCATTTTCCTCGGAAAAATATCACAAGTGCGACGGTAAAAGTTTCACAATCTAAATTAGCAACAAGACAGCTTTATCGTTGGATCAGTGTCACCGATACGCTGGTGTCTATCATTTTCCGACACTGACTAGGGAGATCAAAGAGTCTGTATACGGTCTAAGTGCAATTTCGGTTCCGAGTGTTCACGTATGTACATACATCGGAGCTTTATCGTATGCCGGCGGGGCGCGCGGCGGCCGATCGCGTCGCAGAAATGTTCATTTCCTATGAAAGCGATCCGCTGAATTTTACACGATCGCGTCTCGCCTCGTTGGACAACTTTTTTATTGCGTGGACGCCGCTGGAAGGCGAAAACAGAATTTAAACGTGGAATTTCGTTCCTACGATGGAAGTTTTCGATGCGGGTCGGCGGTGGGAGGGGAGGAGGGTGGGTTTGGTACCCGATTGCGTGTGCGTCGTTTTGTATAATACCGGAACACGTTTCTCGGACGTTTCGACTGTTTTTCCATCAGGATTTCCCGCCGTGCCGTCTGGTTTCCATTAGTATTTACCTGGGTGTACGGGACGAGATAAGTGGTAGGGGCGCTCTTTCCATTAGACGGGAATAAAATTGGATAGAACGGCCGGGCACCGGGAATCCCGCCCCCCCTCACGATTCCGTCCTGCATTCTGTCTGTACCGTCCATTTCGCGGCCGTGTTTCTATGCGAGTGGAACCGGTATCGCGGTCTCCTATCGCTCTGTGCTTTATTGCAGTCATGAGACCCAACCGGGTTGACGTTGCCATGGGACGACACTGAAGGACGCGACACACGAGATGAGAGAACGAAAGAGAGAGTCGGGGAATCAGTACGTGCGTAGCTCCGTGTAATGGAGAAAGCAATTTCTTCCTTCTCCGACGGGGAACGCTCAAATTTTAATTAATTCTGTAAACTTCTGAAACCCGCGTGTAGTCCAGGAATTTTTCAGTAGCAAGATATAAGAGACGGACCGTGCGGTCGAACTTGCGGGATTAATTTTAGTATCCGCGGTTTATGTGCAGAAAATTAAAATAGGAAGTAATAAAGTCCGTCATCTCTGGCGTTTAGCAAGTCTGACGAAGACTGTTGTATTGTACTAGCTTCGCCGCTCTTCTTCCCGGCGACAATACTTTTCTTAAATTTTTCGATCATCACTGTCTGTGCAAGAATAATCTCGTTAAATCATGATAAAGTCCTCTTTAGAATTGGAATAGAAAATCTGCTCAAATAAGGATAAAAAGCCGTGCCCCGCTCACCATGTTTCGACCCAAAATTTAGTTAGATTCTAGTTCTTTGCTAGTTTAGTCACGTGACTACCCTTCCACCTTAACCAACCGAGTTATTGGTTGATCGAACTTCTAGATCGATCTGCGAGCGAACTTCGAGAAGGATCTGAACGCTAAACAGGAAAGCGCCTGTTTTTTCTTACCGATCAACCAATAAATAGAGCAACCGAATGTCTTTTCACTCTCTTCGTTTTCACCTTCAACAGCGATCGAGCATGTTACGTTATCATGCCTCTGCGACATAGTTCTTCAGTCAACGCGTTAGACTGCAATTTCTCTCTTTTACGCTTTACTCAAACGGCCACGAGGAGATTCCACTTTCGCAACTCTGCGCGAATCGCATCGTTTTAACTCAAACAAGCGCTTATAAAATTACCGGTGAAAGTGCTTTTATTAAAATTAAACGTTCTAAACACGTGCACGTTACATAATCGTGCTTCTGCTAAGTCCTATAATTGAACGCGAGCTCCTTCAACGTTAACGAGTTAATTCGAACTCGCTTTTGTTCCTCGCGAACACTGTCCCATCGCATCCTTCAGAATAAGTTAGCCAAATGATCTCCTTTTCCAAAGTTAAATTAGAATTTTACGTTCTGTAGTAATTATTTCGGAAAGCAACCTGAACTAGCTATAATGTCAATTAATTTTGTCTACGTCATTTTTACCAGTATTAGCTTCTTCTATTTTAGGATTTTAGAATTTTAAATATGAATTCATAATTATACAACGTTATGATAAAATATCCATTCGTTTTTCCATCTTTCGAGAAATTTAAATTACATCTCAAGTAATACAATTTACGAATATACGGCAGTGGTATAGTTAATGGAATTGTGGGAACGTGATATGGGAAGGTATTGAAATGGGTGGAATTGTAGGATAAGAGATTCAGCCTGGCAAAAAAGACATTGTATTTAAACACCCTTCATGTTCAGGAGATCTAGCACTCAGCGACTTTTCCTCACAAAGGTCAAATCTGGGCTCAAGGGAATCCATTTTGTGCGAAAGTCAGAGGATAAGGCAAGAGCTCGTCAAAAGCTTTACAGAATATAACGTACAGGACTGTTTTAAACAGTATCGTCTGCAGCAGTGTCTTAATCTAGGGGATTATGTTGAAAGTGATCATATCTGTTGCGAACAGTAACCTTAAATCGCGCAGCGAACGATGCCGTTCTCTTACTGTACAAAAATAATAATCTTGTGTAACGGGCAACGTGTCATCCGTCCTAGGAGTGAATATACACCTCTGGATCGGTGGACATTTCTAAAAAAAAAAACTTACCGTCCATACAAATCTTGTATGCACCCTGTGCGGAGAAAGCTGGGCACAGAAATTATTTAAATTAAAAAAATTTTAATATATCACGTTTTTTAAAGACGGATTAAAAATTATAAAATAATTTTTCCTAGCCCCATAGTTGATAAAAACGTGGTAAAGTTAATTCCCACGGTTGATGAAAATAGTTGGTATACAGAAAACATCCGCACAGAACAAACTTGACGAAAATTTGCTAGAATTGTTTGCAATTCAACAACATGAATAAGCAGAACAAAAACGAAGAAAAGCAGTCTACAACGTCGATAAGGTAACGGACAGCTAAAAAAGATAAATTACTACCTTGTCCAACGAGACGAAGCAGTGAAGTACCAGCAGTTATGTTTACGTTTACTCTCTCGTCTCATTGGACAAGGTACATGTGGCCTCGTTTTTCTCGTATTCACCGTCACATACGAATGCACATGCTTTTCACAAAAAGTAGAACTGTCTAGAATTAATCGTAAACTTGTTTGAATATAATACTTCCTTTTTCCTAAAGGCTCGCGTCGCTGCAGTTAGCTCTAAAAAATTAATTCGTCGTTCATATAATCCCCGTGCAGCTTCACGGAGATTAAAGAAGCTTCTTGGAACGAAAGCGATGCCGGGACCATTTTTTACTTGGCTCTGCCATGATATAACTTCGTGTCGCACAGGCAGTGAAGTAGAAAAGTCGCGAGACGAATGCGATGGCAACAACATTGATTCTGTATGGGGATTTAAGATAACATTCGCTTGGAGTGTGTGTGATCTGTGCTACGTTCATCGATACAGTTATCGGGGTTACACAGCCATGGAGTGTATGGAATAAAGACAATCTTTAGAACACCATCGCCGGATGCTTTCATGACAATCGATTTAATAGATTTCTTTATCGAAGTACAGTAAATCCTCTATAAACGCAAAAAGGCCGTACACGATAAACGCAAAAAAAATATCCCCTCCACTGTAGGAATCTGATCTCGGCTCGGGTATATCGCTGTGAACCACTACTAATGCGACGCGGATAAAAACTTTTTTATTATTACTTGTTCTTTTATGAAACTTTCACCAACATATTTGTGGCAGTTTTCTGATTAAAATAAGACTAAACACGATATAATTTCAACTGTATTTAGTGGTTTAATTGACGATGAACGTTTCCGGCGCAAGGAAGGACATCGTACGGGAACGAAAGAGCCACGGAGAGTCGCAGTCTCTTCGGCCGCGCGCGGTCCCTCTTTACGCGCGCTGTAAAGCTCAACCCGTCTACGAACTTTTCAAACGAACCTCCCCGAGGTTTTCGCAATATAGGAATTCAATATAGAAACGCCTCGTTTGCTCGCGGATATTTACGGGGACGATGAGCCATCAAATACAAGTTGTAAAGAATGGTATCGGCGGTTTAAAAACCATGATTTCGACGTGAGTGACAAAGATAGCGATGGTGCGCCAAAAAATTTGAAGATAAATATTTGCGAGCATTACTTGATGAAAATGCACATCAAACAGATGAACAACTGTCAATTGAATTAAACGTCGATCAATCTACTTTTTCTCATCAAAAAAGGGGCGGAAACTTATTCCCATACCCAATATTATAATAAAAATGGTACAAAATCTAAATAAATTCAATCTTATTATTTTTATGGGACAACACATACTAGCCTGGGTGACTCCGGATGATTCGATATCCGTGACCGGCAAACAGTTACTTTTATTTAGTACTCCTAGAATCCGTCTGTTTTTCTAAATCAAGAGTTTCCCGATAGTTTAATTGGGCAGTTCTTCCAGTAAGAGACAGCGTCCCATTGTACAACGATGCCGAGTTCAGGAGAAGCATAGAACTGTTCTTCAAACGGTCTCAACACGGCCGATTTCTTTTTGTATCAGGTGTGTCAGGAGGATAGCTCGTTAATCGTTGACAGTCGCTCCTTGGCAATGCGGTTAATATTTCGATGTCGTATTTCCATGAAAGACAGTACTACAGCGGATCGTTTCGATCTCGAGAGACAACGTTCGGTCAATTAACTCCCGATTTCATTTCTTCTTATGCGATCCATGAGAAAGAGAGTCTCGCGAAGAATTGAGTAGCTCGTTAAGGCCGAGTCGAAGGAGCAGAAGCGACAGGGACGCGGCTCTGACAGTGCTCGAACTGTTCCTCCTTGCAAGTCGAATGTTAATGTTCAAAGAAGCGCCCGCAAATAATGTTCAACCCGTCCGATCCAAAGGTAAAGACGCTTTCCAGTTAAACCGCAAAAACGCTCTTTGTGGTCACTCGTTCGGTAATATTCATCCGTAAGATCGCGGTCTTCTTATCCTCCCCAGGTAGAAGATCACAGGCGAATGCAATTACACTGGCAGCGCGGAATCGTTCGACAATGGTCCCGTGTCCGTTCGATTTGTCAGGCACACAACAGCGCGCGCGGAAGTTTCCCGCTGTAATCCCACGTACCAGGGATCCGGTTTTATTTTCCGGAGACCTGACGAGCGTGGAAACAGCGACCGTTGTAAACAACTCCGCGTGTGAGGGAAAAAAAGAGCTGGCGCACGCGTTACTAGTTTGTCCAACGCGGGTGCTGCTGGTTGCCTTCGTGGCACGACGATTGCTTTTCATCCTGTTCTCCTTGCTGCCAGGCACGTTCCGACCAGTTGTAAAAACTATTCCGAGTCGTTCCGCGATACGCAACCGCGGGCCATTGTGAGTTTCAGCCAATAGCCGTCCCCCGATTTCTAATTCCGTTCGGTATCACGGGGCTCCATGCGCCGCGCGTATACATCCCTGAATCCCGATCCTGGCAGTTTTGCCGAAGAATACATACGTAACTGTGTATCGGTAACTTTATCGCCACGCGTCGCCGCGAATCGCGTCACGCGAGTTTTCGGAATTATTTAACACGCACGTGTTTTCATCGCCGGTCGCCGGCCGTGTCGAAGGAGCGACAACTGTCCTCGACTAAATTTATATGCTCTACTACAGGCAAAAGCCTACCATGCGAGTGCCTAGAGCAAACGATGTCGTTAGGCCTGTAGAAAACGAAAAAACTTCCGCTAACTAAATTAAATATGGTTCCCTCCAAAAACCAATGCTGAAAAATATGAGGAACTATTGGAATACGTATTGGATAAATATGGCAACCAGATTGGTGGACAAAACAATTAAAAACTACTTTGAGAGGGTAAAAATTGAAGTTTTACCCTGACCATCAAGGAGTCCGGACTTAAACCCGATTGAAAATCTTTGGGGAATATTAGCACTGTTTCAGAAATGGAAACTGGGGTTAATTTTATTAGAACGAATAAATAGTAATAAGTAAAATCAAAAATACTGTATTAAACACAACATTGTGTCAACAAATTGAAGTGAACCCATTCCAAATCTTCATTTAAATGGCACACTGTGCGACGTGATCATGAGACTTAAAATTCAGATTGCACGCAGAACTAGTCCTGACTATTCCGATAGTGGGGATAGTATTTCCAAAGGGGGTGGGAATAAAAAAATACAATTTGATGTGGGGCAGCGAGCCAAGATAGGTTGGATAGCTATGGCTTATGGGAACTAGGTGCTCGAACCGCATCGATTCTCGTTTGCCGGATACGATCAAAGCAACTCTCGCACGGCGCGAAACAAGGGTAGGATCGAACGGTAGCATATCGCCGGCATTATTTCCCGTTAGATTAATATCCCGTCGGTGCCATGGTGCCTTCGTCGTTCCGGAGGCAGTCTGTTCTGGTCGTTTGCCAGGAGCCCATACTATTTTGCGCCCCCGGAACCGGAAACACCCTGCCGTGCTGCGGGATGATACGCATTCGAATATCATGAAACCGCGAGTCGGAGGTCAGGGAAGCGAAATGACTGGCTCGGGCCAGCAAAAGCAGGCTTGAATAAATTAATTAACCGCCGCCGGGCCGGGTCGGGCCAGGCCGGGGGGACTGGAAGACACAGGATCTGAAGGAGAAAGGATATTAAGTCTTTGTGAGGATTGCGCGCACCGGAACACCCGAGATTTCCTACAAAGAACCTCTGCGGCAAATGAACGTAATCAACGATTCATGGAATATTAATGATCGTATCGGGCCTCGATACGATTCCGTCCGAAGTACGGTGGTTCAAAGAAGTATTTCTTCATCCAGGCTTTTCAATAGAACTTTTTAATATAAATTTCTTTTTCTCTTGAATTCGAGCCAATCTGTGCACAACGTACGGATATTTCTAGGTGGAAACCGGATAACAGAACGATTACACTATCCAACACCAAATTTGTTCCCAATATACTGTTGGGTCCTTCTTATTTGTTGGGTCCACAGTTTCTGAGGAACATGGCTTTGAAAAAGACTTTGAAGAAATATTGTGATGTTATTATGAAAGATATTGAATTATTCTAACAGCAATAGATTCTGCAGACTTTCCCGAATCCAATGATATATAATATTAATGCATTTTTTATGATCGTTGAAACATGTTTTATTGATATTATATATCACTGGATTCGGGAAAGCCTGCAGAATCTTTTGCTGCAAAGAATAATTCAATATCTTTTATAATAACATCACAATATTTGTTTGAAATTGATAAATATGTTCTTTTTTTCAAAGCCATGTTCCTCAAAAACTGTGCGTATAGGAGAAAAATTGAGGACGGATTCGGAATCAGCGCAAAACACTCTATAAGAAGGACCCAACAGTATATTGGGAACATAAAAAAAGTTTTGGATAGTGTTATAGCGTCCCGTCGGCGAGTTTCGCGATTATAGCGTGAACAGTAACACACGTCTCCAGCTAAAGCAGAGCAGTCTTCGAAATAAATTAATTAGCCTCGCCGAGATAGATGGAAGCGACGTAAAAGGGTAGAGAACGATTAAGTTTAGGGGACGCGCGACGTGCTGTTCTTGCGACAGTGCATTGCCGAGATCCTGGGATTTGGTACTAAGAAACGGAGAGCCTGTATAATTCCAGGGCATAAAACGATGGCGTATTCGCAAGAAACGGGGACCGAGTGCTGCGAGTGCATGTCACATACCATGTCAGCTGCCGTCGCACCGCGCCGTGCGCTTCTCCATTTGCTTATTTCGATAATGTAGCAGAACGTATACCGGATAACCATCATTGAAGGGTTTCTCTCACGGCTGCGTTTCGAAATGGGACATACTCTTCCTGTATATTACTTGTTGTCTTTTGAAATGCCTCGCTCGGGAGATATGTATCCAGTAACGAAGGACGCCGCTAGCATCAGCGTGCGCGACAAACGAAGACACCTTATTAAAGATCCATTTTACCGTTCCTTCGCTTCAGTGTCCCAAAGTTCCTTCGAGATCTTTGAAGTTTCGCAGTTTCTATCTAAATACATGCATAAAGCAGCGCGTCAGTCGCCGACGATACTCGCTCGTCGACTGATAATGCAAACTGCGTTAACCATGGCGTTTCCATGACCAGGACAGAATTAGTTAGAGCACGCGCAGATGTCCTCTTTGCTCCGAAGAGCCTTGCGTTGCCCTCGGAGTCAACGACGCAGACCAAATGGGAAAAAGAGAGGCCTTCTTTCTGTTTTTAATAATCTCGGAAATTTGAAATTGGTGAATAGACATTCGTAAATTAATTTAATTTTTTACTGTTTTAAATTATCCAATTTTCTCATAAATGTGTTAAATTCACTGTCTATCAGTGGACAAAATCTCTGTAAGACTGTTTTCAATAAACCAAAATGTTAATAGATTGATACGAAACGATTCTTATACAGAAATTTCGTCCATCTCTTTTGCGCTGTAGTGTTTTAAGTAGGCGATATTACGACGGACCCAAGACAGTGGCCCACGGAGCAATCTACGCTCGCATTTAAGTTGGAAGGGAAGGACGAAGGCGGAAACGATTCGTAAATCGGAAAACATTCAAGAGGCTTTAAAGGCGACGGTATAGTGAATTTAGTCTTGACACAATGCTCGCTTACTCACGTTGCAGAGTTGCTCATCCTCGTCCCAACGGAAACGGCAATTGACCCTTTTGTTGCACTGCAAGTCCGCTGCGATGCAAGTCGCGTCCTCGCAATAGTACTCGTTATCGGCGCACGCTGGAAAAGGCAAAAAAGATTCGGATGAAGGGGCCGCGTATTTGAGACTTCAAATCGTCGGATCAATGAAATTATTTAACTTAAGTAAGACTTGAAAAATTGCTCTTTCTAAAAGCTAATTTTTATCTTCAACAAATATATTAGCTTTTTTATAAATACAATTTTGCATTTATCTTTAATACTTTTTTTTCGATATATGAAACTACAGAATCCCGTGTTTGCTGTAAGTCATTATTGGACTGCGGATTTCGCACAACAGTTCGTATAATTTGCAGTGTAATAAAATTGTTAGTGATTTAGGTGAACTATTCATGCATCAATTATATCTATTGCATGCGCCCCACGTTTTTCGTTTTAAATCTTACAAGTAGCTTAAAAGTAGCTTACAAGTCTTAGCTATTAAAAATTCACAATCAAAAATTTTCAGGACTGTCTATACGGGGTTAGGAACCCGTATGGGGCTAGGAAAAATTATTTTATACTTTTTAGTCAGTTTTATAGAAACGTGGTACAGTAAAAAAAAAATTTGTCAGTAGAGTCAGTGTGCTACCCTCCACCCACATTAAATATACAAACATACACAGCGTGGACCAAATTATTCGCGACGAACCGCGACGCGGCAGTATCAGAATTTATAGGCAGCCGCGCGTTTCAATTTATTGTTAGGGGAAACGCTTGGAGCGTGAACGCGGCCGCGGAGATTTTCATTTAAAATCTTGTCGTACGGGAGATAGGGAAATAAGTGAATTTCCCGGGTCCGCGGGCAAGTCACTTGTAAGATATTAGTTTCGCGGGAAAGGCAGGTGCGGAGAACCAGGAATTCTTCCCGTACAGAGAGAGAGAGAGGAAAGCGGCGAATTCCGTACGTGTGGCAACCGCAGCGCGCTGCACCACGCCGGCAGCTTACTCCATTTGCCATTCAGCCGGGATCGTCGACATTAATATAGAATTCGAATCGTTTCACTGCCGATTATTGCTGCCAGCGATGCGGACTTGTAAAGCAGATTATCCAGTTCCCTCGGTATCATTTGCCATTATCGCCGGTGCAGGCTCGGACGGAGTATGAATCAGGAAACGTGTTAATTGATCATGTCAAACGAATAAACACGTTTGCATCCCACCTTTTCGACGATAATGCAAATGTCAATAACGAACGTATTGATCTCGGATGGGATTGATCTCCGGTTCCTATTTGCAGAACCTATGTAATGCAAGGATAGCTTGGAGCTCTTTGCTGGAGATGTCATAACAGTATTACGTTTCCTATGGGAAAAGGATTCTTTGCAAAAACGACTCTAACAGAATGAGCGACAAAGGCCGTTTGTTACTCGTATTTCTGCAAGCTGCATCGTGGATCGACCGATTACGTTTGATAGATTAAGTATCGGCTGTATCCGAAGGAATCAGTTTAAGCAAGAATGCAAACTTTCGGAATGGTACATCTGAAGTTTGTTAATTCTTAACCCTCGCAGGGTAATGTCTAATAACACACATAAATAGTAACAAATGAATTTCATAAATAGCCTCGTTTTTAATAAATTTGAGATAAAGAATAACACAGGATAAAAAGTAAACAAATAGATTTAATTTTATTTCAACCGAATAAACGTACAGTGGTTGACGAAAGTGTCCATCACAAAAATAATGAATAATAATTCTAAAATTTTTAACATTATAACCACCGAGCAGAAGCCTGCATTTATTCAGATTTCATGAAATTGTTCGTACAACATGAGTAAAGAAGTTCGTTCCAAGATGTCAGGAAAACGTTTTCCAAATTTCAATAATCGTGGGAGGAAAAGTCAGAAATAATTAATTTTGACCACAGCCCGGTAGTTTTAGTGTTCACGACAGCTTCATGTAAAATAATGCCGTTGAAGTAACATTCTTGATTAACAGACCACGTTACTTAAGAACTTAAAAAAGTCAACAATATCAAATTTAATGAAAGCTCATTCTTGCGCACGACCATTTTTACGTACCACAAAAGATCTAGCAAACAATTTCATTAAAATTATAATTAGTCGTATCTGAAACTCTCTTGTTAGAACGCGCACGTTTCCTCCGTTAGAAGTAAAGGTGGTCCGCATAGGGGTTAATAATTTTGTCGACAGAGCACGCACATAATCTCCGAGCTCGAACCATTGAAAAATTGACCGTGAGCACGGAACCACTAAAATACACTTCCTTCCAGCGCCGAGTGTTTCTGCCGAGCGTTAGCTTATTCCACGGAATAGCCATTAGAAGACGTTCTCCGGGTAATGGTCGATATGCATAGTTAATGCTCGGCGTCGGTCGCTATTTATAAACCCGGCTCAATTGAAAAATAACACTTTATCTTCCGTGTGTGATTAGACCGGCAATCACCTGATTCGTGGGGGTGGCCGTATCGCGTGATCTCCCTCCGGTTTTCTATTTTTTAGTATGCGAGGGCGGGGCGTTAATTTACCAGATTTCCATTAGGCCGCACTCTTCGACCCTGAACACAAGAGCGGATCGGCACCGAACGGGGCACGCGGCGTTGTTAACTTTAATGAAACTTAACATCGAAATTGCCTAACCGCGTGCCACGGACAAAGACTTTCGAAATATTCGCGTGCGGTGTAATGGAAGTGAAAGTTTCCCCGTCAGGGTAGCAGTTTGCGAGGCGAACAGCAATTACCGGTGCGTGGCTAACTATCGCGTCGAGTATCGTTAAAAAAGTATAATTAGGTTACGTGGCTTTTGTCCGCGTGTGCCCGCGAGCATCGATCGCGTTCGATAAGTTTTATCCCGGCGCCTGGAAGCTCGTTTCACGGCAATTAATTTGCGACTTTAAACAACCAGCTAATATTCAAGTATCCTTCGAGGGCCCTTTATATTCACCGCTCGCTCAAGGGCTCCATTATTCACGCGACTGCCTTTTTTTGCGCATGAAACCACGATGCGCTAAATCATACGTTCGCGTAAAACCGCTGTAACTGCTTGCACCACACCGGACGGTTTATTGAATTGCTGTTAATCGCCGAGTTACGGCAACGAGTTAGAGAAATTTTTTATAATGTTTCGATCGAAAGCTATTCGGTAAGAACTGTGTAGGTGTGCAGCGTGCTCATTTGCAAAAGAAGGAAAGCCACCTACGCTACCCGCTTTCAAGGTTGATTAAAGGTCAATTTTTTTCAAATAGGAGCTACATATATCTTTCTAGATAAATTTTCCAGTAACTTTCCAGTAAATTTTCTAGAAACAATTCGTTCAATTGTTGCTAATGACCTTTGATGTTGAAGCAACATTAAATAAATAATTAAAAAAAAAATCGTTCAATAATCACATTCACAATTTCCTATTGGAAGTTGCAATATATTTATTGAATTTGTTGAAATTAACTAATTTTTAGGGAATGCAGAATTTCTCGAAAGTTTCATAGAGTTTAAAGATATATTTGGTTTATTTTCGATATTAGCTGCTACAGAATTCTAACAGGTTGGTATCTTATCTATTTTGTTAGAAAGTCCTGGGGTCCCTGGACGGGTACGTCTGCTTAAGGTAATAAAAGTGTTTCGACTTTACCATAAAACAACGCGAACGACGCGACGGCCAGAGGAGGCAGATTCTACGGCAGGCTGAACAATTAATCGACAACGTTTGTGAACTCACGTTTCTCTCCCGGGTCTCTGTCCCTGAGCGCTGTCATGACGGCCTCGAAGCTGCTGTTCAGTGCTTTCGGCTCGGCGTAAAACCTGACAAAGGCGATATTGGTCGTGATGACCACGGTGTCGGCGATGCTGCCGCAGAAATTCTTCTCTCTCGAGGACATGTCAGTGCGTTCTTTGAATATGTCCACGAAGTTGGCGTCGCACTCGTTCGGTCGTTGCAGCTTGAAGGGATCCGAGAACGTCAGCTGAATCTGAAAGTTGTACGTGTTCACCCCGTGCGGTAAAGACTGGTGGATCTCTTTTTCCGCGGACTACGAACGGTGGTGACACGCTCAAAGGACCCGTACCAATTAGATGGCACATTTTGCGCCGGACGCGCGATTCCATTTGGCCGGAAAGGACGTCACGGAAAGACGGCAGCATTTAAAAGACCATATGACAAAGGAGCGCGTTCTAGATTACATTCTCTGCTCGAGAGGCGCCGCGCGATTCCGATAATCTCAATCGTGTTTTCAAGACTCGCCCGTGGACATTTACGATCCGAATTGCTCGCCTCTCAGTGAAGTATTTTACCCGAAAAGTCGGGGAAAAGTTGATTTCAACATTTTGCGTAATTTTTGTTGTCCGACGCAGTTAAGCGGCCCCTAGACGATCAATATTATCGTGAATTTATGGCAAAATATATTGCACAATAATATTGCTCGCTCACCCACACGAGACAATATTATTGCCCAATAAGTTAGTGAACGACAGATGACACTGCAGTTAACATGTGGAATAAAAAGAAAACAAGTTGTGTGGCCATTGCATTAGTTATAACTTTAAAACAGAAGGAGAGAAACAAGTGCAGGTGGATGAAGGAATGGTTCAAAAAAAGAAATGAGTACACTCGTGAAAATTTGTTCAGTGATCTAAGAATAAGAGTGAACCAACTGATTTTCGAAACTTTCTGCGATTAGATGTGTGTGGTACATTATTTGATGAACTTTTGAGAATGGTCTTTATATTTCCGAAGCAGATGTTCGTATTGTTCATTTCTTTTATCCTGTTGCTATCGATGCTCCTCGATACATTCTAAAATTAGTTTTCTTTCTTCCTTTTTTTCCTTCGTAGGAAAAATATTTCCGAAAAGAAAAATTTTTTTCGACACAAAATAAAAATTATTGTTGATTTTTAAAATGTTAAAATGCATTTTTGATTTTATGATATTCTAGCTGACGTTAAGTCTCGAATTCAACGACATATTATACATATTATGGCCACCTACTATTTTTCCGACATTTCGAGCCAAATACCCCACTGTGCGCGCCGTTTAAACTCTGTTTTCCAATATTTTAAAAATACCCGAATAGGTTCGTTATTTTAGTAACCAGCCGGGTTACTCGCTCTGCTCAAGATAAAATAAAAAAATAGTTTATTTTACTTTTGAAATGCTCGCACGCGTGTGTGTATTGTACGTTTAATAGAAAAATATATAAAAGTGCGACCGTAATACGAAACTTGAAACCAATTTGTTCAGAAACTCGTTTTCCAGATTGTTAACGTTGCAAAACCGTGGCGGTTCCATTGACAAGAAACAAAAAACTACGTTTTAAACCTGGAATCTTTTTCAATGGCTACGTATAGCACTTTATAATTCAAACTGGACAGTTATACGGATGAATTTTTCGAAACGAACTTCGTGTAAAAAGATTATAAAATTTAATATCCGCACTTTTAAATGAATTCCGAGTCGCAAAACAGAACAATAAAATGCTTTCGTAATGAAACATGGAAAATGGTCACCATAGGTCCAGTACTTGAAGACACAGTTTTTCAGATACTAAATGCACTGTTGTAAAAAGTTTACGACCTGAATTATTATTTCAATTTCATCTTTCTATTTATTCGAGATATTTCCATACTGCTTGCCATTGTTAACGTGCAAATGCAATTACCGATGCTTCACATTGAAAAAGAGAAAAAGACAAATTCTTGTTTTACATATTTTTACGCGTAATCTCAATGTAAATTCCGAAAAATCTCACTGAATTTTAGCAAGTGTATAGAAAAAGAGAATGTAAATTAAAGCTGCGTTTAAACAGTTCGCGAAATAGCAATCATGTAAAACAAGTTTCGCGTAAATTGATGGGCATGTGTATAGCCAATTAAATACTTAAACTTAAATATAGAGTTGGGCGAAAATTTAATCAACGATTGACGAATAAATTTCTACTTCAATCGTTAGTCGCAATTAATAATTAATCTCCTAGTTCAGTCGTTAATTGGGTATAACGGTTAAATTTCTACTTTAGTCGTTAATTGCAATTAAATATTACATTTCTTTCAATTGTAATCGTCAATCGGATAATTGATTAATAATTAACTGCTGAAATTTCAAAATGAAATACGGAATCAAAACTACATGAAAAAAGTGTAAACTGAGTTTAGGTGTATTATCACCTGGTCTATAATACAAACTTTGTTTACGTACTTTTATGTTAATAAGTAAGTAAAATAAGAGGAGCTAGGCGAGCAGCTATCGTGATTCCAGCGATCATCCTTCGAAAACCAGATAATAATGGATTCACAGTAGAAGTTCGTTGAAAATTGTACTTTGAAATGCATTTGGAGCATAGGGGGTTAAGCGAGGTAGCGATAATCGTCGTCCTTCCTGAACGTATTCGCTATCGGTCACACTTACGAACTCGGGAAATGGTTTTTGCAAAAAGAAGATCCGAAAACTCGCACGGTGCCCTTACCTTCCATCCTTCCTTGACCGTGATGTTCCATAAGCAGTCCAAAGGGATGCCCTCCTGCTCGGAGACTTTCTTCCTATCCAGCACGTCGTCGCTGTTAATAATCGCTTCCGCGCCGCTCACGTATCTCACACACGGCTCCGGCTCGGGCGGTACCCCGGCTGTGGATCACACAACGACGGCGTTGGTATTGCAGTATCACACTTCCCGCCCCCAGCTGTCGGCGATATTCAGCCCTCGCAGTTTTTATTTCGCCGCGCTAATAAAACGACTCGAGGATTCGCCGGAGGTTTCCCTGAAAGTCAATGGACCGATTCTCGAACAACCAACGAGCTCCAAGCGGCTATAACCCCGGCTGCGCAACCCGCTCCGTTCGCGAACACAAACGCAGAGGGAGGAGGAGGGGAAGAAAAAGAAAAAAAGAAAGGAGGATGAGAAATACCTAGCCATTGTTCCGAGTGTAATTAATTTCCCGTAGTCGTTTCGAATCGTCGTTGTAAAGTTCCCCGGACCGGGGGCACAATAAAACCGTGGCGGGAATTAATCAAACGCGCAAAACAGATTCGAGCGCGGCCCGATTCATTTCCGGCGGTCTCTCGCCAAACGACGACGCCGTTTTATCGTCGTCGTGCTACGGTGACGAGTAAACCGCCGTGCAACGCGTTAAGAGAAACTATACACGAGAAGTCGAGAAACCGGAAACAACGTCGGAATAATGAGGCGTATGAAGCGCCGAGGCCGAATATCGCCGACGCGAGTTTCTGGCAGCGTGTCCTGCTTGCGGAGAGAGCGATAGAGAGGAAGAGAGAGGGAGAGAGCTACAGGGAAAGCGCCGTGACGTGTATTGCGCGCAAGAAGTCGTGAAATTTACTGCGATCCGTGAAATCTAATGCGCCCCTGTCACGGCACACCCGCAAGCTATTTTACCACCCTTGACGCGTCATCGATTCTCATCGCGACGGGGAACAAGCAGCCGATTCGGTTTGAACGCGCTCGATCGTAAAAAAGAGAACGGTTACGTGGCGCTTTTCCGCGCCGACACCGGGAACAGAGGAATCTGTCTGCTGACGATCACCGGGACCGATTGCACCGAGTTCCGCACTCGTCGAGCTGAGTCGATTCCGATACCCGGCTCTCCCGGCCACGAAAACGGAAGCAAGACTGACCGAACG